>JAWDJE010000003.1:48605000-49805000 GCA_035047345.1 Bradypodion ventrale | reverse complement strand
CCCTCTATAAGAGGGGTGGTCACGAGGCAGCCGAGCTGCCATTTTGGAAAAGCGACAGAGAGGAGAAGTTTTCTCTGTCGCTCTTCGTCTCTTTCTGACAGCCGCAGTTGGCTGCAGAGCCTTAGCGGGTATTTTGCTTCTCAATCTTCGGCTTTCCAGCCATCTGGTGCTGACCCCTGGAAAGGGATCGTGCTTTTTATTATGCCTCCCAAGAAGAAGGCTATGGCGACTGAGGCTCGCCCGAAAGGGAGACAGCAGTTGGGTCGGAGGACCGCGACTGCGCCCCCGCAACAGGACCCCTTATCGGAGGCACCCACCGGGACCGGTGGGATGGGGCAGCTTAGGCCATGGCCTGCGGCTCTCCAGCCTCAGACTGGCCCTACAGGGGCTTTGGCCCCCGGCCCACAATTGCCGGCCATGGGCCTTGAGCACGGGGGAGGGCCTGGTGCGGTTGCACAGCAGGGCTTACCCCCGGCCCCACATGGGCCGGAGTTTTGGGCATGGCCCCATTCGGGACCTGGCTCTCAAGTCGGGGGCCCTGGACCATTGCCCAGTGGGCCGTCTGGCCCACCTGGCCCCCTTTATGCAGGGGGATCTGCAACAATGGATGCATTACTGGCCCGCGTAGCTGCGCTAGAGGCATCCCTAGGGATCACCAATAACCCCATGGGGGGGGGCTTCACTGCCATCTGGGGCCCCCTTTTGCCAGCCTGCTACCACGACAGCCGCCACTCTCCAGCAGGCGGCCAGTCGGGTTGAGTTGCTCGAGGCGCGCAGGCCCGTGCCCGCCGCGGTCTCGCAGCTCCCCGTACATCATGAACTGCAGACAGGTAGTGGTCGGATGTGTCCTCAGAGCTCGATTTCGGTCGCGAGCTCCAACGCCCGCCATGGGCCGGAACCCCCAGTGGGGGCGGCTCACGGGGGTGCACCCAGTGAGTATCAGGTTCAAGCTAATGTCCCCACATCACACTCCACTTCCGGGGATAGGTTTCAGTGGCCATGGCCTCGTAATGTCGGGGCGGGTGGGCACCAGTTCCCAGCTTACCCGGGTGCAGCTTGGTCCCATACTGGCATAACATTGGGCGGGGGGGTTTCCACCCCCGGGGCTACACCGGGTGTCGCAGGGACGGTCCAGGCTCCTCTCCTGATACCCTGTGTTAATACTGTGCCGGTGTCGGCATTGCCGACGGCCGGGTATTCCTTGCCCCTCGGGGATCATTTGGCCCAGGCCACAAGGGAAAAGATTTGGCGGGGGGAGTATGTCGATATTTTCTCCCTATTGAACCGGGAACCCACCAAGGAGGAAAAAGAGGGGCAGGATGAGAAGGACAAAGAGCTGTCTCGCCGTCGCAAGCCACCACGCACCTGGGCCAATTGGTTACCCGCATATCTCATTTATGTGGCGGTGTACCTCAGGGCTCGGCCTGACCTGGCCATTCCTATGGTCCAATATTTGGACAATATTTACAGGGCAATGGTGGATTTTCCTGGCCCATGGTTGGCTTACGATGAGGAATTTAGAATGAGAGTGCCCTTACACCCCGAGATGAGGTGGGATGAGCCATGTCAGAAACTGTGGCTTTTATACATGACCCCCACGCGCCCGGCGCCTGGGGAGAGTTACCATTGTGGCCATGCAGTCCAGCGAGCTGCTCCAACACAGGCTCCTCACCAGCTGGCGGGGCAGGGGGTTCCAGCCCGCTTGCTGTGTTGGAGTTTCTCGGCCAATGGTGTACGCAATAGAAAACAGTGCCGATACAAACATGAGTGTCCCTCTTGCGCTGGCCCACACGCCGCCGCTGCGTGTCCGCGAGCCGGTGGGTCACGGGGCAGAGGTAGAGGTGGACAAGGAGCGGGCAGACCTGCCGCTGATGGAGCTGGTCACTCAAAAGGCCCCCTCCCCGGTTAAGATAGCTATGTTGGAGCGGTGGCTCTCAACTTACCCGAGGAAAGAGGATGCTAGGTATCTCCTCGAGGGTTTCCAGCGGGGCTTTCGCATCCCATTCAAAGGGGAGCGGTGCCCCCAAGATGCCCCTAATTTACTTTCCCTGAAGGGTAGGGAGGAGGTGGCTGCCCTAAGTATCGCTAAGGAGGTTAATGCAGGTAGGGTTGCTGGCCCCTTTCCTATGCCACCCTTTCCCAATCTGAAGGTTTCCCCTTTAGGGTTGGTGCCCAAAAAGACCCCTGGGGAGTTTCGTTTAATTCACCATCTGTCATACCCAGCGGGCCATTCGGTCAATGATGCCATTCCTGATGACCTTTGTTCTGTCAGGTATACGTCATTTGACCAGGCCCTGCGCATGGTGCGCTCTTGTGGCCCGGGTGCACTTCTGGCAAAATGTGACATTAAGTCGGCATTCCGTTTGTTGCCAGTGCACCCGGGTGACTTTGAATTATTGGGTTTTAAATTCCAAGGGAAATTTTATGTTGATAAAGCCATGCCTTTTGGCTGCTCTATTTCCTGTTCAGCATTTGAACGTTTTAGCACTTTCCTTCAGTGGGCCTTTGTTCGCAGGTCTGGGTCCCGGTCTGTAGCCCATTACCTCGATGATTTCTTGTTCGGGGGTGAACAGGGCTGGGACACGTGTATGCGTCTCCTCAACACATTTCAGACGCTAATGCAGGAACTCGGTGTCCCTTTAGCGCCCAAAAAGACCGAGGGCCCATCAACTAAGCTCACATTTCTGGGTATCAAAATTGACACAGTCTCGCAGGCATCCAGGTTACCCATGGATAAGGTCACCCGGATCACTGCGTTGATTTTGGCCTTACTGGCCAAACGCAAGGTGTCACTTCGTGAGCTCCAGGTTCTCCATGGTCACCTTAACTTCGCCTGCAGGGTGGTCACGCCTGGCAGAGCTTTTGCTCGACGCTTATGCGATGCCATGACTGGCCTATCCAGGCACTATCATAGGGTCCGACTGAACAAGGGCATGAGGGCTGACATGTTGGTTTGGCTTAAGTTCCTGAGGGACTTCAACGGGGTGTCATTTTGGAGATCTGACCTTTTGGTTTCCCCTAGGTTCCAGGTTCAGTCGGATGCCTCGGGGTCCCTGGGATACGGGATTTACTTTGAGGGGAGGTGGGCCTACGGCAGATGGCCTCCAGCATGGCGGGGCACGGATCGTCTACGTGATCTTACATTCCTTGAGTTCTTCCCGATACTGGGAGCTTTGATGCTATGGGGTGAGGAGTGGGCCAATTCAGTGGTTCATTTCTGGTGTGACAATGCTGCGGTAGTGCACATTGTCAATTCCCAGACATCTAAATCGCCCAAGGTCATGGAGTTAGTTCGCCAGTTTGTGTTGCGCAGCCTACGCCTCAATGTGCTCTTCAGGGCCAGACATGTACCAGGTATTAATAACGATATTGCTGATGCTTTATCCAGCTTGCAGATACCCCGGTTCCGCGCCTTGTCTCCGGACGCAGAGGAATTCCCCTCGCCGCTCCCGGACGAGATTTGGACGTTTGGCAAGGAGAGGTGAACTGGGCGATCGGCATGTCGCTGGTGCCCCGCACGCGTAAGGCGTATCACCATGCATTCAGTCAATTTAAATTTTTTTGTGCGCAACTCCGGTTGCCCGAGGTGTGGCCCATTCCAGCTGCACACGTTCTACAATTTATGGTCCACCTACACAGTCTGGGCCTAGCTCCCCGCACCATAGCATCCAGGCTGTCAGCACTGGCATTCATGGCCAAAGTGAGGGGCTCTGCTAACAACACGAATGATTTCCGTATACGACATGTTTTGGAGGGGTGGACATGGGAACGTGGACGCCGCCTGGACAATCGCCACCCTATTTCTCCAGGGGTTCTTACCCACCTTGCACGAGGCTGGCATGACCTGTGTTTTGACAGGTATGAGGCAGCTCTTTTTCATGCGGCTACCACGGTGGCCTTTTTTGGAGCACTCCGCATCAGTGAGTTGGTGCTACTGTCTAAGGCGGATGCGGCTCGTAGGGCACTGGAACTCAAAGATGTCTATGTCTCCAATGAGTGGGCTCAGTTGAGGATACGGTCCTCAAAAGTTGATCAGCACGGTGTAGGCAGTGGTGTTAGACTGCTACGATGTTCCATTGCAGACATCTGTCCGGTTGGTGCCCTACAAGAGTTCCCTGCAGTGCGTGGCACGCACCCTGGCCTGTTTTTTCTGCCACCAAGATGGGTCTCCCCTCACTAAATTTCAATTTTGGAAGGTGACCGGTAAGGCACTGTCCAGTGTTGGCCTCCCCGGGGCTCGTTACGGCACCCATTCTTTTAGAATAGGAGCTGCTTCTACTGCGGCTGCATTTGGGTACTCTGAGGCTGATATACGCCGTATGGGGAGGTGGGGATCAAAGTGTTTTGAATTATATGTTTGCCCTCTTCAAGTATGAGTACCAGATAAGTTACTGTCCTGTCTTTTTTATCTTACAGACCCTGTGTGTCCCTGCACACCGGTGGCAGTATGGCTGGTGGGCCATAGCTATGTGCACTGGGCAGCGCAGTATGCTGCGGCGACAGAGTGGGGACCCCAGCTTGGACTACGTACCGCCGCATGTATCAGGTGGTATGGTAAGCGCGGAATGTTATGGCGGGAACTGTTGCCATTCCTTTTCTCCATCAGGGATGCTGAACCGCCTGATGTCCTGGTGCTGCACCTCGGGGGCAATAACTTGGGCCAGGTCACTGGCCTTTCCTTAAAACATACGATCTGCAGTGACCTAGCTTATTTGCATTATGTATGGCCTGCCACAACGCTGCTATGGTCGGACGTCATACCGCGTCACGCTTACAGGGGGGTATCAACCTCCAGGCCCTTGACTGCGCTCGTCGCTCGGTGAACAGGGCAGTGGTCCGGTTCTTTGCTGACAAGGGTTTGGGGCGGGTCATCCGACACCCCACCATTAGTCTCCAAAATTACGATCTTTACACAGGGGATGGGGTCCATCTGTCGCCCAGAGGTATGAACCTCTTTTTGGAAGATTTGCAAGCAGGCCTGTTGACTGAGCTGACGGTCTGGGGGGGCGGTGAGTCTTTATTAAGCCTCCCCGTGTGGCGGGTAGCACTGGTAAGGTAAATATTTATGACCTACAGGTATCCGGCAGGTTCGCAATTGACTGGCCAACACTAGATAGGTACAAGTTTGTTAACGTTGACCGGTCAACGACGAACCAGGCAATGGGGTGATGGCAGGAGCTCTTCAGCATGCATCACCCCGTGATTTGACGGATACACGTCAGAGGGTGGGGTCAGTAGATAGTTTATTGACTACGGTCAACAATTTGTTTGTTGTAAACAAACAAATTGATACAAATGGATACATTGTAGCCAATTGCCATTGGCAATTTTGGGAGGAACCTTACCAGTGTTACTGCGGCCTGCTTGCCTTAAGAATTATAATTGGCTGAGTACCAATTGAAATTTATAATTCGGACTAGGGCATGAATCAATAAATGCGGCCCAATGCCGTTATCCATATATACCGGTGTCTGAGTCTTTTTTGGGGGGTGCGCCTGCAAAGATAATTGGCTTTGCTTATGGTTTCACTCAAAGTTGGGTCCTTTTTATAAACACATCAAGTGTGTATACATACCATTGTCCTTCCAGCACTTCATAACCATTTTAGATAAAAGTGCCCATGAGTGAGTTTGTATGGAAAATAGAAAAAGATAGGCTACCCTTTGCTGTAGATTTGTTAAACGTACATTTAGAAAAGTAATCATGGATAGATTTTCCTTTCTGGTAGTGTGAGACGAACAATGGATTTTACTTGTATATCCAGTGCTCTTTGGCCTTACTTTTTTCATTCAGTCAATACTAATTTCTAAAATACACTGGATAATTATTTTTGTACTACAGCTCCAAGAAGAAGAAGAAACACCAACTAACAGCATTCAAACTTTTGAGATTTAGTGAATTAGAATGCAAAAACAGTTAGCTTCTCAAGGTCTAGTTTGAATCCCAGTAAATGGAATTTATCTCCCTGCCCCTTTGCTGCTGATAAAAATAAGTTGCAGATAATAATAATAATTGTGTGCTGTCAAGTTGATTCCAATTTATAGATACCCTTTCCAGTGTTTCCTAGGTAGAGAATTCACAGAAGTTATTTATCATTCACTTCATTTGAGAACATACTGGGGCTGTGCAGCTTCTTCAAGGCCACACTGTCTGGCTGTTCTCCCAGGAGGCACAGTGGGGTATCAAAATCCCAATCTCTGGCTCTGCAACCAGATACCTAGACCACCGAGCTATCCAGCTAGCTTCCACATGTGGTACATAAAAAAGGACAATTTATTCAACACAAATTTGTCCAGCCCTACAATTTATTCATTCTGGAAAGAGGTACGCTTGAATTATTTTGCAACATGAACTAAAGTGAATCTAATGGTTTGAGGGAGAGTCATAGGGTTCACTGCATTATTAATAGTGCACTACTCATCTGAGGGGAAAGCCATTGCTCAGTGGTAGATCACATGCTTCACACTTAGAAAACTGCAGCTTCACTTCCCAGATTTCTCAGGTAAAAAGTTCAGAGAGCTGTTGATATGAAAGATTTCTGCTAGAGACATGGTAAAACTTATATCCTATACATTACAAACAAGATAAACTTTCAAATCCCCCAGAACTGTACATCCAAAAAACTGGCCCATATAGAATGACCATTGTTCTTAAACACAAACTACTAACAAGCAAGCCATAATGGAATCTGCAGATTCCCCAAGAGACAAAAGCCCTATTAAGGCATTATATTAACTGACATTCTGACCAAGATTAGAAGGGAATGTCAAGTCCCCCCCCCCCCACACACACACACACCTTTACTGCTTTGCTCAGTTTTAGGGCCAAGACTAAGAGGACGGGATTGCTGCTCATATGCAGTCTCTACATACAAGTGAGAACCCTGCACAATTTGAGTTTGAGCCTACACACAAGTAACAACTATCTTCTGTACAGTTTCGGTACTTATACCATGAACAAAGTGATAATAGAAGGCCAGATAAACAGTAAATTCCTAGAACATCACCACCACCACCTCCTCCTTCCTCTTGCATTGCTCTCTCTTCTTCTTCTTTTTATAGTGGGTGGGATGGGTGGGTGGGATATGTGTCTTTTAAAGTGGGTGGGATGTGGGTCTTTTAAAGTGTTTTTATGTGTTTTTAGAACTTGTTGCAATGCCGCCCTGAGTCGGGTTCTGCCTGAGTGGGCGGCATATATAAATATGACTATTAAATTAAAATTAAATTAAATTAATTGCTGGAAAGGACCCTGTGGCCCATTAAGTCCAGGCCCTGTCAAGGAGGCATAGTGGAGACTCAAGTTCCCATCCTATGAGCTATCCCACAGTTCAAGTCATCATCAGGAAGATTTTAGTGAACACTCAGTTCTAGGAATGCTCAGGACTAATTATTGTTGGTGAAAGGTAATCACTGGATTTAAATGTTAGGTACTAGTCAATGGGGGGTTGGGATGATACTAAATGCTGAGAAGCAGTGATGGGTTACATGTTAGTAGTCCAGCCCAATTTGATGGGTTACATGTTAGTAGTCCTGCCCAATTTTGTGTCTCCACTCAAAGTTTGTTTTTGAAAAGGAAAAGCAATATGTTTGGTACCGGGGTGTACATGTCCTTTAAACTATGTAAGCTGGAAAATAAAACACATCATTTGATGTGGAGGAGAAAATGCATCAGAGGCAAATAACCTCTAAATGTCATTGCCTTATTTAGCAACAAGAGGAGTATAAATTGCTGTGACTTCTTGTTAATTTTTTTTTAAATGAGCAGGTTTCTAAGGAAGAATATGCATTAAACTGGAACTAATTTCTTTTCCTGAATGGCCAAACAAGTATGTGTGGGTTAAAAATACCTCTTACAAACACCACGACAGTCCTGAATATGTGTCCTTGTTAAATTTGTCAAACTCAAAATGGTACCTCAATGAAGCAGTAAATTACATTTAGTTTTACCATTTCTAGAGTCCCATCTTCACACATATGTGTTTGTTTTTGTTTTCCAGCTTAGGTGGCGAAGTGGCAAGAGGCAACGAAGGAAGTTACGTGGGCAAACATTTTCGAATGGGGTTTATGACAATGCCAGCACCTCAGGATAGACTGCCACATCCTTGTTCTAGTGGTTTTACCGTGAGATCCCAGTCACTTCATTCTGTTGGAGGTACCGATGATGAAAGCAGCAGTTGCTCCCGGAAGCAGCCACCACCAAAACCGAAGCGAGACCCCAATACCAAACTAAGCATATCCTCAGAAACAGTAAATGCTGGAACAAGCAAGAGTGGGAAGCTAACGGACAGGACCGAAGGTAGATGCTACCCTCACATTTATTCTGGAGATAATGGTAAAAGTTCAGTTATTGTGTCTCAAATATCTTATGCTTTCCCAATAACAAAATCTACCTCATACTTAGGCTGAAATCCTAATGTTTAGCATGAAAAGTCTCACTACAATAGGCCTACTAAACCTGTGGGGATTTCTCCTCCTCTACACATTCCATTGAATAGGCCCATTTGAATCAATGGAATGTGCAGAAGAATTGACTCACCAAATCTCCACTGATTCAATGGGTTTACTCTGCTGTAAACTAACTATGCTGAGTAGCAGTTCTTAACCACAGTGTTATAGTAACATAGTAACTCGGACATATGGGATAAAACTGAGTAAGCATAGATTAAGGCAGGCCTAGATTTTAATATTTTTCAATTTGATGCACCTTGGATTACTATGGATCAGCTATTACCTCTCAGCCTACCTATCTCCTGAGATGATGATGATGATGATGATGATGATGATGATGATGATGATGATGATGATGATGATGATGATGATGATGATTATTATTATTATTATTATTATTATTATTATTATTATTATTATTATTATTATTATTATTATTATTATTATTATTATTTCTCAGAAATTATTCTGGGTTGAAAGATTTTTTGCTGGAGAAACTGCTCAGGTGACCCCTGAATGAGGCTCATTTCATGTCCCCAAGATATTTTCCCACCAAAGTGGTCCCTATTTATCTACTTGCAAATTCTTGTTTTTGATCTGCTAGGTTGGCAGGAACTGGGACAGAGATGGGTGCTCAAACCATCATGCAGTACCTTGGTCTTGAACTGCTGACTTGCCAGCCTTACAGCCAGTGATGGGTTTCAGCAGGTTCGCACCAGTTCGCCAGAACTGTTAGCAAGTTTTGAAACAAAGTTGTCCTAATTCAGGTGCAATGCGGGGCTTTCCCCCTGGCCACACCCACCACACCACTCCCACAGAGTAGGAAGTAAAAATAACTTAATCCCACCACTGGGCAGGCACGACTAGCTCGCCCACCCAGTCACATGGCCAAGCCCACAGAGTAGGCCGCACCCACAAATTAGGCCACACATACTACTACAGTATGGTAGTAAAAAATTCTGGAGCCCACCATTGCTTACAGCATACCCGTCAAGTGCTGCTCCGGAAAATACGGGAACTGCTCCGGCCCGCGGGCGCATATGCAGTTGTGCATGCGCAGATCCCCTTTGTGCATGCGCAGAACCCTTTGCACATGCACAGAGCCCATTTGTGATGGGCACACATGCACAGTAACCCCTTTCCCCACTGTTGAAATATGGGACGGTGGCGGGAAAGGGGAGGAACGGGCGCAGAAATACAGGATTTCCCGGCCAATCTGGGATATTTGACAGGTATGGTTTACAGCTAACAAGGCGAGCTTCTTAACAACTGAGCCACCACACCTTTATCTCCTGAAATTGTTCTGCACATAAAATGGAGAAGGAAACTGCTTTTACCAAACTCAGTGTCTTGGTAGAATGCTTGAATTTAAAAAGAAATAGTTTAGTTGGTTGAACTCTGATTTTGTTGCCATCAATTGTGCATTTCACTGGGAACAGGTGGATCAATATAAGCTTTTAACAATGCTTCCATATGTGTGCTACTTTTGTTATGGCATGATCAGCCAGTAACATTTCTTCCCGAGGGCAGCTCATTGACATGGGCAAGTTTTGTTCAGTTTCTATTTATTTTGACGTGATTTGGCCTGGTTGGAGTGGGGTTGAAATATTCCACTGGGCTGTCTTGCTGCTCTGTAATTCTCACACTGACAAAAGTATTTCTCTGCACTATAATCTCCCAGAGAGTGATTTATTGAGGGCATTTAACTTTTAGGAGAAGCAGTTACTTTACCGGTAATTGCTGTATTTCAGAAGGAACACTTTCTCTGTCAAATCACTGTTCCAGAATGTCAAACAACTATTGTGAGCTCAAACTTGTGTCACAGCAATAAAACACATGGACCTATCAGCATTTGGTGTGGTAAAATTTGCCATTCCATTTATATCAAACGCAGTCAAATAGCTTCTTTAAAACTAACATTTGAAGGATTTAAGATGAACTGGACAGTAGTGTTCTTCTTGGAGTATGTTATGGTTCCCAGGTTCATGGAGTTCCACTTAGTCATTCTGTTCCCCTTTGCTTATCCTGAGGTAGGAGCACCCAGGGAATCCTCAAAACAAAAATCCACCTAAAACTAGCATGCCAACCTTACAAAGTAGCTGCCACCACTCTTGTACAAACACCACAATATCCATTAGCTAGTCAAGAGAAGTACTGGTTTTAAGTACTGTGAATCCTGTGAGAGAAAAATCCAAATAGCTGCTTGAAAGGATTTTTATATTTTATTAAGGAGAAAATGGGGTGGGGGGGGGGACAAAAAGGCAGCAATTCCACACAGTTACACAAAAAATAGTATTTCCAAAATATAGAAACAATTACAGAGGCCAAATTTGGAGTAATTCAAGAGGAACACTCCAGTAAATAGCAAAGCTAGCTAACATATTTAATATTCATGTATTGGAGGAAGAACAAGTTAGTTCTAAGGAATATACAGAGTGCTTCTCTCCCAGCACAGCATCAAAGAATGGCAAACGGACAGTAGGTGAGCAAAGGTTCTTCCTAAGAGGCATGCTTGCCTGGTGGACAGAGTCCCCTTTCTTCTAAGTGAGACTGAGTCATTTCATTAACTTCCTCACTTAATTATACATCTTAAGTGGTTTATCCAATTAGCATGTTGAATACACTTCAGTTGTTTGCACAGACAAGCATCTTCTTTTAGCAGTCTTTGGGGAAAGAAGCAGACTGGCTTTTGAAGTCAGAAGATAAGTTAGAGGCATTAGACCTCTTTGACATTGCTTTGACACCCTCTCAGAGAGAAGATAAATGTGTAGAAATCAGTTGGCTTTGATATCTTCTTTAAATAGACCTATTGAAGGTGTTATTTCCCTTTAGTAATTAGCAGATGCAGACAGCTACCATAGGTTCTCTCAAGCACATAGACAAAAGCCTTCAGAACCTCTAGAAGAAGAAGTCTGTGTTCCATGTCTCTTAGTTTCTCAATTTCTTCACAGATATTATCTGTTACTGTTAGAAGTAATGGGCATACTAGCAGATTTAGATTTTTAGCTAAAGCTAGTGTTTTCTATGCAGAGAAACAGAGGTCTGGGACTTTTGAAATATTCACTCAAAGACTACCCAGAATCATTTTGTTCTGTTTTGGCTGTAACCGCTTCATTTCCTGGCAGCTGATATACCACCATTTTCTGAGGTTTCTAGTCAATAAAGTATCATATATTTAACTTGGCACTGTGATTTCATCTTGAAGCCACATTAGAGTGAATTAAAGCTGTGCTGTTTATTCTCATTCCAAATTGAATAATATTCCAGGTTGCTTCATTGCCTTCCATACTGAAATTATGTATTGCACTAGAAATTGTGAACTTTATCTCAGCCAACAACAGAAATATTTCTGTGGAGTTTTCATGTCTGTGTACTTCAAATTTATTGACCTAAATCCAATTACCTTGCCTTTTTATGTAATGCTTAATGTAAAAACTATTAAAATTATATTGAGCTTGGAACGACATTGAAGGAAGTTTAGTTCGAGAGTTGCCCATTGAATACATCACTTGCACTTATTAAAATAAGAGAGTTTATAATTTATAAAGTGTATTTCTGTTATTTCACTATTAAATTCTGATCTTGTTAAAAGATAGCATTTAACATTCTGTCGTAGGGTTACTGTTTTGGCAAGCAAGTATGGCAAAAGGGCCACCTTTCCTCTTTGTTTTGTATTTCCAGCATTTAATGTCTTGCAGGAATCTTATCCTCTGAGATCCATAGTTTGCTTATTAGCAGTCAAGGAAGATGTAAGCATTTTGCAAATAATTATATGTGTAATGTTAAAATATTTAATATTCTTCTTCTTCCATATCTAGGCCAGACATTAAACTGTCAATTGAAGCCACCTTTTGATGAATTCATTCTGCAGTTCCTTTTGGCTGACCTAGTGAGAGAAAGATTAGCCAGCATGAAGTGGTTGTTGCCCAGGGTACACCTGATTATGTTTCAAAAATACCACAATCTTCAAGGAGGCTCTTTCGGTGTACCCCATTGTCATCTCTGCCCCTTCCCAACTCCACCCTTTTGATCTCTGTGAATTCAGTACTGGTTTGGTGCCTGGACCTATACAGGCCTCCATGCTGTGGCTGCTGCTATTGCAAAAATTGTTTCCACTGCACAGTATGAGAGTATGTGTGTGTCTTCCAACTGCACCTGTTCCTTCCAGCTTCATTTTTGCACTGAGCTTTTGGAGAAGGCTATCCTGATACCAAGCAGCTTTTGGAAGACAATTCTCTGATCCTGTCCAAGGTTGTGCTGGACACCATGGGAGGGTGCTGGACCAAGGGAAGGGAGAAAGCTGCCCCTGAGAACCACTTTGTCACCGTCCCTTGCTTGCTCTGCCCGGTGCACGGCACTTTAGAATAAACCATTGCTCCCAGCTGAAGGAGGGAACTTGGAGCAATGGCTTAATCTAAAGTGTAGTGTGCCAGGCGGATAAAATAATAATATTATTATTATTTGTGCCCCAGGATGCCAGAGATGAGGGCACACTGGGATGAATCCCCCTGTCCCAGCCCAGACCATGCCTATTCCTGTCACAAGTTGCCTATGACATATTCAGTTGGCTCTCCTAATCTTTGCTTGAAAGTAAAATGATCAGTGGAACCAAGAGTTGGGCAAGTGCATGCCTAAAACATTCAGAACATTCTCATTCTCTTTTATTTGTGACCTTCATGGGAATGGGGATTCTGGGTCTATCTGTTTTGTTTTGTTTCAATAAAACACAGCAGAAAGAGGATTTGATATAGTCATGTATCTAATCACACTGAGATTCTTTTTTAGTGTTTTATCAATAATGTGTGCATCAATAAACATAAGAACAGCCTTGCTGGAGCAGGCAACAGCCCATCCAGTCCAGCATTCTGTCTCACACAGTGGCTCACCATTTCCTTCAGGGTATTCCCAAGCAGATGCCTTCACCTGCTTAGGATTCCCTGGAAATGGCATTGAGAGATATCCTGCCTATCTCTCCAACCCGGAGGTTGTCCTTAAGTATCCATAATTATAACCATTGATACCCTTGTCCTCCATGAACTTGTCTAATCCTTTCTTAAAGCTGTCAAGACTGACAGCTGTCACCACTTCTTCTGGCAGGGAGTTCCATAGACCAGTAATCCTCTGGGTGAAAAAGTACTTTCTCTTATTTGTTTGAGAACTAGTACCCAAAAGTTTCATGGAGTGTCCCCTAGTTCTAGTGTTATCCGATAGGGAAAACAGTTTTTCCTTATCTACTTTGTCCACACCGTGCATGATTTTATAAACTTCAATCAGGTCACCTCTTAGACGCCGTCGTTCAAGAGTGAAAAGGCCCAACCGTTGCAGCCTCAGATGGTAAGGAAGTTGTTCCAGTCCCCTAATCATTTTGGATGCCCTCCTCTGCACTTTTTCCAGCTCCATAATATCCTTCTGGAGGTATGGCGACCAGAACTGGACACAGTATTCCAGATGGGGCCTAACCATAGATTTTTAAAGAGGCAAAATGACATAGGGGAGGGGAAAATAAAACCTTATTTATTTTTAAAAGTATACCATTTGTATTGCCCATAATGGCATAACATTCCATGGGTGGATTACAATCTACATGAAAAGATAAATGCATGTAAAATAAAGCATGCAGTCCAGAGCAACACAATATTGAACAAAAACAAGCACAAAACCTCACACCACTCCAAAATTAACTAAGGGCACAAGCCTAAACAGACTTACTAAGAGCCGAGCCCCACTGAATAAAGTGAAGCTTAGGGCAAAAGAAGAAGGGGGCGGCAGAGAATGAGATGGATAGATGGTATTGTTGACACAATGGGCACAGAGCTGGGCAGGTTGAGGAGAATGGTGGAGGATAGGGGTGCCTGGTGTGCGATGGTCCATGGGGTCGCAAAGGGTCGGAACTGACTGTGCGACTGAACAATAAAACAACACAGCAAACCTGCATAGGTTTGCACTCTACTTTCCATACTGGGCAAAACTGTATTAGGCATTTCCAGGATGGAAAAGGGGCAATGTTAAGCCTGTCTGTCTATCATTTATTTGAATGGGAGAGAAAAGTAGTGGCTCATTCCCTTTGAAGTCAGTGGGATTTAAAAATGCTTAATGTCTGCTGTGGGTGAAGCTGACAGTCATAAATATTCATAGCTTACCACAGGAACACTGTAATAATCTCTCTCTCTCTCATTGTGTGTGTATGTGTGTGCGTGTGTGTGTGTGAGAGAGAGAGAGAGAGAGAGATTGTATG
This sequence comes from Bradypodion ventrale, assembly GCA_035047345.1. Classification (NCBI taxonomy): domain Eukaryota; kingdom Metazoa; phylum Chordata; class Lepidosauria; order Squamata; family Chamaeleonidae; genus Bradypodion; species Bradypodion ventrale. Next base: position 49,790,318 of record JAWDJE010000003.1, on the reverse strand, counting down.
TATATATGTATGTATGTATGTATGCATGCATGTATATATGTATGCATGCATGCATGCATGTATGTGAAAGAAAGAGAATATAGAAATGTACATTTACAAGTAGGATATACAGAAAAACCTTGCATAAAGAGCACCTCGCTTAGAGACTAACTCGCTTAAGGAGCAGAATTTTCTATGAATGGTCACCCTCACTTTAACAAATAAAAACAACCAAAAACTCGCTTAACAACTAAATTGGGGTTCTTAATCCCCCACCACCACCAGAAGTCACAATTGGTCAATTACAATGGCAGCAACAACACTTTTTCCAAGTGTTTCATTTAAAGAGCAACTCACTTAAAAAGCAATCCCGTGGAACGCATTATGCTCTTTAAGTGAGGTACCACTGTATATGCACATAGTGACTGATCTAAAATCTAAAGATTGTAATTTCTTTAATAGTAATTGTTTGCTGTCAAATTGAGTCAAGTCTGACCTATTTTGACTCTTTCCAGAGATTTTCTAGATACAGAATCAATAGAAGTGGTTTTCCATTCCCTTCTTCTGGAACACCCTGGGGTTGTGCAGCTTGCCCAAGGCCATACACACTGGCTTTTCTCCCTAGAGGCCCAACTGGGTGCCAAACTTCCAACATCTGGCTGTGCAGCCAGATACCTAAACCACTGAGCTTCACGCATGCACACACGCACACATACACGCATGCACGCACGCACACATGCGTGCGCGTGTACACACACACAACACTTTTGACTAGCTGATTGATTGATTGATTTGATTTGATTTGATTTATCATAGAATCACTGAGTTGGAAGGGGCTTTTTAGGCCATTGAGACCAACAACCAGCCCAATGCAGGAATCCAAATCAAAGCACCTCTGACAGATGGTTGTCCAGTTTTCTCTTGAATGGTTCCAGTGTTGGAGCACTCACTGCCTCTTGGTAGATGAGCCCTGTAAGGTGGGGTGATGATCCCCTCAGTGGAGGAAATGTCACTGGAAACCATCATATTGGGCCCAATGGCAAAATGAGTGGAGGAGGAACTCTGATTCCTAATGGCCATGGAGGTGGCAGAGGCCATGCCAGATGGACTGGCTGTGAAGGCGCACCTTGTCCATATCCAAAAGGCTGTGGCAGTCCATTGCAGTCCTGGTGTTAAATCCTGCAGGTCTCATTTCATATGTGATGGCTCCATGATCATAGTAAGTGGGTCACTTCATGGCAAGTTAAGATCCACCTTAAACAAATTCATGCCAATGGCATTTTCCCTGCTTCAAGAAAAAATGCATTCTCAGATATCAGTTGCAGCCAATGATGATTTTCCTAGTTATTTTTCAACAACATGAAGTCCAGCATGTCTAATGTAGGATAAAAACTGCACCAGTTCATTGTAAAATAAAGAAATTGTAGGTAGATCAGGAAGAGAGCAAGTGGAGGACATTTATTTAAAAAATGGCCCATCATGAGAATACTGATACTCCATCTCTGCAGGGGGAAATTCTTTTCAAAAAAGCAATCTTTAGCAACAACCTAGTTCTCAGTATGAAATGCTGTCAGTTGATTAGTAACAGTGAGAGTACACAGTGATATTAGCTTAATTGCAGTCAATCTGTTGATGCATATATTAATCTCCAAGGAGACTGGAGGTGCATACTGCTTTGCTCTTATCTTTCTCTTTGGATACTCTCCCATATACTTGCAGTGCAGATGTGAAGGCAGAATCTTAAATATTTTGTACTCAATGTAGTACTTATAAGTCATATATATTGTAATGTGATCTGCATCTTTCATTTTCTCCAATCTTGCCAGTGAGGTTACAGACATACGTGACCTATCCCCCTAAATAGGTTTTTAAATCTTACTTTTTCGAAATGTTCATAGCTTTTCACTTACAGAAACCTTTGTCTGCTAGCACAGAGCAGATATCGCAAAGAGGCTAGGACGCAACGAGTTTATATCTGTCACATTAGTCACTTAGATCACTAGTTCTGAGATTCCCTGATGAAAGGGTTAATGCCCAGAAAAGCTTTATAATATACTGGAAAAGTTTTGGATACTTGTTCTCAGTGTGCACTTATAAATATATTGCAAGAAGAAAACTCAAGCCTTGGACTTGATTGATTTATTCTGTACAGTTATATGAAGATACAGTTTGCATTTCTCATAGTTTTTCACTTACACAAACCTGATTAAGGATATTGGTACAGTATAAAGGTCAGAGGCATTCCATGCACTCCGGTGTCTAATTATGCCTGCCACATGACCAGGGACACATCTGCAGACGCAGACAGCACTGGCTCTTTGGCTATAAAAAGAGATCAGCACTGAACTCTAAAGTTGGATACAACTTGCTTTCAAGCAAGGGCAACCTTTACTTTTACCTAATTTGGAAGTGACTTGATGGCACATAACTCTACACAAACTGAGCGCTGTCATGCTTGGAAGCCTCTAAGACCTGAAATAGAATTTTTTTGGTCAAAAGGGAGAATTTCTCTGTTGGTAAACAAATGCATGTAGGAATACATATTATGTACTTCTGCTGTAACTGAAGCCATGAATCTAAATTGTATGAATGACTTCTTAAAATCAATTTTCATATCTGTCTATGATGTAGTTCAGTAGTTAAAGCCAAAATAAACTAGCTATTCATTTGCATGTATTCCTTCTCATGGCAAGATCATTCAGCATCCAGTATGATAAATGCAGTTTGTTTATTCACTAAAAGGGAAAATGCAGTGGCATTGTGCGATCTGCGCCTTTTACTTTTGTATAGGATGCAGCTTAAATTTTTACTGCTATGTGGGCAAAACCACCTGAGAGAAAAATTTTAAGCACATGATTACTCACCCATTAATTTCTTTAGGAGAAACACAGAAAGGAAGTGATTCAGGTTTGAAACTCCACAAAACAAAGCACTCTAAAAATTAAGAGTTAAGAATTTAATTGTACCTTATAGTTAATACTGTTCGTTCTTAGTGAGCTGAATTGTGAAATAAGTTAATTCTCTGTAAAGTTCTCAAAAACTGCCAAACAGCTGAGGCACAATAGAATATGACAAACCTGTTATTTTAAAAAAATGTCCTCTTTTGAGCAATCATGAAAAGAAAAGAAATGCTACAGCATAATTTCATATTTTAGCTTACCATAATGTAGGAGAAAAATATTTCAAGATGCTGTTGAAGCTAAGAATCAAGTATATCATACGTACACCTAAAAGCCCCAAAGGAAAGATTAATATGATGTCAACAGGTGGAAGTGGTGAGCTGGTGGTGGAGACTCTTGATGTCACTTCTGATCCAGGCTGTAGCCGGAGGGGGGCCAGTGGGCCCCCGAAAACCCTCCTGAGCTAACAGCCTGCCCCCCCACCCCACCCTGGGATGCCAATGTTGTGTGTGTGTGTGTGTGTGTGTGTGTGTGTGTGTGTGTGTGTGTGTGTGAGAGAGAGAGAGAGAGAGAGAGAGAGAGAGAGAGAGAGAGAGAGACATTGTTGCCCCTCCTGAACACCCCCCCCAAAAAAAAACCCCCAACAACAACAACTCCACCTAGAATCCTGGCTACAGCCCTGCTTCTGATGTCCTTTACTATGTATGGTTTAAGAGTAGATAGCCCCACTCCCAAATCCCTACGATGTAGCCAAATAAAGTTCTCCGTCGCTGTTCTAGAATAAATGTGTGAAGAACTTGCCCTGAAAGGGTTAATAGCAATATTAAGGGAATAAAAGAATGGTGGCCAAACGGTCATGAGATGTGTTAAATCTTCCCAATCCTGTTCAAACACAGCTTCAGTTTAATCATCCCTTAGCCCTTTGCTGATTTAAAGCAGTCAAATGTCCATGTTTCTACAACACATCCAGGTGTAGAGAAGTGTCACTTATTTGAGAACTGCAGAGCAAGAAGGGATACTATGGATCATTCAGTCCTGCAGCTGTCAAGGAGGCACAGTGGCGAAACAGGCCCCTGTCAGCTCATATTTGGGATACATGGTTGTCCTGAATAGGATCGTGCTTCTACTCTAGGAACTGAGATTTGGGGATGTTCTTGACTCATTATCACTTGTGGATGTCCAGAAGCTAGCTACAGCAAGCACTGGTTTTTTTCTAACCCACTATGGCTGGTCCACTAGCTAAACTCTGATCTGTTTTACACAGCATACTATTGCACTGGTTTAGATTGCACCAACATGGTTTTTGTCTGCCATGTAACCTTATAATGCATACTTTCTATGAATGTCACTGGTTGCCCCAGTTTCCTTTTTTTTTTAAACCCTAAAGCCAAAACCCTCTTATAGAAGTGGAAAGTGGAAAGGCAGTCAGGCCACGGTCCCCTGCTTCTGGTGGGCTATCCTTTTGTGACTGGTTGTGATTGTTTGCACAGTAGTTGTAAACTGTTTGTCCTATCGTTGGTTATGAGTTTGGGATAGGCTGGTTTGCTCCTTTTCCCAATCACCACATGACATACATGCCGCCAAGAACTATCACACCCTGATCAATGCCTGCCTGTATATTTTTGGGTCCTTGTCAGGGGTTACATTTTTGTATTTGTTTTTTTTTTTTGGTGCAGGTAGGATCACTATGTTTTGGTTCAGTTCTAATGTATGTGATTGTTAGGATACAACCAAAGCAGCTGGCTAGCTGTCCATTTGCTGAAGCTTCTTAACAATCTTGAGAAATGGGAACTTTCCTTTCCATTCACCTGCAAGGGGACAGGAGAGGAAAGTTTCTTTTTAATTGTTGCTATCTTTCAAAGCATCTATCACCAACAATTAAAAAGAAATAAAAGCTTCCTGTCTGTTGTGTCCAAACGTTATTTTATGTATATTTCTTTAAGTTATGTTCATCATTGAATCTTTGCTGTATTCACAACTCTTTGCAGGCGCACCCCCCAAAGAAAGACTCAGACACCGGTATATGGATAAAGGCATTGGGCCACTTTTATTGAATAATGCCCTAGTCCGAATTATAACTTTCAATTGGTGTATTCATCCAATTGTAATTCTTTAAGGCAAGCAGGCCGCAGTAACACTGGTAAGGTTCCTCCCAAAATGCCAATGGCAATTGGCTACATGTAACTATTTGTATCAATTTGTTTGTTGACACAAACAAATTGTTGACCGGAGTCAATAAACTATCTACTGACCCCACCCTATGACGTGTATCCGTTAAATCTCAAGGTGATGCAGGCTGTTAAGCTCCTGCCATCACCCCTTGCCTGGTTCGTCGTTGACCGGCCAAAGCTATTACCCCTGTACCTGTCTAAGTGTTGGCCAGTCAATTGCGAACCTGCCGGATACCTATGGGTCATAAATCTTTACCTTACCAGTGCTACCCACCAAAGTGACCAAAGTCAAATAACCCCTTTGCTCAAACAGTGTGGGATGGGCAAAAAAGCCAGAACCAAAGTGCCAATTGTAGGTTCGGGCCAAAAATTCCCACCTGGCCCTGAAGCGACCAAAAATTCACACTGTTCACTAGGGAGGGGGTGGAGAGGAAAACTTCTCCTCTCCGTCGCAATTCTAAAATGGCAGCTCGGCTGCCTCGTGGCCACCCCTTTTATAGAGGGGTGGCCATGCCCCCTAACTCACCCGGATGTCTGAGTCCGGAGGTGGGGCTGCAAAGAGCGCGGTGGCCATTTTGGCGCCGCACTTTAATTGCAGGCACACCCCCCAAAGAAAGACTCAGACACCGGTATATGGATAAAGGCATCGGGCCACTTTTATTGAATAATGCCCTAGTCCGAATTATAACTTTTAATTGGTGTATTCATCCAATTGTAATTCTTTAAGGCAAGCAGGCCGCAGTAACACTGGTAAGGTTTTTTATTTATTTATTTATTTATTTATAGTCATATTTGTATATGCTTCCCACTCAGGCAGAACCCGACTCAGGGCGGCATTACAACAATTCTAAAAATACATAAAAAACATTATAAAAACCTTATAAAAAACCCACATCCACCCCATTTAAAAACCCATATCCCACCCACCCATCCCACCTACTATACAAAAGGGAAGAAGAGAGAGTTCTTATTTTTATAAAAGCCAGCCGGCGGGAACCATAGTCCCGTTCGGGCCCCACACCTGCCCTGCCAGCCAGGTCTTTACTCCTTTCCTGAAGGGCAGCAGTTCACTTTGGCAGGAGGTTCCAGAGGGTTGGTGCGGACACGGAGAAGGCCCTCCTACGGGTGCTAGACAGATGTGCACCCCTAGTGGACGGCACCATTAGAGAGCCCCTCCGGTCCGCTCTGGTTGGACGGGCAGTCACTCTTGGGCCGATGCGGTCTCTAAGGTATCCTGGCCCCCTGCCATATAGGGCTTTAAAGGTCAAAACCAGCACCTTAAATTGCACCCGGAGACAAACTGGTAACCAGTGCAGCTCCCGAAGCAGCGGTGAGGCATGGGCATATTGCCCACACCCCATCACCACCCAGGCCGCCGCATTCTGGACCAGCTGCAGCCTCCGAATGGTCGTCAAGGGCAGCCCCATGTAGAGCGCATTACAATAATCTAATCGGGAAGTAACCAGAGCATGAGTGACCATAAGCAAGGAGCCCCGGTCCAGGAGTGTGCGCAGTTGGCGAATCACCCGAAGTTGGGCAAAAGCCCTCCTGGCCACAGCCGCCACTTGTTCTTCTAGCAGCAGCCGTGAGTCCAGAAGGACCCCCAAGTTGCGCACTGGGTCTGTCTGGGGCAAAACAGCCCCATCCAGTACCAAAGATGGTAACTCCTTGGATAACATGGGGCCCCTTATCCACAGCCACTCTGTCTTGCTGGGATTCAGCCGAAGCCCATTGGCCCCCATCCAGACCCCAACGGCCTCCAGGCATCCGGATAGGATTTCAACAGCATCACTGGGGTCCCCACGGGCCGAGATGTACAGCTGAGTATCATCCGCGTACTGATGGTACCGCACCCCGTGGGAACGAATGATCTCACCCAGTGGCTTCATGTAGATGTTAAATAAGAGAGGAGAGAGCACAGAGCCCTGAGGCACCCCATACTTGAGGGGCCTAGGGCTGGACCTCTCACTCTCTAACCACACCGACTGGGTACGGCCCTCCAGAAAAGAGGAAAACCAGGCCAACACAGTGCCCTGGATCCCCAATCCTTCGAGCCGTTCCAGCAGGATACCGTGGTCGATGGTATCGAAGGCCGCTGAGAGGTCAAGAAGAGCGAGGACGGATGGACAACCCCCGTCCCGCTCCCGCCAGAGATCATCCATCAGTGCGACCAATGCCGTCTCCGTTCCATACCCGGGCCTGAATCCTGATTGAAAGGGGTCTAGATAATCCGCTTCCTCCAGGACACTCTGCAGCTGGCGCGCCACCGCCTTCTCCAAAACCTTACCCAGAAAGGGCAGGTTGGAGACCGGCCTGTAGTTGTTAAGGACAGCTGGGTCGAGGGACATTTTCTTCAGGAGGGGGCGCACCAAAGCATGTTTTAGCTGTGCAGGGAATACCCCCTCCCATAAAGAAGCATTTATTATCCCCCCAACCCAGCCCCCTGTTACCTCCTTGGAGGCTTTCACCAACCAGGTGGGACAGGGGTCCAGAGGACATGTAGTGGCACGAACAGCTGCAAGGAGCCTGTCCACTTCATCAGGGACAACAGGATCAAACTGATCCCAGATCGTACAGCAAGACTGTGCACCGGCACCCCCCCCCCGACCCTCCCCATCCACGCCAGGATTCAATCCTGAACGAATCCGATCGATTTTCTCCACCAGATGGTCAGCGAAGTCCTCAGCCGAACCCTGCCAACCGGGCACCGATCTCCCTCTACCGAGGAGGGACCTGGTTACCCGGAACAGGGCGGCTGGGCGATTATCAGCGGAGGCAATAAGGGCGGTGAAGTATTGCCGCCTCACCACCCCCATCGCCACTAGGTAGGCCCTAATAGCGGCTCTAGCTAGTGTCCAATCAGAGTCATCCTGGGTCTTCACCCAGCGGCGCTCTAGGCGTCTCTTTGCCCGTTTGAGTTCCCGCAGTTCCTCTGTGAACCACGGAGATGACCTATTTCCACGGGCGCGGAGAGGCCACAGTGGTGCGATTTCATCCAAGGCTGCTGTTGTCGTCCTATTCCACAGGTCGACGAGTGCCTCGGGTGAATCGTGTAGCCGATCCAGAGGAACATCCCCCAGTTCCCTCTGGAATCCGTCTGGATCCATTAGTTGCCGAGGGCGGACCATTTTAATAGGCCCTGCCTCCCTACGATGAAGTGTCGCCCCCAGGAAGTCAAGAGTCACCAGGTAGTGATCCGACCATGGCACAGGTGAGATGACTAAATCCTGTAAACTCAGATCACTCTGCCACTGCTCCGACAAGAAAACTAAGTCTGGCACGTGACCACTGCCCCTGGTCAGACCCCGAACTACCTGAGTCAGGCCCATGGCTGCCATGGAAGCCATGAACTCCCTTGCCACCTCAGAAGCCATCCCCACCATAAGTCTCGGGAACTCCAACGCCAGCATCGAGGCGGCCTCGAGGAGCTCAGGCAGGGCATCCCTTACCCTGCAAGGGGGCAGGTACAGGAGCAAGATCCCCAACTGACCCTTGGGGCCCAGCCGAAGAAGCAGGGCCTCGCAACCAGACACTTGTGGAGCAGTGGCCCTAGCAACTCCCATAGATTCCCTGGCAACAATGGCGACACCACCGCCCCTCCCCTCACCTCTAGGCTGGTGCCAGATACCGAACCCAGCTGGACACATGTCCGAAAGAGGTACTCCATCTTCAGGAGTCAGCCAGGTTTCGGTGATGCATGCCAGGTCGGCCAGCCCATCCTGGATGGCATCTTGAATCAGGGGGGCCTTATTGCAGACCGATCTGGCATTCACCAGCAGCAGCCTAAGGGCGGGGTCACTCCGGATCTGCTGCTCAGGACCCAGAGATGTACCTGCAGGGCTGGAATGAGGGACCGCACTTAAACATCGGACCCGCATTCCCCAAGTGCGGCCCGCCCCACGGTACCCGCCATATCGCCCCATGCCCGTCACAACACCTATATGATTCTCCGGAACCTCCCTAGATGGAATGCTACCCCTCCTTCCTGGCTGGCAGGACCAACACTCTCTCTTCCCTCCCCATCCGCCATCCCCCCCAATTCCAGCAACGAACATGGGCTCCCAAAATGCACAGAGAGCGCTGGCGAGTCCTGTCATCCACATCTCCTTTTTCTTCCCCCCAGATAGGGAGGGCGGAGGCAGGGAGCTGGAGGGGACATCCGTGTACGGAGACAGCATCCACGGCGGCGTCTTCGGCTCCCCAATGCCACGAGGAGCCCTCCTAAACTCCCCGCCCGATGGCAGGGGGCGGGGAGGGGCGGCCTTGCGCGGCAGCGGCGGCGGCGGCAACGTCGTCGTCGTCTTCGGGTCCCTTGTCCTGGGAACCCTTTAGACCTCCCCGCCTGATGGCAAAGGGCGGGGAGGGACGACTTCGCACAGTGGCTGCAACGTCTTTGGCTCCCTCGGCCTGGGAGTCCATCCAGCCTCCACGCCCGATGGCGAGGGGTAGGGAGGGACGGCCTAGCGCGACGGCTACGGCGTCTCTGGCTCCCTTGGCCCGGGGGCCCCTCCAACCACCCCGCCCAGTGGTAGGGGGTGGGGAGGGACAATCCTGCGTGGCCGCTGCGGCGGCGGCGGCGGCAGCGGCGGCGGCTCCAGCGTTGTCTTCTTCTGCCTCCTATTCCTATTCCCGGTTCCTCCCAAAATGCCAATGGCAATTGGCTACATGTAACTATTTGTATCAATTTGTTTGTTGACATAAACAAATTGTTGACCGGAGTCAATAAACTATCTACTGACCCCACCCTATGACGTGTATCCGTTAAATCTCAAAGTGATGCAGGCTGTTAAGCTCCTGCCATCACCCCTTGCCTGGTTCGTCATTGACCGGCCAAAGCTATTACCCCCTGTACCTGTCTAAGTGTTGGCCAGTCAATTGCGAACCTGCCGGATACCTATGGGTCATAAATCTTTACCTTACCAGTGCTACCCGCCACACGGGGAGGCGTCCATGATGACTCACCGCCCCCCCAGACCGTCAGCTCGGTCACCAGGCCTGCTTGCACCTCTCCCAGAAAGAGGTACATACCTCCAGCCGACAGGTGGACCCCATATCCTGCCTACCAGCAATAATTTTTGTAAGCCTATCCGCAGGTTTCCAATGGCTGTCCCCCAGCCATGCTCAGCAAGGGACTGAGCAACAGCCCTGTCCACTGACTGCTGGAACAGTCACAACCACGGAGATCCACGTCTCCCCTAAATTGGTGTCTTGGCACGATGTGAGACCATAGCGACCATGTGTAAGCCATACATGATATAAAACACCAGGTCACTGCACCTCGACAGGTTAAGGAATAGCAATGATCCGTATAAGATCATTGCCGCCGAGGTGCATAATAAGAACATCGGGCGGTCCAGCATCCCTGACAGACATCAGGAATGGCAACAGTTCCCGCCCCCTTCTGCCACGCAAACCATACCATCACATATATGCGGATGCACACAGCCCAAGTCGGGGTCCACACTCTGTCGCCGCAGCATATACTGCTGCCCAGTGTACATAGCTGCGGCCCACCAGCCCCACTGCCACCGGTGTGCAGAGACATACAGGATCTGTAAAAGAGGAGAAGAGGTGAAGGACATAACTAGGTACTCATACAGTGAGGGGACATACATATAAGGAATTACACGTACACATATATCCGCCTCCGAGTACCCCAAACGTAGCCGCTGTCAATGTGACGCCTATCCTAATAAACGGGTGCCAAAACGGGCCCCACACCTCCGTAACTTTACTTTGGTAAGGGTAGACCCATCCTGGTGGCAGAAAAACAGGCTGGGGCGCGCAGCAGGCACTGCCAAAAATTCATGTAGGGCACCAACCGGACAGATGTCGCCAATGAAACTTTGTAGCAGTCTAATTCCACTGCCTACGCCGTGCTGAACAACGTTTGGGAACCGTATCCCCAATTGAGCCCACTCATGCGTGACATAGACATCGTCGAGTTCCAGTGCCCTACGAGACACATCCGCCTTACACAATGGTACCAACTCTGGCACCAACTCACTGATGCGGAGCGCTCCAAAAAAGGCTACTGTGGTAGCTGCGTGACCAAGAGCCACGTCACACCTATCTGAACATAAGATATGCCAGCCTCGTGCAAGGTGGGTCAGAAACTCTGTCGAACTGGGGTGACGCGTGTCCGGGCAGCGGACACATTCACGTGTCCACCCCTCCAAAACACGACGCATGCGGAAGTAACTCACGCAGTCATTGAAACACCACCCCCCCCACGTTGGCCATAAATGCCAGTCCCAAAAGCCTGAAGGCTATAGTACGGGGGCCAAACCCTGACTGCGAAGATAAACATGTATTGTAAAACCTGGTCCACTGGTATTGACCACACTTGAGGTAACTGTAGTTACTTGCAAAAAGTTCTAAATCGCATGAAAGCATGTTGTTACGCCTTACGCATGCGAGGTGCCAATGACATGCCCAGTTCACCTCTCCTCGCCAAACGTCCAAATATCGGCCGGGAGTGGCGAGTGGAATTCCTCTGCTTCCGGAGCAAGGCACAGAACCGGGGGATCTGCAGGCGGGATAAAGCATCAGCAATATCGTTATTAATACCTGGAACATGTCTGGCCTTGAACAGCACATTTAGGCGTAGGCTTCTCAAAAAGAATTGACAAACCAAATGCCATGACCCTGGGGGATTTGCACATCTGGGTGTTGACAATGTGCACCACTGCCACATTGTCACACCAAAAATGGACCACTGAGTTGGCCCACTTGTCGCCCCAAAGCATCAGTGCTCCCCAAATTGGGAAGAAACTCAAGGAAGGTAAGATCGTGGAGGTGATCCGTGCCAAGCCATGCATGAGGCCTCGGCCGTAAGTCCACCTACCCTCAGAGTAAACCCCCATAACCCAGGGAGCCGGAGGTATCCGACCAGACTTGAAATCTAGGGCAGACCATAAGGTCTGATCTCCAGGAAGAGACCCCGTTAAAACCCGGGAGGAATTTGAGCCAGACCGAAAGGTCCACCCGTATGCCCCTGATCACACAGGCACCTGGCCAATGCTCTGCCGGGTGTCACCACCCTGCAGGCAAAGTTAAGGTGGCCATGAAGTAGCTGCAGCTCACGAGGGGACACTTTACGTTTGGCAATCAATGCCAAAATCGCTGCGGAGATCCGAGCCACCTTATCCATGGGTAACCCGGATGCCTGTGCGACAGAGTCAATTCCAATGCCTAGAAATGTGAGCATAGTAGCTGGGCCCTCGGTCTTTTCAGGTGCTAAGGGGACACCCAGTTCCCGCATGAGTGTCTGAAGGAGACGCGTGCACGTGTCCGAGCCCTCTTCACCCCCGAACCAAAAGTCATCGAGGTAATGGGCTGGAGACCGGGACCCCGACCTGCGAGCAAAGGCCCACTGAATGAAAGTACCGAATCGTTCGAATGCCGAACATGAAATAGAGCAGTCAAAAGGCATGGCCTTATCTAAGTAAAATTCCCCTTGGAACCTAAAACCCAATAGCTCAAAATCCCCTGGGTGCACTGGCAGTAATCGGAAAGCCGAGTGCATATCACACTGTGCCAGGAAAGCACCGGGACCGCATGAGCGTACCACCCGTAGGGGCTGAACAAACGACGTTTATCTGACTGAAAAAGGTCGTCAGGAATGGCATCACTGACCGAAGAACCCGCAGGGTAAGCTAGATGGAGGATTAGACGACATTCACCCGGGTTCTACTTCGGTACTAGCCCCAGAGGGGAGACCTTCAAATTAGGGAAAGATGGTTCAAAGAAGGGGCCCGCTACTCTCATAGCCTCAACTTCCTTAGCTACGCTCAGTGCAGCAACCTCCTCGTTACCTTTCAAGGGAACTAAATTAGTAGCATCTTGGGGGCCCTAACACTGCTGAATGGAATACGAAAGCCCCATTGGAAACCCTCCAGCAGGTACCTCACATCATCCCTTCTTGGATAAGCTGAGAGCCATCGCTCCAGCATGAGTACACTAATTGGGGAGGGGGGCTTTGACATGGCTATTTCCGTCAGATGGAGCTCTGATCACCCTCTGTGCACCCCTACCTCTGCCCTGTAACCCACCAACCCGCGGGCATGCGGAGGTGGCATGGGGGCCAGCGCAAAAGGGACACTCGTGTCGGGAACGACACTGGCGCTTACTACACACATCGCTAGCTGAGAAGGTCCAACACAGCAGGCGGGATGGAACCCCCTGCCCCACCGGTTGGCGGGGAGCCTGTGTTGCAGCAGCCCGCTGCACAGCATGACCACAATAGTACCTATCACCAGGCGCCAGTCAAGTGGGAGTCATGTACAAGAGCCACAATTGCTGACAGGGCTCATCCCACCTCGTCTCAGGATGTAGGGCCACCCTCATCCAAATTCCCATCGTAAGCCAACTACGATGGGCCCATGAAATCAACCATCGCCCTGTAAATATTATCAAGGTATTGAACCATCGGGATGGCCCAATCAGGCCGGGCCCTGAGGCATACCGCCATATATATAAAGTATGCCGGCAACCAGTTGGTCCAGGTGCGCGGTGGCTTACGACAACGGGACAGCTCTTTGTCTCTGTCGTCCTGTCCTTCTCTCTCTTCCTTAGTGGGCTCACGGTTCAATAGGGAGAAAATATCTACGTACTCCCCTCGCCAAATCTTATCCCTCGTGACCTGTGACAAATGATCACCCAGGGGCAAAGAATAACCAGCCGTCGGTAAAGCCATCGATGGCACATTCTGTATAGCGGATATATGCAGCGGGACCTGGACAGCCCCTGCGAAGCTCAGCACGGCCCCAGGGGGGGACACCCCCGCCCTCAACGAGGGACCATTTTGGAACCAGGGGTTATTGGGACAATGTGATAACTGCTGCCCACCCGCATCAAGTTGACGCGGCCATGGCCACTGACCCCCCCCCCCCCAGTGTAAGTGGACAGGGTCGGTGGTGCACTAAATTGAACCTGATACTCACAAGTCGCACCCCCGTGAGCCGCCCCCACCGGGGGTTCCGGCCCACGTTGAGCGTCGGAGCTCGTGACCGGAATCGAGCTCTGGGACCACCCCTGGCTGCTCCCAGCCTGTACATCGGGATGGACGGGGAGCTGCGAGGCACCAGCCGGTGCTGGCCGGACAGCCTCAAGCAGCTCAACCCGGTTGGCCGCCCGCTGAAGCATCCCAGCCGGCAAGTTGGCCGGGGCCGACGAAGGGGCCCCTGTCGAAGAACCCGTAGCACCCCCCTCAGAAGATGGCTGGGCAATGCCCAAGGATGCTTCCCGCACTGCTATACATGCGATCAAAGCATCCACTGCCTCAGAGCCCCCAGTGCAAGGTGGGCCGGGTGGGCTGGACAGCCCACCAGGCAGATGGGCCAAAGGCAACCCAAAAGGGGAGCCAGGGCCAGAATAGGGCCATGCCCAGAACTCAGGCCCGTGGGGGGGGGCGGAGGAGCTGTGGGGCGGACACCCGCACCAGGCCCCCCTGGGCCAACCTGTCCCGGGCCCTGCAAAGGGGCGCTCAGGGCCAAAGCCCCCGAGGGGCCGGCCTGTAAGCTATGATGCTGGCACCCGGCTGCCAAGTGGAAGCCTGACCAGCCCCACTGGTACCAGTGGATAAGGATGTAACATTGCCCTGCCGTGGGGGCGCAGCCCTGGTCCTCCGACCCAAAGGCTGGCCCCCATCCGATGCAGGGCCAGGAAAAGTTCTTCCCCTCGGCCGTGGCTTCAGTGCCGGGGCCTTTCTTTGGGAGCCATGTCTCCCTAGGAGAAGAAAAGTCGCTGAAGGATCCCTATCCAGGGATCGAGCTCCTAGCTTGTAAGTACCGCGGTAGCCAAGAAGCAATCCTAAAAGGCTCTGGGTACTTTACTTCTCCTTTCGGAAATGAACGCGCAAACCTCTGCAAGGCTCTATAGCCGAATACTAAAGAGAGAATGCGACGGAGAAAACTTCTCCTCTCCGTCGCATTTCTAAAATGGCAGCTCGGCTGCCTCATGGCCACCCCTTTTATAGAGGGGTGGCCACACCCCCTAACTCACCCGGATGTCTGAGTCCGGGTGGGGGGGCTGCAAAGAGCGCGGCGGCCATTTTGGCGCCGCACTTTCATTCTGTGAGGTGCCTTATTCATGTTTGCAATGTCCTCTCATTGGTTTACACAGGTTTCCCGTGTTAAGTCCTGGCAAATGTATCACTGTAACTGTCGTTCTGTCTGTAAGATATGTTGCTACCTCATCCTGTTTTCCCCAGTCCGAATTGATCCAACGTAGTCCGAACTGAGCTATAATAAATGTCTTGTTGGTTAACCCCCGATCTGCTGTCGCGTTGCAATTAATGCTATCGGACTCAACACTGTCTCTCCACAAGCATTTCTCAAGATTGTTAAGCAGCTTAAGCCAAGCATAGGTAGATTTGTTTTTGTTTTTCTTTCCCTTTAAATAGAGAGAAGATATCTAGTCTTGAGGAATAATATGGTTGATCCTTGTATGCAAATGGATGGATGACATAGGATGCCTCAAACTGACCTGTTTAGCATGATCTAGACCAGGATAAATGAGGCATTTAGCTATACTCTTTGGGAATATTTAACACTATCCTAAAGATATTGTGAGTAATATCAAGTGAGCAGACATAGATTTATTTAATTTGATGCTCGATAGACCTTGATCTGATCTTTCAGGGTTCTTTTTTGGACAGCATATCTATAAATCAGTGGGAGGGGAAGAAAGAAGCAGCAGGGGGAAAAGCCATTAAGTATGATTTTTAACCAAAGTGGGAGAGTCTGTGTTCTCAGCATGCACAGAGTGTTTTCCTTATATGCTAAATGTCACAGTACTAATGCTGCTTTGTGCCTTTTACACTCATGCAAAGAGATTGCCAGGTAATTCAGTTTTATTGCCTGTGGAACACTGCCAGCTATCCTACACACACACACACACACACACACACACACACACACACACACACACACACACACACACACACACACACACACACACACACACACACACACACAGAGAGAGACACTTCCTCTCCCCTTACCATAGATATGTATGTACAGAAACTCCACTATTTCTGACAAAAATATATTGTGTCACTTTAAAGACTAACTGCCGTATTTTAATGTTAATTTTCATGGATCAAGTCTGACAAAGTGGACTTGATCCATGAAAACTAATACAGTGGTACCTTGGTTAAAGAGCATAATGCGTTCCACGGGATTGCTCTTTAAGCAAGTTTGTTCTTTAAGCGAAACACTATTGTAAGTGACCAATTGTGACTTCTGGTGGGGGGATTGCCAACCCTGATTTAGTTGTTAAGTGAGTTTTGGTTGGTTTTAGTTGTTAAGTGAGGCGACCATTCAGAGAAAATTCTGCTCTTTAAGCGAGTTAGTCTCTAAGTGAGGCACTCTTTATGCGAGGTTTTACTGTATTAAAATACAGGACTTAGTCTTTAAAGTGCCACTATGTTTTTCGTCTTCTTTTTTTGGTTTACTCTCTCATCTACTATTTCTAACATTAATAGTTGACTATTTTTCCCATTGTTGTTTTTATCAACATTTTACTTCCCCAATATGCCTATCTTTTGATTTAATATTCTGGAAAGGCAGACTATTGTTCAGGTGAGGTTTGTAACAGCAGTGAGCTACATAAGAGTTCCTTTTCAATAAATAACATTTATATGTAATTCAATACATTTAAAGTGTGTGTGTGTGTGGTACCTACAGTGCATTTAAGGTAATGAAAGCTTCTTTTTGTAAGTAATGGCCAAAGAGACATGAGAAGCCTCTGGAGGGATAAAAAGGGCAGATTCCTCTCGCTCATATTTATCTTCCATATTATGTACAAAGGTGAAATCAGCTGACCTTTATGCTACTAATTATATTTTGCTTTCTGTATGTGATATAAAATGGCAATGTACACCAGATGAGTAAATGCCAAGTACTGCCATATTACATTTCAGACCACGCTGTCTTCCTTCTCATGACTGTGTAGCACAGTGCAAAAATTGAAAACACAATGCCTGAATTATTTGTGGGATGCAAGGAGGAGAAAGCGGAAGGACCTTTTCACTGAACGAGAGAAGGGCAAACTCAGAAAAGATCTGAAGGTCACTAGATACAGTATTCTACCCTGAAGCAGGCTCTCTACATCTATGGGAAGGCAACAGCTTAATCTGTGCTGTCCATTATATACCGGAAAACAGCATGGACCTGCCTGTTGTGCTCCAAGCACCTGTTAAAAGGGCCACGCGGCAGTGCTGATTTGCTGCCGCACGCTTTGCCGGCCCCGCCCCATCAGAGACGGGACCAGGCCGGAAGGGGCGGGGGCCGGGCCTTCCCTTAAGGGAGAGGCTCGGACCACCCTTCCTTCTTCTCCGCTGACTGGGCCAGGAAGCGTTTGCCCTCCACCCCCGCCCTTGGTCACAGTGTGATTGTTTTGGTCGCTTCGGGGCCAGATGGGAATTTTTGCTTGAACCTCGATTGTCCTGCTGGTTCTTGGCGTTTTCGCCCATCCCACACTGTCACTCTTTGGGGCGCTACGGGGCAGTTTTATCGCCTTTTGTTGTTCGGTGGCTAGAACTGGTAAGGAGCCACTGGGCGACCCCAACGAGTCCGGCAGCAGCACACTCCGCTGGCCACTGGCAGGTCTAGATAGAGGGATAATCGCGTGGCCAGTTGGGTGTGCTCAGGAACAGGCGATGCCATGCTAGAGCCTGCTAGTCCACCGGACACTCGTCAGAAGCAGAGGTTTGTTCATTTGTGCTTCTCCTGGGGTCATTATAATTGGTTATTACCATCGCTCCTTACCAGTGCTATGTCGGCCCGCTTGCATTAAGTGAACTATTCTTAATAAAGTGGCCCAGTTTCAATCCCAGCACTGTGTCCGTCTCTTTATTGGGGAGTGGGCCTGGCAAGGCATCCAGATTGCTGTACTTCCAGATCCTGAATGCTAGACAGCTTGGTGTTTGAGTCCAAGCTAGATCCTCACAAACCTCCTTACTGGGATGAAAGTGATTCATGGTCTATATGATTTCCATAGTTGGTCCCTTAGGACAAGCATTGGGTTTCTTATTCAATGTGCTCTAGTAAATAAATAAATTTCATGTCAGAAATTATTCTGGGCTGAAAGGACTTTTGCTGGAGAAACTCCACTCAGGGGAAGCCTGAATGAGGTTCCTTTCATGTCCCCAAGACCCGTCTTGCAGCACTCAGGTATTGAACCCCGACTTTCCAGTATTCAAGCTCAGCATCTTACTACTACTAAGCCACTGCAGTGCTGCTATGTGCTCTAGTTGTAGGTAGAGGTGTTATGATTGGCTCATCTCTGTTGTTCAACTGCTTAGTTACTTGTTTGTTAAATATCTATCTGACCTTCTCTTGAATGAACTCAAGGCAGGGCTCTTCTCCCATTTGCCTACTCCTCACAATTCTCAGTCCCCACCCAGTGACTCTCATGTCCAAGTACTGTACAGATTTGAACCTAGATATCCAGAGTTCTAGTCCAACATTTTAATTACATACTGCAATTATTCATATGCTATGTATGGGTGACACAGCAATGATTTATGGGTAGCATATGACCAGGTTCATGTGCAATGCAACTTAAGAACATAAGAACAGCCTTGCTGGAACAGGCCACAGCCCATCCAGTCCAGCATTCTGTCTCACACAGTGGCTCACCATTTCCTTCAGGGAATTCCCAAGCAGATGCCTTCACCTGCTTAGGATTCCCTGGAAATGGCATTGAGAGATATCCTGCCTATCTCTCGAACCCGGAGGTTGTCCTTAAGTATCCATAATTATAGCCATTGATACCCTTGTCCTCCATGAACTTGTCTAATCCTTTCTTAAAGCTGTCTGGCTGCCTCTCAGTTATTCAGTACTACACTTACTAGACCTATATTGAAATACGTATATACTGTCAAGGTCAGCCCAAGACATTTTGCTGCCTGAAACAGATTACAAGATGCCTTCCTTCCCATTCCACATACAAGCGGGCTGGTGGTTGAAATCTCAGCCTGTCAATTCAATAGAATCACACACACACACACACACACACACACACACACACACACACACACACACACACACACACACTTAAGGTAGCAGCCTACTTTATTACATAACAGAAGTATACTCTCCAAAAACCATAAGGTACTTTTCCCTCTCTATTCAGCACATCTTGAGTACTGTGTCCAATTCTGGGCACCATCCTTTTAGAAAGATACAAACAAATGAGAACAGGCACAGAGAAGGGCAACAAGGATAACCAGGGGACAGGAAACCAAGCCATATAAGGAAAGACTGAAGGAACCTGGCATGCTTAGCCTTGAGAAAACACCTGAGAGGGGATACGTTAGCACTCTTCAAATACCTGAAAGGTAATCATAAAGTAGAAGGGAAGGATCTGTCTTCAATCATCCCAGAATATAATAACAGGTTCAAACTACAGGGAGCCAGATATAGGCAAAATATTAGAAAATCTTCTTAATGGTTAAAGCAGTATGACAGTGGGACAAACTGCCTCGAACCATTCAAGAGAGAATTGGACAACCATTTGTCAGATCTGTTTTGATTTGGAATTCTGCAGTGAGCATGGGTTTGGACTCGATGGCCTAAAAGGCCCCTTCCAACTTAATCAGTCAGCTAGTTAAAGTCAAAAGTGTGTGTGTGTGTGTGTGTGTTCATAGAAATAACAATCCATAACAACATTAATTCCCACACCAATGAATAATTTTAGACACATATTGTGAGGTTACATGGGCTTCACTTCAGAGCAGATAATCCATATGAAAAACCTGGGGAACATAGTGAAAAGTAGAGATATCTCACTGCAAACAAAGGTCCGCATAGTCAAAGCAATGGTATTTCCGGTGGTAATGTATGGCTGTGAGAGCTGGACCATTAGAAAGGCTGAGCGAAGAAAAATAGATGCCTTTGAGATGTGGTGCTGGAGGAGAGTTTTGAGAGTCCCCTGGACAGCGAGGAGAACAAATAGGTCAATATTAGAAGAGATTAGCCCTGAGTGCTCCTTAGAAGGACAAATAACAAAGATGAAGTTGAAGTATTTTGGACATCAAATGAGAAGAGAGGATTCACTTGAGAAGGCCTTGATGCTGGGGAAGGTGGAGGGCAAAAGAAGAAGGGGACGGCCAAAGATGAGATGGCTAGATTGTATTGTAGACACAATGGGCACGGGGCTGTGTGGACTAAGGAGGATGGTGGAGGACAGAGGTGCCTGGAGAGCGATGGTCCATAGGGTCGCAAAGAGTCGGAATCGACTGTGCAACTGAACAACAACAACAACAGACAAAAGATATGCTAGTATATTCTTTGGCAATGCATTGGGCTGGATACATTGAAGGGATGTTTAAGTCCACACAGGCTGCCTGTGAAGTTTAATTTTAGAAAATTCATTGTATATTTCTCTGACATCTTGGCAGAAGATAGTTACAGAAATCAAAGTCACGATATATGGAAAATAATAATAAAATAGGTAGAAATTTGTGTCTTGCATAGAAATACATCAGTACTAGATGACAGATTTGAGGATCATATATTTTAGCATAATCTCCCTGCGTGCAATTCAGCATGCATTGAAATAGCATAGATGTGTAGAATTACACATGGTTTCTGTGATGTTTAGTGTTCAACAGTATATTATTAATTTATTATTATATTTATTATTGTGCTTCACATTCTTCATGAAAAAGGATACCTTGGTATGTTGGCTGAAATCCCGTTAATGATGCTGAGTTTTGTAACAAGGCTGATGTCATGTTTCAGTGCAATAAAAAGCTTCCTAGAGCTTCCAGCAGCTGTGATTTTGTGTGTGGCTTTAAACAGTTTTCCTTCCCATTTCACAGCTCCTGAAGGCTGCCTCTGGATGAATGGAATGGCCCTGTATCCCTGAAAACTGGAGGTGGATGGCATCTAGGAAGCTTTTTATAATCCTAAAATAGCCACATTACAGCCACAGCTGATGACATCATCCTCACTATATGGCATAAAATTGCATAACAGGATTTCAGCTACTGAGACATTCTGTGGGGGGGGGATGTAAAGAGTTGCAAAAATTTTCACTACTGTATAAGAACAAAAATAGGGGCCTTCTTTTGTCAGCAACAGTTCATTGTAAAACAAAAAAATAGGTGTCTTCTTTTATCAGCAGCAGTATTAATAAAATGCTTTGCATCTTCTACCAAAAGAACAACCCTTGAACAAAATAGAATGTTTTATACAAAAAAATACATTGTGCATTTTCTCAAAATAATAATAATAAATCAAGAATGCACCCAACGCCTATCCCACCCCCAATAGCATAAAGACTATGCCTCTGCATATCTGGTGTTGGAAAGCACACATGGAGCAGTGCAATAACATGTCTTGCCGGTGGTCTTTTCTTGGTGTCTGGGTAGGAAGAGTGTAAGCTGTACTGGCAAATAAGCCTTTTGGCTAATTTGGTCCTGTCCTAATATTTTGAAGAGGCAACATTAGTTCTGGTGACTGGAATCTACATTTTAAATGTTCAATGAACTCACCAAGAGCCTTTTCAAATACAGCTTTCAACTGCACAGTGTAGCTTTGGAACAATGTTGATGAAAGTTGGTTTTAGAAATATAATAGCCTCAGTATGAACATGGACCATATTTTCAATCATTGACTCATCCATGTGTATTTTTTTTTGCTTCCTTTACAGTATCTGCCAAACCGAGGCCTCATAGTGATGAATACACAAAGAAGGTCCCTCCCCCTAAGCCAAAACGGAATCCAAACACTCAGCTGAGTGCATCTTTCGATGAGACGTACATCAAGAAGCATGGGCCCACAAAGTCAACGTTAAGTAGGGATGCCTCCTTATCACACGTCAGCAGTCCTGCTCCAGATACAGAGGATGAAGAACCAGTTTATATTGAAATGGTTGGAAATATACTTAGAGACTTCAAAAAAGAAGAGGAGGACCAAAGTGAGGCAGTGTATGAGGAAATGAAATACTCTATCTTTGATGATGGCAGCCAAGATTCAAAGTGTCCATGTGAGTATGACCATCACAGCTGTTCCTCTCAGTGTGCTACTCCCACAGTGCCTGACCTTGATTTCACCAAGTCCTCAGTGCCATCCACTCCTAAGGGCGTGCTTTGTGATATCCCCCCACCATTTCCAAATTTGCTTTCTCATAGACCTCCACTCCTTGTATTCCCACCTGCACCAGTGCAATGCTCGCCTAATTCTGATGAATCTCCTTTAACACCTCTGGAAGTCACTAAGCTTCCTGTGTTAGAAAATGTGTCTTATATCAAACAGCAAGCTGGAGCCTCTCCATCTGCACTGCCACCTCATACTCCAAGTCATCAAAAAATGGAGAAAGATCAGACAGCATCTCACGGTAATACTACTCCAGGGCACTCCTCGTCACCTCCTCATCCCTCTACCTTATACAGAACACAGTCTCCACATGGCTATCCTAAAAGCCACTCTGCCTCTCCTTCGCCTGTGAGTATGGGTCGGTCACTTACCCCCTTAAGTCTCAAAAGACCTCCTCCTTATGATTCTGTACATTCAGGAAGCCTCTCAAGAAGTTCTCCATCAGTGCCTCATTCTACAGCCAGAAACATATTGCAAGAAGGAGGGAAAATGGTAAATGTCTCTGTCAATACTTATGGATCATCATCGCAGAGTAGTTCACGTTCCAGAACACCTACCAGTCCTCTAGAGGAACTAACCAGCCTTTTTACCTCAGGACGAAGTTTATTGAGGAAGTCCTCCAGTGGAAGAAGATCTAAAGAGCCTGCAGAGAGTAAGTGTTTCAATACTTTTTTATTAGCTTTTCTATTACCATTGAAAATGAAGTCATAATTTGTTAAATCAAATTCATACAAATGAACAGATAAGTCCCATACATGAATTTTGTGTGCAGCAGTCCTGAAACTAAAAGGCAGCATGCAAAGGTTGTAGTTTGATATTTTAAAATCTTGTGGACAACATTGCATCAGAGAGGAAAAGAATACCTGCAGCAAGTTGGGTCTTCTAGGATATGAAAACTTGGTACCCTATTGAATTATAATTTTTGTGGCTGAATTCTCCTGTGTTTGTTCTACAGCAGTGTTTCCCAACCTTTCTTTGGCCATGCCCCACCTAAGCATCTCTAAAATCTTGATGCCCCCCATGACATATAATTCTTATTATTCAAAGTAACTCATTCTCAAATTGCCTCCCTTAAAAATTGCCCCCCTATGGGAGGTGTCCCATGTTGGGAACCACAGCTCTACAGTCAATATTAATTTTTTATAATATTTATTAAATATTACTATTGCTTTCCACATGAAAAAAGAAGCAAAAGAGGGGGCAAGATTAGCCTAGTCATGTTCCTTACATGGCCATGATATTTGAACAGACTGTGTAGAAATCAAAAGATGTGTTTAAGGAGAAAGTCTTACACTCAGTACCTTTGTATGGTTTTTTGTTGTCTTAAGCCCTATCCATGAAATTTCCTTGAATTAGTGAGGCCATGTGTGTGAACAGAATTTTTGAAATACCCCATCACCTGGAAATGTCCTAGATTTCTATGCATTGATACTCATGTTCGGAAAAGGACATAATTCAGCAACATTATGCTGATTTGGAAAGGTTTCCAATCATGGCAACTCTCTAGCACATTCTGTCAAATGTACTTATAGAACTCTGTTCAGACTTTGCATTTGATATACAAAAGTCTTTAATGCTGCTTTATGTGGGTCAAGGGGGGGTGGGGGAGTACAAGCATCTCCAAATCCTTGTTATGAATTTAGCCTTCCACCAGTTCAGACAAATGCCTGAAAAGGGCCTGCACAGAAAGAACAGCAGCCCTATAATCCTATCCTTCAGGCTGATTCCTCCACATCAAACTGTATTGACAGTGATGCTGTGCTTTAGTTAAAGAAGCCTGATGCTGCTGTATGTTTTGTACATATGGAGCTTATTTAAAATTAATATAACTAGAACGTTGTAAAACCCAAGTCATTTCCTGGAACCATAGTGCTCAAGTCCCTCAGAAATTGTCTTTTCTAAACTACATCTCCCAGCAGTCCACCAAAATGGAGTTGCTGTCCGAAAATACAAAATTTCCAAACTTTAGATTGCATGTCATTTTCAGATATCTAGGTTTCATGCTCTTGGGGCTGTATCTTTAGGGAAAGACAGAAAGACAGGCAGGCAGACAATAAATTTTTTAATTTTATCTTTATTCTCATGTCTATTTCTATTTTCTATAAGGAAAGTCTTATTGCACAAGAGACATTCTGAGCACTTTTAATTCATAGTCAAATATATAGGAGGGAGAGGGGTTTTTGTGTCAGTAAAATCCTACACTAGTCACTAGTTGAAGCTAAATATAATATATGCAAAGTGGTGACTTCCATGATCCCATATGGACGATGGGCCTCAGATGAGGCTGCACCCCCAGTTGTAAAATTCATATTGTGTGATTTTAACTGTTATCCTTGTATTGTTCCTTAAACTGAGTTACACTATATATATCTCCCAGAATTGACAGGCCATGGTGTTCAAAAATCTTAGGTGGATGACTGCCATGGACCTGCTGTCATTAACTTGTTCTATCAAGAGCTGTATGTGGAATTTGCAAATACCTGGTGAAAATGTGCTCACCCACAAACTGAGCTATCTTCTTTCCCCTGATTTCTTCTTTCTGATTCTGAACCTTTAATGAATCTATGAAGATGTGTACGTAAAAAAGAATTCTTATAGGCAGACAAGACACAGGTTCAAAAATGGCCCCATGCTTGGTTGCTAACATTGCCTGGAGGATTTTCGTCCTTGTGAACAGGTTAAGGAGGAACAGCTTCATTTCAGAAGAAAGAGACAAGAATTAGCAGACATAAAGCCATTTCAATTTAGCCCTTATTCCCATTCAATATTATGTTGCTTCTGCCTTGCCTTCAGCATGTCTGAAATGCTTTCAATTCAGATCCTTGGAAAAATGAATCAAAAGCAAGCAGGAATTTTATTCGAAGCTTTTAGTGGTTTAGCAAAGTAAGTGGGCATGATATAGTTTTCCCTGCAGGTCCTATAAAATCACTTTGTGAGTGAGTTTAAGGGACCTGGAAGCCTGTATCACTGAGACGCTTTTATTTGAAAGGGGTTATTTTCTATTCCTGAAGTTTATGCAAGTGCACTACAATAAATTGTGTGTTTGGGCTCAAATAGTCCTTAGTTTAAAGTGCTGTAGAAAACACTCTAGGCCAAATGTAGCTGATCACTGTGCATTTATGGAATCATTTACAGAAAGCCGTAGGCCAAATTGAAGATTACCATACAGTGTGTGTTTCCCACATCCTCCTCTCCTTTAAACAATCAACCACCCAATCATTTAATAATAAGATTAATAATAGTAAAACTGCAGAGGTGAAATGGACCCTATGGATCACCATATCTAGCCCCTGTCAATGAGGCACAGTGGGGAATCAAATTCCCAGCCTTGGGTTCTGCAGCCAGATACTTAAACCACTGAGATACCCAGCATTTGTCTGGAAGACTTTTTGGAGTACAGGAAAAGCCATCTCCCCAGATAGCCAAAATTTGTAAAAGTTACTCTTGTGGCCATACTTTCTACAGTTTTCCAAACCCTTTCCTGACTAGCAGGCATAAAAGCTGGGGCATTAAGGGAGCTATGGTCAAAAACCCTAACTTGTCAATGTTCTAAATATATTGTCTATTCTAACATGCCTAGGAATGGCTTTGCAATGTGTCAATCCTAGCTGTAACTATACTTTCCGGAAAATTGCGATTGGATCCACAGTTGTACTCCTGTTGCAGTACACAATGATAAGTTGTATAGCACTTCAAGATGTTGCCCGATGCAGTTCTTTTCTGCTCTGGTTTTTATAGATACACCACACATTCAGGTGATAGGGGAGAAGGGAGAAAGAGAGAGAAATATTGCAATAAATACAAAATATGGCACCAGTTTTTTGTTTGTGGGGAGGGGTACAAGCAAATGTGGAATTTAAATGATGCATGGTACTTTTAAGAAGGACAATGTTTTCGTGTGTATGCAAGAAGGAGAGGATAAGAAGGAGAGATTAGGAATAATTAGAAAGAAGTAAAGAAAATACAATGAAGTACAGATGGTAGGAAATGTGACTGCAAACAGAGTTTATTAATAGGCAAACTGAAATCCATTGCTAATAAAATATGTAGCATTCTAAAAACATTCAGGCCATTTGAAACTTTAAAGAAAATGGTAATGTTTTAACACAGATGGTTTAACACTGATGGTTGCAAATACAAGTCCTTCAGCCTTTGGGTGAAAGCTTTGCCTTCTATGATTACATCTACTTGTGCTTTGTCCTCTCATGCTGTATTCAAAATTCAAAATTGGCACTTGAGATTTGAGATTGCATAATAATTAGAAGAGTGGTCCACCTGCTAGAGGGGTTCACCTCTCTAGCACGAGGAGGAGGGCCTTCTCCGTGTCTGCTCCAGCCCTTTGGAACCTCCTGCCAATAGAACTACAATTGCAGATGGAATTGCTGCGCTTTAGAAAAGGGCTCAAAACCTGGCTAGCAGGACAAGTGTGGGGGGCCAATGGGAGGATAGCTCCCGCCCACTAGCTTCTCTGAGACATATCATCCCTTTTACTGATAAGTGGGTGACGGGGTTTTTGAGGGATTTTTAATGGGTTTTAAATGTTTTAAGTTGTTTTTGTGTTTTTAAGTTGTTGTGATTCGCCCGGAGTTGCCCTAGAGAGAGGGGGGGTGGCATACAAGTTTGAATAAATAAATAAATAAACAAACAAACAAATAAACACTTGGGATCCCAGACATTTTTTCCAACCTCTGGAAGTCCTGACCATGAGCTGTCTTGGCTAAGACATCTGGGAGCTGTATTTTGGGCCTCATGTTTGGGAACCACTGATCAGGCTGGTAATCTAGGATGATCAAAGAAGGAATGAAACAAAAGTAAAAAGAAAATAAACAAAGAAAAGAAAAACATTGTGCCATCTTAAAAGACTAACTGCTATATTTTAATGTGAGTTTTTATGAATCATGTCCACTTCCTGACTTAATTCTCAAAAGCTCACATTAAAATTTAATAGTCTTTAAGGTGTCACAACATGATCACACAGATTATTATGACTACCACTTCAAAGTCTAGGATTAGAGACCAAAGTTCAAATCCTACTCTATCATGGCTGGCCAGAAGCCACTCAATATCTCTCAGTTTTACTCTCCCTCAAAGAAAGAGAAATGGTAGCAGGCGCTGAGAGAAATAAGGAAAATAATGACCCTTAATATCCTCTGAATGGATATGTGCCTCAAGTCTGCTGACTCAGGTACAAGAAGATCTTTATGACAAAACAAATATTCTTGAGGGTACACAAGAGCAAAATCAAATTAGAAGATGAAGGGAGAAGTACACTGAACAAGGAATAACAATAAAGAATGATATGGCTGAGGAACTCAACCTTCCCTATGTCACTTTGAGGACCCTGAATAAGCTGAGGGTTGGAGTCTCTAAATGTAAGACCAACATGTTCAAGCGGGGGATGCTGGCAAACAACAACAAACTGTGTGAATGTGGAGAAATATAGAATCAGGCTCATTTGCTGGTCTGCCGAGTACTACTGGAAACATGTACCGATGATTTAGGTTTGGACAATGACAATGGCAAGAAGTTGGTTTCAGTTTTGGCAGTTTAAAATTTGATCAAGACATGGAAGAAGAAGAAGAAGAAAAAGATTCACCTGAATCAGATTGTATCTGCTACTATGCAGGTAAAATGATGTGGAGCCTTTCTGAAAGCAAATAAAGGGTAACCACTGTCATTCAACACTGATGTGGCTGAATATAGGGAAGTGATGGTGAACCTTGGCACTCCATATGTTCTTGAACTTCAATTCCCAGAAGCCCTGATCAGCAGGAGTGCTGACTTGGGCTTCTGGTAACTGAAGTCCAAGAACACCTGGAGTGCCAAGGTTCGCCATCACTGATACATGGGATTCAAAACCAGCCTTCCCAGATTTAAGCACTCAAGCCCTGGCCCTGGATTGAAACATTTACTAGTTGAACTTTCCCCCATATTTGTGATCTCTGTCTTACTTTCTGCCTCTCTTTTCAGCTAACATTTGGGATGAAAATAAATTGAGATTAAGAAAAGAAATGAACATAGAAGGAAGGAGAATCTACAGATTTAACCATCTAAGGTCAAGACTTTGACTAATGAAGCACCAAAAATCTTCTTTGAATCCAGTTATATTATTCAAACATGTTAGTGCTAATTCAACTAATTCAGGACTGCAGTCTCTTGTTTTCTGAGATGCTCCTAACTTTCTCAATTAAGTGAAAGGTAGATACAATATGGGCTCCTCCATGTCATAAAGCCACCATTGCCATCCAGCTGCTGAAGGTTGAGCCAGTTGTTGTCTGAGCCATGCACACACACAAGCTTCTATCTCCTAGCTGTCCACCTTCTGCCACAGCACAACTGTCTATCTGAATAGTGCTGAGCCCTGAGGGTCACTGAGGCAAAGGGTTTAAGGAGAGGGTGAAAACTGGCATGCTAAGGAGGCAGGTAGATGACAGAAGAAGGCAGTGTTGTCACTCCACTTCTCCTCATGAGTGCCACTGTGTGGTGAGAGGCCATATCAGGAGTTTTTCCCCTGACCCAGACAAATTTAGAACATCCATCATTGAAATTTCTTAATCTTGCTAGTGTGAGTGGTTTAGAATTTTATTCAATTTGTGTTTCAAGAATCTCTCAAACTGTGCTGACTTTATAGTCTAGAAGAATTATTAAAGAGTACTGAAGCAACTGAAAGTTTAAAAAGTTAAATGTGAGGGAAAGCAAAACTGTCAGATTCTTCCACTCCCAGTCCATTTTCTTTTCTTGCTTCCAAAATCCTGTGAAGAAATTGTGCCATTCGCACAGCCAGAAGTCCTGGCTTTCTTCACAAAACAACAGAATGAAGATTTCCCTGCTTTTCCTTACTTCTGTGAGCTAATCCCTGCCACTACCTTATCCCTTGCTGGATGACAGTAGCATAATATGTAAATATATCCATTTTTACTATGATTAGTCAGTTTCAGCTTCCCATGAATGTCACTTGACAGATAATTAAATTTTATAATGCCCAAGTTTCACTTTGTATCCAAAAATGGAAATGTTGAAGTTAACTAAATCTTTAAATGCTGAAGCAAATCCTCAAATCATTAGAAAATGTGAGAGTATAATAATCCATCCCCATCTATGATGGAAGGCTTGAGAGACCCCTGCAGGGAAATTAAGGAGAGTAGCATTATGATTATTACTCATTGCAATTTAGGATCTCAGGGATTGTACTGGAGCTGACACAGCTCACTAATCATTTGAATGGGTTTTACGGTAAAGTCCATTAAAAAAATTCCAGTAGTCATCGTATTTGCATAAAAAGAAGTCATGGTCTGTAAAATTCTGACTAAAATTAGATTATGAACAAAGGTGTACATACTTTTAAGAAAGAAAGCAACATCCCAAAGATCAGAAGAAAGATCGGACTATTTCCCCCAAACAACCTCCTTGGATTCTTACTCACAAAGGACTGCTTTACAAAACCTGTAATGTTTGATATTTGTCTGTTTGATATTTGAACTTCAGTCCCATTCCAAGTGATACTGTGTTGCAGTCTTGTTAGAATCCTTGAAGGACAGTTTGAACATTTCTTATAAGAGTCTTATACAAAATTAAACCTTACCATCTGGGTTGACAAGGCTGTTCACACCATTTTAACATATCAAAACACCTTTCTTTACCTCTTCCTCTCATGTACAGTAACAAGTGGACATTTTAAACCCCACCCACCCCCCAAAAAAATTCAGGACCAATTAGGATGGTCTGCCCTTGAAGGCTACTGGATCCAGTAGGCTTCCAAGCCACCTTGGGTGGGTTTCCTTCTGAGCTGGCTGGTACTTCTGTCAAAGCCCAGGTGGCCAGGTGGTATGTTGAAGCTGTCAGGGCAGTTGGCACGATTGCTCCCAAAAATCCTCTCCTCTGCAGAGCTTGGTCATACCTGTGGTTCATGGAAAATCTTTGAGCAATGAAGCAGCAAAGGAGAAGGGTAGAGAGCAGTTGGAGACAGGTCCCATTGGGTGAAAACCTCAGGTGGGTGGGGAAAGCCCCTTCACTGTACCAGCGATCCCTAAGGAAGGCCAGGAAGATCTATAATGCAGCTTGTATACAGGAGGCTACTAACCAACAAGTTGAACTATACAAAATCATATGTATCCTCATCTCTGGCCATTCTGCAGGTCCCCACCAATCCCAATGGTCCTGCGGACTATTTGTATCATACTTCAGATCAAAGATGGAGGTCATCCATTGGGACCTTGATCTTACAATTGTTGTAGTAAATCTGGATGAGATGTCCAGAGAGATGTTCAGCTGAGCTTCTTGGGATCGGTTTTGGCATGCGTCACTTGAGGAGGTGGACAAGGTGCTTGCACGTTATAATCCCATAACCTCTTGTTCTGATCCTTGCCCATCTTGGCTACTAAAATCTGCTAAGGAAGTAGGGTAGTGGCTGAGAAATATAATTAATGCATCCTTGACTGAGGGTGTTATGCCCACTAGACTACAGGAAACCATTATACACCTGCTCCATTAAAACACAAATTTGGCTACAGATGTCATGGAAAACTATAGACCTGTGGAAAATATCTCTTTTTTGGGTAAGGTCATTGAGAGGGTTGTGGCAGACCAACTGCGGGGATTCTTGGATGAATCCAACATTGAAAATTATAGAATTATGCCTTGATTCACACAACCACAAATGCCTTTGCAGATCTTCCTCTGCCAGCAAGATAATCTTGTTGCAGGTAGAATGGGAGAGATAGTTCCACACACAACAGGTGCATAACACAGCTTCAATGGGTCCCACATCAGGTGGTTAGCATATCGGTGCTCATACCAATCCATAGAGTGGGTGCTGTTTTGCTCTTGGCATCAATCTCTCATATGAGAAGAGCTTACTGTCTGATTTAGCTGCTGTGCATAATAGGGTCAAGATTATACAAAGCCTGTGGCCCCTTACAGGGGCCATATACATTTTTCTGCTCTCAAGTTGGATGAAGAGCCATTTTGCCTTGGCATGTGAGATAACTGGCCTCAACAATTTCCTTTGCCAGATATTTAGAGAGAGTTTTGTTCATGAGAAATTCAACTAAAGTCAAGAACCTCTGTGCCAACAATAATAATTTCATGTCAGAATTTATTATGGGTTGAAAGGATTTTTGTGGGAGAAACTCCACTCAGGGAATGCCGAAATGCGACTCCTTTCATGTCCCCAAGAGCTGGGACAGAGATGGGTGCTCAATCCATCATGCAGTACCCAGGTTTCAAACTGCTGACTTGCCAGCCTTCCAGCTAACAAGGTGAGCTTCTTAACCACTGAGCCACCACAGCCCCTTGTGCCAATGATAGTCTTAGTCTTCTGAAATTGTGATCCCTCCACATTTATGATAGAGTTCCTTCAAAGGTGATCAGCTCCTTATGAGGTACACATAATGGAGCACTGGTGGCTACTGTAATAGTTCTCCAAGGTGCTCTCATTGTTAGACTGGTGTTCCTTCTCTTGGCTGCACAAAGCAGGCTCTTGGTATACCACAACTCATATTGCACTCATATTGCTTATTCTACAGGCATAGAAGATGGGGTGAAAATGTAAATACTATTAGTGTATACTCGTGTGTTTCCTTCCATGCAACCTGAGTCCATCTCAGTGATAGATGTATGCATGTTCATTTTATTTGTTCCCATGTTCCACCTATTTAAATGTGTTTGTCAATGTAAACAGTCAGGTCTCCAGATGGTATCCATTCTGTATCAACAGTAGGAATGAAGTAGAAACTAAACTTGCTGCAAATGTTAATGATCAACAACATATGCTGGGTACGCAAATGTCACTATTCTTCATGGCGGTTTTTGTGGCTGGAAGAGAGCTTTGAAGACTAAGTTGCTGCACAGTTAACTGTTTAATCAATGAACTTTACATAAAAGTGAAGATGCACAAAGTTAATCATGTTCTCTTATAGATGGAAGCACATACACAATGAGAGGGAAGGTAGAAGGTAGGTGCACATGCACCCACACACCCACACCCACACACCCTCAATATGGATCCAAGGCAAACCATTCAATATCTCTGTATTTCAAGTCTATGCACCAACCACTGGTGCAGATGAGGCCACCGTTGATCAGTTCTATGAGGAATTACAGCACCTCATAGAACAAACACCAAAAATGATGTCTGTGTTATTTTGGGAGACTAGAATGCCAAAGTAGAAGTCATGAAGTAAATGGAATAACAAGCAAGTTTGGTCTTGGAACACAGAATGTAGCTGGACAAAGACTAATATAGTTTTGCCAAGAGAACGCACTGGTCATAGCAAACACCCTATTCCAGCAACACAAGAGGCAACTTTACACATGGACATCACCAGATGGCCAACATCAAAACCAGATTGATTACATATTCTACAGCCAAAGATGGAAAAGCTCCATACAGTCAGCAAAGACGAGACCTGGAGCAGACGGTGGCTCAGATCATAATCTACTGATTGCCAGATTCAGGCTTAGACTAAAGAAAATAGGGAAAACAATAAGGCCACACAGGTATGACCTAGAAAACATTACTAAGGAATACAAAGTGGAGGTATGGAACAGATTTAATGGTTTAGACTTGATAGTCACAGTACCAAAAGAATTATGGATGGAGGTTCGGGGCATCATACAGGAGGCAGCAAGTAAAACCATTCCAAAAGAAAATAAGTGTAAGAAAGCAAAGTGGTTATCTGATGAGGCTCTTAAAATAGCAAAGGAAAAAAGGAACGCAAAAGGCAAAGGGGAAAGAGAAAAATTCAATTAATTGATTAAAGATATTCAAAGAAATGCAAGGAGAGATAAAGAAATCTTCTTAAATGAACAGTGTAAAGCAATAGAGGAAAACAACAGAAGGGGAAGGACTAGAGATCTTTTCAAAAAGATTGGGGAAATCAAGAGAACGTTTAAAGCAAAAATAACCATGATAAGGGACAAAAACGGCAGGGAGTTAGCTGATGCAGAAGAGATTTAAGAAAAGATGACAAGAGTACACAGAGGAACTTTACATAAAGACCCTCAACACCCCTGATTATCACAGCCATGAGATCATTGAACTTGAGCCAGACATCCTGGAGAGTGAAGTCAGAAGGGCCCTAGAAAATACTGCAAAGCTGGTGGAGATGATAGTAACCCAGTTGAATTATTCAAAACCCTAAAATATGATGGAATCAAATTATTGCATTCTATATGACAGCAGATTTGGAAAACACAACAATGGCCACAGGATTGGAAAAGATAAGTATACATTCCAATCCCAAAAAAGGGCAATGCCAAAGAATGCTCAAATTATTGAACAATTGTGCTCATCCCACATGCTAGCAAGGTAATGCTCAAGATAATACAGGATAGGCTTCAGCAGCACATGGAGAGAAAATTACCAGAAGAGGTAGGGGAACTAGAGACCACATTCCCAACACACATTGGAACATGAAGAAAACAAAGGAATGTCCGAAACAAGTCTACTTCTGTTTCATTGACTACAACAAGGCCTTTGACTGTGTGGACCACAATAAAATGTGGCAAGTAATTAAAGAGATGGGAATACCAGAACACCTTATATGCCTCATGAGAAATCTGTACATGAGTAAAGAAGCAACAGTTAGGACAGTGCATGGAATGATGAAGTGGTTTGGAATAGGAAAAGGAGTAAGACAAGGCTGCATTTTGTCACCCTGCTTATTTAACTTATATACAGAGCACATAATGCGCAATGCCCGGGATGGATGAATTACAAGTTGGAATTAAAATTGCTGGGAGAAACATCAACAATTTGAGATATGCAGATGATACTATCCTAATGGCAGAAAGTGAAGAAGACCTAAAGAAGCTCCTACTTAGGTTGAAAGAAGAGAGTGCAAAAGCTGGCTTGAGACTCAACATCAAGAAAACCAAGATAATGGCAACAGGCCTATCACTCCCTGGAAAATAGATGGGGAAGAAGTAGAAGCAGTGACAGACTTTACCTTCTTAGGATCCAAGGTTACTGCAGATGGAGATTGCAGCTGGGAAATAAAAAGGCGACTGATGCTTAGGAGACAAGCTATGAGAAACCTGGGGAACATAGTTAAAAGTAGAGACATCACCTTGCAAACCATGGTATTCATGGTGGTAATGTATGATTGTGAGAGCTGGACCATAAGGAAAGCTGAGCACAGAAGAATAGATGCCTCTGAAATGTGATGTTGGAGGAGAATTTTAAAAGTACCCTGGACAGCAAGGAGAACATATCGGTCGGTCGTAAAAAAAATCAACCCTGACTGCTCTTTGGAAGGTCAAATATTGAAGATGAAGCTAAAGTACTTTGGACATCAAATGAGAAGAGAGGACTAACTTGAGAAGGCCTTGATGCTAGGAAAGGTTGAGGGCAAAAAGAAGGGGGTGGCAGAGAATGAGATGGCTAGATGTTATTGTTGACACAATGGGCACAGAACTGGGCAAGTTGAGGAGGATGGTGGAGGATAGGGGTGCCTGGTGTGAGATGGTCCATGGGGTCGCAAAGGGTCGGACTCAAATATGTAACTGAACAACAAAAAATCCTACATGAAGCTGTTGAGCAAGGTCATCCATTGGCAAACTTGAGAACTGATTACTGCAGTAATCTCTCTATTGGGCTGCTCTTGAAGGAGGCATGGAAGCTACAGCAGGTACAAAATATGGCTGCTCACCTAATATTAGAGACTCAGAAGTTTGATCACATCTCCATGATTCTGGCCACCTGCATTTGCTTCCTGCAGGCTTCTGTGCCAAATCAGAGAAATGTTACCAGAGCTAGGAGGTCCTCACAGGCCTTGGAGTTATGGGTTCCCATGCCAACAGAGATTCAGAAAGCTGCTACAAGGAATTGACCCATCTCAGTCATTAAGGGACTCTTTAATATCAAATGTTCTTTAGGACATTTCCCTCCAAATTTTTCAAAGATTGATTAAATCTAAACAGCTAAACTAGCTGTTGTTTTTTGATTTGGTTGGATGTGGTGTTTTATCTGTTATTGTGAACCACCCAGAATAGTGTTTATCAGTAGATATGATATGAGATAAATAAAAAATAACATCTGTTTTGAGATTGGATTCAACCACTTCCTTCATTAGAGTTCTGTTGTGTATGTAACTTAAATATAGCTTTAAATAGTTTGTAATTATTATTGTGGGATTGGGGTGATCCTCCATTTTGTCTTCTTCATGGTACTAAGCTATCACGGGACTTGCATTCCTGCCCTTTCTAATGAGACGTGTGAAGTCTCTCCAGTCTCCGGTCACCCCACGATCACCCCACTACTCTCCCAACCAATCCTGTTGTTTCCCGCCCGAATGTATCCATTGTATATTGTATATAAAGCGCTGCTGCACCATTGCTGTTCATGTTCGGTTTTGCTTACAATAAAGTTGTGTTTGGCCCTGTTATGCTGGCTGCTTCTCTTCAATTCCCGAACATCAAAACTTCTCATTTCTGTCTTTGCTTCAGTTTGATGAATTTGGGCTCATATTTCAAAATGTCAGTTGATCTTCCTACTTCAACAGGATATAGAATCACTAAAAGGAGCATAAATTCAGAAGCAATATAATTTTGTATTTCACTTTCTTACTTGTTGTTTGGCACTGATATGCATAGAGTTCTTTCCCCCCTTCTTCTCCTTGGCTTACTCACCTCAAGCCTCAGTTACGATTTTATCTAACATATTTCCATGGCATACAATCTAGGCTCAAGCATTGACAGGATATGTCTACAGTGTGGCAGTGAACATGTGACTGGTAGGCTGTGCTCTGTAAATGAAGGCTACAAATAAGACTGGGTCACACTCAGGCAATAGTAAAAAACATAAACAGATTTTAGCAGGATCTAATGTTCTGGGCTATTATAAGCAAATTGAACGTATAACCATTGTTTACCTTTGCCCCACTTTCTGCATGGTACTAAAAAAATCTGCTAGAACGTCATTTCTGTTGCCTCTTACACTAGTGTCACCTTCAGGTACCACTGCTGCCCAATAGTTGCTGCCACCATTACCATTGGAACTATTCATTATTTTCTGCTGATATTGCCATTAGCCTTGAAGACAGTAGATGCATCTTAGTCTGGTGTCTCAGCTATGACCATCACCATTCTGCTTTGGATGACTCTGCTAGGGAATCCAGGCTCTTAGTGGAGTCTGGATTCCTAATGACATTGCTCTCAACTTCACTGACACACTTAATCCCCTTCACTAAATTCAGGTGTTCATCCAAGAACTGCTATATTTTAGTGCAAGCTTTTGTGGATTGAGTCTACTTCCTCCAACAGGACTCAGGAGGTGTACTTGGTCCACAAAAGCTCACATTAAAATACAGCAGTTGGTTTTTAAGGTGCCATAATGTTTCTGTTTCTTATGTGCTGGTTGTTGTTGTTGTTTTGCTACTTTTATTTTTGTCTCATATAGTTGATAGAGTAAATACAGTACTCAACATGGACACCAAGCCTAATCCCAACATTGGGGGTGTCACAACAGAAAAAGCGGTCCTCCATGCCACTCACAAATTAATCTCAGCAATTTGAAATATGACATAGTATCTAACATTTGTGAGAAGAAAAATTAACTCTTTCAATACATGGGTGTGATAATGAAATTCCTGGTATGCTTAATTGAACACTCGTTTAATTTTCTTGTAGTGTAAAAATATACAACAGCAATTGATGAATACTGCAATTTAAAATTAGAAGTGACACATTAGAAAATGTAGGTTCTGGGCTCCATTTCATTCCCCTATGTGATCTTGGATAAAAACATTTACCATACAGTATTTTTATTATTATTATGTTGACCGTGTATCCTTCTGTGTTGGAGAAATGCTATTATTATTTAGAATTGGGTCTTACTTCCTTGTTCAAATATCAAACACGGTTAATATATGCAGATGTGGATTTTGACGTTTCAGACTTCTTAAATGATAATATGCATCTGGATGTTACAGAAGCATAATTTTGATTTGCAGCTGGTGTGTAGATTTCTGCCAAGTTGTTAATGAATGCAGAGATTCCTCAATGTTATAATCAACATGCATTATATATGAAGGAGTGGCTATAGTTCTTTGCAATTCTTTCTTTCTAGCAGTCATTTAAAATGTATTGTGTACATGTGCGCTTTGGCAATCCAACAAAGAGTTAAGGGCACTTAAAATCCCTTTATTCAAATCTTTATTCTTCTTTCATTCTTGGATTATTCCCCATGTGATCTAAAATTTAAATCTGTTGGCTCATTCAGTATAAAATATCTAAATAAGGTTCATGGAAAAATAGCTGTGTTAGTCTGTCTCAACATGCTGACAACAGAAAAGGGGTGGCAGCAAAATAATATAGCATTTTAAATATTAACAAATTTGTTTCAATGTAAGATTTTGTGGGTCATGGATCTGCCATTCTGTACGTTGAGTCCATCTTGTGGATTTTGCTTGAATACTGGTTTGGCTTCTTCCTGGCTCTTGCTTTTCTCTCCTGGTTGAGTAAGTAGTGTTATTTAAGGAACACAGAAAGAGTCTCCTCAAAGATTGTGGTATTTTTGAACCACAATCGGGTACACCATGGTAAGGGCAACCTTGTGTTGCCGGCAATCTTTCTCACACTAGGTCAGGTGAAAGAAATACAGAATGAACTCCCCAAAGGTGGCTTCATTTTTGGAAGTTTCACATCTGGCCTAGACATAGGAGGAGGAGGAGGAGGAGGAGGACCTACCCTAATTCCATGGGTTTTGAGTCTCTGCCCTATGGCTCTGAAATATCTGGTTATATCAGAGAGCTTGGCTCTAAACAATGGTAAAAGGTAAAGCCAGTCGTATCTGACTCTAGGGTGCAGTGCTCATCTCTGTTTCAAAGCTGAAGAGCCAGCGCCTTCTGCTTCTGCAGACATTTCTGTGGTCATGTGGCAGGCATGACTATACACCAGAGCGCACGGAGAACGCTGTTACCTTCCCACCGAAGTGGTCCCTATTTATCTACTTGCAATTTCTTGCTTTAGAACTGCTAGGTTTGCAGGAGCTGGGACAAAGATGATGATGATGATGATGATGATGATGATGATGATGATGATGATGATGATGATGATGATTAATTGGATTTATACCCCGCTCTACTCAAGCAAAAGGCCAACTCAGAGTGCCTACAACAATCAATACATACAATTACAATAACAATAACATAGTAATACATATACAGAGATACCTCGTACAACGGCCAAACTTGGTTCCACAAGTTTGGACTTTATACGGATTTGGACTTTGTATGAGGCATGCAAAATCCTAGCCGTGATGCCTCATACAACCTCCAAATCCTTGCTGTGATGCATTTATCCCAGTCCCTAGAACCAGAGTAGTCTGAAACTGCTGGCATGGTCCACATGAGTAATAGAAACTTGACTTGTGTTCATTCTGCTATTGAGGATTTTAATTGTTTAAACGGGTATGCAGTAGGAAGGAAGGGTGAGTTACAATACGTTGTAATTAAGTTAGATGTAACATTCCCAGTGTTCGCTATTACTCTTGCCCCAGGCCTCTCCAGTTCCCTCCTGAGCCTCCAATGCTGGCAGTCTCACTTTTGGAACACCTGAGACTCTGAGTAACTAGTAACCGGTATGTAGTCCTGCAAATTACCTTGCAGCAACCTGGGAACCCCTGTCATTTCCTTAGAGATACATGTACTGTAACAGCACAGACTTCAGGGCAAAGTCAAGAAAATAGACAGGAAACTGACAGAACTTTAAGAAATCATTGTCTAAAGGCTAAAAACATTACAAAAACTTGTCAAACAACCCTGATTGTCCAAGAACCTGAAGAATGCTGCAAAAATCTCAGGAATGCTTCTAAAAATTCTGATGAAAAAATTCAAAAAAATCCAAAATCGCGCTCAAAACCACTCCTAAACACTCTTTGCCTCATGCAAAACCCACAAGAGCAATGCACATATGTGTCCTGCCTTTTGTACTGCCCAGGCACAATGCAACCTGGGAAAACCCCAATGCCTCATACAACGTCACACAACTTTGTATGAGGCAACTTTTTTCAAGGAATTAGGCGATGTTGTATGAATCCGATGTTGTATGAAGCGGACTTTGTATGAGGTATTACTGTAATCATAAACCAAATAAGTAATCAAACAAGTAATCCAAAAGTCACAAAAGTATAAGAGGCACAACAAAAAAAATCGATACTCAATAGTTACAATAGTTACTGTACCCCCCCAGAGACTGCCAAGAGCAGAACCGTATCAAGAAACATAGTCCAAAGTCACTGTCCTTGTCCTCCTCCCGGTCAGTAATGAGCCGGGAGGGCACAGTGGCACTGGCGGTGGTGTTTTAGAGTCTCCCTGTGGCTATGGGGAGCCCTCTTTTAACCTCCAGGGGTTGGCGGGCTAGTAGGGCTTGGTGGTGCTGGCGTCGTCATCTTCAGGGTTCCCCGTGGCCATGGGGAGCCCT
Organism: Bradypodion ventrale; assembly: GCA_035047345.1. Classification (NCBI taxonomy): domain Eukaryota; kingdom Metazoa; phylum Chordata; class Lepidosauria; order Squamata; family Chamaeleonidae; genus Bradypodion; species Bradypodion ventrale. Next base: position 49,750,736 of record JAWDJE010000003.1, on the reverse strand, counting down.
CTTTTATCCTCCCAGCATTGGTGGGCCGGGAGGGCACAGCAGTGCTGACAGTGGCGTCTTCAGGGTTCCCTGTGGCCATAGGGAGCCCTCTTTTATCCTCCTGCCTTTGGCGGGCTGGGAGGGCACAGCAGTGCTGGCAGCAGCTTCTTCCAGACTCCCTGTAGCCACAGGGAGCCCTCTTTTATCCTCCCGTTGTTGGAGGGCCAGGAGGGCGCGGCAGCACTGGCGTCGTCGTCTTCAGGGTACCCCTGAAGCTCATTCCGTCCTGCAGTACTCGGGAATCAAACTACTGACCTCCCACCTCCCAGGCAGTATCTTAGCCACTTGTCCCACTGCAGTTTACAATAGATTGGTGGTATATTTTGTGTAGAAGCATGCAAGTTTGGGTGAGCATTGTGACTTTCCAGTATAGCATAGTGCTGATGTATTTCTTGTGTGATTGCATCATGGTATCTAGAAAGTGTACTTGTTGTGCTGAACTGATCCAGGTTTAAGGATCTACAGCCAAACTCTCCAATGATAAAGCATCATCAGCAGAAGGCAAAATCACAGCAGTTTAGCAGGTAGAAGGAAATCTTTCTCTTTGCTACTTGTGAATTGTATCCCTCCCTACTGTTGCAATTTTAAAACATTGGGAAAGGTTGAGAAGCTTTCCGTAAGGGAATGAAATGCATTTCCATTTTCAAAATAGCAAAGTGATGTGGTAAGTTTCAATCTAGTCATATGTAGTTAACGTATTAGGACTGAATGACAATATACATTCAGATGTTCATGTTTGTTGAAACTAATTTGAGATTATATGGGTGGACTCTGCATCTGGGTGTATATCCAAATGTGCACATTATAGTAAAAATTTTTTTTAACTTCAATGCATTTATCCCAGTCCCTAGAACCAGAGTAGTCTGAAATTGCTGGCATGGTCCACATGAGTAACAGAAACTTGACTTGTGTTCATTCTGCTGTTGAGGATTTTAATTGTTTAAACGAGTATGCAGTTGGAAGGAAGGGTGAGTTACAATATGTTGTAATTAAGTTAGATGTAACATTCCCAGTGTCCGCTATTACTCTTGCCCCAGGCCTCTCCAGTTCCCTCCTGAACCTCCAATGCTGGCAGTCTCACTTTTGGAACACCTGAGACTCTGAGTAACTAGTAGCCGGTATGTCGTCCTGCAAATTACCTTGCAGCAACCTGGGAACCCCTCAAATACTGAGAGCCCAGACAAAAATATGGAGAGAATGCAAGCACGGCGCCAAAATGGAGTTTTTCCCTCTTACCTCCGTCGCTTTTACCTTTACCGGGAAGCCTTTTGGCTGCTGAATTCTATCGTTTCGGCTTCCCGTTGATTGGCTGAGGTGCTCTTGAAGAAGAAGGCGGCGGCGAGCGCGGCTCGTGCGGCTCGGAGGCGTGATCCAGGTCGGAGGACCGCGGCCGCGCCTCCCAAGCAGCCGCCTTTGCCTGCACCCACCGGGACCGGTGGAATGGGGTCTTTTTTCCCTGGCCGGAGAATGCTGGCCCACGCACGGGTCCAGTAGGGGCTGCGGCCCTCGGCCCACTAGCGGTGAACACCGCTCCTGGTGTTGCCCATTCCGCTGGCCCTTCCTCTATAGGGGCGCAGCTCGCTCCGGGGCCTTCCAACCTTGGGGGGTGGTCTGATCCCCTTCCCTGGCGGGTTGATGCATCGGCCCTAACGGGCCCGGGTGTGGGTTGTGGCCCTATTCGGGCCCCGGGGTACAGGGACCTGTACCCATGCCTGCAGTAGGCGGGCCGGCTGGCCCTTTGCCCCTTGTCAGCGTGGGAGCCTTACTGGCCCGTGTTGCAGCCCTCGAGGCATCCCTGGCCCGGGCTGGCCACTCTGGGGCTCCCTTTGGGGTTCATTTCGACGCGTCGTCTGCTGGGCAGCGGCAGGCGACGGGGCGGGTCAAGCTGCTTGAGGCGTGTGGCACGACCTCGGCCACTGCCTCGCAGATCCCCAACCAACGGGCCGGTGCGGGTCAGGCCCCAGTGACGAGCTCTACAGTGGTCGTGAGCTCCGACGCCCCCAGTGGGCCGGAACCCCCGGTGGGGGCGGCCCGTGGGGGTGCATCGGGTGAGTATGCAGTTCAAGCTAATGCACCCACACAACTGACTTCCTTGGGGGGGGGGGCCTTTCCAATGGCCTTGTCCTCACGTGGGTGGTGCGGCGGTACAGCCGCTGATGCCCCACCCGGTGACAACGACTACCACCCAGGGCCCCGTGGTGGGGGGTGTTTCCTACCCTGTGGGGAATGTTTTGGGGGTGGCTGGGTTGGTCCAAGCCCCTTTTCATATGCCCGCAGTCTCTGCGGTGCCTGTCTCGGCCTTGCCGAAAGCGGGGTATTCCTTACCGCTGGGTGACCACTTGGCACAGGCCACCAGAGAGAAAGTTTGGCGGGGGGAGTACGGGGATATCTTCTCACTCCTAAGCAGAGAGCCCACCAAGGAGGAGAGGGAGGGGCAGGATGAGAAGGATAAGGAGCAGGCACGTCGTCGGAAGCCACCAAGTACGGGGCCAAATGGTTGCCGGCCCACTTCATATACATGCCGGTGTACCTTATGGCCCGGCCGGATTTGGCAATTCCGATGGTCCAGTATTTGGACAGCATCTACCGGGCGATGGTTGACTTCCCGGGCCCATCGTGGTTGGCTTATGACGAGGAATGCCGTAGGCAGATTTCCCCGCACCCCGAGATTAGGTGGGATGAGCCATGCCAGAGGCTGTGGCTTTTGTACGTGACGCCCACGCGCCCCGTGCTCGGGGATATATACCATTGTGGACATGCGGTCCAGCAGGCGGCCCCAGCACAGATCACCTGCCAGGGGGCGGGGCAAGGGGGTTCCAGCCCGCCTGCTGTGCTGGACTTTCTCGTCCAATGGTTCCTGCAATGGGAAGAATGGCAAATACAGACGTGAGTTCCCACCTGTGCTGGCCCCCATGCGGCCTCTGCCTGTCCCAAGCCTGGAGGGATGCGGGGCAGAGGGAGGGGCAGACAGGGGGCTGGCACGACTGCCGCAGATGGATCTAGTTCACCGAAGGGCTCCCTCCTCAATTAATGTGGACATGTTGGAGTGTTGGCTCACATTGTACCCAAAGGGAGAGGATGAGGGTAATCTCCTTCAGGGTTCTAGGCAGGGGTTCCGGATCCCTTTCATGGGTGTTAGGTCCCCTCAGGATGCCCCCAATCTTTTATCCCTTAGGGGGAGGGAGGAGGTGGCTGCTGCCAGCATTGACAAGGAGGTCTATGCGGGCAGGGTCGTTGGCCCTGTCCCTGCGCCCCCATTCCGGGGAGCATATTATTTCTATGATGCCATGCCTTTTGGCTGTTCCATTTGGGCTCGGCATTCGAGCGTTTCTCCACCTTCCGGGAGTGGGCTTTTGTCCGCAGGTCAGGGTCCCGGTCTGTAGCCCATTCCCTGGATGGTTTTATTCGGGGCTGAACGGGGCTGGGACACGTGCACACGTCTCCTCAACGCATTTCAGACGCTAATGGAGGAACTTGGTGTCCCTTTAGCGCCCGAAAAGACCGGGGCCCGTCTACACAGCTAGTATTCCTGGGGGTGGAGATTGACACGGTAGTGCAGGCTTCTAGGTGGCAGTGGGATAAGGTGTCAAGGCTAGTGGCCCTTATCTCGGACTTGCTGGCCGAGCGCATGGCATCACTGAGGGAACTGCTGGTGCTACATGGTCACCTCAATTCCGCTTGCAGGGTCGTCGCACCGGGCAGGGCATTTGCTCGGCGCTTGTGCGACGCCATGGCAGGATTATCCAGGCCCCACCATAGGGTTAGACTTACACGGGGTATCAGGGCGGACGTGCTTGTCTGGCCACAGACCCAGAGGGAGTTCAATGGGGTGTCATTTTGGAGGTCTGAGCTCCTAGCTCCCCCTTGCTTTCAGATACAGTCTGATGCCTCGGGATCCCTGGGTTATGGGATGTACTTTAATTGGAAGTGGGCCTATGGTGGGTGGCCACCTCCCTGGGCAGGCACGGGTCGCCTGCATGGTCTCACGTATCTGGAATGTTTACCTATCCTGGGTGCTTAGATGCTATGGGGCAAGGAGTGGGCCAACTCGGTTGTGCAATTTTGGTGTGACAATGCGGCTGTTGTCCACATTGTCAATGCACAGACTGCTAAATCGCCCAGGGTTATGGACCTAGTGCGCTAGTTTGTGTTGCGCAGCCTGCGCCTTAACGTTCTCTTCAGGGCCAGGTATCTCCCAGGGGTTGATAATGATATTCCTGACGCTTTGTCCCGCCTGCAGATCTCCTGGTTCCGTGCCTTGGCCCCGGATGCGGAGGAATTCCCCTCGCCACTCCCGGACGAGATATGGGACGTTCGCAAGGAGAGGTGAACCAGGTGATTGGCCTGTCACTAACGCCATGCACGCGTAAGGCGTATCACCACGCATTTAGTTCTTTCAGAGCATTCTGTACCCAATTTCGACTGCCAGGAACCTGGCCGATCCCGGTAACCCATGTTCTGCGGTTCATGGTTTACCTGTATGCCCAGGGCCTTGCACCACGCACCATAGCATCTAAGCTGTAAGGGTTGGCTTTTATGGCCAAAGTGGGAGGTCGTGCGGACAGCACCAATGACTTCCGTGTGAGACATGTTTTGGAGGGGTGGGTGCGCGCGCGCGGGCGTTTCCCGGGCGACCGCCACCCGATTTCCCCAGGGGTTTTTACCCAATTGGCCCGGGGCTGGCCTGGCCTCTGTTTTGATAGATGAGGCAGCCCATTTCATGCAGCTACTACGGTGGCCTTTTTGGAGCGCTCCGCATCAGCGAGCTTGAGATGCTGTATAAGGCGGATGCAAGATTTTCCCAGGGGTTTTTTACCCAATTGGCCCGGGGCTGGCCTGGCCTCTGTTTTGATAGATGAGGCAGCCCATTTCATGCGGCTACAATGGTGGCCTTTTTGGAGCACTCCGCATCAGCGAGCTTGAGATGCTGTATAAGGCGGATGCAAGTCGTAGGGCACTGGAACTCGAAGATGTCTGTGTGGACAATATTGGGCTCAGTTGGGGATACGCTCCTCTAAAATGAATCAGCACGGCGTAGGCAGTGGAGTAGACTGCTACGATGTTCCTCGACAGACATCTGTCCGGTTGGTGCCCTACAGGATTTCCTTGCACTGGGTGGCACGTGCCATGGCCCGTTTTTCTGTCACCAGGGTGGGTCTTCCCTTACTAAATTACAATTTTGGAGGGTGCCGGGAGGGCACTAGACAGTGTTGGCCTCTCTGGGGCTAGTTGCGGCACCCATTCGTTCAGGATAGGGGTGGCTTCTACTGCAGCTGTTTCTGGGGTACTCCTGGGCTAAATACGCCGCATGGGAGGGTAAGGATCACAATGTTTTCAGTTTTGTGTTCGCCCTCTTCAACTGTGAGTACCAGTTTAGTCACTGCACTGTCTCTGCCCCCCTTTTTTCCTTGACAGACCCTGGGTGTCGTTTTACACCGGTGACAGTATGGCTGGTGGGCCGTAGCCACGTGCACAGGGCAGCGCGTTACGCTGCATGGGGCAGCGCGTTACGCTGCACAGGGCAGCGCGTTTCGCTGCACAGGGCAGCGCGTTACGCTGCAGGCGACAGAGTGGGACCCCGACTGGGACTGGGTGCATCCGCACGTCTCAGGTGGTATGGTAAGCGCGGCATGTTATGGCGGGAACTGTTGCCATTCCTTTTCTACATCAGGGATGCTGACTCGCCCGATGTCCTGGTTATGTACCTTGGGAGCGATGGCTTGGGGCAGGTCACTGACCTATCGCGGAAACTTGCGGTTTGCAGTGACCTGCCCTACTCACATTATGTGTGGCCTGCCACATCCCTCAATTGGTCGGACACGTTACCGCGGTACGCTTACAGGGGGGCGTTCGACCTCGAGGCTCTTGACTGAGCCGACGCTCCGTGAACGGGGCTATTGCCCGGTTCCTTTTTGACAAGGGCGGGGGAGGCGTCATTAGCCTCCCCGACATCAGTCTGCAAATTTACGAGCTTTACTCAGGGGATGGGGCCCATCTGTCGCAGGGAGGTATGGACCTCTGGTTACTGGACTGGCGAGCAGGCCTGTCGACCGAGCTGACGGTCTTGGGGGGGCGGTGAGCCTTTTGGAAGCCTCCCCATGTGGCGGGTATCACTGGTAAGGTAAACATTTATGACCCACAGGTATCCGGCAGGTTCGCAATTGACTGGACAACACTAGACAGGCATAAGTTGGTTAAACGTTGTCCGGTCAACGACGAACTCGGCGACGGGGTGATGGCGATAGCTAGACAGCATGCATCACCCCGTGATTTCACGGATACGCGTCAGAGGGTGGGGTCATTAGTTAGATATTGACTACGGTCAACAATTTGTTTGTTGTCAACAAACAAATTGATACAAATAGATACATTGTAACCAATTGCCGTTGGCAATTTTGGGGTGGTACCTTACCAGTGTTACTTCGGCCTGCTTGCCTTAAGAATTATGATATGTCGTTTTACCAATAGAAATTTATAATTCGGACTAGGGCATGAATCAATAAATGTGGCCCAATGCCGTTATCCACTTTTACCAGTGTCTGAGTCCTTTATTGGGGGGTGCGCCTGCAATGCAAGCGCGGTGCCAAAATGGCCGCCGCGCCCTTTGCGGGCCCCCCCATAGGACGAAGGCATCCGGGTAGTTAGGGGCGTGGCCAGCTCCCTTATAAAAGGGGTGGCCATGAGGCAGCCGAGCTGCCATTTTGCGAAGCGACGGAGCGGAGAAGTTTTTCCCCTCCACCCCCTCCCTAGTTAACAGTGTGATATTTTGGTCGCTTCGGGGCCGGGTGGGAATTTTTGGCTGGGACCCACAATTGGCTCTCGGGTCCTGGTTTTTTCGCCCATCCCACACTGTTGCTATGGTTTGATATAGGGGTTTCTGTTGCTGCTGTTGACTTTGGTCACATGGGCGGGTAGCACTGGTAAGGTAAACATTTATGACCCACAGGTATCCGGCAGGTTCGCAATTGACTGGACAACACTAGACAGGCATAAGTTGGTTAAACGTTGTCCGGTCAACGACGAACTAGGCGACGGGGTGATGGCGATAGCTAGACAGCATGCATCACCCCGTGATTTCACGGATACGCGTCAGAGGGTGGGGTCATTAGTTAGATATTGACTACGGTCAACAATTTGTTTGTTGTCAACAAACAAATTGATACAAATAGATACATTGTACCCAATTGCCGTTGGCAATTTTGGGGTGGTACCTTACCAGTGTTACTTCGGCCTGCTTGCCTTAAGAATTATGATTGGTCGTTTTACCAATAGAAATTTATAATTCGGACTAGGGCATGAATCAATAAATGTGGCCCAATGCCGTTATCCACTTTTACCAGTGTCTGAGTCCTTTATTGGGGGGTGCGCCTGCAATGAATAAGTGGTAGCATATGCCATTAGTTTGGTTTACTCTTATTATTACCCCCTCTTCCAATAAACAAGCTTCATATTGCCTAAAAAGTGGTTTATTGTGCTCGGTGCACAATGAAAAAGGTTCAGTCCATCTGTTAATTCCAGGATACAAAGAAAACCCATTTCTAATCAAGATCATACAGGAAAATCCAAACTCAGGCTTTCCCCACACAAAAGAAAGAAACCTATCTAATCTAGGTGGTCCTGAATAAGCTTACTTGGAGTATGGACCCCTTGGTAGCTCGGAATCCAACTCTCTCCCCTGAGTGATCCCACAGCACCAGAACTGGACTGCACTCTCTAATTTCTGTGCCTTACACTTCTACCATGGGTCCTGGATTCCTGGATTAGCATTTAGCCAATGAGAGTGAAAGGTTTATGTAAACATGCTCTGTTCTTATAAGAGAAAAAACTTGCTGTTTCTAGGAGCTGGATATCACGAGGCAGAAACTCCACTCCAGATAGTTAAATCAAAACATGGGTCTGGCGGCCATGGAAAGCTCCACAAGCTACACCTGCTGATGAGCAACTTGGAAGAAAAGGAGCCTTTGTTAACCTATACTAATACAACTGTCTCTAAACCTAGAATATTCCATATTGAATAACTTGTGACGCTATTTCATTACACACTGTACACAATATTTCAATGCTTCATTCATATTTTTGTCTTTGCTCATGATCTAGGACATTAAGTTATTTCAAGTACTGTACTTAAATAATCAATAACATCAAAGTCACATCTTTACAGTTAAGTTGGTGTTTTCTCAGGTTTTCCTAGTTTCTTGTTGGGGACAACTAAATATTCAGTGGTGTGAAGGACTATAATTAGTGTTTGGGGGAAATCCGGTCAGTTCCACTAGAGGAATTTATGATTTTAAGACTGACGAAGAAGCCAGTAAAAAGTGGGTAGCATTCTAAATTAGTTACATCCTACATTACATTTATACTTTTCATGCATCACCAAAGCTTTGATCTTGGAGAGCAGGGCTGAGGAGGAAAAAGAAATCACTTCTACTTTTCTTTGCCTGTCTATTGTTTTCTTAGTTAATCAATTGTTACATTAGAAAGATGAAATGACCTTACTTACAGATACTCACCTCAGTAAATGATTGAAAACAATAGCAATAACACTTATATTCTACCACAGGGGTGCCCAAACTATGGTCCGTGCGCCGGAACCAGCCCACTGCGCCAATTAATCCAGCCTGTGCTGCCCTCACTGCTCCCAGAAGCAGAAGTAAAACATGCACGTGCATCACAGAACACACCCGTGTATGCATATAGGTTTCCCTTGCTCGAAAGCCAGTCGTATCTGACTCTAGGTTGCAGTGCCCATCTCTGTTTCAAAGCCAAAGAGCCAGCGCTGTCCACTTCTGCAGATGTTTCCGTGGTCATGTGGCAGGCATGACTAGACACTGGAGCACACAGAACGCTGTTTACATTCCCACTGAAGTGGTCCCTATTTGTCTACTTGCAATTTCTTGCTTTCGAATTGCTAGGTTGGCAGGAGCCGGGACACAGACGGGGGCTCATTCCATCCTGCAGTACTCAAGAATTGAACTGCTGACCTCCCACCTTCCAGTCAGCATCTTAGCCACTTGAGGTACTGCAGTCCCTGTGCATGCACATACCACTGCCATAAATGACCCACAGCTGCCGTAAACACATTTACGACAGCCATGGGGCATTGACAGCAGTGTTATGCACATGCGTGGGCAGATTCTGCACCTGCGCATACATGTTTTACTTCTGCTTCTGGGGGGAGAAACCACATGGCCAGCATGCTCATCCACATGACTGGCCTGTGGCCCGAAAGGTTTTGGCACAACTGTTCTCACACATAGTGCTTAGTGCATTCTCTGGTCAATCCACAAAATAATTAGCATTTTGCCCCCAATATGGTGGGTACTCATTTTACCGACCTTGAACTCCATCAGGATCGAATTCACAATATCAGCATTTTTGGTTGCAGTACAGCATTTAAATCATTAAACCAGGGCTCTAGTTCCACTTCTCAGTTGTCATTGGCAATTTTTAGGATTTTCATCTGTCATCCAACTAAACTTTTCATTTTTTTTTGTCTTCACAAAATGTTTTTATAACCATCATTCCAGATAACATTTATGTGTACAATTGTTTACCCAGTAGCCTGAGCATATATTGGCAAGAAACAAATTGTTGACATCACAGAATTCTATGAATCAGTCTCTGGCTTCATTTATTATCTCCAGGCCAAATTCATCAATATTCCTGTTTTATATCTTACATATGCATTCCAGTCAGCTATGATTATCAGCACATTATGCTTGGATATGATTAATTTGCTTTGGGACACTTGTATAAAAGCTTTCTGTTAGACAGTGTATGAGATTTAGAGGGAAGGTCAGTGGGTTTGGTAGATTAAGGGGGTCAGTAGATGAGATAAATTGGGAATTCTTTTCAGAATCAAATTAAATTCACTGTGGAAAACCATTACAGCCTCCCAAACATTTCTTAACATCTCAGAAGTAATGGTTTTTCCAGTACTGTACTTTTATGAGTTTCAGAAGATCAGTCACCTTCATAATACAAGTTGCTGTGTTCTGTATACAGTATTATACTCTACAAATAGTCATCAAGGATGCTCCAATGTAAAGCTCTACTTCAATTACTAATAGCCTTTCCTATCATTTTGGCCTTTAAAAATCTGTCCCCGAGAAACTTATGCATGGTAAAAACCACCACATGTGTTAGAGAACATTAATGTGGAAGATAAATAATAAATTTCATGTCAGAAATTACTCTGAGTTGAAAGGATTTTTGCTGGAGAAACTCCGCTTAGGTGATACCCGAATGAGGCTCCTTTCATGTCCCCAAGATCCATCATGCATCATTCGGGTATCAAACCCTGACCTTCCAGTCTCCAAGCTTAGCATCCTAACCACTAAGCCACCTCAGTGTTGCAATGTGGAAGATAAAATGGTCAGACACATGTCAACATCCTGGAGCTAAGACATAAAGATTCATGATGTTGTGTCAAAAGACAGCATATATATAAGGACTCCTATATATACTATATAAACTAGGAAATATGGTGATTTTCCACTTAGTAAATGGTTGCATAATCAATTCCCAAGTGACAGTTTAGGAACCATTGAGTCAATGGCTTATGAATGCACTGGTGTATAGTATACAAGGGGCATGAACTGTTCAGCATGTTAGTGTGCTGGCTGGGTCAGCATGACCTTGTTTTGCTGCAGTGCTATTCAAAAGTACCTTTGGTGTTATCAGTGTACTTCCTAGAAAAACTCTCCCCCCTTGTAATACTTTTTAAAAAAATGTTTTCTGCTTTGATGATTTATGATTTATTTAGATTCATAACAGACGGGGAAGAAATGAATGAATAATACATGCATCATTATCTGATACATTTTGGATTACTTAGACAAGACTAGCTGAGAGTTGCCCTCATTTGCAGTTTCTCTTGATTGTGCCCTGTTTGCCTCCGAAAAGGAGACGTTGCTGTTTGTCACTCAGCATTATAACAGCAAGACTCTGAAATTAATACCTGCTTCAGAGACTTGTGCTGGATTGACTCAGAAGAATATATTATTTCCCATGATAGAGTTTTAGATAACTCATTTCCCTAACTCCTGTTTATCAGCTTGATTTGATTTTGAAGAGTGGGGTTCATATGTATCTGACAATACATAACAGAGATATTTTTCCCCCTGCTTTGTACCTCCTTAGTAAGGCCACTTTTCAGAGCTCTTTCAAAATATTTCTGGGAGATAATCATGGTAGTGCCATCCCTCTGCCCCCAAAGTGCCCTGAAACAATGATTGCTCTGGAACATTTTTGACTGCATGGTAAATTCAGACAAATGCCAAATTCTGAGTTCAATCAATCTGATTCAGCCTGGCTTGGATGGGTTTATATCAAACCAGAATGGCCATGTCAGCTCTGTAGTGAAGCAAGATTTCCATACTGGTGTGTGGCCAGAGCACAAATTAAACTGGATGGGGCACTAATAGCTCCAGCTATTATATCCTCTCTCTCTTTCTCTCTCTCTCTTGGAAAGGAAATGTAAAGATGCTGAATACATACATCCCTGAATCTAGTTGCTCCCCTCTTCAGGGTCCACTGTGTCATCAAATTTATAATAATAATAATAATAATAATAATAATAATAATAATAATAATAATAATAATAATAATAATAATAATAATAATAATAATAATAATAATAATAATAATAATAATAATAATAATAATAATGTACTGTATTTTATGTCACCAAGTTAATCTGACTGACAGTGAGCCTTTTTCAAGGTTTCTTGGGTATAGTGTACTCATTAATAGGCTACCATTTCTTCTGAGACTGGGCTGCTTGGTCAAAGCTAGTCAGGCTAGGATACTCAGTAGGGAATGAAGCTCCCAATCTATAACTAACTCATGGTGCTTTCCATGTAAGGTGAAAGTAAAGGTCACCCTTGATCGAAAGCCAGTCATATCTAACTCTAGGGTTCAGTGCTCATCTCTGTTTACAACCAAAGTGCCAGCGCTGTCTGCATCTGAAGACGTTTCTGTGGCCATGTGGCAGGCATGATTAGACAATAGTGTGCATGGGATGCTGTTTACGTTCCCACTGAAGGTAAAGTAAAGGTAAAGGTTTCCCTTGCTCGAAAGCCAGTTGTATCCGACTCTAGGGTTCAGTGCTCATCTCTGTTTCAAAGCCGAAGAGCCAGCGCTGTCTGATTCTGCAGACATTTCCGTGGTCATGTGGCAGGCATGACTACACACCAGAGCACACAGAACACCATTACCTTCCCACCAAAGTGGTCCCTATTTATCTGTTTGCAATTTCTGCTTTCGAACTGCTAGGTTGGCAGGAGTTGGGACAAAGACGGGAGCTCATTCCGTCCTGCAGTACTCGAGAATCGAACTGCTGACCTTCCACCTCCCAGTCAGTATCCTAGCCACTTGAGCCACTGCAGGAGCTGGGACAGAGATGGAAGCTCAGTCCATCATGCAGCACTCCGGTCCTGAACTGCTGATCTGCCAACCTTCCAGTCATCAAGTTCAGTATCTTAACCATTAAGCCACATGAGAGCAAAAACAAAAATTTTATATCTGTTTTGGCTTTCCGGCACAAGGCAATGTAAGGCTTACAAAATGACTTAGGGCACAGATTTTATCAGGTGGGGCAGTCATCACTCTGGATTAAACTGGGTCATATTGCAAAGCTCTGGCTTTAGTTGAATTTGAGGATCTGTGCAGAGCCCTAATTCAATCAACCATCAGAGATCTTCCTCTGTCATACATGGTGAATAATTTACGGTATATCTGGCATGGTGGTGGTGGTGGTGGAAATCCAGTTCTAAACTTTGGGCATCTGGAGAAAGTTTATACTTGGCTGGGGAAAAACACCCAGTATAGAGCTATTGGAGTAGCCATCACAGGCCACAAAAACTTGGCTGGACTTGATATGAGTCACATCATCTGGTCTTAAATTAAATAATTACTTGTAAAACTTTCTATGTGTGCACACATGGCAGATAAACCACAGATTTATTTGCTAGAGACAAAAATAATTAGAGTACAGAAAAGAACTCAGACTTACTTCAGATGTGGGAAAGAATTGAAAGCACAGGCACATCTTCATATTCATCAAATAATATTAGATCAAGAAATGGTTCCCCCAAGAAATACAGACAATAAAGGCCTCCTTAATGATGGTCTCTGAAAATGTAATTTCCCCTGGTTTATGTTTTGCCCCTACTTACAGTTTAACAAATAACAGTACTTTTAACAATGCTTTTGTGTTCCTGATAAATATCATCCAATAACAGTGTTCTTTGGGCAAAGAATGGGCTATGTGAGATGGTAAACTGATCCAGACGGTTTCATTTATTTTAGCTTTATTAGTTTTCAGATAACCTCTAAAATGAAGCTTACCATGTAAATATATTAACTGTCGGCTGCAAAATGCTTTTCTGTCCAAGTCTGGTTCCAAGAACTGATCAACTGATCATTGTGAAAAGGTCACAGGCCTCATTTTGTCCAACGCCTGATACCGTCCATGGTTCATTATGATACTGTGAAGACTTTGCTACCTTGTGTTATCTTAGCATTAATGTAGTTGATGTTAATTTAGACAATATATCTTGAATAAGTGTTCTGTCTAGGGCAAGAATAGGGGATCCTTCTAGTTCACTTGTAACTCCCATTAACCCCAGCCATCACAACCTATGATAAGAAATTATGGAAACTGCAGCCCAAAATAGCACGAGCAAAAGGCCAAAGGTTTCCCATAGGGAATTTTATATGCTCTCCTATAAAATGTGTCCCATTTATATTGTCATAAATTATTTTAATACAAACGTCTATTTCTACATGTGGTACTTTCATCTACCTTGGGAGTTCTCTAAGGTGTTCTCTAAGGTGTTTGATATGAAATTTCATTATAATATTTTGTACAATCTATAAATATTCACTTATTTTGGCTCTCTATCAGCTATTGCAGTGGTGGGTAACCTAGGCACTCCAGCTGTTCTCAGACTTCAGTTCCCATAAGCTCTGATCATCTAACTTGGGCTTCTGGAAATTGAAGTCCAAGAACTGCTGGAGTACCAAGGTTAGCCACCACAGATCTATTGTATACATTTATAGTGGAGCTTGTTAAAATAAAAATATTAGAGGAAAAACAGTGGAAATGTATTTGCAATTCAAGGTGCTGGTAATGGCCTTTAAAGCCTTACATGGTAGTGGACCAGGGTACTTAAGAGACTGCTTCACCCCAAGGACATTGGCCTGTCCCACCAGAGCAGAGCAGAGGGGCTCCCTATGGGTTCCAACTGCCAGAGAGACTCATCACTCTGGCACTAGAAGGAGGGACTTCTCCGTATCTGCTCCGGCCCTGTGGAACCTCTTACCGACCAAATTGCACCTCCAGGCAGAGTTATTGCCATTCAGAAAGGGGTTGAAAACATGGCTAGCTCACCAGGTATGGGGTGCTGCCAGTGGGGCACCACCACCACCCATTGGTTAATATAAGGCCATCGGGGGTGTGTGTGTCTTTTTTTAACTGATTTTAAGCTTAGGGTTTTTATGTTTTTATTGCGAGGATGTTTTTATGTTGGGTTCTGTAACATTTGGTGTGAGCTGCCTGGAGTCACCCTTGGCGAGGGGGCGGCAGTACAAATCTAAGAAATAAATAAAATCAATCAATCAGTGTGTGTACAGTTTAATGACCAGTGGTTTTGTATGTCTTGCAGAATCATTAGATGAACTGAAGATCAGGAGCCACAGCACTGAACCACTACCAAAGCTGGAAAGCAAAGAAAGAGGAGGTCATCATGGGTCATCTTCTTCAAGAGAGCCAATAAAAGCTCAGGAATGGGATGGGACACCAGGACCACCATTTGTGTCTAGTAGACTTGGAAGATCTTCTGTTAGTCCCACTATGTTGGCAGGAAATAATAGCTCAGGTAAGTGGAAGTGCAAAAAAAAAAAAAGCCAAATAAATGCTATCACTATCTTCCCACATTCACCCAGGCAGCATGGATTTTACAAGTTAATCCAAAACTTTCCTGAGATCTGGAAATCATATGCTAGGGATGACCTGGCACAATTCTGAATCTTTAGAAGCAGCTAGGGAAGTAGAGCCAGACTTAGTTTGTTATTGCATGCTATACAAGAAACCTTTACCTTTACTATAAAGCAATCACATCCAACGTCTTGCTGAATGCAAGAATCCAAATCAAAGTACTATATATTTGACAGATGTTTGTTTAATTTTCTCTTCAATGCCCCCAGTGTTGCTCACAGTGTTGCTCACTGAGGTGGTTCCATTGTTGTACTGCTCTAACAGTTGGGAGTTTTTTTCTGGTTTTCAACCAAAATTTGTGTTGAGTTCCTTATTACATGCCCTGCACACTGGGGTGATTAAATGTGCATCCTGCCCCCATGTGTGTATAACAATCTTTCAAATATTTCAAAGGTGCTATCATAACTCCTCTCAGTCTTTTTTTTCTCAAGACTAAACATGCTCACTTATTTCAATCTTTCTTCTTAGGGCTTCATTTCCAGTTCCCTGATTATCCTTGTTGCCCTACTCTGAGCTTGTTCTAGTTTGTCAGCATCCTTCTTAAAGTGTTGTGACTGGAATTGGACACAGCTCTCTATGCAGGGCCTAATCAATGCTCAAATAGAGGGAGACTAGTACTCCATACAATTTTGAGATTCTGCTTCTGTTAACATTGGCCTTCTATTGCAACCACATAATGGCAGCTATACAAACTGAATAAATAAATAAATAACATTGCTCCTATTCAGCCTGAGAACTACAACAATTCCAAGACCTTGCTCATAGTATTACTGAACTAAGAATCCCACCCCTCTTGTAACTGTGTGTTGTTTTCCCTAGGTGTAGAACTTTACATTTACAGGTATATCTGTTAAATTCTGTTTTTAGCCCAGGGCTTGAGCCTATCAAGATCCTTTTGAATATTATCTCTTTTTCCCCCAGGGTATTAGTTAGTCCACACAATTTTGTGTCATATTAAATTTTGGTAAGCATTCCCTTAACCCATTCATAGGAGTCATTAATAAAAACAATGAACAACACTGGGCTGAGGACTGAGGCGTTTGATGCCCCATTTGTTACCTCCTTCCAATTTGAGAAGGAATCATCAATTCTATCACCAATTCTGTATTCACCTGACAGTTGAATCCAACTGATTCCTAGTGACCTTGCTAATCAGAATATCATATTCCACTTTACTTAAATCTAGATAAGTGTACAGCATTTCCATCATCTACTGTCTAACATTATAAGTCCTACAATTTAGCATGGGCTAAATTGTAGTATTGCAGCCAAAACTGCTCACATTATGAGTTCAAGCTTGACTCAGCTTTCCATTCTTCTGAGGTCAATAAATGAGTACCTGGCATGTTGGGGGCAAAATGTTAATTACATTGGGAACTGCCCAGAGAGTACACTTAGCACTATGAGACAGTATATACAGGTAAAGTATAATTGCTATTGCTACCAGGAAGATTACCAGATCAAAAAGTGAAATAAGATTAGTCTGGCTAGATTTGTTCTCAACAAATCCATGTTGGCTTCTAGTTATTACTATGTGGTTTTCAAGATGCTTGCAGTAACCCCTTTATATGCTGTTCCAGAATTTTTCCTGGATTGATGTCAGGCTGTATAGCTCATAGCTCCCAGGATCTTCATCTTCTTGCTTTTTGAGAATAGGGTCAATGTTAGCCCTCTTCAGAACACCTGGTATTTCACCCATCTTCCATTAGTTTCAAGAAAATAGTAGACAGTGGTTTTGAGATTTCTTCAGCCAGTTTGTTCAATATTTTGGGATGCAGTTCATCTATCCCTGGAGATTTGAACTCATTCAAAGTTAACGGTATTCCTCAACTGTTTTTCAAACCAAAAGGTAGAGAAAAATTCTTACAATATGTCTATATTTCCATCATAGTATCAACACTGTACTTGTGGAATGTTTGTAACATGATATTGATTAGTTACTGGAACACACACATTTTATCTTGATTAATATAGCAGGGAAGTGTTTTATCAGTAAATAATCTCTTTAGAATAGAGCAGGAGTTAGCAAACTTGGCTTTCCAGATGTTCTTGGACTTCAATTCCCAGAAGCCCTGATCAGTAGATGTAATGATGTGGGCTTCTGAGAACTGAAGTCCAAGAATACCTTGAGAGCCATGTTTGCTTACCACTGGAATAGAGATATATCTGAGCTGCTACATGGTATTGCTTTTCCAATGTTTGAACATCAGCTTTATTTGTGGTAGTGCACATAAGCAGTTTCAGTTATCTATGTGTCTTAATTAGGTGAATCTTCCTATTGTCACTGGAGAGCAAGGCTTTCTGTGCATAATATATACGCTGAGTTAGCAAACTGCCTGCAAAATTAGAGTTGACTGAGAAGTTTTGTACACATGCAAAGCCACACTTTCCCTCCACATAATTTTGTATGTTGTACATAATCACATAGGGGAATTTGAGTGTGGATGTTCTTGTGCTTTTGCTGATTGAAAGTACAGGGGAAAGTACAGCAATGATCACAGAAGTGTTAGTGTACTTTCTGTTTCATATTGACACCTATCGACCGACTGACCAAATAACTACCTTACCTTCCTACCTGTCTATATAATTTATATATCACTCAACCAAGTACTGATTTTGTATTAATATATTGTTTTAAGTTAATAACTCCCCAGGCAATAAAATGACAACTGATGCAATAAAAACAATAAGGCAGATATTCCCAATATTAAAATAGTAAGACAATGTATTTATTTTTAAAAAGCAAATAATGAGAATGACAGCAAGTTATTAGCCATGCATCTAAACATACTGTAAATGGCAAGTAGATTGCTCTCGGAAGAGCATTCTATGGGTGTAGTAACCATACAGAGAAATGTGTTTCCTTTGTAACTTGGTAGCTATCGATCAGATCTTAATCGCTGGTGGCATTGGCCCATACCTGTCAAGTTTTGGATTTGGAAATAAGGGAAATTTCCTGGCAAATAAGGGATACTTGACAGCTATGCTTATCCTGTGCTGCCCTCCAATGGTGGCAATAGGGCTTTGCAGTCTAATTAATAAGGTATGACGGCAGGAAAGAGGGTAAAATAAGGGGTTTTCCTGGCCAATAAGGGATACTTGACAGCTATGCATTGGCCATGCTGGCTAGAGGATTCTGGGAGCTGTAGACCAAAGTGACTTTCCCATGCTCTGCAGTCTTTGAACAATGTCAACAGAGCAGCAATAGTGGCTGGAATTGGACACAGCTCTCTAGGCGGGTGATGAGGGCGGCGCAGGCTGGATGAATTGCAGTAAACCCATTCGTATAGATTCACAGAGGCGTATGGGAATTGAAGTCCAAGAACATCTGGAGTGCCAAGGTTCATCATCATGGCCCTAGTACCTTACCTTGTCTACAAGAAATAGAGGAGGAGAGAGGTACTTCCCTCTTTTCTCTACTCAGTGTGATCTTAGCATCCCAGGTTTTTAAAAGCATGTTGTAGATTGCTCTCCTGTCCTCTTCCCCTTTTGTGTTGCTGGCACCTATTTAAAAAGGAATGAGAAAAGGAATGGGCAGAAAGCAGAACATGCGAGGGAGTAGCTTTGAGGATGACAGGAGTGTGGAATTTCATGAACTTGGTTTAGCCTGGCAATGGATTTGTTTATTTCCCCTAGTACTGTGATGGCGAACTGTTCCTGGACTTCAATTCCCAGAAGCCCCCATGAATCCACATGAATGGGTTTACTGCAATTTATCTGGCCTGCGCCGCCCTCGTCGCTCCTGGAAGCAGAAGTAAAACGTACCCATATGGGCGCGTTTTACTTCCGCTTCCAGGAGCGATGAGGATGGCGCAGGCCGGATGAATCGCAGTAAGCCCATTCATGTGGATTCACAGGGGCTTCTGGGAACTGAAGTCCAAGAACATCTGGAGTGCCAAGGTTCGCCATCATGGCCCTAGTACCTTACCTAAAGGGCTATGGTGGCTTAGTGGTTAAAAATGTTGAGCTCAGCAGTTCGAGACCCGAACACTGTGTGACAGAGTGAGATCCCATCATCTGTCCCAACTCCTGCCAACCTAGCAGTTTGGAAGCAAGAAATTGCAAGTAGACAAACTAGTACCAATTAAGCAGGAAAGGTAACAGCATCCCATGTGCCCCAGCATCTAGTCATGCCTGCCACATGACCATGGAAACATATGCAGATAGCACTGGCTCTTGAGCTGTAAATGGAGATATGCACAGCCCCTCTAGCGTCAGACACAACTGGCTATTCGAGCAAGGGAAACTTTTGCCTTTACCTTACATAATGAAATGAGTCGAGAGGGGGTGCTTGCCCATCTCTAACAATCAGATATATTCCTATGTGATTCCATGGTGAACTAGTTTAGTCTATTGGACAGACCAGCACATTTGAAAGAATATATCTACATTTAAGTCCCCACTCAGCCATGAAATTCACTGTGTTACCTTGACCCAGCTTAATTTTTAAAGTTAAATGTAGGGATAGGTAAGAGAACCAAGTATATTGCCCTGAATTGTAGAGGAACAGCTAGGTGAAAATTTAGGCAGTTATGGTATGTGAACTCTATTATTCTGTAGGGTCAAATTACTAGACACTCAAATTAGCACTACATAAGTGAGACTTCCTGACATGCTGAATTCTCTCACCTTTCATATACCTGTATTACAAATTAGCTTGTTTGGTTTTGTAGGAAGGGAAGCCCAAGCTAAATTTACTAGTCTAATTGCTCTGGAATGCAGCTTTGGGGAAGCTCATCATAGGAGAACCAATGTGATATTAGCTTTGATTCTAAATTTATGATAGAAGGGAAGGTCCAAGAGAAAATCAAACAACACACAAGCCAAGGTGTCCTATATCAAAGCTATTTTAGAAGAGCCTCCTAATTGTCCCTCAAGTCAACTAATCTGCTTAAACATCTACAGGATACACAGAAACCCCAAATGTTGACCAGTGCCATCACCTTCCCCCCAAAATGCCTTGCATTGGACAAGTGGGATCTAATATGGGATGTAATTCTTTTATATTTTTTTCTTTAAAAAGTATTTCTTCCCAGATACACAAGGTTTGTGTTGGGGGGGGGGGAGAAGAGATGGGACTGTGGTGGCTTAGTGGTTAAGACAGCAGGTCTGCAGTTTTAGACCCAAGTATTGCACAATGGAATGAGCGCCCGTCTCTGTCCCAGCTCCTGCCAACCTAGCCGTTCCAAAGCAGGAAGTTGCAAGTAGATAAATAGGTGCCACTTCAGTTGGGAGGTAAGCAGCATTCCATGCACTCCAGTGTCTAGTCATTCCTGCCACATGTTCACAGAAATGTCTGTAAAACTTGTAAACAGAGATGAGCACTGAACCCTAGAGTCGGATATGACTGGCTTTCGAGCAAGGGTGACCTTTACCTTCATTTTGCACACACTTTATTTTTTTGTTCAGCACAAAATGAGTTTGAATTTGCATTCTGAGCTCCTCCTGTAGCTTACATTCCACCACTCCACAAGTGGGGTAACTTTACAGAGAAATTTGTTACTGTGGCAGCATGGTAGCCACTCAGCAGATCATTGTGGCTGATGGTTTTTTGTAATGCTGGCTAGGCGGGTTGGGAGGATGGCTGTAGTTAGAAGCAACTTTTCCAAATTCTGCTGTGACAACCGGCCAGCTATAGTGATAATAGCTGTCTGGTCCATTGGGGACTATGGGAATTTCAAAGTGTGATTATAACTGAACAAAAATGAAGAAGTCTGCAGACTTCTCAAAGCTATATCAGGATTTTAAAAGAAACCTCAATAGCTAATTGGTATCCAAAGGAAAAAAGGAGGGGAAAAAATAAGACAATATGCCTGCTGTGTTGAACCCACTTCTTTTGTTTATTATTTAGTGCTACTCCTGTGCTGGTCCCAGAACACCAGAGACAAAATAGGTAAGATGATGTATTTTGCTAAAGTGATTTCTACTTAAGTTAGAAGACTAGAAGCTTACACACACTTATCAATTAAACTGGTCCAGCCACAGATAAGTTTCTTTCTTACATTGTATATCAGTTGTGTTGCTGAGTGTGTATAAGCTCCTCAATTTTCTGTAGTTTTTCCTCAGTGGGTGCTGGTCCACTGAAGGATTTGTGGCACTGTCTTCTACCAGGTGGCTTACAAGTATCTCATCCAGCAGGGAATCAGGTACAGTAGTGTAGAAATCTACTTAACCAATATTTAACGCCAGTGATGCACTCCAAATTTTCTTACTACCACCTCTGTGGGCAGGGCCAAATCTGTGGGTGGGGCCAAATCTGTGGGCATGGCCAACACAATGGAGTATGGAGGTGCGTGTGGATGGCCAAGAGAAATTTCAACTACCGGTTCTCCTGAACAGGACAGGACAGGACCTGCTTTAATGCATCACTGTTTAACGCTCAGTTTGATGTTAAATGTTGCACTGCTTTTGTCATAGCAGGAGAGGGAAAAGACAAGAATACTAGAATTCTTTAGTCTCTACTACTCCCACCTTTGGATTGTAGCATCAACGACAACTGCCCACAGCAACTACAACAGCAAAAAAGACTGAAGTTTTAAAATCAGTGACACCACCATCCACCATATGGTGTGGGTCAATTGCTTCAGAGGTGTTTAACGCCAGGCTGAATTGTGGCTGAATAATAATGCACAGAGATTCTGCTGAATTTACCTGTTTGATTAATGGAAACAGTAAAGGGATGTTGTTGAGATAGAGAAGAGTATGCTGAATGCATGTGAAGAAGTGGCTATAGTTTTTATTGCCTATGGTTATCAACATGGCTTGAATTGAGAAACCAAGAAACTAAACGGAATAAACACAGAACACAGTGGAAATCCTGAGGCATTGTTAGACTGGCCATGATTTCTCTATGAAAATTCTGAAATAATAGCTACCTTGATTGTGGAAGCCAGCCAGGCTTCTCAATGCATGGTTTAGTCAACTATGCCTCTGAGTATTTAACACTGTATATTTATTTATTGTATTGTATTAATATACTGCCCCATAGGATGAAGCCATTTTGGGTGGTTAATATGCTCAGTTAAAAAACACAGAGAAAGATACAATAATAAAATAATAATTGACAAATAGTCTAATAAAATCAAAACGATGATTCCAGATGGACCAAATCGAATAAAATTAATAAATGTATCTTGTTAGAGGCAGAATATAATTAAATGTCAGGGTGTTATTAAATATATGTATTTTGCCTGTATGCATGCATGCATGTGTTCATTTACTTGGTCACAGAAGAATTGTAGTGGGAAATGATTCTTGGATGTTTAAGCTAGCTGTGCCCCTCCCTTTGCCATAAGAAGATACCCTGCAAACTCTGGAATAGTGTTTCCCACCCTTGGGGCCCAACATGTTATAGGGATACAGCCAATGGTGAAGGCTTCTGGGAGCTGTAGTCCAAGAACTTCTGGTATCTCATTGGGAACCACTGCTTTAGAGGTTCTTTTTATGTAGCCAAAAGGTGGCCCTATAAAGGCTTCTGTGTCAATCTTCCTACAATGAAATGCAGGAGGTAAATGGTGCTATATACCTGCAGACACAATATTGGCCTTCACATTTGACAGAATGGGACAACTTCCTTAGGCTGCCGGTGCTGGAGGCAGACATTGGGAGCCCCTGGCTGTTTCACCCAGACACCCCTCTCTTGGAGGACTACCACATACCCACTTCTTGCAAAATTTACCTTTTTTGAACTATAGCTGACTATAGCAACCTCTCAGTAGGGGCTGCAGTGACTTGGTAGTTAAGACACTGAGCTTGATAACTGGAGGTCAGCAGGTCAGCAGTTTGAGACCCAAGTTCTACACAAAAGAGTGATCTCCTGTTGCCTGCCTCAGCTTCTGCCAACCTAGCAGTTTGAAAGCAAGAAATTGCAAGTAGATAAATAGGTAGAGTTTCAGGAGGAAAGGTTACACCATTCCATATGCTTCAGTATCTAGTCACATGGCTATGGTAATGTCTGCAGATGCAGAGATTTGGTTGTAAACAGAGATGGTCACCACCTTCTAGAGTCAGACATGACTGGTTTTCGAGCAAAGGAGACCTTTACCTCAATAGCCCTGCTGGCTAGGGAATTCTGGGAGTTGTAATTTAACTTTTCCAGCTATGCCCTACACTAGCACGTTGCCTTTTATTGTGGTGAAGGAGTCTCCCCCATTACCAGTGTTAAAATAAGTTGGAACTCTCCAGCCAATTAGCTTTTCTTGTTGGAATGTAGGGAGATGTCATCATTTTGGCCTTGGCCTCAGGCAGCCAAGCATCCTAGTCTGGCCCCTTATCCAGAGTACACATGAGGGATTTTGACTCTTAGTTTGTGGGCTTCTGCTAAAAACCAGGGGGCCACAAAACAGAGAAGCACAAAGTAGCTCTCAGGAAAACGGTCCTCATAAACATGAATGCAAAACAGTAGACTGGAGTTTTGGATGTCATCTCAGCAGCCTCTATGTAGTTGCTCCTGCCTGCTGTGTAGATGGATGGCAGAAACTCTGCAGCTAAACATCTTAGCAACTTGGCAATCCCCAGCTGGTGCTAATGTTGCACAGTGGGACCCATGGTATTCACACTGGCCCTCTTGTAATCTTCAGCATGAGGAAATGAAGAGCAGAGGACCATACTACCCTCTGTATCTTCCTCCACCATGAAGCACAGCTGTGCTTTCTGAAAGCCTCGGATTCACCTGATGCCTCTGTCATTCAATCATCTTCTGAAACTTTTGTAATGCCGTTCAATTAGGCTCAATTGCTCCCAGTATAAATTACTACAACCTACCTCACACTGGGACTGCTGGCTTTTAAAGCAAGTCATTTCCCCTCTGAGTTGGTAAATACTAAGGTGACCTTGGACACTGTGCTCATTACTCAGCTTCCAAAGTTTCCGAGCGTTTCCTTATCAGGGCTGTGTCTTCCCTAGTGGGTTCTTGGCATTTCTCACCAGAGGGCTTTTCAGAGGAATAGCTGTCGGTGCTTTTAACACACAGCATCCTTAAAAACCTGCCACTGCTGTTTCACTGAAGAACCACAGGAGGTCTGCAAAATGGGAGGCTTCGCTAAACTTCACTGTCTGGATCTTTTATATAGCTTTTTCTCCCCAGTAAGCTGCTAGAAAAAGATGTTTTGCATTGCCACCTACTGATGGAAAAGGAACATTGCATTGCACCACATTTTATGAGCCTCCAGATCAAATGGCTTCTTTGTGACGACCATAATTTCTTAACTTTTCACAGACCATAGTTTTCTAGACAATATAGCCACTAGGCAGGAGGAAAGTTGAATATCCAATAAACGTTTTAAGTCTCACACGAGAATGGCCCTTAAATTTAATCTCAGTTATTAAGGTACACATTCTCACAAGAAAAATATGTTTGAAACATTGCCTCTTAAGTCATTTCAACAGGTCTAGAAGGTTCTTTGGGGTTTTCCTCCCATGAGGAAGTGTTTCACATTATTATTATTTTGCTTAGTTTGTTAGCAAGTTAACCTTTGTCTTTGGTTCCTGCAAAGACATACTGCCCAGAGGTGATATGATATACAGTGGTACCTCATACAACAATTTTAATCCATTCCACGGGGCTCATTGTTGTACAAAACAATTGCATGCAATTTTCCCTATGGGATGCATCGTACGACAATATTTTTTTTGCTAAGTGATTTTCTCCATTCAATAATTGTTGTATGATTTTTCCACAGGGAAAATTTTTATGCGGGACACCATTTCCCCCCAAAACTGAATTGTTATGCGATTTCATTGCTATATGGGGTGATTGTTGTATGAAGTTCCTCTGTACAGTATTAGAAAATGCTGCTAAACAAAGTCAGAGCTACACCTTGGGATCTGAACTCCACCCCCACCCCACATTTTTGTTTTTGTGCAGAACTTATTTCAGCATGTAGTGTCTTGGGCCTGTTGCCAACATTTTTTAAAAAATCACCGAATTCTGACTAATGGTAGGTGAGTGGGGTTATCCAGTACATTAATTTCCCACAATGCACTGTTACAGCCTCATTGCAAAGCACAATGGGAAATGTCAGCACAACTAGATCCAGCTATCCACTGCATCTTGTGTCCTACTCAAAATACTGATGCCTCCAGCTCTGAGATAAGCCCTAGGCAGACAAGAAAGAGGCTAGGGCTGAGTTATTTTGCTCACGATCCTTTCAGGTTGTACCATCTCTTCGTGTCATCCCTGTCTACTGAAGATTGTTGACCTACCTAGAGCAGAAGTGAGCGAAATAGGACCCTGCAGGGGTGGTTGCAGTGTAACTTTCATCAACCCTACATAGCATGACCAGTAGAGAGGAATGAGGAGACCTGTGCTCCAATAATACCTAGAGAGATAAAATTTGCCCATTCTAGCCTAGAAACACCAAATAAGTCTCTTTGGAAATAGAGTTTCCAAAATACAAGTCCATGGTGGCCAACTTTGGCACTCCAGCTGTTCTTGAACTTCAATTCCCAAAATCCTTGATCAGCAGGTGTGCTAACTTGGGCTTCTGGTAATTGAAGTCCAAGAACAGCTGGAATGCCAAGGTTGGCCACCACGGTCTGTAGTGATCCTGCTGGAATATTATAGTGTCATTTCTACACATTAAGACTAAGCCAGTCTGCTTCTAGCCACCATGAAAATTACTTAGAGATTTTAACTCAATGCCCTAGACATGAAATTAGTCAAAGGACCTACTTTTATGCTTGTATATCTCTTCATTCAGGATAAGAAATAGGGAAAAAAACAATTTATTTCCAGTTACTAGTTTGGAGTATCAACTGCAACCTAGAGAGGCTAATTTGCACAAGCCTGAGCCTCTAATGATATAATGAAGTCTTGCAAATTTTCTCAACCTGGATGGAAAGGAGTGTTTTGAGAGATGTAGCCGCCTCATTGGGGGGGGGGGGGGAATGGTTATCTATCCTGAGTTTTTTTTTACACTCCCCCCCTCATGTGCAAAAACAAACATGCAAACAAAACAGTGTGGAGAATTTTCAGACTCTTGGCCGTTTCCTTTCTCTGCTGATATACCAACAGGGCTATGCTTTTATGTCTGGGAAAACAACCTGCAATACCAGCTTTGCTCTTTGTGAATTGGATAATTTCTGTGGGACTTGAATTGCAAGGATGGTAGGCGCCAACTCAGCCATTAGGTTACTGGGAGCTGCATGCATTTTGAATCAGTTTCCCATAATATTTGGCCAATTTGCTCCAGATATTTTTTCTCTCAGTATGATTTCCTTTGCTCTGGAGTAGAGCAAGAGCATAACAGCACAACACATTGTGCCCTACTTATGCTTTTTGTTATTTCTTTAAGATAAAGATTAAAGTACTTAATTCTTGGAAGAACAGAAATAGTAAAATGCAGAAGGATTAATAGGAAACATCTTAGGTTAGAAAACCCAATATTTTAACAGACGTATCATACTGGAAAGACACTCCAAAAGAGTAAAAAAGGAGCAAACACTACCTCTACGATGTCTTTATTTCTTTGATGCCAGATGAAAGGGATTTCGCTGGCAAAGATGCAATCGTCTTTCAGGATAGCGCATATGTTCAACTGAAAATGCCAAAAAGTTTCCTTGTTTCTTGAAAGGAAGAAAAACAAATCAGAAGCTAAGGTAAACAAAACCTTGTTTTTGACATCAACAGTTCTCGAGGAAGGCATATTGTCTACAGCAATTACCTACAACTACCACATCCAGACATAACTGTGTGTGGGATAGCCATCCAGAGACAAATTCCTCAGTCAGTTAAGATTAGTAATTACAAAACAGAGCAGGACACAAACACAGAGAGAGAAATAAAGAAAAAGACCACAAAAGTGGGGAGATGGCAATAATTTATTGTCTCATGGCACAATCCTTAACTAACTCCAAGTTAAGAATGACTGAGATGGGTTTGCAAAGTGCATGGACCCTTTGTGCCAATGATGGTCAACTTTGGCACTCCAGATGTTCTTGGACTTCATTTCCCAGAAGCCAAAGCACCATGTGAATCCACATGAATGGATTTATTGCGATTCATCTAGCCCACACTGCCCTCATCACTCCCAGAAGTAAAACGCGCTCATATGGGCATGTTTTACTTCCGCTTCTGGGAGCAATGAGGGCAGCACGGGCCAGATGAATTGCAGTAAATCCATCCATGTGGATTCACAGGGTGTTTGGGATTCTGGGAACTGAAGTCCAAGAACATCTGGAGTGCCAAGGTTTGCCATCACGGCTTTATGTCATCACAATGCCCTTAGGCTGGCTTGCTTAAGCTCTTGTGCTAGGTGCTGACTGGTAACTGTCAACTCACTTTCCATGGTGATTGTTCTAGGCTTGTGATTTTTGATTTTGTTTGCTTGTGCTATTTTCCTCTTAGGCCATCTGAAGCCGCCCACCCCCCACCCCCCTGAGCTGAGAGGGGTTTGGCTAAAACATAGCCTCAGTCAACCTAAGTCTGCTCAGCCAGCCTAAAGTCAGCCAAGTTAGTTAGGATTGTGTCCTCAGGCTCTGTTAGCTCATCTTCCACTGTGAACTGAGTGATGATCGATGTTGAACCTTCATCCAAATCTACCTTTAATATCACTGGGCATGACTGCAGAAGCAAGTGTTTGATAGAGCTACTGAGTTAGAATCAGGCCTTTCTGCTGGGGAATGGATGGCTTTCTAAGCATTGCTGAGTAGCCTCTGCATGAGTCTTTCAGAACATAATAAACTATGTTGACTTGGATAAGACCACTGATTTCTAATGCCTTTTATTGTCAGTGTTTATTAGCAGCAGCTGTCCAGGGTTACAGGCAGGAGTTTTTCTAGCTCTTGGAGATGTTAAGATTTGGATCTAGGGCCTCCTACATCTGGAACACATGCTTTACCACCCACTGACAGTTCCTACTGATGTTTTCAACTTACAGCCTCTGGATATTTGAGACTTCAGCTCTCAGAATTCCCGACCATTGGCTCTGCTGACAGGGGCTTCTGGGAGATGAAGTGTAAAACACATGGTCAGTCTAAGGCTAGTGACCACTGGTTTAATCCAAGAGCTGCAGCCCTCCAGATAATGAAGAATTGCTGCTTTCTATCATTCCTCACCAGTGACCAAGATGACAGGGACAAGAGGGAAATGGAGCCCAACATCCTGTGAAGAGGAAATGATGTCTCCCTCCCCTTCTTTAACCCACTTACTTCTAAGATGAAGGATCCCGGGCATCCTGGGATCCTTGAAGAAAAAGTTCAGCAATAAAAATAAGTTTAAGACTTTTTATAGGTAGAAGGGTGATGAGTGTGGGTAGAATATAGGGAGCAAAAGGGAAGTATGGACATCACAATTAACAATTCCCTTAACTCTTGGTGCCAAGACATGCGTTCAGAGAAATCCTTTAAAAAAAATTATATTTCTTCAATTGGTGAAAAAGGTATAAATGTAGGAATATGTCAAAAAGAGAAGCATGTGCATTTTTCCAATATCTCTGGAATATAACATGTCCTTTGCATGCTTAACTCCTGAGTCATGTATAATACTATAGGGGGAAATATTGTAAAATATTTACAATATTGTAAAAGATTTACTGTGTAGGGGCTGCGGTGCTCAGTGGTTAAGAAGATCACCTTGTTAGCTGGAAGGCCAGCAAGTCAGCAGTCCGAGACCCAGGTACTGCATGACAGTTTGAACGCCCATCTCTATCCCATCTCCTGCCAACCTAGCAGTTCGAAAGGCAGAAATTGCAAGTAGATAAATGGAGACCACTTTGGTGAGAAAATATATTGGGGACAGGAAAGGAGCCTCATTCAGGCATCCTCTGAGTGGAGTTCCACCAGCAAATATCCTCTCAACCCAAGAATAATTTCTGACATGAAATTATTATTATTGTAAAAAATGAAAAACAGATTTTTTCTAAATTTGGATTCAGAACCACAGCTTTCCAATTATTGTATCTGAACTTAGGAAAGAGACTCTAGAATTCTGCCCATTAATACATTGCCTTTTTCTTTTCAGAACCGAAAGGAAGCTGCAGATTAGGGCGATCTGCATCCACATCCGGTGTGCCTCCTCCCTCTGTTACTCCTCTCAGGCAAGCCAGTGATTTGCCACCGAGCCAGGTACCATCGTTAGCAAATCGTGAATGACTTCCTGTGATACAACATGCCAAATTGTCTCACCTCTGTGTTTGTCTATCATCTGTTAATGTAAACTGTTATGCGTGTTTGGTTTGGTTTCTGTTTGTATGCCTGTATATGTGTGCATCTCTCTCGCTCTTTCTCTCTCTCTTTCTTTCATAAGCAAAAAAATCTCCTATGTTGGACTTTCTTTGCTATTAATTTGTCCTAAATTTTCTATTTGTCTCTTCTTCATTCTGTAAATAAATGTGAGTACCTTTACTATGTACTATCTGAATAGCTGCTATTATTATTATTATTATTATTATTATTATTATTATTATTATTATTATTATTATTATTATTATTATTATTATTATTATTATTATTATTATTATTATTATTATTATTATTATTATTATTATTACCCTGTGTGGTGCTCCCCCCACTGAATTAAAAAACATTTATCAGCACTTGATAAAATGGATCAATGTAATTTATAATGTAGATTTCTTTTAAACATCCTGTCTGCAGCATTTTGATTATATTTCTCAGTGACTTTGTATATAATGTTTAAATTTCGACCTCTTTGTATTGTACTATATGTGCCTTTATTTTGAAATTTGTGCATGGTTTACATCCCTAGCACCTAGCTGGCATTTCATGGTTATGCAATTCTATGTTTTATAAAAAGCAACATTTCAATAATAAACAGGGTATGAATAGAGGGAATCCACATACATTATGAATGCATGGGAGTGCTACATGCTCCCTGCATATGAAGAGGCAGTCTCTCTCACTAACAATGAGCAAGTTTTGCCCTTCCAACAAATAAGGCAGCTTCACAATGAGAGATGGTCCATCCTAGAGAAGGGAACAATCTCCCAACGTGTTGCATTTCGTCCAATTGCAAGTTTCATGTCAGGCTGATGTGTACATTATTTTTTCATATTTTTCCTGAGATGTGCATTTATTTTGGCATTTAGCCTTATTCATGCATTTCCTACCCTCTAGTATGACAGGGCTGGGCAAAGTGTAGCTCCAATGGTGTGTGACTCCTCAGGGTTCTTTTCAGGCCCTCTCTAACTATCTAAACATCACCTGGTGAAACAGGGCCTTCAGGAGGTCGTTTTCTGCCAGGTGTAGTGACTTTGTTACCAGTTCTCTATCTTCTCACCAGCTGTTTTCTGAAAAATCTGAAATGGCTGCCCCCAAACTTCCTTTTTAACTTTTGAAAAGAGCCCCCCTTCCCCATTTTTAGATTGGAAAAGGTTCCTGCATCCTTTTTACTTGATCACTGCTGATCTAAAATACGGTTCCGTATAACTGCTTTTCAACTTTTGGCCATCTCCAGTTTGAAATAAGTGCATACTTTTTGGTGCATTCTATTAAGCTTTACAAATGTGGGAATTATGAGGTAATGATGGGTCTCAGGAAATGCAAAAAGCATTTCTTTTGAATTCAGCTGAACGTCCTTTCCATTGTTCTTTTTCCCAATCGTTTTTAAGAAACTCTTTCCAAATGATTTGAGTTGGCCCTGCTGGAGAAGATGAGTTATCCCAACCAATTCCAACCCCCCCCCCCCAATGAAAAATTACATTTCCTTTGATAAAGTGTTTCATCAAAACAGGAGCCATATCTGATTACTTGACTTTTTATTTGTTTTTTTTCTTGGCTTTTTCTGTACCTGCTTCTCTTACTGGAGACTTTGCCTACCCAAAGGATATGCACCTTAGACGACCTCATACAAAAAAACTCAGTATAAAATATATGAAATTGGGGACCTCTTTGTTTTAGGTAGAGGATGGACCATGCCTCAAATTTCAACCTGCTTACAGCAAAAGCCCATCACAGTATTGTCCCACTCTTGCCTCTTCTTCATAAAGATGATTTTTCCAGGCTGCAGAATGAGGTGATAAAATACTGGGATAGTAGAGCAATCTTCACTTCCACAACACATTTTCAAATGTGCCATTAGATTAAAACCAGGAAGTGAATGCAGCAGGCAAAGGGCTGGGCTTGGGCCTTTTTGCTGATATAGTAGTTTTCTGTTAGCGAGGAATGTACACTGGCCCCTCCAGCATTGTCCATGGCCAAACAGATTGGATTTCAACCTTTCCTATGCTATTATGGAGACACTACAACCCACTACTTATCCAGGTCTTGGTCACTATATGCAAGATACTGGATTACAAGGGGAAAATTCTTGCAAAGTGTGTGTGTGTGTGTGTGTGTGTGTGTGTGGAGGGGGGGAGTGCGGGCATGTAAACATCAAAGCCTAGTTTTGTAGCAAAAATGCAACTGCACCAAGCCCTGGATTTAGGGACAACCCTGAGGTGCAGGCAAGGCAGAAGGACTTCTGGTCAGGACAGCATAAGTCATTGAACAGAATCATAGAATAAATGAGTTGGAAGGGACCAATGAGTCCATTGTGTCCAGTGAAGGAATCCACATCAAAGCATATCTGACAGATGGTTGTCTAGTAGACATGTGTGCTCTTTTTACTTTCTCTCCATTTTTCCAGATGTTAGGAGAAATCCCAATCTCATCAATGGCAAAGAGGTTTTCTAAAACAGTGGGGGGAGGGGATGAGAGAAATTAAACAAGCATGGTCCAATTTCATTTATTCTGAAGGGGGAAACATGGTAGTGACTCTTCTGTTCCTTCACAACACATAGAGTTGCACCATACTATCTCCATTTCAGTCTTCTCTTCTAGGAATGTGATATGTATTCCCAGAATGTCTTGGTCTCGACAGTTTCTCCAAATCTCACCATCTTGAGACTCTCCACATAATTTCCCGCTACATCAGCAAGATTCTCCATGTATTCAGCAGGAGTGCTTGATTTTTCCATGAAAATGAGATCCTAATTTCCATTTTGGCAAGGCTTATTTTTCTCCCACAATTTTGTGCAGTAAACTGTCAAACTCTTTTCAGTGAAGCCTTGGGGAAGATGCCATTCTGGCTAGAAACTATAACAATCCTACTCTGTTTGGTCACCCAAATTCTTCAGACAATTCTGGTGAATACTGAATAGGAAAGAGGTCATTTTGTGCAGGAGTGGTAACAATCCTGCATAGCTCAGCAATTCACCTAGAAAAATGATGTGAAAGATCAGAGAAATCTGTGAGATTTCTTGTGAAGAAAAAGCTCTTGTACAGAGAACTTTTATTTATTGGAGTTTCTCTCTGAGAGCAACCAATTGTAAGATATTTATCCACACTGTCTTCTGCCCTGAATCAGCATAGCAAGCAAAAGTAATCTCAGAAATGCATTAATATCTGACACTATCCATATTTGCACACTTTTATAAAACAGTGCACAGCCCTAGTTTTTGCTTTTAAGGAGGAAGGAATTCAAAGTTGATATTCCCTATGTATAGTGTGAAGTCCTTGATAAACAGTGTAAATCAAAAAACCAACTCTTTACATTGTGGAAGGGATTGGAGATGTTTAAGCAAAAGGGCAGGAGTTCTCAACTTTTTAAAGCTGGGGGCCGGGTCACGCTCCCTCAGACAGCTTCAGGGGCCGGATGGCCATTTTGCCCCTCCTCCATACATGGAACTTCTTGGTGTGGTGGAGGCAGTGGATCACATGAAATGTGGCCATGGGCCACATCCCGGTATCAAAACCCAACCTTAGCGCCTTAACCACAAAGCCACCGGGGGAGCTGCAGTTGTGCTTTGCACTTCTTTTTAGGAATTGCCATCTTAATTTCTTATGTCCCTTATTAATTCAGCACTAATTACACCATCTCAGAATTCTACAATGTATTTATTTTTTTACTATGTGTATTAGTCTAGAGAATGGGATGTCATGCTGGGAACTGACATAGATAAATAGATAGATAAATAGGCAGATAGAGAAATAAAGATAGGCAAGTAGATAGATAATTAAAAAAACACTATTCACTTTACATATGAGCTACTTATATCTTAAAGAATTCATATCTGATGTTTGTGGAGGCAAAATCAGAAGAATAATTGTTCTGTGTATATAATCTGGAGAAAGAGAATACAATATGAGTATTTTGCTCCATTAGATGTTTGTTGTGATCATACGCAGCGATGTTCTATGTAAGCGCAAGACTTTAAATGTGACATGACTCATGCTTTGGTCACAGATATGTAGTATGTTTTGGAGTGAAGAACTGGTGGCACAGGGCTTATTTCACGTCATTGTTGCTAATGTCTCAAAATTCAAAGTATTAAGGCAATATTTGGTTTCAATCGCCATCTTTTTTTAAACCTTAATTAATATATTTGTATAACTACATTGCTGTAGGAATCTAAAAAAACCCCCAACACATCCTGGTTGGTTGGTAACAGAAATAAATACAGTGAAGGAGAATCAAGAAAGAGCCAGTGCAAAGTAAAACTCATATTTTCATTAGTATCGTATTGGCATTTATTTGCCTGGACATTTTCTGTGCCACTTAGAAGAATTACAAAACAGTAGCAGCAAGTCTTGGATCCTGGTCCTATCTTTAATGGTTAAGGAAGAATCTGTATGTTGTAACAATTTCTGTGTGGATGCCATGTTACAAATACAAAGGAATATTAAATAAGGGATATGGTGTTTGTGCAATCAGATATTGTCATAATGATGGCTGCTTCATGTTATGCTTTATCTGTGTGAAGAAGTCATGACAAATGATTTACTATGGATTGCAACCCTTTGCTACTGGGTGACAAAACAAACACCCTGATTTCAGATAGCATTCACACACTTCATTTTATTAATGTATTCAACAGGACTGGCCCTACCATTAGCTAGAGTGAACCAACCATTTTACGGGGACAGCAGCAATCATCAGGCTGCTCCATCTGAACCCAAGGACTGACCTTTCTACATCCTATTGTTGATCTGTACTCCTTCAGCTAGCCTGCAGTCCTTGGGTTTGGTGAAAGATGTTACACCACTGAAAGTGAACACAAGGGGGGGGGATCATTTTGTCTCTAAAACCCAAAACATCTCATCTTCACTTACAAGTCCTATTGATTTTGCATGGTCTAATCAAAGTGTTCTCAACCTTTTAAAGCTGGGTACAGATCACACACCATCAGACTGTTGGCAGGCCAGAGTGGTGTATCCCCCCCCCATGCCACCATTCTGGCCCGCCAACACACCCCACCATGCCACCAACACTTCACTGCCACCAACACTTCGCTGCCACCAACACTGCCACCACTCCCCACCATGCCGCCACTGTCACCGCCACTACTCCCATCATGCTGCCGCTGCTGCCACCTACACTCCCCCATACCAAAGTCACCACTGCTTCCCTGCTTACTGGCCTGCCATGGGTGAAGGAGGGGCTCTAACTGGTCTTGCCTGCACACAGCCAGAGTAGCCCCTGGGAAACATGCAGGCAGCCATGTGCGTATGTCACTTCCACTTCCGCTGCTGTCACCGCCATTCTTGTCCCCTCCACTTGGCTTGGCATGTCCCTAATGCTGCTCCATAGCAGGGCAGATGTTGTATGCCTTCTTACAACATCTGCCATGCTATGGAGCAGTGTTAGGGACACACCAAGCCAAGTGGAGGGGACAAGGACAGTGATGGTAGTGATGGTGGCAACAGTGGTGACAGTGGTGACAGCAGTGATGGTAGTGGGTGCATGGGTGTGGGCCAGATGGAATGGTGACACAGGATGGATCCAGCCTGCAGGCTGTAGGTTGAGAACTCCTGGTCTAATCAAAGCATGATTCTGTCCAGATGTAATACAAAGTATAGCCCAGTGAAGATGTTATGCATGTAAGTGTGTAGAGGACACTTGGTAAGCCCTGTCTTTCCTTGTCCCCATCTCATTCAGAATTGATATAAACCTTTGTGTGTCTGGCATTAAGGTCTAAATAGCCACTTTAAGCATTTTGAGCTGAACATGTAAAGGTCTGCATGACGCATAGGCCTGCATAATGAGCCACTGTCACTTTATTACTCCTGTCCCCAACTGATCTCCATGTGTCTGAAAAAGTGGATTGTGATGCATGAAAGCTCACACTGAAAAAAAATCTTAGTTTTGAAAGTGCCACAAGATGTCACTTTTTTCTGTCCTCTTTGCCTTTTCTCTCACTCCCCCTTTAATTTTGCCAACACATTTTTGCCATGCATAAAATGGTGCTGAACACAAAGGAAATATTGATAAGGCAAGAAACCCCACAATTTCCAAGAGTATTAATAAATATTGCTAGGTAGATGCCTATAAAGATTATAAAAAGGGCTGAGCTGGAAAAAAAGATTCCAGCTCATGACAAATACAGACTGTATAAACTTTGAAGGATCTGGTCTTTGGGAAATGAGTTGGCACCCTGGTTTTCCTCTACCTGGTGCTGCCCAGCTGTCTTGTGGCACCTTCTTCTTCTTCTTCCGTAACTGAATCCGAATATAGCAAATCATCATGGTGATCAGCCATGAAGACTGTCCTGAGAATATAATGCAGTGGCCTTTCATCTGCTTTCCACATCACAGCATAACACCTGTACCACTGAACCAGTTCTGCGAGTCACTTTCTGGTCCTGAGCCCTTTTAGCACGTAAAGTCCTCATCAGCCCCAGACCAGTATTGATGAAGCTGCTGCCCTCCATCGAGATGGATTCAAGTTGGATTTAGTCTACTTAGCGACCATCATCTTTCCCTGTGGAGTTTGCCACCCAAGGCCATTAGTCCTCAGGGTGGTCAGGTTATTTAACCGCTGCCTAACAATCGATGTTGACTTGCTGGTAGCATGATCTACACTATTATCAAAGCAGGATAACCTGGCCAGTCAGACTCTTGTCTATCTTGTGGCTGCCATTTTCAGTCAACTAACTCTTACATTCTGTGGATGACTAGAGCTCTGTTCCAACACATATGAAAGGCACAAGGTTGGGGAAGTCTGGGATATGCTGTGTGTGTTTTAGACTCTAGAATTATAGGAGACTTGTTTAAACCCTTCTTCTAAATGTGTTCTGCCTGGAGATGCACTTACACATTTGATTCAATTGTAGTCTAGTTATAATTTTCAGATCTTACCTCAGAAATAAAGTGGTTTGGACATTAAATGACTGGCCAGTGAACGATGCAACTTTGTAGCCACTAGATGGCAATGTAGGACATATTATTGTTTAAGTGACTGTTGTGGTTCCTTTTTGAAAGGGAAGTCTTGTTTCCTTGCTTTTTCCCTGACTGATCCTGATATAGGAGGCAACACACATGACTGGTTTACAAAAATTGTCAAGTGCTTCATTGAAAAGCATAAATATGAGATCACGTGAAAGCAATTCTAGAGAGAGAGAAAGTGTTCAGCTCTCCCTAACCATAAAAAGTAATAGCTATACTGTGCAAACACACCAGACAAGAAACCAGAGAA
Source organism: Bradypodion ventrale (assembly GCA_035047345.1). Classification (NCBI taxonomy): domain Eukaryota; kingdom Metazoa; phylum Chordata; class Lepidosauria; order Squamata; family Chamaeleonidae; genus Bradypodion; species Bradypodion ventrale. The sequence goes on along the minus strand of JAWDJE010000003.1, from coordinate 49,714,284 downwards.
AAAGAAGAATAAAAGACCAAAGCATTGTGACACCTTAAAGACTAACTGATATATTTTAATGCGAGCTTTTATGGATCAAGTCCACTTCCTCGGACATAAGAGACATTATGGCAATAATTTATACATGGCCCCATGTCTAGGTGGAGGTACAGAAGGACATTATAGTAGACACAAATTGCAACTCATGTGTGTCTGTTGTGGCTTTTCACACTTGGTAATGACTGAAGATGCCTGACTGATATTTGGATCTATTCCTGAATGGAGGCAACTCAAATAGAAGTTGCTGCTGTTTAGAATCCATCATGTGAATCTTTCCCTCAACTGTCTATCCTTCTTTTCCCAGCCAGGAGTGCAAACTTTGAACATGTTCCTGTCATTTTCTGCCCTGTGACTGATTTTTCCTTTCAAACTGAAGTCTCCTGAAAACTGATTTCCTTTTGCTATTCTTTTCAGCCACATTTGTTTTCAGATCCAGACAGATATACGGTGGCACACATACTACAGCTGGAAATTTTGATGCTCTAAATTAGGATATAACAAAGGTACCCAGATAATCCTGTCCCCCCTTTTAGGCAACTTGATGTGAAAAAATGCCAACCATTGTAAGTTTTTAAAAATCCCTGCATAAGGAAAATATCAGCAACTTTTTTCTGTTAGCAACAGCATTAACCAACAAAAGAGAGAGAATTTTGTTTGCTGGTGGGTGGAGACATTATTTTGTGCAAAATTCCTTGCATTTTGCACAAAACACAAGCTTTTGAGGGGATAGCAAAAAAAGTGAAAATGTTTGAAATCCTTCATTTTTACATGCACACAAATTTCACACCCCTAGCTGTAAGGAAAGGAGAAATACTGTAGTAATTTGCCAGACAATAATAATTTTGTGTCAGAAATTATTTTGGGTTGAAAGGATTTTTGCTGGAGAAACTCCTCTCAGGGGGTGCCCAAATGAGGCTCGTTTCATGTCTCCAAGATCTTTTCCCATCGAAGTGGTCCCGTTTTATCTATTTGCAATTTCATGCTTTTGATGGGAGTTCAATATGTCATGGAGTACCTGGGTCTCAAAGTGCTGACTTGCCGGTCTTCCAGCTAACAAGGCGAGCTTCTTAACCACTGAGCCCCTGCAGCCCTTGCTGGCCAATGATTATAGCCACGTGTTGCTCAGACGTCCCATGGAAAGACAACAAACAATGATCAGTGGATATCAGGAAAAGAAATATGGTAGAGGACAATAATTGTAAGGGATAGAGAAAGAAGTTGTAGGTAAAATTTGGGATATGGTGATGACATAAGAAACAAGGATACAGTAATACTCCACCACACAACATTGAAACCAGATAACGTGGGGAATTTTGAGGGAAACTTTTACACCGCACAACGTTTAGTCAATGTTATGCAATGCAAAAGTTTTCCTCAAATTTCCCGACGCTGACCTCTGGATTGCTAACGGGCTTAGTGATCCAGGCAGGGGGTGGTCTGAAGAGAGGCTGGGAAAAGGGTCCCCAGCCTCTCTTCAGAACGCCCCCCCCCCGGATTGTGAAGCTCCCTAGTGATCCATGTGGAGGTTTCCGAAGAGAGACTGGAGAAAAGTTTCCCCCTCTTCTCTTCAGAAACATGCCTCCCCAGCATGGATCACTAAGAGGCTTAGTGATCCAGGCCGGGGGGGGGGGGTTCTGAAGAGAGGCTGGGAAAAGGGTCCCCAACCTCTCTTCAGAAACACACACACCCTGCCTCGATCACTAAGCCCCTCAGCAATCCAGGTCGGGGTTTCTGAAGAGATTTCCTCTTTTGAAAGGAAACCGGGCTTTTTTAAACATTGTGTGGTAAATGTATCATACAGCGTTAAAAACCACATATCATTAAGACATGTGGAACCAAGTTTTAACATCATCTGGGGTATTACTGTATCTGCTAAGACACAGAGATGATGTAGAGGAATATGCAACCTTGTTTCCTCCAGGGATAGACACCATTGATCCTTCCAGGTCCCCCGTCCCCCAATATTTGAGCCTTGTGACTCTTGAGATCTGAATCATGATTCATTTCATGCAACCACATTCAGAATTTGCAAAATGGTGGATTCATGGGACAATCATAGCATCTGCAGCCCTGTTCAGGCATTGTAAATTCTGACTCATGTGAACACAGAGAAGCATATGGACCCTCCCTAACCACTGTTGTATTCTTCAAGGTTTAAGCAGCAGGTCTGAAGCAGGGAGGTTCTTGCTAATAGGCTCTCTATGTGAGCAAGAGTCCTAGAAAATGTGAGTTCATGATATGATATAGAGCAGAACTTCATCTTTTTAGGCCCAGTACTGAAAATATCACAACTGTGATAACAGAAGCTGTAGAGTAGGTGCTTGAAGTGGTATTTACTATCACTGAAATGTAGTGTCAGTGATATCCTCAGCCAGGGGTGTGCAGGGCACTATGGGAAGGCATTGGACAGGGAGTGGGGGTGCCTATTTGGGAGGGTTGGGGGGGAATCCCATACATTGCTATTGGCGCCCCAGGGAGCCAGAGGTCAGGGTTGGGTGGGACAAGGCCTGATTGCCCGATATACCAGCACACGTCTGTCCTCAGCATCCTTTGCATAGCTTGGAAGCTTTTAATTCAAGAATCTTGTTGATTTATTTTTACTCATACAGACATGAAATGAGATGCATATGCACTGTAAAATTTGTGGTAGGCAGGTATAACTTAGATCTGAGTAAAGCTTGCCCCTTTTTGGATGGCCACAAGAGGGAGTTTTTGATATACTATATTTTAGAATCTATTAGGATATACAGTACTAAAAACAAACATTTTGTCTGGAATATAAAGGAACAATCCCATCGTTAAAACATTAGAATTTCCAAATCTGCTTTCAACATGTTGGAAGAACATGGTAATAATATGTCAAAAATTATTCTGGTTTGAAAGGATTTTTGCTGGAGAAACTCCACTCAGGGAATGCCCACATTGGGTTCCTTTCATGTCCCTAAGATCTTTTCCCACCGAAGTGGTCCCTATTTATCTATTTGCAATTTCTGGCTTTCAAACTGCTAGGTTGGCAGGACCTGGGACAGAGATGGGCGCTCAAACCATCAGTGCAGTACCTGGGTCTTGTACTGCTGACTTGTTGGCCTTCCAGCTAACAAGGTGAACCTCTTAACCACTGAGCCACCACAGCCCCTGAAGAACATAGTAACAATTATGAATAGACAAATCTCCCAGTTTTGCTTTCTTGATCATTCAAATGATATTCATCTCAACTGATTTCTGCAAAATTTGTCAAACCTTCTATATATTTTGGTGGTATTTTTTATTGAAAAGAATTCTTAACTGTATACATCTAATTCAATAGATATATTTATTTCCAGTATGGAAAATACCATGTTGTACCTGGTTATAAGGTGTCTGGCAAAAATGAGGAATTATTCACCAAAAATATGGAGTTATGGTCCCAAATATTATATCACAAACATGGTTGATTATGGAAAGCAAGATTTAAACAGCTAAATTCAGAATCTGTTAGTTTTGCATTTTTTTACTTTTGAAAATTCGATGAAGTCTTTATTTAAAAACAAGCCAACAAGATTCTCATCCATTTCTTGTGACAATGGAACAATTTCTCAAACAACTGAATCATCAAAAGGAATTTCTATTTTTTTCCTTCCTCACTCTTTTAACATTTTGAAAAATCAACTTGTTTAAATGCTGAATAGTATCTAGAACTTGTGTGGCAACTTGTTGAGTTTTGTTTCTTCATGTGCTGTCACTGCTGTTTGTCCATGAGATATAAGAATAGTCACAATTTTATTCATGCTCATCTATTTACACTCTTGCAAAATTCTCATTCATTTACACTGTCACAGAATTCTTCATTTCCATTGGTTTACATAGATGAGTGAGACCACTTGCTGGAGAATTTCTCTCACCAAGAATTCCTTCCTCTGAGCAACCTATTTGGTTGACATTTGACAGCTAGTCACTTAGAAGCAACTCAGTCCAGAATGCAAATGTTCTGAAAGGTTTGTATAGCTAAATGTATATACTGTATAGGAATGAAGTGAGATGGAGTTGAGTGATGGAGATAGCAAAAGATAAGAACCTGTTACACAGTGGAGGATTTGTAACTGTGTGCCGTGAATAAATGTCAGATGGTACTATGGAAAACAAATCAAATTAAGAAAGGTTGAATCTAGGCTCCAGAGAAAGGCAGACCTGAGGAGAGCAACTGAGCAAAGGAAGAACAAAGGAATAGGAATGTACAAAGATGTGTGTTAAGTCATCATTTTTTAAAAAACGGTGACTTGTTAATGCTTGTCACTTGGTATACTAACTTTTTAGCTCCATGAGATATGGAACAAGTTGTTTCAAAATAATAACAATTTTCAATTTTTTAATGTTCTCAGAAAATATATGAATTATGATACTATTACATGTTATTACATATGTTGCAATTTTTGTTAGAGCTGAAGTCTTTCCAGAATGCTACCTCTCTTCCAAAAGTGTTCATGAGCCAGATCAAGAAATAACCCAATCCTTCTAGAGACATGGACAGAATGAGAGAAAACGGGGCCTCGGTTTGCTGCTGCCTTTAATCCCAATGTTCAGGCACATATCTGAAGGCTTCTCTGAACATAGTTTTTGTCTGTGTGATCAGAACTGCTACACGTTTTAGTGTCCTTGCATCAATGGAAACAGCTTGCATAGGTACAATATAGTGTTTATAAAAAGTTTTCAGATGTCTAGATCTGGGGTTCTCAACCATTTCGTGCCATAGCCCAGACAGCTGCCCCTCAGACAGCTGAGTGGGCTGGACACATGGTCTCCCCCTTCTGCCAATGCTGCTGTAAACCACGGCAGGTGCATTTTCACATGCATGGGCACATTTGTGCACTCACAGACGTGGATGCATTTACAGCTATCGTAAATGCTTCTGCTTCTGGGGCTGCTGCCGTGGGCTTCTGCCATGGGCCAGATGAAATGGCATCAGGGACCAGGTCCAGCCCACGGGCTGTAGGTTGTGAACCCCTGGTCTAGACAGACAAGGTGGAGATCAAAATGAAAAAGAAGTATGAGCCCATTTCCCCTCCCTTCTACTCCAGTGAAAATGTGCCATAAAGTAGTCACATTACATGCATTCCAGAGTGTATTTATCATTCCTCTTTTTAAAAGTAGAATCAACCTTCATGGTTTTGTCTAAATTTCTTTTTCACATTGTAGCTCAGGCCTCTTTGTGAAAACCTATGCTGGTTTATCACAAACAGTTTTTGTACAGATAATCATAGGTAACTCATGACTAGGTAACTGATGACAACTTTGTGGGCAATTTATAGATAGTTGAGGAGTAGACAGGGATGTTTAACCCTGAAATGACAGGTTAACAAACCACCTTGCTGAGACCACAAGCCACTACTATCAACAGCAAATGTTGTTGTAGTTGTAGAAGTGTGTAAGTACATGTTGTAGAAGTGTGTAAGTACATAAAACATGTAGTGGCTAGTTTTATCCTTCTGGTGGTTTAAAACTATGAGACAACTTTTATTCCTTTTTGGTTTCTACTGTTTCATAGTGACTTACAGTGCAATCCTGCATATGTTTACTCTGAAGTCAACTTCCAAGATATACATTTATAGCAAAGTTAGGGCAAAGTAAAGGCTTCCAGAATAATCTTTGATTATTTTGTTTCCACAAAATAATTTTAGAACAACCACCCCCTTGAGTGATGTAATGAGAGCTTTTGGGCTTTTTAACAATTTATTTTGAGATTTTCTTCCCCAAAAAGTTCTGGAAGTGTGTTTTGCAGACAAAATGTGTTTTGCACAAAGTTTTATCCTGCACAAAATGCAAGGACTGTTTAATATTTAAGGACATGTGGAAGCTACTGCCATGGTGTGACTTGATCACATGATCAGGCACATGACCTTACTCAGCCAGCACCTCATTAGATACCTGAAGTTGCAGCTTTGAACAGGATCCTGACCATGGTTTTTGTTGTTGTGCAAAACACATTTCTTGTGGCTTAAAATTCTACTCCCGCCCCCCCCACAAACTCTGCTGCTGCTAGACGAAAAATATTGCTATCCTCATTCTTGTACAAATACAAAAAAATTCTTGGCATGTTGCAACTTTTTACTGGGGTGGGTGGGTAAGGTAAAGGCAAAGGTCACCCTTGCTCAAAAGCCAGTCGTATCCGACTCTAGGGTCCAGTGCTCTTCTCTGTTTATAGCCAAAGAGCCAGTGCTGTCTGCATCTGCAGACATTTCCATGGACATGTGGCAGCCATGCCTCAACACCGGAGTGCACGGAATGCTGTTTATCTTCCCACCAAAGTGGTCCCTAACTTGCAATTTCTTGTTTTCAAACTGCTAGGCTGGCAGGAGCTGGGACAAAGACGGTAGCTCACTCCATCATGCAGTACTGTACCTGGGAATTGAACTTCAACCCTCCAGTCAGAGAGTTTAGCATCTTAACCACTTGAGCCTGGCTTAACAAACTGAGTTAATATTTCAGCAAGTGTGAGAAAAATAATAAGTATTCATTAGATATTTACTCCCAATGTTGTTCTATTGCAGTGATGGCGAACCTTCCTAGAAACCCTGATCAGCAGGAGTGCTGACTTGGGCTTATGGTAATTGAAGTCCAAGAACACCTGGAGTGCTAAGGTTAGCCATCACAGTTCTATTGCAAAGCCCTGCAGTTAGCACCACTGGGTATGCTGGGTAGATCTGAGGGGAGTTGTAAGCCAGCAACATCTGGAAGATGGCATTTTGTCAACACCAAGTGTACTGGATTGCATCCTTGGAATGATTTTATGTTTGCTGCATATATATGTGATTACAGCAGAAAGCTGCAGTCCCTAAACTCACAAAAGAGGCCTGAGTAGTTACTTTTAGAATCAGGGTGCTAGTTTTTCTTATCAGTATACTATAAAAATATGTGTAGATTACAAAGGGGTGTGTGTGTGTGGGGGGGGGGAGTACTTGCACCAAACAACATGATACTGCACACACAAAGAAGGATGAACTATGGTAATTGATGATAAGTTGCTGGGTAATTATATGGTTTCTTTTAGTCAAATGCAATTATAAAGACCCTCTCGGGGTTCATGGAATTGTACATTTATGACGCCACATTTTTCTTGCTTAATCAAAGAATCAAAATATTAGTAGGAAATACTAAATCCAGTTTTAAATGGCCCTTCAAAACAACGTGTGATGCTACTTAAACCTTAGTGTGAGCTTATAGGGATTGCTTTACGGTATAATAAAACAGACTGAAAATTAGATCATACCAATCAAAGATAATACAGTTTTGAGCTATGTTTATACTTAGTTTTAGTATAATTTTGATTTTATTATTGAAGGCTATTTGCTTTCTCAAGATATAAGCTTTTAAGACTTATATTTCCGTTTAAATAATGATTTTACAGACCTGTCTTTTTTAAAAAGCCAAAAATTAGCTTTTCAGGATTTTGGTTGAGAACAATTACTTTAATCTGTTGACAATTAATTAATGACCAATGACATTGTTGATTAATTACTTTGTTATGGCTCTTGAAATTTGTGCCTTTGTTGAAAGAGAAAAACAAGAAGAATCTTTCATTCTTATTTTTCCTTGAGATGTACCTTTTTGTTTAACTCAGGGCAAGAAATGTTGTAGTGTATATTTATAATATTTTTAACAAATGACAATGATTAAAAATAGCATGAGACAAAAGTTCATAAAAGTATGGGATTATGCATCCCAGTGAAGAAAATAAAGAGCCTATTTATAATATGCTATAATTAGAATGTCACCTGTTCATCTCACACACATTTCCTCATGAATGCAGCTTTATTGTTTTGATATTTGAAGTCTGTGAGATTAAAATGTTTTTCTGTTTAAACTGTGTGTGAGAGAGGGAGACACCATGCAAGATGCTGTGAACAAGTTGTGTTTTTTTATCACCATCTCTTTTGTTATATCACAGACCTGCTCTAGTCTTGTTGCCATGGAAACCATGATTTTATCAGATTCCCTTAAATGTTTGTATAGCCTTATACAGTATATTGCACTTACTGCACCTGTATAGCATCTTGTCTGTATACTTTATGCCCATAAATATGTATATTTATTCATCCATGTATGTATGTATAGTTTGTTTATATACCTGTATATGTAAGTGTGTCTCTTCATAGTCTATCACTGAAATGTTCAACTATCTCATATACATTGTGTATGCAAGTCAAGACAACGTATGAATGCCAGCAATCACTTTTGATAACGTATAACCTTCATTTTTGTCTTGTCAAACAACAAAAATAAAAACATTATGTATTTTAAATGAGAAGTTTAAAACAATGGTTACTTTTCTATTCTTTCATAGCAGGGATGGACACTTCTTAAATATGATGGATGCTTGTGGTTGTTGTTTCATTTGTACTCTGTATGAACAAAGACCCCAAAGATATGAAAATGTGTACTTTTATTACACATTTACTTATCGGTCAAAGTCATATTAGTTATGCCTGCCCATGTAGCACAGTTGGCATCTATCTCATTGGGGAGTTGCAGGAAGTTAAGAAAAAGAAAGAAGGAAAAACAAAGCAGAGGGTAGTGGGTGGGGAAGTGATTACAAAATCTTCCAGCCCCATAACAGACAGCAGATTTGTTTTCATGTGATTTTTTTTGGTAGATCAATAAAACATTTAGTCTTTAAAACACCACAATATTATGGCTTTTGTGTTCTCTCATTTCTTTTCATTTGTCTCTTTAGTTCTGTCAACATGCTAAAACAAATTAACATGGCTATTTCTTTTGAAATTGCAAGTTAAAATGTCACTGTAGGCATCTGCTATTGCACACTGACTTCTTGTAGCTCATTGATTTGTTGCACACTGACGGCACAATGCCAGCATAAAGATTCGATACAGTTTTGGCCATTGTATTGTATTTCTGTTCCTCTGTTGTCATTTAACATTATTGTTACCTATGCTAGGACATTTATAAAGGATAGAAGACAGACAGACAGGCTGGCTGACAGAAGCCGAGAATCCCAAAATGAAACAAGACAAAGCAACAGAATACAAGTAGAGTTAATGAGACATTAGGTTGAAGATAAAACAGTGTATTTAGAGAATTAACACAGAAATGTTGGTTATCCATGGTAAAGTCTCATGGGAGAATCTCAGTCTTGTCACTGGTTGGTTTTGACAATGTTGCCTATGTGTTGTCAAAGATAAGAAAGTCATATATGGAAGGAAGATCATTGAATTCCTGTGTAGGGAACAACATGGATCTGCTATTCGAGCAAAGGGTATCACAGAGAAACAGCCAGTCAACATTCTAGTAACTGGATATTTTGATCTCTTTGCTTGGTTATGTTAGTTTGGTATTCCCTCAGCAAAGCAGAAGAAGGAATTATTCAAAATCCAGTTCTGGCAAATGACCAGCACCATGGTTATCTTCTTAAGCTTATGTTCTTCTTTTGCAAAGCTCATGATTAAGCATTAGTCACCATGTCACTACAGGAACTGATATGTATTACAGATCATTAGAAGCAGACTCAGTGAGATACTTAAAGATTTAACTACTAGTACCAATTTACATTGGGTTTTTGGTTCTCCAACTGTATAATATGATCCCTTTCTTTCATTTTTTTACAACTGGTAACTGTTAGATGATGAGCTGTTCCCATAATTGTCAACAACATTATTAGGGTTCTTAAAAGCATGGTTACTGCAACTCTACTCCTTATCCTGACAACTGAAGAGAAAGAGAAAAAACAGTGGAAGTATGGGTAGCAGGAGGTAATCTGAGGACTCAGAAACTCGGAAGCAATTACAAATTTATTAGGTCTCAAAAATCTCATTATTTCAATTTTGACAGAATTACTTATAGAGTGCTTGCCATTTTTGAGTATTTGGGATGGAGTGTAATGGGATTGTTGATCATATTCACTGAGTAAAAATATATACAATATGATGGATTTTTTTCACAGTTCTCAGCATGTCCATTTTCATAGCCCTTCGTTAAGTAAATAATACATGGAAACTAGCTGTTGCCCTCCAGCTCGTAGTAAGTTTCCATAGTGATGTCTGGCTCTGAATACACTCCACAGGCCTACTTTTAATGTACTGTTCCCAAAACTGGACACCTGCCACAAAGAGGCTCCAGATGAAAGATTGGCCAGCCTTCATTTTGTTGTTACTGGTCATCCAAATGATCAGTAACATCATACTTTAGAGTGGGCACATAAGTGTTTTGCTAGACTAGAGCTTCTCTTAGGAACAGTCTAAGCTAACATAGGGCATATTTACTTTTTAGGGGTAATAACTTCCATTCAATTAATGTTAATTATATTACTTATCTTTAAAGGATTTTGTCCAGCTAGATTAATTCATGTCTACAATAAATTGTTACAGGCTTGTTATTTATTTATTTGCTTTAGGAGGAAAACAAATCTTTACAAGATTTGCTGGCTTTCATTGTATTACAAAAAAGTGGTGGATTTCTTAAATAAGTACTTTTTATTGTTAATAGTCACAGCCCCCTTTGTGGAAAACATTACTTTCCCAGGTTAATTTAATGTTTCTAATTGCTTTAGAAACTATTGTATCCTATAATATATTATACCCTGTAACCTGCTCCCAGAAAATGGAAAAAATTGGGATAAAGGATCTGGAAATGATCACACACACACACACACATTGTTCAGGACTGTAAAAATGTTTGTATTCATTGCTAAACACTAGTAGATTACCCTGCATTTGAATTCTACATAAACCAAGTTGCCAGGATCATTTATTAATCATAGCATAGAATCTTAAAGCCCTGTCTCCCTCTCACATGTTACTTTGATTCCACACACCCTTAAATATTTCCATATACAATATAAATTAAGAAAACAATCCTTCATGTAAACAAATGATACTATAAAAACAACTAAAACTCAACAAAAGCCAGCAAATATCATATTTGCAGTGTTAAATAATGTGGGCACATAAAGAACACAAGAACACCTTGAAAGTAGGTGATAGACAAGCCTTCCTGTAGCAGTCCCATTTAATTATCTTAGGGCATAAGATGCAGCGTTCTTTCTAAAGCTAAGCTAAGTTTGATCAGTGTTACAATGGAAGACTTCCCAGAGTCCCAACAACAACAACTTCAGTTCCACAGTGGAAGAATATCAAGACAGATAGACAGGTAGAGAGAGAACCCAGGGGAGTAGAACTGAAACATGATAACATTTGATCAGGTTCCTGTGGTTGATCCCACATTACTTTTTATGGTTAACTCAATGATTTGGGAAAGACTCCAGGGGTGGGGCAACAAAAACATATTGTTTTTTATTATACTGTACATTCCATGACTTGAGTCTTGCCCCTAAAAACTGGTTATGAGTGAAATTGTCAGGAGGCCTGGATCAGATTTGAGCCAGAAGATGGCATGCTATCAAAAGGATACTAATTGGTATGTGAGAAGTCTAACCTTATTTTCCTATCATTAGAAAACTAGTTCAAGAATTAGTGTGTGAGCAATATAACATTTAAAAAATAATAATTTAAATTTTCTTCTGTCAGCACTTCTCTGATTTACACTGGCAGTTCTATATTTGGCAAGCTGAGAGGACAAGTGATTTATCAAGCAATGGGCACTAGAAGCCTTTAAAGCAGATTGGCCAATGCTAGAACATGGTGCCTCCATTATCTTTGACTTCTGGAAGCACTATTGTAAGGACACAGGTAGAGATTTCTGCTCCACCAGAATCAAGTTTGGCTATTGTTGACTGGATGTTTTTTCTGGAACCACTTTCTAATTATTAGGTTTAAGATATCATATTGCCTGGAAGTACACTTTACTTGTGCCTTAAAAAAATCTCTTATGTAGATTTGTCTAGGTCAGTGATGGTGAACCTTGGCACTCCATGTGTTCTTGAACTTCAATCAGAAGCCCTGATCAGCAGGAGTGTTGACTTGGGATTCTGGTAATTGAAGTCCTAGAACACCTGGAGTGCCAAGGTTCACCATTACTGGTCTAGGTCAATCAATTTTACTAGATATACATTGGTGTGGGGTATAAATATGTTTTATGCCCATGCTTTATAGATCAGAAACAAAATCCAGTATTTCTCTCAATACAGGATGCTTGTTCCAATCACTTCAATCAAAAGTCTATGATATTACTCACCTGTGTTAGGGATGTTTAGTTGTTAATGCACCTTTTCAACCTGCTATCTTGTAGGAAATGCTGAGATACATCATGACTCATAGGGAAAGTTAAGATTTGCCCCAGAATGTGCTCCAGAACCTAGAGTTTTGTAAAGCTAGTGGGTGTTAATTCAAGACCAATCCGACTTTTTCTAATACTTTGCATTTGGGTCCAAGCAGTTCACAAGGATAAGCTGTTGCTGAGAAAGTGCATTACCTTCTGTCATTGTAAGCAGCTAAGATCAAAAGAAACAGCAATGCCTGGGAATGAAAAAAGGAAGAGTGAATAGTCTCTGTTAATAAAGAAAATCCCATTGCTCTGATTCAGTGAGCCCTGGAAATGTGTATGTGTGAATCTGCTCTGAGGCAAGCTTCATAAAACTACAATACGCAAAATGACAATTTGTGTTATGATGAGGTGTAAGAACTCATATTTCAAACTGCATTCAAGTCCTGTGTTGATTTTTGCTCATAAATATAGCTTTCCATTGCTTCTCAGCAAAGTGAATAAGAAGTACTGTAACAGAGTATTCTTTCCAACTTGGAAAATTATATCTGACTTGCAAAGATGACTTTAAAATCTTTGTCTGGTCTTCCTGTGTTCCAGACATCCCTTCAGAGCACAACTTGGAAAATTCTGAATGCCAACAATTCTCTCTCTCTCTTTAGTATATGAGAACCAAGACACAGGAAAACAGCCAAGGGCTGGTTTAACACAGATTTATTGCATAGTGGTCAGAGGGAACATGAGGTAATGGCGGATGTGTAGCTCTATATATATAGTAGTAAAACATTTGAACGTGGCTCCACGATAGCCCATTGGCTATTGTTCGCGTGACGTCATTGCTGGTCACGCCCTTCTTGTCCAGGTGTAGGTAGTGGCGGGAAACTTCCCGCGCTGTGGCACTTTGATGAGTTTGGACCAAGAGAGCTTGGACGCTCGCTGCTGCCAGCTGGTGGTCATTAGCTCGCGTCCTATTACAGAGTTTATAGTGATACAGCTGAAGGCTACATTGTTACCCGTAGGAAAGGTTACATTGGTTAAGATACATTGTTATCACATGTAGAAGGTTACACTATTAGAACACAACACTCCTCCCCCCTAGGATGAGACGAAGTCTCTCAGCCAAGATGGCTTATTTCGAACACGCTGGGGTCTCGGTGCGGGCTGCCCTGCCCCGGCTTTGCTCCCTCCTCTTTGTTCCCCGGCTTCCTGTCCTGTAATTGGAGAGGATGACTCGTTAGTGAGGCGCCGCGGGCGTGCAGCTTTGGGATGGGCAGGAGAGGGGAGAGGACAGGTTTCTGATGTGGATGTGGGCAAACCGGGGGCACTAGGGGCTAACGAAAAACCCCGCTTTTCGCTTGGACGGGTGGGGGAACACTCCCAAACCCCCCCCCCCCGGTTCGGTAACACAAAATTTAATTCGGGGGCAACAGTTGCAAACTCATTTCCCTCTTCCGAGGGACTGGGTGAAACTGCAGGGGCAAACTCATCTCTCTCTTTCACGGGATTGGATAGAACCGGCGTATGAAAAGGATATGAGTTTGGACCTCTGCTTCCCCCCCTTGTTTGGGACTGTTGCCCTTCGTTGTCTCCCCCTTGGGATAAACGGGTGGGGGAGAACCCTAACGCTGAATCCTGTTGCAGAGCCCCACTGTGCGGCCCCCCAATCACTCGGTGCCTAAGTTGGTCAGCGTGCCTCCTCCAGAGGAGACCGGTGTCAGTTTCCACCCGATACGACACTGGCCCCGTCTGCTCCACAACCGTCCCTGGTACCCAGGCTGGACCTGCGTTGGCGTAGTTCCTGCAGTGCACAGGATCGCCGACGGCGAAACCTTTCGAGACCGCTAACTCTATGTTCTTCCCTTTGTCCTCAACCCTCGTTGGGTCTAACCTGGTCAGGATCGTGGTCAGCTTCCTCCGCATCAGCAGCTCAGCCGGCGAGTACCCTGACGCTAAAGGGGTTACTCTATATCCCAATAAAAATTGACACACTTGGTGATTCAGGTCGCCTGGGCCCATGCGTCTCAACGCATCCTTTGTTGTACGCACAAGGCGCTCCACTTGGCCGTTCGTGGCCGGGTGGAACGGCGCGGAGGTAATGTGCCGGATGGCATTTATGTCTGTGAATGCCCTGAACTCTGCGGACGTGAAACAACTAGCGTTATCGCTAATTAGAGTGTCGGGTAAACCGAACGTAGAAAAAATCCTCCGTAAGTGTTTAATTGTAGTGGCGGAGGACGTGCTCGTGACCGGAATCACCTCCAGCCACTTGGAGTACGCATCCACTACCAGGAGAAACAGGGTCCCTCGGAACGGGCCAGCAAAATCTATGTGCACTCGGGACCACGGCCCCCTCGCCGCGTCCCATTCCCTATGTGGGAGGCGAGCCTCCTCCGGCCGGGAGCCCTGACAAGCCTCGCAAGTGCCGACCATGTGCTCTATGTCTGCGTCTAACTGGGGCCACCAGAAATAGCTCTGAGCCAGTGCCTTGGAACGGACAATCCCCGGGTGGCTGACGTGCAGCAATTTAAGCACCCTCGGTCTCAGGGATGTAGGGACCACCACCCGTTGGCCCCACAGAAGGCAGCCCCTCTCTAGGGACAACTCTAGTTTTTTCCGAAAAAATGGATCGAATTCCGCAGCCGGGGAGGACGCTGGCCACCCCTTTTGCACCCATGAGCTGACTTTCTCCAGCGTCCTATCCTTGCCTGTCGCTTTGGCGATGTCGGCAGGTACTATCGGGGGCGAATCTAAAACCTCTATCAACAACACTTGATGGTCTTTTTCCACTCCTCCCTTGTGTCTGCCCGCCAAAGGCAGGGGGGACCGCGACAGTGCGTCCGCATGGCTAATCTCCTTGCCGGGTCGGTACTCCAACTCATGTTGGTATGCGTTGAGAAAAATAGCCCACCTCAGCATCCTCGGGGACAGGATTTGTGGCGTGGGCTTATTCGCAGTAAATATTCCTAACAGGGGCTTGTGGTCAGTCACTATGGTGAAAGGGCGACCATACAGAAAATCGTGAAACTTTTTGGTCCCCGCTACTATCGCTAACGCCTCCCTGTCGGTCTGTGCATAATTCCTCTCTGCTTGGGACAGGGACCTAGAGTAAAACGCTACTGGCACCTCCCTTCCGTTTTCCAACACGTGGCAAAGCACCACCCCCACCCCCACTGGGGATGCATCACAGACTAGGACCACTGGCCGTTTGGGATCGAAATGGGTCAGAATTGCATCAGAGGTCAGGAGTTGCTTCAGCTCCTTAAAAGCTCTCTCCTGGTCGTCGCCCCACGTCCATACCTCTTCCTTTTAAAGCAACCTATGGAGCGGTTCGGCCACAGCCGCTTTCCGTGGAAGGAAGGTATGATAAAAATTTAGGAGTCCCAGGAACGACTGCAGTTCGGTTTTAGATGTGGGGCGAGGAGCTTTCTTTATGGCGGTTACTTTGGATTGGGAAGGCTTAATTCCCTCGGGTGTAACCCGGAATCCTAAGAACTCAACCTCCGTTGCAAAGAAAACGCACTTGTCTTTTCCGCAGTCGCAACCCCGCTCCCTCAAACACCGTCAGTACCTTGTCCAACCTTTTAGCTAGTTCGGTCTCACTCCCCCCTGTTATCAATACGTCATCAAAATAAGGCAAAACCCCCTCCAAACCTTTCAGGAGACGTTCCACGAGCGACTGAAAAAGGCCGGGTGCCGAGTTCACGCCGAACTGTAAACGCGACACCTGGAACGCCCCTTTATGAGTGACTATGGTTTGTGCCGCTGCCGTGGCAGGGGTCACTGGAAGTTGCTGGTAGGCTTGAGCTAGGTCGAGCTTAGCGAAACACTTTCCCCCATTCAGCCTGGCCAGAAGGTGGCTGACCACCGGCACCGGATATGCGTTAGGGCGGATAGCCTTGTTAATTGTACACTTATAATCAGCGCAAATGCGCACCTCCCCGTTTGCCTTTAGTGCTGTTACAATGGGAGTTTCCCACTCCGCGGAATCAACAGGAATAAGAATCCCCTGTCCCACCAGTTTGTCCAGTTCCGCCTCTATTTTGTCCTTGAGTGCGAACGGCACTCTGCGTGGTTTAAGTCTTATCGGGCGGACCTCCGGGTCCAGGTCGAAAGCTACGGGGGGTCCCTTGAACTTTCCAAGTCCTTTTTTAAAAACGGCGGGGTGCGCGTCACACACCGCTTGTATTGGATCTGCTCCCACGGCATGCACCCCCCCTATGAACAAACCCAAAGGCTGAAACCACTGAGTTCCGAGGAGGCTGCAATTTCCCCCCTTGAGAACGACTAGGGGGAGTTCTGCAGAGTGTCTCTTAAATTTCACTTGGAATTTTCCGACCCCCAACACTGGAATGCTGTTCCCTTGAACATCTCGTAGTGTGGACCGCAACGCTTTAAGTTTGGGTCGCACGAGGGGGTCAATTTTCAAGAACTCCCTCTGGGAAATGATAGAATAGGAGGACCCTGAGTCAACTTCCATCCTAATAGGGGCCCCTTGTACTAGTACCTCAACGAAATAACGGGGTTGTCCCGCGGACACGCTGAACACGGGGGTGTCGTCCTCGCTGTCGTCTGAGACGCGGCCCATGCCGTCCTGCTTCCTCGTGGCTCGGCCGCCATCTTTGGACCTCGTCGGACGGTCCGGTCTGGATGAACGGTCTGGTGAATGCTTCCGGGCCTCTTGCCGTTTTCTGCACACTTTAGCGATGTGCCCACGGCGGCCGCAGTTGTGGCACTCGGCTTTCCGGAACGGGCACTTAGCGCGGTCATGGGCCGCCCCACACCCATCACAGCGGCGCCCCCCTTTTCGGACTTTCCGGACATCCTCGTCGTCGCTGCCTTCCGCAGACGATTTTGAGGTTCGCCGAGTCGCGTGCACCGAATTCCCCGGTTTGCCGTGCACCGAATTTTCTGCCCTGCCGGCCTTCGGACGCCATTCGTGCAGCTCTTGCACCCCTGCATTCGTAGTTTCCGCGGATTCCGCGGCCTCCACGACCTCTTGTAACGTGGGGGGTGGCTCCTTATTCATCAGGATGCGCTGCACCTCCCTGTCCTTCAGGCCGCACAGCACGCCATCCCTGAGGGCTAGCTCCAGGTTCTCCCACTTGCAGGGGCTGGCAGCTAACCTCATGGCCGCTACGAAGGCTTCAACCGACTCGCCCGGCGCTTGGACTCGCCTCCAAAACGCGCTCCGAGCGGGAAACATTGCCTTCGAGGGTCGAAACCGCTCACGCAGTAGCTTCATGATGTCATCGGCTTTGAAATCGCTCACCTTCTTCGGTGCAATGATGCTCACCAGCGTTCGCTTGGTTTCTTGCCCAAGCATTCGGGTGAGGATGGCCCTCTTCTTTGCCTCGTCCTTTACGTCGAGTTCTATCAGTGCTCCCTGGAAGTCCATCTCGAAGAGCTCCCAGTCTTGCGGTTTGTTAATGTTGAAACCGCTCTGTGTCCTGGCTCCTTGGGGATCCATCATCCCACCTTCGTCGCCAATTTAGTATATGAGAACCAAGACACAGGAAAATAGCCAAGGGCTGGTTTAACACAGGTTTATTGCATAGTGGTCAGAGGGAACATGAGGTAATGGCGGATGTGTAGCTCTATATATATAGTAGTAAAACATTTGAACGTGGCTCCACGATAGCCCATTGGCTATTGTTCGCGTGACGTCATTGCTGGTCACGCCCTTCTTGTCCAGGTGTAGGTAGTGGCGGGAAACTTCCCGCGCTGTGGCACTTTGATGAGTTTGGACCAAGAGAGCTTGGACGCTCGCTGCTGCCAGCTGGTGGTCATTAGCTCGCGTCCTATTACAGAGTTTATAGTGATACAGCTGAAGGCTACATTGTTACCCGTAGGAAAGGTTACATTGGTTAAGATACATTGTTATCACATGTAGAAGGTTACACTATTAGAACACAACACTCTCTCTTTCTCATACTTGGATTACCCTACCTGCTGCATAGTGATTCACTTCTGTGCCAATGGTTTGTAATACGGAGATGGCAGAGAGGAAGGAGGAAGAATCTTTCCTACCTAATCTTGCAACCTTTTCTAACAGAAGATATCTTAAGAAATCAACATGTTCACAAGTAACAGGACACGGTAAAATAACATCTTTTCAGAATAGTTCTACATGGTTGGGAGACTGAGAACCCATAAAGGACAAGGGCTGGTTGAACAGAAAGTGGATGATGGTATTCTGTTTTCTTCCATTCTGGCTGCTTTGCCTCTTACTTTTGTGCACATAGGTTTCAATTCACTGGCCAGCTCAAGCATTAGTTACTTGTGGGAGTAGAAGGGTCTTCCTAATCTGTACTTGATAGATTCCTGAAACTTCTCCTTGTCTTTTTTTATCAGAGAACCAACAGCAGTGGACTTCTATGTTGCGGCTGTGGGGTAGGCATCCCATATCCCTTGTGGGTAGATAGCTTTCCCCATACTATAGACCTGTGATGGTGAACCTTGGCACTCCAGATGTTCTTGGACTTCAATTCCCAGAAGCCCAAGCCCCCGTGCATCCACACAAAGGGGTTTACTGCGATTCATCCGCCCACACGGCCCTCGTCGCTCCTGGAAGTGGAAGTAAAATATGTCAAATCCTATTTCTGTTACCCTTTACTTTTGCTTCATCTCTACTATTAATGATTGTAAAAGTTTGTTAATCAGTCATCAGCTGAGAGGTTTTCTTAAGCTACAGCAACATTCTTTCTTCATTCTTTCCTGAAAATACTTCAGGGTTCAACCTACAATTTCTCTGGTTAGTTGCATGCAACATTGCAACTTTGTTCTTTACACGATTTCTAAATTTTAAAGTATGTTGCTTAAATTGTATTTCACCACTGTTCTTCTGCTCCAATCTAAGGTTTTATTTTTCAACAGTTCATGATCTGTTCTACAGTCGATTTATAGCTTTGCTTTTGAAGAAAGACAGAGCTGCTTTAGCTTCATCTTCCAGTTATGCCCCATTTGATTTCTGACCTATTGATTCAGTCATGTCCATGACTGCTACTATAGCACTGTTTTATTATAACTGAGACAATGCTTTAAAAGTGCAATAAATAAATAAATAAATAACACATTTTTTTAGCCACCCTCTCAAGAGACAGAAAGAGATGGAACCAAAGTCTTTCTTTGGTTGGGGCAAATTGCCCCCCTCTTTTTCAAACCTTCTGTCTCTTTCCATTTCTACTTTCCTCTCTCCTTCAACTCAATTTTTCACAGAAATATACATGTTTATCCACACATCTGCAGGCAGGCAACTGAACCATCAGTCAATAGGGAGCTGTCTTGCAGCCCCTCCTCATCTTTGGCCTTTCTCCATGCAGTAAAGGCAGCAAATGTAAAAGGTGTGATGGTTCCTTATCTCTCTCATTCTCTCTCTCTCTCTCTCTCTTCTTCCTCCTTTTCTGTAGAATGTAGAACAATCTGTGAGAGATTGTGAGGAGCTCCAGAGGGATCTCTTGACACTGGGGGAGTGGGCAAAACAGTGGCAAATGAGCTTCAACATTAGTAAGTGCAGAGTGATGCATGTTGGGGCAAAAAAACCCAATTACATTTATTAACTGATGGGGTCTGAACTCTCTGCGACAAACCAGGAAAGGGATCTTGGTGTCCTGGTGGACAGCTCAATGAAGGTGTCAACCCAGTGTGCCTCAGCAGTGAAAAAAACAAATTCAATGCTAGGGATCATTAGGAAGAGCATAGAAAATAAGTCAGCAAGTGTCATTTTGCCTCTTTATAAATCTATGGTGAGGCCCCATCTGGAATACTGTGTACAGTTCTGGTTGTCATACCTCCAGAAGGATATTATGGAGCTAGAAAAAGTGCAGAGGAGGGCAACCAAAATGATTAGGGGACTGGAACACCTTCCTTACAATCTGAGGCTGCAACGGTTGAGCCTCTTCACTCTTGAACGACGGCGTCTAAGAGGTGACCTGATTGAAGTTTATAAAATCATGCACGGTGTAGACAAAGTAGATAAGGAAAAACTGTTTTCCCTATCGCATAACATTAGAACTAGGGGACACTTCATGAAACTTTTGGGTACTAGTTCTCAAACAAATAAGAGAAAGTACTTTTTCACCCAGAGGATCACTGGTCTATGGAACTCCCTGCCAGAAGAAGTGGTGACAGCTGTCAGTCTTGACAGTTTTAAGAAAGGATTAGACAAGTTCATGGAGGACAAGAGTATCAATGGCTATAATTATGGATACCTAAGGACAACCTCCGGGTTGGAGAGATAGGCAGGATATCTCTCAATGCCATTTCCAGGAAATCCTAAGCAGGTGAAGGCATCTGCTTGGGAATACCCTAAAGGAAATGGTGAGCCACTGTGTGTGAGACAGAATGCTGGACTGGATGGGCTGTGGCCTGTTCCAGCAGGCTGTTCTTATGTTCTTATGTTTCTTGGCTGAAATCCTGTTATGTAACTTACTCTTTTGAGGAGGTGAAGTCTTCAGTAGGGGCAATTTTTTGTAACTGAAAGCTTCCTATTTCTCTCCTGTAATTTTTTAAATTCCTGTGCAATGCCTTTCATCACACAGAGGCTTTGGGAGCCATAGGTTGGGATGAGGAAGTCTGTAACTACAAAAAATAGTGCCACTGGATCAGAATACTGTCATGGAGAGACTTTCCATAATTAAAGACCTCTCCCATTCTACAGCTTCCATGACTTCCATGTAATGAAATGGCTAGTGCTGGAGTTGAAAAACCCACAGGAGAAGAAGTAGGAAATATTTAATTATCAAAAAATTGCCTCTGCCAGTGACGCCATCATCCTGCTGCAGGATTTCAGCCATCTGGACACTGGTCATATGGAAACTACCATGAAAGGGTTTTTTGGTGGGTGGGTGGGGAGGAAGGATGTACATAATGTGAGTAATATATTAGAAAGAACTTAGAAGATTGGGAAGTGGTTGTAGATATGATCTTTACTACATTTCTCACTACTTGTCTTGTTCTATTATTAACTTTGTGCATTTTCCCTACAAACACACTGTGGTGTTAGAGAGAAACGAAATAATTTGTTTTGCAGGCGCACCCCCCAATAAAGGACTCAGACAATAATGAAAGTGGATAACGGCATTGGGCCACATTTATTGATTCATGCCCTAGTCCGAATTATAAATTTCTATTGGTAAAACGACCAATCATAATTCTTAAGGCAAGCAGGCCGAAGTAACACTGGTAAGGTACCACCCAAAATTGCCAACGGCAATTGGTTACAATGTATCTATTTGTATCAATTTGTTTGTTGACAACAAACAAATTGTTGACCGTAGTCAATATCTAACTAATGACCCCACCCTCTGACTCGTATCCGTGAAATCACGGGGTGATGCATGCTGTCTAGCTATAGCCATCACCCCGTCGCCTAGTTCGTCGTTGACCGGACAACGTTTAACCAACTTATGCCTGTCTAGTGTTGTCCAGTCAATTGCGAACCTGCCGGATACCTGTGGGTCATAAATGTTTACCTTACCAGTGCTACCCGCCACACGGAGGGGCTTCAAAGAAGGCCTGACGCCCCCCCCCCAGACCGTCAGCTCGGTCAACAGGCCTGCTCGCCAATCACCCAACAGGAGGTCCATACCTCCTCGCAACAGATGGACCCCATCCCCTGCATACAGGTCATAATTTTGTAAACTAATAGCGGGGTGACGACTGACCCTCCCCCAAGCCCTGTCAACAAGGAACCGCGCCACTGCCCTATTCACCATGCGTCTAGCACGGTCAAGGGCCAGGAGGTCGAAACCTCCTCTGTACGCATGGCGCGGGACCATGTCCGACCAAACAAGGGTTGTGGCGGGCCAGACGTAATGCAGGTAGGCAAGGTCCTCGCAAATCGCATGCTTGAGCGATAAGCCGGTGACCTGGCCCAAATCATTGCCCCCTAGGTGTATGATGAGAATGTCAGGCGGGTCAGCATTCTGACCTGAAAAAAGGAAAGGCAGCAGCTCCCGCCATAACATTCCGGGCTTACCATGCCATGTGAGACTTGCGTATGCACCCAGTCCCAGTCGGGGTCCCCACTCTGTCGCCGCAGTGTAACGCGCTGCCCTGTGCACGTAGCTATGGCCCACCAGCCATACTGTCACCGGTGTAATACGACACCCAGGGTCTGTAAAGAAAACGAGGAAGAGAAGGTAAGGTGACTGAACTGGTACTCACGGCGGAAGTGGGCGCACATAAAACTGAAAACATTGCGAACCCCACCTTCCCATGCTGCGTATGTCAGCCCCGGAGTACACAAAAGCAGCTGCAGTGGAGGCCGCCCCTATTCGGAATGAATGGGTGCCATAACGGGCGCCCGGGAGGCCCACACTGGCCAGCGCTTTGCCTGTCACCTTCCAAAATTGAAATTTAGTAAGGGGAGACCCATCTTGGTGACAGAAAAACGGGCCATGGTGCGTGCCACGCAGTGCAAGAAACTCCTGTAGGGCACCAACCGGACAGATGTCTGCCAAAGAACACCGTAGCAGTCTTACACTACTGCCTACGCCATGCTGATCTGCCTTAGAGGAGTGAATCCTCAACTGAGCCCAGTCTTTGGCAACATATACATCCTCGAGTTCCAGTGCCCTACGACTTGCATCCGCCTTAGACAGCATCACAAACTCGCTGATGCGGAGCGCTCCAAAAAATGCCACCATTGTGGCTGCCTGAAATATGGCTGCCTCGTATCTATCGAAACAGAGGCCTGGCCAGCCCCAGGCCAACTGGGTAAGAACCCCTGGGGAAATCGGGTGGCGGTCGTCCGGGCAACGCCCGCGCTCGCGCACCCACCCTTCCAAAACATGTCTCACACGGAAGTCAGTGGTGCTGTCCACACGACCTCCCACTTTGGCCATAAAAGCCAACGCTGACAGCTTAGATGCTATGGTGCGAGGTGCAAGGCCCTGAGCGTGCAGGTAAACCATGAACCACAGAACATGGGTTACCGGGATCGGCCAGGTTCCTGGCAGTTGAAATTGGGTACAGAATGCTCTGAAAGAATTAAATGTGTGGTGATACGCCTTACGCGTGCGTGGCGCTAGTGACAGGCCAATCGCCCGGTTCACCTCTCCTTGCCAATGGTCCATATCTCGTCCGGGAGTGGCGAGGGAAATTCCTCCGCATCCGGGGCAAAGGCACGGAACCGGGAGATCTGCAGGCGGGACAAAGCGTCAGCGATATCATTATTAACCCCTGGGACATGCCTGGCCCTGAAAAGAACGTTGAGGCGCAGGCTGCGCAACACAAACTGGCGCACTAGATCCATAACCCTGGGCGATTTAGAAGTCTGTGCATTGACAATGTGGACAACATCCACATTGTCACACTAGAAATGCACAACCGAGTTGGCCCACTCCTCGCCCCATAGCATCAAAGCACCCAGGATATGGAAAAATTCGAGATATGTGAGATCCCGCAGGCGATCCGTGCCTGCCCAGGCCGGTGGCCACCCACCATAGGCCCACTTCCCATTGAAGTACATCCCATAACCCAGGGATCCTGAGGCATCAGACTGAATCTGAAAGCGGGGGGAAGCCAGGAGGTCAGACCTCCAAAATGAGACCCCATTGAACTCCCTCAGGAACTGTAGCCAGACAAGCATGTCTGCTCTGATACTCCGGGTAAGCCTGACCCTATGGTGGGGCCTGGATAATCCTGTCATGGCGTCGCACAGTCGCCTAGCAAATGCCCTGCCCGGTGCGACCACCCTGCAAGTGAAATTGAGGTGACCATGGAGCACCTGCAGTTCCCTCAGTGATGCCTTGCGCTTGGCCAGCAAGTCCGAGATGAGGGCCACTATTCTGGACACCTTATCCCGCGGTAACCTAGAAGCCTGCGCTACCGTGTCAATCTCCACCCCCAGGAAGACTAGCTGGGTAGATGGGCCCTCGGTCTTTTCGGGCGCTAAAGGGACACCGAGTTCCTCCATTAGCGTCTGAAATGTGTTGAGGAGACGTGTACACGTGTCCCAGCCCCGTTCACCCCCGAATAAAAAGTCATCCAGGTAATGGGCTACAGACCGGGACCCTGACCTGCGGACGAAAGTCCACTCTAGGAATGTGCTGAAATGCTCGAAGGCCGAGCATGATATGGAACAGCCAAAAGGCATGGCCTTATCAAAGTAATATTCACCCCGGAATTTAAAACCCAGCAGCTCGAAGTCGCCCGGGTGCACCGGCAAGAGGCGAAAAGCCGACTTAATGTCGCACTTAGCCAGCAGCGCACCTGGGCCACATGAGCGCACCATGCGCAGCGCGTGGTCAAATGATGTATACCTGACTGAGCAAAGGTCATCAGGGATAGCATCATTGACCGAGCGGCCGGCTGGGTAGGACAAGTGATGAATGAGGCGAAACTCGCCCGGTGACTTTTTAGGCACTAAGCCCAAGGGCGATACCTTAAGATTGGGAAATGGGGGTGAAGGGAAAGGGCCAGCGACCCTGCCCGCAATGACCTCCTTATTAATGCTGGCAGCAGCCACCTCCTCCCTCCCCCTAAGGGATAAAAGATTGGGGGCATCCTGGGGGGACCTATCCCCCATGAAAGGGATACGGAACCCCTGCCTAAAACCCTGAAGGAGATAATCCGCATCCTCTCCCTTCGGGTACAATGTGAGCCAACGCTCCAACATGTCCACATTAATTAGGGAGGGAGCCTTTCAGTGAACTAGCTCCATCTGCGGCAGTCTTGCCAGCCCCCTGTCCGCCCCTCCCTCTGCCCCGCGTCCCTCCAGGCCTGGGACAGGCAGAGGCCGCATGGGGGCCAGCACAGGCGGGACACTCATGTCTGTATTTGCAGTTCTTCCTATTGCAGGAACCATTAGACGAGAAGGTCCAGCACAGCAAGCGGGCTGGAACCCCCTGCCCCGCCACCTGGCGGGGAACCTGTGCTGGGGCCGCTCGCTGGACTGCATGTCCACAATGGTATCTCTCCCCGGGCGTGGGGCGCGTGGGCGTCATGTACAAAAGCCAGAGCCTCTGACATGGCTCATCCCACCTCATCTCGGGGTGCAGGGGAATCCGCATACAGAATTCCTCATCATAAGCCAACCACGATGGGCCCAGAAAGTCAACCATCGCCCTATAGATGTTGTCCAAATACTGGACCATCAGAATTGCCAAATCCGGCCGGGCCCTGAGGTACACCGCCATGTATATGAGGTAGGCCGGCAACCAGTTGGCCCACGTGCGTGGTGGCTTGCGACGACGTGCCTGCTCCTTATCCTTCTCATCCTGCTCCTCCCTCTCTTCCTTGGTGGGCTCTCTGTTGAGGAGTGAGAAGATATCCACGTACTCCCCCCGCCAGATCTTCTCTTTGGTGGTCTGTGCCAAATGGTCACCAAGTGGTAAGGAATACCCTGCCGTTGGCAAGGCCGACACGGGCACAGCAGGAACTGCGGGCATCTGAAAAGGGGCCTGTACTAACCCAGCCACCCCCAAAACATTCCCCACAGGGTAGGACACCCCCACCACCACGGGGCCCTGAGTGTTAGTTGTCGTCGCCGGGTGGGGCGTCAGCGGCTGTACCGCCGCACCACCTGCGCGAGGCCAAGGCCATTGAAACGCCCCCCCCCCCCACGTGGCCACGTGTGTAGGTGCACTGGTTTGAACCGCATACTCACACGCTGCACCCCCATAGGCCGCCCCCACCGGGGGTTCCGGCCCACTGGGGGCGTCGGAGCTCACGACCGCTGTAGAGCTCGTCGATGGGGCCTGACCCGCGCCGGTCTGTTGGTTGGGGAGCTGCGAGGCAGTGGCCGAGGTCGTGCCACGCGCCTCAAGCAGCTCGACCTGTCCCGCCGCCTGCCGCTGCCCAGCAGACGACGCGTCAAAATGAAGCCCAAAGGGAGCCCCAGCGTGGCTAGCCCGGGCCAGGGATGCCTCGAGGGCCGCAACGTGGGCCAGTAAGGCTTCCACGCTGACATGGGGCAAAGGGCCAGCCGGCCTGCCTACTACAGGCATGAGTACAGGTCCCTGTACCCCGGGGCCCGAATAGGGCCACGACCCCGCACCCGGGCCCAGTAGGGCCGATGTAGCAACCTGCCAGGGAAGGGGACCAGACCACCCCCCAATGCTGGAAGGCCCCGGAGCGAGCTGCGCCCCTACGGAGGAAGGCCCAGCGGAACGAGCAACACCAGGAGCGGTGCCCACCGCTTGCGAGCCGAGGGCCGCAGCCCCCACTGGACCCGTGCGTGGGCCCCCATTATCCGGCCAAGGGGGAATAGACCCCATTCCACCGGTCCTGGTGGATGCAGGCAAAGGCGGCTGCTGGGGAGGCGCAGCTGCGGTCCTCCGACCCGGATTGCGCCTCCGAACCGCACGAGCCGCGCTCGCAGCCGCCTTCTTCTTCGAGGGCATCTCAGCCACTCGATGGAAAGCCGAAAACGAGAAAATTCAGCAGCCAAAAGGCTTCCCGGTAAGGGTAAAAGCGACGGAGGTAAGAGGGAAAAACTTCTCTGCTCCGTCGCTTCGTAAAATGGCAGCGCGGCTGCCTCGTGGCCACCCCTTTTATAAGGGAGCTGGCCACGCCCCTAACTACCCGGATGCCTTCGTCCGATGGGGGGGGGGCGCAAAGAGCGCGGCAGCCATTTTGGCGCCGCGCTTGCATTATATGTTGAATATCTGGCCAGACATCCTGCTATGGTAATGGAGTAGCTCGTACAGCCAGCGAATCAATGCTGAGTGTTGGGTGGTGGTAAATAACCTGACTCCCTAATTGGGCCAAAGGCTATGGGTGGATGATCCCCTTTAGGTTGGGTAATGGTCTCTTCAGAGGAAATGCCACTGGAAATCATCATATTGGGCCCAAGGGTAAAATGAATGGAGGAGGAACTCTGATTCTAAATGGTCACGGGGGCGGAAGAGGCCATACCAGATGGACTGGCCGTGAAGGTGCACCTTGATAATATCCTCATGGCTGCAGCAGTCCATTCCAGTCCTGGTGTTAAATTCTGCATGTCTCATTTCATATGTGCCATAGGAGATGTCTCTGTGATCATGATGTGTGGTCACTTCATGGCAAGCTGGGGTATACCTTAAATTCACACCAATGGCATTTTCCCTGCTTCAGGAAAACAATGCATTCTTAGATAAGAGTTGCAGCCAACAATATGTGGAAAGTTTTGTGCCATGCTGAGGTACTCAAGAAACAAGTAAAAAAGATAAGCTATGGAAACAATAGAAAATACTCTTGAGGGAAATGATTTCTTGAGGGGAAATGTTCCATAAGAATTTAAGAGCAAAATATTGCTGGACATGTAGACCTCATGATCAGTAACCTATCAAATACTCATTGCAGGCGCACCCCCCAAAGAAAGACTCAGACACCGGTATATGGATAAAGGCATCGGGCCACTTTTATTGAATAATGCCCTAGTCTGAATTATAACTTTCAATTGGTGTAATCATCCAATTGTAATTCTTTAAGGCAAGCAGGCCGCAATAACACTGGTAAGGTTCCTCCCACAATGCCAATGGCAATTGGCTACATGTAACTATTTGTATCAATTTGTTTGTTGACACAAACAAATTGTTGACCGGAGTCAATAAACTATCTACTGACCCCACCCTATGACGTGTATCCGTTAATTATCTAGGTGATGCAAGCTGTGAAGCTCCTGACATCACCACTTGCCTGGTTCGCCCTTAACCGGCAAACCTATTTCCCATGTCTCTGTCTACGTGTTGGCCAGTCAATTGCGAACCTGCCGGATACCTATGGGTCATAAATCTTTACCTTACCAGTGCTACCCACCCAAAGTGACCAAAGTCAACTTACCCCTTTTCTCAAACACTAGCAACAGTGTGGGATGGGCAAAAGAGCGAGAACCAAAGAGCCATTTGTAGGTTCAGGCCAAAAATTCCCACCCGGCCCCGAAGCGACCAAAATTTCACACTGTTCACTAGGGAGGGGGTGGAGGAAAAAACTTCTCCGCTCCGTCGCATTCTAAAATGGCAGCTTGGCTGCCTCATGGCCACCCCTTTTATAGAGGAGTGGCCACGCCCCCTACCCGCCACACAGGGAGGCATCCATGATGACTCACCGCCCCCCCCCCCCCAGACCGTCAGCTCAGTCACCAGGCCTGCTTGCACCTCATCCAGAAAGAGGTACATACCTCTAGCTGACAGGTGGACCCCATATCCTACCTACAGGTCAAAATTTCTGTAAGCCTATCCTCAGATAT
Source organism: Bradypodion ventrale (assembly GCA_035047345.1). Lineage (NCBI taxonomy): Eukaryota > Metazoa > Chordata > Lepidosauria > Squamata > Chamaeleonidae > Bradypodion > Bradypodion ventrale. Next base: position 49,685,927 of record JAWDJE010000003.1, on the reverse strand, counting down.
CTAATGGCTGTCCCCAAGCCATTCTCAGCAAGGAGCCTGGCAACAGCCCTGTCCACTGACCGCCGGGACGGTCCGAACAGCGGAGATCCATGTCTCCTCTAAATTGGTGTCTCGGCATGATGTTAGACCATAGCGACCGTGTGTAAGCCATAAATGATATAAAACACCAGGTCACTGCACCTCGACAGTTTAAGGAAAGGTCAGTGATCCGTGTGAGAACATTGCCACCGAGGCGCAGAATAAGAACATCAGGTGGTCCAGCATCCCTGATGGACATCAGGAAAGGCAACAGTTCCCGCCCTTTCATGCCGCGTATACATACCACCGCATACGTGCGGATGCACGCAGCCCGAGCTGGGGTCCACACTCTGTCGCCGCAGCATATACTGCTGCCCAGTGTACATAGCTGCGGCCCACCAGCCCCACTGCCACCGGTGTGCGGAGACACACAGGATCTGTAAAAGAGGAGAAGGGGTTAAGGACATAACTAGGTACTCATACAGTGAGGGGACGTACATATAGAAAAATTACGCGCACACCCCCACGTGCCCACCTATATCCGCCTCCGAGTACCCCAAACGCAGCCACGGTCAATGCGACGCCTATCCTAATTAAATGGGTGCCATAACGGGCCCCACACTGTGAAGCGTGGTACCGGTCACCCTTCTGAACTTAAATTTGGTAAGGGTTGACCCATCCTGGTGGCAGAAAAACAGGCTAGAGCGTACAGCAGGCACTGCCAATCGCATGTAGGGCACCAACTGGAACGATGTCAGCAAATGTACGTCATGGCAGTATACACCACTGCCCACTCCATGCTGATCGGCCTTAGAGGGACGAATCCCCAACTGAGCCCACCCTTGTTTGATATAGACATCTTCGAGTTCCAGTGCCCTACAAAACACATCCCCCTTTGACCATGGGACCAGCTCGCTGAGTCGTCGAGCTCCAGAAAAAGGCTACATCGGTAGCTGCATGAAAAGAGACTCCTCCTACCTACTGCAATATAGTCTATGCCAACCGCGTGCAAGGTGGGTCAGAATATCTGTGAGAATAGGGCGACGTGTGTCAGGTGGCAGCCACGTACACGTGTCCACCCCCTTAATACATGGCTTATTCAGAAGATCCTCGCATAGTCAGGAAAGCCCCGTACTTTGGCCATGAGTATCAATGCTCAAAGCCTGGTGGCTATGGTGCGTGGAGCCAACCCCAGATCATAGGGCAGACTATACAATCTAAAACCCAGTCGACCAATGTCAGCTGCATTTTGGGAAATTGCCTTTACCAACAAAAAGGCTCTAAAGTGAAGGATTGGATGCCGATGCGCAGTGCATGTGCGAGTTACCAATACATGCAATTCGCCCGGTTCATTCTCCTTGCCAAATGACCATATCACAGCCAGGAGTGGAGAGGGTAGCTCACAAGCGTCCGGAGCCGAGCCGCTGAACCAGGCGATCTGCAGGCGGGGGAAAGGATAAGCAATATCGTTATAAATGACTGGCACACGCTTAGCCCAAAGAAGCGCCTTAAAGCGCATGAACCCCAGAACAATATGCAAACTGAGGCCATGACTCAGGTGATTTAGACGTTTGGGCATTGACAATGTGCACCACCGCAGCATTACCACACCAAAAGTGAAGCACAGAATCAGGCCGCCTGTCCCCCAGAGCATAAAGGGTACCCAGAATTGAGAAGATATGTTAGAAACATAAGATCGCATAAGTGATCCGTGCCCTGACATCCCTGGGGTCAATGACCATAGACCCCTGTCCTTAATTAAATCCCCCCACCCGGGGAGCCGGAGGCATCCGACTGTACTTGTAACTGGGGCTTACTAGAAGAAGCTCAGACCTCCCGATGCAACAGCATGGAAGTCCTGCGGTAATGTGAGCCAAACCAACAGGCCCGCTCGTAAACCCCTAATCAGCTGTACCCCGCAGCTTCATTTAACGAGACCCGCCCTAGCGTGACCCAGATACTAGACGTAAGCACTGCCTGGTATTACCACTCTGCAGGCGAAGTTGATGTGGCCCTGCATCACGTGTGACTCTCGTAGAGGCACCTTCCACTTGGCAACATTGCCACCTGGCCCTCTTGCACGTCATTCAAAAGAGAGGTGCCTCGACTTGTTGACCAGTGAACCCCATCTCCAGAATACAGGCCAAATTCCTGTAACCCTATCCCCAGACTACAAATGGCTGTCCCCGGGCCATTCTAGATAAAGAACCAGGCAGCAGCCCTGTTCACTGACCGTTGGGCACGGTCCAAACGCTGGGACAAAGTGTCGCCCATGATATTGCATCGGCATGATATATGACCATAGCAATCGTGTAGACGGCCATAAATGGCAAAGAAACGCCAGGTCACTGCACTCGGAAGTCTTTAAATCCGGGCCAGCAATCCGGGTAAGATCACCGCCTCCGAAGTACAGCATTGAAACATGTGGTGGCCCAGCATCCCCGATGAACATCAGGAATGTCAACAGTTTCTGCCACCTCTATGCCATGCACCCATACCACTGCATACGTGCGGTTACACGTCATCCGAGATGGGGTCCCCATTCTAACGAAGCGGCATACTGCGCCGCCCCAGTGCACAGAGTTGTGGCCCACCAGCCACACTACCACCAGTGTGCGGGAACACACTGTGTCTGTAAAATAAGGAGGGAGAATAGAGGGCAGACAAGGCACTAATTCAGTGCAGGGACGAATGGACAGAGGAAATTGGGCAAATCCACACCTGCCCATGCAACATATGTCGGGCTCTGGGCACCCAAATGGAGCCGCAGCTGATGCGGCACCCAACCAGGAGGAATGGGTACCAATTCCAGTTCAGTCAGGGTAGACCCGGCTTGGTGGCAGATAACAGGCCGGGACGCGAACCAAGGGCTGCCACAAACACCTGTGGGGGAGTGACCAGACATATGGCAGTGCCAGGCTAGTAGCCTCTCCCGGCTGATCGGCCCTTGAGGAGCGAAGCCTCACTAGAGCCCACTCCTGATCGCGCAACCCATGATCTAGCGCCAGTGCCCTGCAAAACATGTCCCCCATTGAAGGTAGTAGCAGCTAACTCAATCTGGGAGCTCCAGATCAAGGTACAGGTGGTTGCCCGAAAGTGGACTCTCCGCACGCAGCATAAGCGTTGCCCCGTAAGAGTCACATACAGTAACCACACTTGCTAACAGGGGTCATCACTGGCCTCATAGGGGAAGGAGCCGCCCTAAGCCTAAGGTCTTGACATATGCTAACCATGACGGGCCAGGGAAAACAACCATGGCCCTGCCATCATTGTCCAGCACTGCACCATTGGAACGGCCAAATAAGGACGGGCCCTCATACATCCTGCCATGGATGCCCAATAGGCTGGCAACCAATCAGCCCCATAGCGGGGGGGGGGGGGGGGGGCAGGGTGCGGCGACGAGGCAACTACTTGACCCTGTCGTCCTACCCCTAATTCCCTAATTAGTGTGTTCACAATGCAGGAGGGAGAATGAATATATTCCCCAAACCACAGTGCCTAGCTAATAGCCCAGTACAAGTGGGCACCCAGGGGCATAGAGCAACCGGCCGACAGCAGAACCACCGTTGACACTGATTGTAGTGGATAAACACATAAACGGCCCTACGGGCCCAGGGGAAGTAAATAAAAGCATAGGGGCGGTAACCCCATTAAGAACCAGAGTGTAATTGTCCTGCTGCGACTATGGCCACTACACACACACCCCCAGCATGACAATCTAATGTCAGAGGTATGCTAACCTGACCAGGATACTCACTCGGTGCACCCCCATGAGCCGCCTCCACCGGGGTTTCCAGCCCATGGCGGGCATCGGAGTTCACGATGTCCCTCTCGCTCCATGTTCCCGTGCGTCCCGGGCTGGATGGGGAGCCGTGAGGCACCAGCCTACGCTGGCCTGATGGCCTCTGGCAGCTCAACCCTGTTGGCGGCCCACTACGCAGGCATGGCCGGCATGTGGGCCGGAACCGCCAGGTTGGCGCACCTACCATCCGAGGTGGCGGAGTAATGACCATTGATGCCTCCATTGCTGAATTGGAGGCAAGGGAGCATCTGCAACATCTAACCCACCAAGACGAGGTGGGCCGGATGGGCCGGATGGCCCCACCGGGTAATTGGTACGGGGTAACCCATGGCAATCCCCGGGCATAATAGGGGCATGCCTATCAATACGGCCTGTGAGGGGCCGGAATGACGGCGGGGCGGAAACCCACACTGTGCTAAAGTGGGTCACTATGCCCAATCCAGGCCGATAAGCAGCGGGGGTAAGAACCCCAGCAGGGCAGGCCTGTGCCACCCCCCGCCCGAGCCCCCAGCCTGGGCTCGTGGGACCTGCGGGGTCACCATCCGAGCCCTCTGGCCCGGTGGAACTCCCGCAAAATAAAGGGGTGGGCTGAGCCCACCACATTGAAGCATCCCGTTCTGCAGTACTCGGAATCGAACCGCTGACTTTCAGCCTCTCAGTCAGCCTCTTAGCCACCTGAGCCACTGCAGTCCGGAGCGAAATCAAGCCTCTTGCAAAGAGGCAAGCAAAGTAAAAAGAAGCCTCGAACAGAGGCTAACAGTGGAGGAAGCGACGGAGCAAATTTCTCCGCCCCGTCACTTCTAAAAGCCAATCGAGCCTCTAGTACAGAGGCGAGAAGAAAACGAAGCCTTGAACGGAGGCTAGCGAAATCAAGCCTCTTGTAAAGAGGCGAAAAGGGGAGGGTTGTCTCCCAAGCCGAAAGCTGCTCGCAAATGATCCCTGGCCAGGGATCCAACTCACAATCCTGTGCCCTGAGTACCGCAGTATCAAAGAGCAAAGGAACTCTGTTAGAAAAGCTAAAGGTATGAAGGGAAGATAAGCAAAGATCAAAAATGTGGTGGAGCAAACTTCTTCGCTCCATCGCTTTCTAAAATGGCAGCTCGGCTGCCTCGTGGCCACCACTTTTATAGAGGAGTGGCCATGCCCCCTAACTACCCGGATGTCCAAGTCTGGGTGGGGGCCCCCCGCAAAGAGCGTGACGGCCATTTTGGCGCTTTCATTTGATGCATACTCCTGCTGCTATAACTTCACATTTCAGCCGAGTGTTGCTTCTTTCTTTCAAATGGCAATCAGTAAATAAAAATGGTTACAGAGTAAAGTGAGCAAATCAATGTTCCTCACTAAGGATTGCATGTGCTGTTGTTGATGGGATTCATGTTTTCGGAAAGCTGACTGACAAAGTTTTGAGGTTGCTTAATAACCTATCATGGAAATGTCCTGCATTTAATCTACCTATTCATATTGTAAACTACACTTAGTTGTGGTTTTTTTTAGTTATGTGCATAACAAATATAATTAATGGCACTCATTGACAAAATTGGGAGAAGAAATCTTGCTTGTTGACTGATTCATTAATTGCATTTTATGCTGACTTTCTGTTGAGTCCAAAGGTAATTAGCAATGCGACTACAAGTTCGGGGTTAACATTAGTGATTTATTATCAGCTCAACTTCTGCTGCAGGACAATTTGGACTGGGGAATAAGGGGATGAGGTAGCAACTTATATACACAGCTAATGGCAGTTACAGGGCTTTTTCTAACACGGGAAACCTGTGTAAACCAATCAGGGTACATTGAAAACATATGAATAAGGCGCCTTACATAAAGGGTGCACGATTGCAGCAAATACTCAATGGTGATTGCAACTTAAAGCAATATACGTTTGGACACAACACTTTCCCTCAATGAAGAATTCCATATTTAATTAGCTTTGATATTGCCATTAACCTTATAGGAAAAAGAATAAATGCCTTGTGCTTTTAAAAGGACTATGCCATGGCTGATAACTTCATGTCTATCAGCTATATTGTGTCAAAGCTTTGCTGTACAACAGACGTATAAATATTGGACATATCAGAGAATAAACAAAACAAAAATGCTGTAGCATTTTAAAGACTGTTATATTTCAATGTAAGCTTTTGTGGATCAAGTCCACTTCATCAGACATGGGAGTGAGGGATAAATATTGGAGACATCCTATGGTTATACAAATAGGTTCCCCTCCTAAGGGATGCAAGTCTAATAAAAAATGACAGGAAAACACATTAAGCAAACATATTATAATCAAGAATATGCATAATCTTGTCCTCTAATTGCCTAGTCAGAATATGCAAATAAAATAGGTTCTGCAGTATCTACTAACGAGAAATGGTAAGTGATTTCTTCAAAAATCTTTCTCCTTTTTCTTTATGACACATTCTGCTCAACTGAAAGCAATACACTTTTCAGAGAACTCATATGTGGTTACTACATTTTTGGTTATGCAACTCCTTTTGAAGCAATGTTGGTAGCTCTCCCTTTTCATCTAAGCACCATTTTGTCTATCCTTCGTTTACTAGTTTGTCCCTTTCATTCATAAAGTGGCACTAATGCAAGACTGGTTTTTAAAATACATAATAAGATCCAAGGTCACACCAACATTACTTATTTGTTTTCCCCCATACTTCCTGTAAATGTAGAGTCAATCCCACAGCACAACCAATAGGAGAGGAAAGAAATCTGCAAGAACAAGGAGAGAACAACCACTTCCACAGCCTAATACCTGTAGTGCACACAATTACAGTAAAGTAAGTGTGATGATACAATACTGGGGGAGGAATCATGGAAACACTTTCTGAAATATTAGCATGTCTTGATGACCAGAGCTTCACATGCTGCCATATTAACAAAGGTAAGACTAATATATCAAGGTGGGAGGAGACAACCATGACCATAAATATACATTGCCCTGTTATATAGAAATTTAGAAGCAGTTTCATCATTTTACAACACAATAATCTTTAGGTTTTGCTGGAGTTTGCTGCCCATTAATTGCAACTAGCATTGCTAATGGTCAAAAATGCTGTGACTCATGCCCGGCATATATGAATGACACCAAAGTGGAGAGTATATGAGATGAATTTTTCAGAATCAAAGCTCATGCTAATTGAAAGGTGATATATGGTGAATAATATACACCTTTTGCCCAATTTCTGACATCACAGCAATTATCTGATTAGTTGTGAAACGATTTGAATAAACATTGCAATGGAAGTTCCTTGTGTCATATCTGTTACAGATGGACACCAAAGAAAGTGGAAGAATAGAAGGATGGCAAAGTAACTTGTTTCAGTCCAACTTACCCATAGTATTTCAGAGTGTAAGCCTTACTTAGGTCTGTGTGGGCAGCCACTGTAATCAGTGGGAGCTTCCTAGGAACAGCATGGCAGAAGCTTCCATTCATTTCAGTAACTTTTATGCCAAAGACTTTCCTACTGGCATGGGAAGCTCCTAAGCTGGTGTCTCACCTCAAAATACAGTATCAAGAATCTCACTATTACCCCTTAAAATTTCATGCTTTGTGGGTTAGCTCCATTATTTACCTGGCCACTAAAAATATTCAAAAGCATTATTAGTCTTCGAAGCAGATAAATTAGGTTCATAATAAGGATTCATTTCATAATATTATTATTTTTTAAATTCAGCAACATTTTGCCTCAATTTGTTTATTCACCTTTTACTTTTTGAAAAAGCATATTTTATTTGAGATTGATTAGGAGTGTTGCCATTCCCCCCACCTATGCTTGTATATTTGTTTATTTATTTATGAGCTGTGTGTATGGTGCCAATATCTTTTGTTTTGTTTTTCATTTGCATGTTTGGTAGTACTTGTTTAATGAGTTTGGAACTGAAAAGCCATAATGAAGGACCACATTTTGAAATGCTGTTATGATTGCCTACAGAAAGAGACACATTTCTTTAAAACTAGCAAGCAGTAAATGTGTCATTAGGAATGAAACAATTTAATCAGCTAATCAGTGAAACTAATTGATTAATCATAGATGAACATGACGAAGTCACATTTGAGTTGTGTTCTCTGCAAGAACGCAAGGTGCTATAGTAATGCTGTAAACAAGCTTTGTAAATCGCTCAAATTAGGAAATGCATTTTATTTAATTTTCAGACAATATCTATGTAATTATTATTCACAAATAAAAAACTTCATCAGTTCCAAGTTAGTATACTGCATATTTTGAGTGATGGATGGATCAATTATTTAGTTAAGAACAATCATATTATTCAGTTCTAAAATTCTATAGGGTCTGGCTTTTATAAAAACATATACTAGTTCACTGAGCCTTTCAAAAAGTAAAGTATTAACACTTTCCATATTTCTGCTTTAGAACACAAGTTTTGTAATACATGTTCACAAGGCAGCATTATTGTAGCCTGCAAAAGAAACCACAACCTTCTTTGGAGTATTAGAATATTTCTTCATTTTATTGATAAGCTACATTTATGTTTTACCTTATACTTCTGTTTAGCTCAAGGCAATGCAAAGGGCTCTGTTTTACACACCTTTAACTTTGCAAGAAGGGGCTGCAGTGGCTCAGTGGTTAAGAAGCTCACCTTGTTAGCTGGAAGGATGCCAAGTAAGCAGTTTGAGACCCAGGTACTGCATGATGGTTTGAGTGCCCGTCTCTGTCCCAGCTCCTGCCAACCTAGCAGATTGAAAGCAAGAAATTGCAAGTAGATAAATAGGGACCACTTCAGTGGGGAAAGATCTTTGGGACATGAAATGAGCCCCTGAGCGGAGTTTCTCCAGCAAAACTCCTTTCATCCCAAAATAATTTCTGACAGGAAATTAATATTATCTTTGCAAGAAACCTGTGAAGTAGCCAGGTTCAGAGTAGCTGATCCAAAGACATCTAATGAATTTAAAGTTTTATTGGGAATTTGAATTTGTCCCCCACCCCCACCCCCAGCAATCAAACACACACAATCATCTTTTAAGGAATCCAGGTAAATTGTTGAACAGTAGACATACTTAGTGCGGCCATGGTGACTTAGTGGTTAAGACACTGAACTTGATGACTGGAAGGTCAACAGATCAGCAGTTTGAGACCTAAGTACTGTGCAATTGAGTGAGTGCCCATCATCTGTCTAGCTCCTTGCAACCTAGCAGTTCAAAAGCAAGAAATTGCAGGTAGATAAATAGGTACTGCTTCAGCAGGAAAGGTAACAGCATTCTGTGCACTCAGGTGTCTAGTCATGCCTACCACATACCCATGGAAATGTCTGCAAATTCAGACAGTGCTGGTTCTTTGGCTGTAAACAGAGATGATCACTATCCGTTAACAAAGGGAGATGTTTAACATTAGATATACTTAGTAATTAGAGTCATACTCCTGGACATTCATGGTACACCAGTTCCTGGCACTCATCTCTTCAGATAGTCAAATTGTTAAAATGATCTCCGGATGATGCAGCACTAAATCCAATTTAGTGGTAGTCCAGCAGCCTAGTTTGATAGTGCATCTAATCCAGCATTTCCCAAACTTTGATTTTTGGACTTCAATTCCCAGAAGCCTAAGTCAATTTCCCAAAGCACTGATCAGCCAAGGTACTGACTGAGGGTTCTGGGAACTGAAGTCTACCAGTGTTCTACAGAACGTTGTTAGGAAAATGCCAGCTAATCCATCAGTGGCAGGATGAGGCATTCCTTTATCAAGACCATGAACTGCTAGGTCAACATATGTATTTATTATTATAATGCTAATTTCTCAATATTACCCTGAATTTGGAAGTATGATGTTAATGTAAGTATTTCAGTACTGTTAATTTAAGACTTCCAGTTTGAAAACAGCAAGGCTAAGTGAAGAGAAAAAGGTAAGTCTTAGTTCATCAGCTTAAAGAAAATGAAGATGAACATTTACAAAGTGGATATACAGGAACAATATGAAAATAATTCATCAAAAATGAGAAAGATTATGGCTTTGGGGGATGATGATCCTTTGCTAATTTCAAATTGGTTTTTATTTTGATTGATTGCAATCTTGAGTTAGCAGAATTTGGCAAAAAGTCTTTGTTTCTCTCCCAGAAATGCAGAAAGACTTTGTAAAATATTGAAGGTAAACAGGGTACAGCCAGAAGTAATTAACCTTCTAAATAAGATGAGCTCCTTTCTGGTTAGAGTGCATGCCTAGTTTGAATGTGGTTTGCACCAGTTTGCACAGTGAATGTTTCGTCGTCAATTTAATTTGCATTGTATTCAATGAAACATTGCTTTATGGACCTGCAAAAATAGATTTTTGGTCTGAAAAGAAGCATGTGAGAAGATTTGCTGACCTTAGCATATGCCAACAATCACTCTTGCATCTTGTAGGTGTCCCCATCACTGGGGACTAAGCCTGCTTGAACTATTTGAAGTAGCTTTCATAAATGGCTACACAAAACTCTGGCAATGGCTGGTGTATTCTCTGAGATCTCTTGAGATGCCTACAGAGGTTTTCTATTATTTGCAGTTAAATTTATTTAATGATTTACAGAATCTGTTGCTAAAATGCAGAGGATCACACAATATATCTAAGGTTCTTGGGAAATAATAAAAACATTTTGCTATGCATAACAAGAATGAAAACTAAATATAGTTACAGTTTCTGCACCTGTCTTCCAGGATTGGGAAGACTCCACTCATGAAAGTTATTTTTGCCTAATTTGGAGTATTCTGTGCCTCCCCACAGCTCAATGGGAATGCTGTGTAGCCAAAGGGGCAAGTGAGGCTACTTCTGACACTTCCATTGGATGTATATAAATGTGGATCCAGTCCAACAAACAATATACTACAGTGATACCTCATACAATGTCCACACTTGGTTCCACAAGTTTGGACTTTATATGGATTTGGGCTTTGTATGAGGCATGCAAAATCCTAGCCGCAATGCCTCATACAATGTCCAAATCCTGACCGTGATGCCTCGTACAACGTCGTTTCCATACAGATACATTATACTGTAACAGCACAGACTTCAGGGCAAAGTCAAGGAAACAGACAGGAAACTGACAGAACTTTCAGAAATCATTGTCTAAAGGCTAAATACATTACGAAAACATGTCAAACAACCCTGATTTTAGGGGACAAACCACACAAGTTTTTAACTTTTGAAAACTTTATGAAGTGCAGGTTTAAAAGTTAAAATGTCCCATCATGCAGCACAGTGTTTAAACTGTAGCCATGCAGCCGATCATCCATTTTGTACAAGCTACTGTAAACAATTACTGGATGGAAGTAATGACAAAATGGATTCCAACATGTCCCATCATCCACTGTGCCAAAAAATGGTCCAAGAACCTGAAGAATGCTGCAAAAATCCCAGGAATGCTTCCAAAAATTCTGATGAAAGAATTCAAAAAATCCAAAATTGTGCTCAAAACCACTCCTAAACACTCTTCGCCTCATGCAAAACCCACAAGAGCAATGCATGCATGCGTCCTGCCTTTTATACTGCCCAGGCACAATGCAACCTGGGAAAAACCCTAAATTGAAAATTCCTTTTTCAAGGAATTAGGCGGTTGTATGAATTCGATGTTGTATGAAGTGGACTTTGTATGAGGTATTACTGTAATACAATATACTAAGTGTTCTATCCAGTGGTTTCTTATAACTAGCCACATAGCTTCTTTGACTTGGGGGATCTTTGTTTTCAGTCTTGTAAAAAAATGTTAAGTTCAATTCTTTGTTTCCATTTCTCTCTCTCTCTCTCTCTCTCTCTCTGTGTGTGTGTGTGTGTATTCTTGATAGCTCTTACAAGCTAGATATATTACTTGGTTTAGTTCAAGTAATCATGCCCAAATTATAACATACCAGGAGGCACTAAAAGTACAAACAATCACAAAAATCGATACTCAGAGTGAATTCTTTTCCATCCAGTGGGACTTGTCCTTTGATATACAATTGCAGCTATAAATTCCATAAAATAAACAAACTGCTTATCAGTTTATAAACGTAAGGCCTCTGAAAATGTTTCCCCATTCTCTTCAAGGACCTGCACTGTATTTCATTTGTGGCTAAATTATTGTGCTTTCTTAATAGGTGTCATGTATGCAGTGGTTACATGGAGACCATACAATGATGGAGATGATTGAAAAAAAGCGTTGCCTATGCAAGGAAATCAAGGCAAGGCAGAAATCAGAGAAAGGACTTTGTAAGCAGGACAGCATGCCTATCCTGCCAAGCTGGAAAAAGAGCACAGGGAACAAGAAATACAGTCCCCCTCCATATTCCAAGCAACAAACTGTTTTCTGGGATACGGCAATATGATGTAGGCATCGGGGGATTTATCTTTTACACACCATGGAAACATGCACCATGCTGCCTTCCTGATGAGGCAGCAGCTAGGATCTAATTTCAGGCATAGAACTTCCTAGGAATAAAGGTTGCTAAAGTAGCACCCACCTATCAGTGAAAAGAAAAATCTATGTCTCCCACCTGATGAAGGCACACACAATTTTTTTCCCAACGATCCTTTTGGCTCCAGGAAAATAGTAAGATGTAAATATTTTGCCCATATCTTTTTTTAATAAAAACTGAGTTAATATGCTCTTTAAAATATAATGGAAACATGTACAAATTTTTTTACTCATATACTGTTTTAAGTGTTTTGGATGTGTTACCTTTCCCCCTTTTTATATATATAAAAAGGATCTCACCTGCCTAAATTTTTAGCGCCTTTACAAAGGCATGTGGTTGTACATTTTTGGTTTAACAGTATGTTGTTCAAATCAAACTGGTGCTGTACTAGGGCTGTAGTCATTAAATACTCATAGGGTTTGCCAGAAACATTTCCTGCATACTGTTTTTGGCAGGGGATGGACAGAGCTGCAAACAATAGAGAGAGAAAACCAGTATTCATTCGAAGTCCAATTTACATTAACAAGGTATATTTCTATTTGTTTTCAAAAGTATTCTTGTTACTATAAAATTGCATTGATGGTCCATTAAAAATCTGTTCAGTCTACCAAACAAAACTACTGTGCAACATTCTGTATCAGCCTCACTCAAAAAGCTAGAGATCGCCTAATATAATAATAATTGTGTGCTGCTGAGTTGTTTCTGACTAATGGTGCTCCTTTTCCAGGTTTTCTAGGTAGAAAATCCACTGAATTGGGTTGTCATTCCCTTCTTCTGTTAATGGCCTGGGACTGTGCAGCTTGCTCATGGCTACACAGGCTAGCTCTTCTCCCAGGGAGCACAGTGGAAAATTGAACTCCCAACCTCACAGCCAGATACTCTACCCCACCCCCCACCCAAGAAACCTTATCCTGAGCTATCTACTACTTTAACTGATTTTACCTGGACCCCTGGGACAAAGACTCCTGTTCACAGAAGATACACAATGGTCTTTCATACAAGATATCACTCAGCATCCCATTGGTGGATGGAATTTGTGGCAGGAAGGGGAAAAAACTTGGGGATTGCATTAATTGATGAATTGTACTAGAATCATAGAATAACTGAGTTGGCAGGGGACAATCGAGTCCACCTTCTGTTCAAGAAGGATTTCAAATAAAAACAATTTGACAGGTGGTTCCCCCATTCTATCTTGAATGCATCCAGTATTGAAGCACTCACGGCCTCCTGAAGTAATTGGTTCTATTATCATAGTGCTCTAACAGTTTAAAGGTTCAGATGTATGTTAGGGCCCAAACCAATTGTTAGCCCTAACTGAGCAAAAATCACCAAATCAATAGGAATTTGGTAAGTGAATGTCCATTTAAGATCAAATGATTCAGTGGCTCTGCTCTACTTGGTACTAAAAATGAGATTTAAGACAAGGGGTATAGTAATGCTATATATTGACATGTTGTTCTATACGTGGATAAAGCTTTGAACAACATGTAATTCAAAGCAGTCAAAGGGGATTATGCACACAAATAAAGGCATATATCTCTTCTGCCTTATTGAGATTACCCATCTCAATCAGGGTGAATGTTTTGATTGATGCTGATAACACAAGGTAGACTGAACAAATAAATCAAATCTGCTGTTGAAAGTATCATCTTCAATTTAGAACTCTTCTTTCTTCTGTTTAGATGATTTGCGGAGACCAGGGTTCACTGTGACTAAGGACTGTACACATCACATGTTTCCTTTGTTCTCTATTCATTTAGCGGATTTAATAGTGGTAGCACAGCCATAGTTCCCATTCCCATTTGTCTTCAGTCCCTGAAATTAAAGGTGACCACAATCTGTTCACAATATTCACATTACTTTTATAATATATTGTATTCTGTGTCCAGTAGAATGAGTTATATTAAGTCTCACTAAAGTCAATAGGAAAGGTTGACTTCATCTTGGAACGTCTGACCCTTTGAATTGGGTCTGTAGAGCACATTTCTCAAAAAGAACCATTAGGACATAGTCCTCTGTGACATTGCATCCATCTGGTAGAGTATAAAGTCATGACCAAAGAATTATGACCTCTTGGTTTTAACAGGAGAAAGAGATGGTTTATACATTGTTTATGAGGGTGAGATCTGTGCATTAAAGTATCTTCCAGAAGGCACTGTGTAGGATAAGATTTTTTAAAATCCATATTGTCATAGAGTTGATGTGATCACATATATTTTATATATTTAAATTTTTATCTATGCTTCTGCAAGTTTGGTGGCATGAAAAGGTTCCTCCTTTAGCAATCATTGTAAGAATATTATATTCTCTGAGACGAAGATTTTAAAAAGCGTCATTGGAATTTATCGTCATATTGGCTTTTTTTCCTTTTAAATGATATTGACAGCAATGCCACATGTGTAGTAGCTGATCAGTAAGACCAAAAATAAAGCAAAAATTTAATAGGTTATTTTGTAATCTATATTGCTAAAATTGATTATTACTTTATCAATAGTAGTTTCTTTCCAGACTAAAATAAAATAATTAAAGTTTTTAAATATTTTATAACTGATGTATATTTTGATGTCCAAATTGATGATTTCTGTATCAGATTTTAAAAAGGTGTGGGGGGGGGATTTATAGGTGTATAGTAGTTATTTAAGCAACATTATTTATGTTTTTTCAGCAGTGTGAAGACACAGACACTTGTCTAAGTTCATATTGCCACAAATGGGCATATACAACAGAGTTTTCAGCTCAGTTGCTAATATATAGGTGTTCCCATGACCCAAGAGAAAATAAGTTAAAGACACATTGGGAGGGATCTTTTATTCCTGAAAAGGAAAGGTCATATTTTAAAAAAGTCATTACCTTTTAAATAAAGAAAATGTTGAAATAGATATTTGGAGATTTTCCCCCTCAAAATTGCCAGTTCTACATTTAGTTGTACGGAGTTTCTTAAAATAAGCCAGAGTTGCCAAGATATTATTCTTCTGAGACTCATTCTCTTGCTGAGTTTAAGTGCATACAGTAACTAATACCAAAAGTTATGAGTTTCTTGGAAGTACAGTAAAAAAGCAACTTTTTACAATTTTGGCAACAGAAATGTAAAATTAAAGCTGATAGAACCCTGGATTTAAAGGGAAAACACACTCTTAAATATAAACGTATTATGTCAAGTCACATCTATCATGATAGCACATAGTAGGAGCTTTAAGTATACAGTACGAGATATTTAAGGAGTGGTTATATCACTGAGTTTTCTAGGCCGAGCAAAACGTTGACTCTTGGTCTTCTGCCACCTACACACTGAGTCATTTGGATCTACAATTACAGCTTTACAGACTATTAAAAAAGAAACATTGTAAACCCAATAAGACCTCTGAAAAGGTTTCCTGGAGCTCTCAACACATATTAAAAACCACTTCAGGCCTACCCCTGAAAACAACTCAGAGATCAGGAGTAGAGGAGACAGTGGTAGAGTTTGTATCCCAGCTTCTTCTCCATGTTTACAGTTTTGAATGTCTCAGTAGAGCTCCTGTATATTAAGAATCACTTTACAAAACATCCTCAAGACCACCTATGCACTAGGAAGTGATGGCGAACCTTGGCACTCCAGGTGTTCTTGAATTTCAATTCTGAGAAGCCCTGATCAGCAGGAGTGCTGACTTGGGCTTCTGGTAATTGAAGTCCAAGAACACCTGGAGTGCCAAGGTTCGTCATCATGGCACTAGGGAGAGTTCTTCCATTTTTCAAGGTACCTTTTTAAAAAAATTAGAAGTCTGGAGACTTCATTTGACTCATTTGGCTTCTCAAATATTCATATGGAACTGTTCAAAAAAGTTTTGGAGGTTTTTGAAATATTTGACAGTAACACTTGCAAAAAATTAAATAAATAAAACAAAATACAGCAGTAGGCAGTCTCCCATTTTATAGGCACAGAAAGGTATAACACCACTACAACCAAATGCTATTTAAACATTTTCTGTATTGTCTGCTGTGTTAATAGGTGGTCAGAATGTCATGAATTAGAAATGTGAATTCATTAAGGACACAATCCTATGTGTTCTTCCCTGAGAAAAAGGTCCATTGACTCCAGAGGCACTTCTGCTGAGTAAACATACATTTAATCGCAGGGCCAAAGCTGTATGAAAATATGCAATCTCTATTATGTCTGAGTCACACACATATACCAATACACTTATACCGACTGTACATATGAAAATGTTTGGTATGCACTTAACTTTCCTTTAAATTTCTAAAGTTATACATTCTAGTGTAGCATTTTATGTCAAGTGCACTGTGATTTTAAGAAAGCACAGTAAGGTCACAGGTCTTGTTAATTCTTGCACTAAAAATGTATTTACGTATATTAGCAAATGTATGTTTTACTTTACTGCTCTCCCAACTCCCTTAATTTATTGCTGATGTTATTAAATAGTATGTTTCATTTCAGTGGCCAGTGGGCCTACATTTAAAAGTGACAGGGTTTTTAAATGAAAGAAAATATGAAATTTTATCATAACTTGTCCATTCCAATGTTTACCAATATTTTAAAATTGAATGTCATATTGCTTTTTTTCATATTTCATTAGAAATGTCAGGCATGTGCCTGAAATGTGTATGGAGTAGATAGATGATAATTGTAACCATATATTAACCATTTCGATATACACAATATGAATACATATTAATTTCATTTTTGTACTTAATTCTTTTTTTAGGTAAAATGTAATTAAATGTACTTTGATACTTCTGAAGTAATAAGATGTTGTTTGAAAATCAATTCTGCTTTCTTTAGTGCATTGACAATATTTTACAATAACTTAGTCCTTATTTATTTGTGCACCAGTGTAATTATAATAAAAACAATAGTTTAAATATTCAGTATTTTATTTCTAATTGATGACATCAACATTCAAGCTGGGGCTATCTGATGGATGCTAAAGAAGGGAATAAATAAAGCCTCGGGCCTTTTTACATATATTCAAATGAGATATTTATCTAATCCATTTGGGAAACAGGGATGAGGTGGATACATTTAATATTCAAAAGACAACACTGAACATGTGGTACATTATTCAACTTCTTCCTTTATGACACATATTTCTTCCACCAAGCAGAAAATAGATCAAAAATCTCTTTCTTGTGAAGTTAGTTTGGACGGCTTCATTCACTTTCTTCAATATTTTAGCCAAATTAACATGGTGAAGAACTTTCATGGCAGATTTAAAGACTCTGAAAATTATATGGGAGGGTGTCGACGTACTCACTGAAGACTAAACCCATTGGAAATCCCTTGCTGCCCAATATGCTATGTAGCATGGGAGGATCTAAGTCAGGGGTGCCCAAACCTTTCGGGTCACGGGCTGGTCGCATGGTTCAGCATGCTGGTCACATGGTTCATGGCATTGAAAATAATCACTTTATGAAATTTTGCAACATCCGCTGATCAGATGATATACTGTTTCATCCTCTTCATTGCAAACTCACCATTTACTGTTGTTGAATACATGCTATAGTTTAGACTTTAGGCAGTTTGTTTGTAAAACTTGTTCTTGAGCTGCCAAGATAAATCTTTTAGTTTCTTTTTTCAATACTCCTGCTCTCAACCAGCTGTATTCCAGCTTTTAGTCAGCCTTTCCTTCTCTGTTTTTCAAGTATTGACCATGCATAGGCTTCCCCCCATTTCAATCATTTCCTTTCTGTATTTAGCGTTCTTCTTCACTGTTATCACACATACCCCTTATTAATTTCCTTAAGCGTGGCTAGATGGTATTGTAGACACAATGGGCACAGATTTGGGTGGGTTGAGGAAGATGGTGGAGGACAGAGGTGCCTGGCAATGGTCCATGGGTCCATGGGGTCGCAAATGGTCAGAATAAGACTGTGCTACTGAACAACAACAAAAAGGCTCTTCACTTTTCTTAATGTGATCATTTCTTCCTTCATCATCTGTTTCACCTGTAGGAATCCGATACCACCCTCAACTCTTTGTAAATTCAAACAATGACACTTTTTGGGTCCAGGGCTTTGTACATAGTTTCCTTTCTTGTTCTTCAGTCTAGGTTGTCAAATTCCATTTGGGTCCAATCAATGATTCCATCTGAATATTGTATAACAGGCACTTGCCAGGTATTTCATTTTTGAAATTGATCTTATTACCTCCACTAAATTTTGACCTCAAAATTTCCAGACCCGCTTTATATATTTTGTAGAAGTAGCTTTTTTGACCAGGTTGTGCAGCAGACCAGATGCTTCCAAAACTCCAAGGTACTTGTATCCCTCCTCTGATGTTATTGCTTTTATACAATCTTCATTATCAAATTTAAATTGATCACCTTTGACAATTTTGCCTGCCTTAACAGTAATTTCTGCATGCTTGTCAATTCCAAATTGCATTTTGATGTCTTTACTAAATTATTCAATTCAGCTCATGTTTTTCCAAGCAATTTTAGATTGTCCATATAAAGCAAATGTGAAACTTTCAGTCCTTACTTAATCAATTCATATCAACAGTTTGTTCTATTCAAAATAGTCGTCAGTGGCACCATTGATAACACAACTAGTAAAGGTGATAGTGAAAAATTCTACACTTGATTTCAACCTCACAAAATTCTTCTTCGCAGGCCATTAACTTTACTCACCATAGATTTCATTGAAGTTTGCATAAAGCTTTGAACATTGTTGCTAATTCCAAAAATGTCAAGGATTCAGCTGTAACCCATTTGCCCCCATCCAGACCCCAACCTCCTCCAGACAACTGGAAAGGACTTTGACTGCATCACTGGGGTCCCCACGGGCCGAGATGTACAACTGTGTATCATCCGTGTACTGATGGTACCGCACCCCATGGGAACGGATGATCTCACCCAGCGGCTTCATGTAGATGTTAAATAGGAGAGAAGAGAGTACCGATAAACAACAGGAACAAACTGAGTTTCTCTCCCTTAATATGGTTGATGAGGTGCATGTAGATGAACAGATTGCAGGAGAGAGGCTCCTTGTACTAGGCGATTCAATAATTAGAAATACAGAGAAATGGATTTGTGATGCACATGATAACCATATGGTGACTTGCCTGCCAGGTGCAAAAGTTGCAGACATCACAAGAAATCTAGATAGATTGTTAGAGAGAACTGGGAACGAGCCAGTTGTCATGGTACACATTGGTACCAATGATGTTGGGAAGGCCAAGCGGTCTGTCCTGGAAGCCAAATTCAGGTTGTTAGGAAGAAGATTGAAGTCCCGGACTTCCAAGGTAGCATTTTCAGAAGTGCTGCCTGTTCCTCGCGCAGGACCTACCAGGCCGGCAGAGCTCAGAAGCCTCAATGTGTGGATGAGGCGGTGGTGTCGAGAGGAGGGTTTCAGATTCGTCAGGAACTGGAGAACATTTTGGGACAAGCCAAATCTGTTCAGGAGGGATGGGTTGCATTTGAACCATGATGGGACCAGATTGCTGGCACTCAACATCAAAAAGGCTGCAGAGCAGCTTTTAAACTGATAACTGGGGGAAAGCCGACAGGAGCTGGGCAGCATCCAGTTCGGGAAAGTGTGTACTTGAGTAGTGAGGAGGATGCAAAAATTACTGAGCAGAGCAAGGAGCTAGTCACCAGCACTCTAGCAGAAGGATGCAAGAGGCAGTCTAACAATGCAACTGGACTCAAAAGACTGTATCAGGAAAGCATATATAAATGCTTGTATACAAATGCCAGAAGCCTCCGGAACAAAATAGGGGAGCTGGAATACTTAGCAATAGATAAGAATATTGATATTATTGGTATCACTGAAACCTGGTGGATGGATGATAACCAATGGGATACAGTTATCCCAGGCTACAAACTGTACAGGAAGGATAGGAAGGGGCAAACGGGAGGTGGTGTAGCCTTGTATGTCAAAGAAGTGATAAAATTGTATGAATTGGAAAATCTAGGTGATTTGGAGTCACCATTAGAAGCTCTGTGGATAAGAGTACCAGGCCACAAGGATGGTCTAACAGTAGGCATATACTCTCGGCCTCCGACCCAAACTCTTGAGGGAGACTGGCAGTTGGAGAATGTTGGAAAGGAGGCATCCAAGAAGGGAAGCCTGGTTATAATGGGGGACTTCAATTACCCTCACATAGACTGGGTGAACTGTTGTTCAGCACATGATAAAGAGATAAAGTTCCTAGATATGCTAAATGATTGTTCCCTGGGACAGATGGTTGAAGACCCAACTAGAGGTACAGGAATCCTTGACTTGATCCTGAGTAATACTCAGGATCTGGTGCAAGATGTTAATGTGACTGATCCAATAGGGAACAGTGACCACAACTCAATTATGTTTAACTTGATCATAGACCGCAAGTCACTGATAAAATCTAACACAGAGACCTTAAATTTTCAAAAAGGAAATTTCCCCAAGTTGAGGAAACTAGTAAAAAAGAAGCTGAAAGGGAAAATTGAGAGAGTCCAAACACTCCAAGAGGAATGGAGGCTGTTTACAAAAACAATAACAGAGGCCCAATTGGAATGCATACCCAAAAGGAAAAAGGGCACTGCCCGGTCCAAGAGGACTCCAATGTGGCTTACAGGAGCTGTTCGGATAGTGATCAAGAGCAAGAAAAGCTCATTTAGAAGATGGAAGGCTTGTCCGAATGAGGACAGCAGGCAGAAACATAAATTCTGGCAGAACAAATGCAAGGCAACAATCAGGAAAGCAAAGCAAGACTTTGAGGAGCGTATACCGTATTTATTCGAGTATAACGCGCACTCGTGTATAACGCACACCCCTAATTTTCCATGAAATCTTGGTATAAAATTTTTTTTCACACGCCTCGTCTCCCGCGCCACCCAATCAGATCCTGCCAGCCGCCGCCCCTGGGCCCGTGGGTGGGGCAGACGGTGCATCTCAGCAGTGCCTACCGTACTCGGCGCCGGCTCCTTGAGTCGCGCGGCCCGGGTAGGCGTGGAGCACGCCGCGGCCCTCTCCCGTAGGGTTCCCTTCTCGACCCGGCGGGTGCGTGCAGGTGAGCGGCGGTGGCAGCGGGACCTGGGTGCCTGGGAGGAGGGCCGCGGCGTGCTCCACGCCTACCCGGCGCCGGCTCCTTGAGTCGCGCGGCCCGGGTAGGCGTGGAGCACGCCGCGGCCCTCTCCCGTAGGGTTCCCTTCTCGACCCGGCGGGTGCGTGCAGGTGAGCGGCGGTGGCAGCGGGACCTGGGCAGGCGCCCAGGTCCCGCTGCCGCCGCCGCTCACATGCACGCACCCGCCGAGAAGGGAACCCTCCGGGAGAGGGCCGCGGCGTGCTCCACGCCTACCCGGGCCGCGCGACTCGAGGAGCCGGCGCCGGGTAGGCGCGGAGCATGCCGCGGCCCTCTCCCGGAGGGTTCCCTTCTCGACCCGGTGGGTGCGTGCAGGTGAGCGGCGGCGGCAGCGGGACCTGGGCAGGCAGGTCCCGCTGCCGCCGCCGCTCACCTGCACGCACCCGCCGGGTCGAGAAGGGAACCCTCTGGGGAGGGCCGCGGCGTGCTCCGCGCCTACCCGGCGCCGGCTTCTTGAGTCGCGCGGCCCAGTCCTCGTGTATAACGCGCACCCAAACTTTGAGCCTTTTTTTGGGTATAAAATTTTGTGCGTTATACACGAATAAATACGGTAGCTAAAAATACTCAGAGAAATAACAAAGACTTCTTTAAGTACATTAGAAGTAAGAACCCAACTAGGAAGGCCATTGGACCATTAGATGACAATGGAAGGCAAGGGGTTATTAAAGAGGAAACAGAGATTGCAGAGAGACTCAATGAATTCTTTGCTTCAGTATTCACTGAAGAAGACAGAGACCACATGCCCAAAACAGAGCCTATCTTCGTAGGGAGGGAAACCGAAGAATTAAGCCAGATAGAAATAACCAGGGAGGAGGTCCTTGCATGTCTTGTTAAACTAAACACTAACAAATCACCAGGACCAGATGGCATCCATCCACGAGTTCTCAGGGAACTTAAAGATGAAATTGCTGATCTCCTAGCCAAAATATATAATCTTTCCCTCAAATCAGGCTTTGTGCCTGATGACTGGAAGGTAGCGAATGTAACACCAATTTTCAAAAAAGGATCCAGGGGTGAACCAGGAAATTACCGACCTGTCAGTTTGACATGTGTCCCAGGTAAAGTGATGGAAACCATCTTGAAAGATAGAATTAATAGGCACATAGAAGAGAAGGCGCTGCTAAAGGAGAGCCAACATGGCTTTTGCAAGGGCAAATCATGTCTTGCTAATCTGTTGGAATTTTTTGAGAGTGTCAACAAGCATGTGGATAAGGGGGATCCAGTTGACATTGTTTATCTGGACTTTCAGAAGGCTTTTGACAAGGTCCCACACCAAAGGCTCTTGAATAAACTTACCAGTCATGGAATAAAGGGACAGGTCTTGTCCTGGATCAGCAACTGGCTAAGGGACAGGAAACAGAGGGTAGCACTAAATGGACACTTCTCCAAGTGGAGGGAAGTAAAGAGTGGGGTCCCCCAAGGTTCAGTACTGGGACCCCTGCTTTTCAACCTCTTCATAAATGATCTAGAGGTAGGAGTAAAAAGCAAGGTAGCCAAATTTGCTGACGACACTAAATTATACAGGGTAGTGAAAACTGTGAGAGATTGTGAGGAGCTCCAGAGGGATCTCTTGATACTGGGGGAGTGGGCAAAACAGTGGCAAATGAGTTTCAACATTAGTAAGTGCAGAGTGATGCATGTTGGGGCAAAAAACCCCAATTACATTTATAAACTGATGGGGTCTGAACTCTCTGCGACAAACCAGGAGAGGGACCTTCGTGTCCTGGTGGACAACTCAATGAAGGTGTCAACCCAGTGTGCCTCAGCAGTGAAAAAAGCAAACTCAATGCTAGGGATCATTAGGAAAGGTATAGAAAATAAGTCAGCAAGTGTCATTTTGCCTCTTTATAAATCTATGGTGAGGCCCCATCTGGAATACTGTGTACAGTTCTGGTCGCCATACCTCCAGAAGGATATTATGGAGCTGGAAAAAGTGCAGAGGAGGGCAACCAGAATGATTATGGGACTGGAACACCTTCCTTACCATCTGCAACAGTTGGGCCTCTTCACTCTTGAACGACAACGTCTAAGAGGTGACCTGATTGAAGTTTATAAAATCATGCACGGTGTGGACAAAGTAGATAAGGAAAAACTGTTTTCCCTATCGCATAACACTAGAACTAGGGGACACTCCATGAAACTTTTGGGTACTAGTTCTCAAACAAATAAGAGAAAGTACTTTTTCACCCAGAGGATTACTGGTCTATGGAACTCCCTGCCAGAAGAAGTGGTGACAGCTGTCAGTCTTGACAGCTTTAAGAAAGGATTAGACAAGTTCATGGAGGACAAGAGTATCAATGGCTATAATTATGGATACTTAAGGACAACCTCCGGGTTAGAGAGATAGGCAGGATATCTCTCAATGCCATTTCCAGGGAATCCTAAGCAGGTGAAGGAATCTCCTTGGGAATACCCTGAAGGAAATGGTGAGCCACTGTGTGAGACAGAATGCTGGACTGGATGGGCTGTGGCCTGTTCCAGCAAGGCTATTCTTATGTTCTTATGAGCCCTGAGGCACCCTGTATTTTAGGGACCTAGGACTGGACTTCTCGCTCTCCAACCACACCGACTGGGTCCGGCCCCTCAGAAATGAGGAAAACCAGGACCACACAGTGCCCTGGATCCCCAATCCTCGGAGCCATTCCAGAAGGATACCATGGTCAACGGTATCGAAAGCCGCTGAGAGGTCAAGAAGAGCAAGGACGGATGGATGACCGCCATCCCGCTCTCGCCAGAGATCATCCATCAGCGCGACTAATGCAGTCTCAGTACCATATCCAGGTCTGAATCCTGACCTGAAGGGGTCCAGATATTCCGCTTTATCCAGTACCCCCTGCAACTGACGCGCCACTGCCTTTTCCAATACTTTCCCCAAAAGGGGAGGTTGGAAACAGGTCTGTAGTTGGTTATGACTGCTGGGTCGAGGGATGGCTTCTTCAGGAGGGGGCACACCAAAGCATGTTTCAACGGTGCAGGAAATATCCCCTCCCGAAAAGACGCATTAATTATAGCCCTGACCCAGCCACCTGTCACCATCTTGGAGGCTTTTACCAGCCAGGCGGGACAGGGATCCAATGGACAATTAGTGACACGGACCGCCACAAGGAGCCTGTCCACTTCATCTGGGGACACAGGATCAAACCGATCCCAGATAACACAGCAAGACTGTGCACTGGCTCCCCCCTGACCCTCCCCATCCACGCCAAGATTAAACCCTGAGCGAATCCGATCGATTTTCTCCACCAGATGGTCAGCAAAGTCCTCAGCCGATCCCTGCCAACCGGGCACAGCCCCCCCCCCCTACCAAGGAGGGACCTGGTCACCCGAAACAGGGTGGCTGGGCGATTATCAGTGGAGGCAATAAAGGAGGTGAAGTATTGCCTCCTCACCACCCCCATCGCCACTAGGTAGGCCCTAATAGCGGCTCTAGCTAGTGTCCAATCGGAATCGTTCCTGGTCTTCACCCAGCGGCACTCAAGGCGTCTCTTTGCCCGTTTGAGCTCCCGTAGTTCTTCAGTGAACCACGGGGATGACCTAGCTCCACGGGCTCTGAGAGGCCGTAGTGGAGCGATTACATCCAAGGCAGCTGTCGTTGACCCACACCACAGGTCAATAAGTTCCCTCTGGAATCCATCTGGATCCATCAGTTGCCGGGGGCGGGCCACTTTAATCGACCCTGCCTCCTTACGATGAAGTGTCACCCCCAGAAAGTCTAGAGCCACCAGATAGTGATCTGACCATGGCACAGGTGTTATGTCTAGCTTCTGTAAACTCAGATCACTCTGCCACCGCCCCGACAAAAAGACTAAATCTGCCCCTGGTTGGGCCCTGAATTACCTGAGCCAGGTCTATAGTTGCCATGGAAGCCATGAACTCCTGAGCCACCCCGGAACCGGACCCCAGCTAAGGCAAATTGAAGTCCCCCAGAACCATCAGCCTAGGGAACTCCAACGCCAATGCTGAGACAGCCTCGAGGAGCCCAGGCAGGGAGTCCCTTACCCTGCAAGGGGGCAGGTACAGGAGTAGGATCCCCAACTGACCCTTTGGGCCCAGCCGCAGGAGCAGGGCCTCACAACCCAGAATTTGTGGAGCAGTGGCCCTGGTGACTCCCAGTGACTCCCTGGCTATAATGGCAACACCACCACCCTTGCCCTCATCCCTAGGCTGGTGCCAAACACCGAACCCGGCCGGACACATCTCTGATAGAGGCACCCCATCCTCTGGTCTCAGCCAGGTCTCAGTGATGCATGCCATGTCGGCCCGCTCCCCCAAAATAGAGTCTTGGATTAGGGGCAATACATCTCCATATTCTGCATCTATCTCAGAGAGAAAAATTTGGAACTGACAACAAATAAGGTTCTGATACCTATCATAATTAATGCTTGATACAACAATATGCATCACTCTTTCCCACTTAAATAATATCTATTGTCTCTAAGTAGTATTATTCACTAAAGTAGTCACAGGGGTTGCAATTGAGTTGCTTTTCATCTCCATACTGAATAGACATGTGTAACATCTGTTACTATAGAAACTCTACTATTAGTACTATTACATCCTGTTATTCTGCTAAACACATTACAGTACTCCTACTGACACTGTTAAACTTGACAATTTCTATAAATAACTAGCAGAGGTTGCCCGGCATTGCCGGGCTGTTTTAAATTGTGTTGGAAGGTTAAATTGTGTTAATGTTTTTTTTAAAATTGCTTAGTCTGTAATTTTAATTTTTTAAATGTTTATTTATGTAAATTTTTTTTGGCTTGGCTGTTATTAACTGTGATCTGCTTTTTTTGGTTTTTTTTGAGGATTAATAAAAGAACAAAGTATGATATAATTTTTTCAAATTGTTTTATGTAAGCGAATAATGTTTTAGTTTTTTGAATTTTTTTAATTAGTTGTACCGTAGGTCATAATTTTAATAATGTAAAAGTAAATGTTTTTTACATTCAATGTTTTTTAAATGTGTTTAGATGTTTGGGGTTTAAATTTGAGTTAAAACTCAGCACAGGATTTTTAAAAGTTTCTATTGTATTTTATTGACATATGTTTGTGATTTGTGTTAAAGTGTCTTTTAGTGTAATGTTTTTGACTTGTTTTTATTGGTGTGACCTTTTGTGTAAAATTGTGAATTTGTGTTATGTTTTTGATTTGTTTTTACTCTTGTGGCCTTTTGTTTGGAGCTGTTGTGTGTTTTTGAATTGTTTTTACTATTGTGGCCAGCAGGTGGTGCTGGTGGGGGTTATTGTATTTTGACTGTTTCTTATTTCCTGGCCTCTGGGTGGAGCTTCTTCTGGTAAGTAGTCTCTTTCTTTATTCATTTCTTTTCCAGTTCTGGTGGAGGTAGGACATCTTTTGGTAAGTTTGCTTGTTTTCTTTCTTTTGTGTGTGTGTGTGTGGGCGGGGGGGGGAGTTGGAATTTGTATTTTTTGTCTGCTTGTTTTGTTTTTTATTGTGTTTTTGTTTACTTCATATTGTTTTTGGTGTTTTTGTTTTTGTGTATTTTTGGATGTTTTTGACTGTGATTTTAGTAATTTTTAAAAATTTATTTATTTGGTGGTGGGGAGTGAGCATGGTCATTGGGGGTTAGGAAGGGTGGGCTAGGTGGTGGGGAGAGGGGCATGGTCATTGGGGGTTAGGAAGGGTGGGCTAGGTGGTGGGGAGGGGGCATGGTCATTGGGGGTTAGGAAGGGTGGGCTAGGTGGTGGGGAGGGGGCGTGGTCGGTGGAGATAGGAAGGGTGGGCTAGGTGGCGGGGAGAGGGGCATGGTCGTTGGGGGTTAGCAAGTGTGGGCTAGGTGGTGGGGAGGGGGGCTTTATTGTGTTATGGTGCTTTGAGTGTGTGGAGTCATGAAAGTAGATCGGGGTTTCCCCTTTAATATCAGTGGGTGGGGGGTTGCGACCCCCCTCTCCGCTGGCTCCCCTGGGGTTGGGAGGTTTGGGGGGACAAAAGGAGTATGTCCCCCCAACTCTTCTGGACCCAGGAGACTAGGGAGAGTGGATTGATTCCCCCCCTTAAAACAACTCCGTTTTTAAAGAGAAGAAACCGCTTGGCTTCTTCTCTTTAAAGACAGAGGTTTTTTTAGGAGGGGGGGAATCGATCCACTCTCCCTGGTCTCCTGGGTCCAGAATGGTTGGGGGGGCATACCCCTTTTGTCCCCACAAACCTCCCAACCCTAGGGTAGCCAGCGGAGAGGGGGATCGCAACCCCCCCACCCACTGATGTTAAAGGGGAAACTCCAGTCGGGACCTTCAGGCGCTGTTGGTGAGGGAAAGAAAGCCAGCTGGTGTTTGCTTGGCTGTGAGGCGGTGAGTTGTTTTTCGTTGGGGGTTATGAAGGGTGGGCTAGGTGGTGGGGAGGGGGCATGGTCATTGGGGTTAGGAAGGGAGGGCTAGGTGGTGGGGAGGGGGCATGGTCATTGGGGTTAGGAAGGGTGGGCTAGGTGGTGGGGAGGGGGCATGGTCGTTGGGGGTTATGAAGGGTGGGCTAGGTGGTGGGGAGGGGGCATGGTCGTTGGGGTTAGGAAGGGTGGGCTAGGTGGTGGGGAGGGGGGCATGGTCGTTGGGGTTAGGTAGGGTGGGCTAGGTGGTGGGGAGGGGGGCATGGTCGTTGGGGGTTATGAAGGGTGGGCTAGGTGGTGGGGAGGGGGGCATGGTCGTTGGGGTTAGGAAGGGTGGGCTAGGTGGTGGGGAGGGGGGCTTGGTCGTTGGGGTTAGGTAGGGTGGGCTAGGTGGTGGGGAGGGGGGCATGGTTGTTGGGGTTAGGTAGGGTGGGCTAGGTGGTGGGGAGGGGGGCATGGTTGTTGGGGTTAGGTAGGGTGGGCTAGGTGGTGGGGAGGGGGCATGATTGTTGGGGTTAGGAAGGGTGGGCTAGGTGGTGGGGAGGGGGGCATGGTCATTGGGGTTAGGAAGGGTGGGCTAGGTGGTGGGGAGGGGGGCATGGTCGTGGGGTTAGGAAGGGTAGGCTAGGTGGTGGGGAGGGGGGGCTTTAGTGTGTTATGGTGCTTTGTGTGGAGTCGTGAAAGTAGATCGGGGTTTCCCCTTTAATATCAGTGGGTGGGGGGTTGCGACCCCCCTCTCCGCTGGCTCCCCTGGGGTTGGGAGGTTTGGGGGGACAAAAGGGGTATGTCCCCCCAACTCTTCTGGACCCAGGAGACCAGGGAGAGTGGATTGATTCCCCCCTTAAAACAACTCCGTTTTTAAAGAGAAGAAACCGCTTGGTTTCTTCTCTTTAAAGATGGAGTTTTTTTAGGAGGGGGGGGAATCGATCCACTCTCCCTGGTCTCCTGGGTCCAGAATGGTGGGGGGGCATACCCCTTTTGTCCCCACAAACATCCCAACCCTAGGGTAGCCAGCGGAGAGGGGGATCGCAACCCCCCACCCACTGATGTTAAAGGGGAAACTCCAGTCGGGACCTTCAGGCGCTGTTGGTGAGGGAAAGAAAGCCGGCTGGTGTGTGCTTGGGTGTGAGGCGGTGAGTTGTTTTTCTTTTTAATTTTTCGGGCGCCGGTTTCATCAGCGTTCTGCCCGCTTATGTCGCGCAGGACTCTGGGGCTTGTAGTTATGGGTTTGTGATTTGTGGCTGTGGCGTGTTTTTTCCCCTGCGGATCAATTTTGATTGGCCGCGGCACGTTTTTCAATGTTCTTTGTGGTTGCGCCTCTCAGCCTGATTGGCTGTGGTGGGCGCGGCACAAAGAACATTGGGAAAGGAAGTTGTTTCCCTTTTTTCACGTTTGTGGGGCTGTTGCCCCACTGCCTGTTTTCTCAATCCTTCGTTGACCTGCGGACCCAGATTGGCCGTGTGCACGAAGGGTGAGTGCAGGAAAGTAGGGCGAGGCATAGCAACCTATAGCAAGTTCCAACGGTTAACCCTTGGATTTATAGGTTAAGATAAACCTGTGATACTGCTGCTAGTACTACTAACTTTTAAACCTTTACTAGTACTACTATTGCTAGTTATACTAGAGAAATGATGCCACCAATATGCTAGAACTCTCTTTATGTACATTCTTGTTATTGTTGGTATTTGCTGACTCTGCTCCTACTGATATTTGCAGTTGTCAGTGAAAAAGCTAAAGGAGGTGAATTTCTCTTTTGGAAGGCTGAGCACCTCCAAAAAAAATTCTTTCTGCTTTCTTTGTTGAGGTCCTTCTTATAAACTTTGCCTTCTTGCCATACAAAACTTTAGATTAAAAATGATGGTTAGGGATCTAGACAGGATGCTGAGATTGGGATTTTGATTTTTGACAAGGTGTCCTCTGATGCTCATAATTCAAGTTTAGAACACCAGCTAATGTGAGAGGAAAGAATAATTAATGGTGCATTTACTGTGCCACAAAGCTTTGAAGAACTACCTCTTCAGATTTACCTTAGACAGAAAACATTATACAAGAGGCTGATTTATCTCTGAATGAGCCTATGTTGATTGGTTCAAATTGCCAGAGATAAATCTAATCTTTAATGAAAATTCAATGGGAACAAAGCACAATATTTTACCAACAACTGGGAAATATCAGAGGGCTTGGCCTTCTATAATATCTTCTTTCTGCATCATAATTACTACTTTCCACCCTTTGCCTTTATTATTATTATATTCATAAATCTAGTGCAATATTTTTAAAGCTTGTTAGTATTGGGACTTTTCTGGTCCCAAAACAAAAAAATAAATAAAACAGACACTGGCTTTAATTAAACTAATTTAAGCCAATTATGGGTACACAACCATCATTCTATATCTCTGGTTAAAATACAGTCATTTAGAATTTACATTTTCAGACTCTGTATTGGCATATTTTGATGAGGCTTTGCAAAATACAGTTTGAGGAGAGATTCCTACATGGATGTCAGGAGGGGGATAGAACAAGGAAGAATATGATTTCTTTTCTACCCCTTTTCTGTGCAAGGGCAAAGGCATCATTTCACAAGCTAGCTAACACAGCAAGAAGTGTTGACTGTGGCCCTTCTCTCAAAAACTAACATGGTAAAGAGATGCTGGGGGCTCCAGTCCAGTATCCTATACTGTATATACACTGTTGGGACATGACTTGAAAGCCATCAGGACATAGATATAGAAAAAAGAATGGCAAATAGTGCAAAGGACAAGGAAGGCTGTGGGTATTTCAAACAGGTACCTTTTCCCACTTTCAATTGAATTTGCAGGATAAATAAGAAATTTTGGGGACAGCTTATAGATCAAAAGTGGGCAACTGTGGTTCCCCAGATTTTGGGTGATAGTCTTCCTGTTATTTACTCCTCAGAACAGTTCTTCCGAGGACATTCCACACCAGTCTCTCTGGTTCTTCAGCCACAAAGTCTGTCTACATCTTGGGCCCCTCTTCCAAAGGCTCTTCCCATGCATAACAAGTTGGAGTATTCTATTCTTCGTGTTGTTCCTCATCATATGTCCAAGGTATTGGAGCTTTATTTGTTTAATGGTCTTAAATAGTTCTTGTTTTTTCTGTCCAATGCAACACTTTACATTAGTCATATGATCGACCTTTTATATCCTTAGCCGCCATTTGTAGATCCACATTTCAAAAGCTTTGATTTTGTTTTCAGATGCTTTAGTCAATGTCCAAGCTTTGACTCCATATAGTGAAACTGGGAATACATAACATTTCACTATTTGGATCTTCGTAACAAGAGTTATATCTCTACTGCATAACAAATGTTGGATTTTTATGAAGCTGTATCTTGCTTTTTCTATTTGCATTTTATTTCCTACCATGGGATCCCACTTTTTATTTAAAATACTCCCCAAATAGACAATTTTATCCACTCTTTCGATTTCTTGTGTTCCTGCCTTTGGCTTACTATGAGTTGGTGTTCAGCTTATAACAACACATTTAGTCATATGCTATATGTACCTGTATATGTTATATATGTTATATACAGTGGTACCTCACTTTGTGAACTCTTTGGTTAATGTAATTTTCACTTTACGAATGAAAATCCATTGAAAATAATGCCTCACTTTACGATTTCCCCCCAGAATGGATTAATTGGTCTCTGTTCTACAGCCTGCTGCCAACTTAGCAGTTTGAAAGCAAGAAATTGCAAGTAGATAAATAGGGACCACTTCGGTGGGAAGGTAAACAGCGTTCTGTGCACTCAGGTGTCTAGGCATGCCTGCCACATGTCCATGGAGACATCTGCAGATGCAGACAGTGCTGGCTCATCAGCTATAAACAGAGATGAGCACTGAACCCTAGAGTTGGATACAACTGGCTTTCGAGCAAGGGTGACCTTTACCTTTACCTTTACCTATAACCTGTCCTGAAGCCAGTTTGAAATTAATCTAAATAATCCATCTCTTCCAAAAACACATGGAGATGGAAAGCTACCCTACACTCCAAAAGTTTTTGAAGCATGGAATTATAGAGTTTTGTTGGTAGTCTTTCATTTTGGTGGGATTCAAGGAGAGCATTTTCAGCAGCTGCTTTACTTGCCTCCTTTAGGCATGCTGGCACTCTGCCCTGCAGGAAGCGGTCTTTGCCCCTCCCCTGACTCAATCAGCCATCCTCCTTGACTGGCTTTATGAGTCAGAATGAGCAAAGTTCCAATACACATGTAGGGGCTCTCTTCTTTCTAAAGATCCTGTCAATAATCTCAGGCTGCACAAATCGAAACATCCATTATTGTCAAATAAGAACAGGCCAAAGATAAATAAACAAAATGTTTGTCCACTACAACATCCAGGTTAGAGCAGATCCAAGTAAGGTAGTTAGCAAAGTGTTATGCAATTTCCCCCCAGTAGGCTGTTGAATGGTTTGCATCTTTTGTGTGTGTGTGGATAAAAATGCAATGGGCCCGTGAGCACTTGAAATACCTGAATTCTATGCAGATACAATGATGTTGGGGGTGGGGGTGGGGGTGGGGAATTGTTCTCTTCAATCATCATTCATCACCACCAAGTTTTCAGTAAGTTTTAGCCCATGTTCAGTTAGATCGATTTTGAGTTTTCAGTCATCATTGCATTAGTCTGCTTATTTCATAACTACAAACTCCCTAGTAAAACAGGGGACTAGTATGGCTTCACACTGTTTCAGAGCAATTGTGTCCACTACCCTAATCAGTTAGGGCTTCGAAAGGATTACCTACAAAGGATCCATTAGGAAACCATTTGGATCCATCTTACAGTTGGAGTGGACTCTTAAACACACAAACCCTTGCACAGGTTCTGAGTTCCAGGTGATTGCAAAGCCAACCAGATAATGATATGTCCATGACCATACACCCACAGAAAATTCATCCACACCCTAATCACTGACATCTCATCCACAACCCCCTCACTCTACAAAGTAAGTCCAGAGTGGATTCACATTGTGTGAGGCACCAGATACCACTCAGTACATTGTCAACAGAATGGACATGAAATTCTGGCCCACTTCCAATAGGGCTGTTGGAACATGGATGTTGAAGTCTCCAAGTACAACACAACAAACCATCTCAACAACACTGCTGAGACTGGCTTAATTAGTTCAGGCAGATTTGTAGTGTAAGTAATCTTCTTGCTGGAAGATTAGGCTTTTCCCAGGAACTTCAATGAGCATTTTAACCATCTGTAGAACTTTGCAAAATAATCTTCTAGACATTTTACCTCTTGTGAATGAGTTGTTAACTAGCTATCAGGTTGCTGGATCTCTTTCAGAGATCTGTACAGGATAAGACTAGACTTTTCGATGGTAAGAAAGAAATGGAAATATACTAAAAGTGAAGGAACACCAAGTAATTATTGAGCATTGCCAAATGACATCCTTGGATGTAAGAGTCTCTCAGATGTAATATTGTTGTTGTTGTTCAGTCGCACAGTCGGTTCTGACCCTTTGCGACCCTATGGACCATTGTTCTCCAGGCGCCTCTGTCCTCCACCATCCCCCTCAGCCCTCCCAGCTCTGTGCCCATTGTGTCTACAATGCCATCTAGCCATCTCATCCTTGGCCTCCCCCTTCTTCTTTTGCCCTCCACCTTTCCCAACATCAATGCCTTCTCAAGTGAATCCTCCCTTCTCATTTGATGTCCAAAGTATTTTAGCTTCATCTTTACTATTTGACCTTCCAATGAGCAGTCAGGGTTAATTTCTTCTAAGATTGACCTATTTGTTCTCCTCGCTGTCCAGGGGACTCTCAAAACCCTCCTCCAACACCACATTTCAAAGGCATCTATTCTTCTGCGTTCAGCCTTCCTAATTGTCCAGCTCTCACATCCGTACATTACTACTGGGAAAACCATTGCTTTGACTATTCTAATTTTTGTTTTCAATGTGATGTCTCTGCTTTTCACTATGTTCCCCAGGTTTCTCATTGCTTGTCTCCCAAGAATCAGTCGCCTTTTTATTTCATGGCTACAATCCCCATCTGCAGTGATCTTTGATCCCAAGAAAGTAAAATCTGTCACTGCTTCTACTTCTTCCCCATCTATTTTCCAGGAACTGATTGGGCCTGTTGCCATTATCTTGGTTTTCTTGATATTGAGTCTCAAGCCAGCTTTTGCACTCTCCTCCTTCAGCCCAATCAAGAGATTCTTTAGGTCTTCCTCACTTTCTGCCATTAGGGTGGTATCGTCTGCATATCTCAGATTGTTGATGTTTCTCCCAGCGATTTTAATCCCATATTGTGATTCCTCCATCCCTGCACTGCGCATTATGTGCTCTGTGTATAGATTGAATAGGCATGGTGATAAAATGCAGCCTTGTCTTACTCCTTTTCCTATTCCAAACCACTCTGTCATCCCATGTTCTGTCCTAACTGTTGCTTCTTGGTTCATGTACAGATTTCTCAGGAGGCATATGAGGTGCTCTGGTATTCCCATCTCTTTAATTATTTGCCACATCTTGTTGTGGTCCACACAGTCAAATGACTTAGTGTAGTCAATGAAACAAAAGTAAACTTGTTTCTGGTATTCCTTTGTTTTCTCCATGATCCAGCGTATGTTGGCAATGTGGTCTCTAGTCCCCCTGCCTCTTCTGAAACCTGCCTGCACCTCTGGTAATTCTCTTTCCACATGCTGCTGAAGTCTATCCTGTATTATCTTGAGCATCACCTTACTAGCGTGTGGGATGAGCGCGATTGTTCGATAATTTGAACATTCTTTGGCATTGCCCTTTTTTGGGATTGGAACGTATACTGATCTTTTCCAGTCCTGTGGCCATTGTTTTGTTTTCCAAATCTGCTGGCATATTGAATGCAGTAATTTGACGCCGTCATCTTTTAGCGCTTTGAAAATGTAATATACAATGGATTTTTTTGGAAAACAGAAGATAGTTTTCTAACCAATCATTCTTCCAGACACATGGACCATAATGCTACCAATTAATAAAAATAATATTTTTCTCTCTCCTTCCATCAATGTGAAAACATTAAGGAAACATGGGGTATTTTTTTAAAAAAAAAATCATGTGTAGAAACACTCACAGGCAACAACTGTGTTCAGAACTGTAGCAGTGGTGTGTAAAAATATAAGCTGCACAGCTCTCAGTGTGGCAAAATGTTGTTATTATATAGAAGGAAACCAAATCTTTTATGAAATGCCTTCATTTGGCCACTTGGCAAATGTAGAGTTCTTTTCCAAACATGTATCTTTTTCCTTCCACAGCTCAAAAAGACACACCACTCTAAAGTGATGCAAAAAGACATTTTTGAGGAAATATTTGTCTTTCCATATAATTCCAAAGAGGAGATACTTTGCATCTCAAAAGCACTGTCTGTCTTAAAAATCAATGCATCAGACAGAACATGATGGCTAAAACTTATTTGACAGTTTCTCATTTATCCTTCCATGCGCACAGATGTTTTTGCCTGGTTGTGACAAACCTATTTAACAATCAAATCACATCGTACCTATTCCCTAACACATTCCATGTCAACGCTTACAATGTAAAAATGTATCTTAGTGTACGAATTATATTATAAATATGCTATAAATATTTAAAAGAATCAGGATTAACATTATAAAAAAATAATTTAAAAATATTCTTTTGTTAACCATGTGTACATTTTAGGTGTGGCTATAAGGGCCACACTGCATATTTTGATTTATCCCCAGCATTTAAAAATCTTTAAAATAGTTTGCATTTCAAAATACAATCCTAATTTCTTCCCTCTCCTTTTCCCTTGGGAATTGGCAGAAGTAGAAGTAAACATTTAAACTGTATTTTAAAATACTCTAAACAATTCTGAGGACTATAAAAAACTGGAGACCCATTAA
Organism: Bradypodion ventrale; assembly: GCA_035047345.1. Taxonomy (NCBI): domain Eukaryota; kingdom Metazoa; phylum Chordata; class Lepidosauria; order Squamata; family Chamaeleonidae; genus Bradypodion; species Bradypodion ventrale. The sequence continues at coordinate 49,650,453 of JAWDJE010000003.1, read as the reverse complement.
TCTCTTTCACCATTTAGCAAACAATTTCATAACTACATGTTTCCCAGCTTTCTCAGAATAACTGATATAGTGTTTAAATCAACCCTCTGCCTCTCTTTTTCTCATTACCTATGTAGGTAACATAAACAAGCAAGCAAACAAACAAACAAATTCTTTGCCTTTTTTTGCATATGTGTGTGTGTGTGTGTGTGTGTGTGTGTGTGTGTGTGTGTGTGTGTGTGTGTGTGTGTGTGTGTGTGTGTGTGTGTGTGTGTGTGTGTGTGTGAAAGAGTGAGAGACAGAGAACAGTAACAAGAATTTTTAGCTAAGGGGTTGGAAAGAGTCCTTTGTGAAAATAACGCTGGCGGATGGACAAGCCAACTACTTTTAAAATAAATAGCTTTCTGTTATTGATCTCTTCCAAAAGAACTAGATGTCAGGGGAGAACAGTATTCATATTGTATGCTTCATATTACAAAATTAAACTGTTTCCCCTTATATATGTTCTAGCCGACTGATAGTATTGAAGGAAACAACTATTGTCATAGTTGTTTATATCGTAAATGATTTCATAGCTCTGTGGTTATTCCACATTTCCTTTCATTGGGGCCTCAGCAGAGATTTATATCTGAAGATGGCTTTTGATGGTTTCCATATCACATCTGGAGTGAGTGTTACTCACTCTGTGAACTAAAAACTTAGTTATTTACAACTCCCCATAGTTCTGACAGTGTCTTTGCCAGGTTGTGTAGCTCAATGTCAGAAATAAAATGCTGCATTCTTTCTTGAGTTTCCTGTGATTATTGATGGCTGTTTTGATGAAAGAAATTGAGAATCTGGTTTAGAATTAACAACCTGGAAGACAATTTAAAGTTTCCTCTGATAAATTATCTGTCAAATGTAAGGGAATAAACACACAGTATATATATTTGTACTTCTTGAAATACAGTATGATGAAATTGCAGATAGTTGAGCCAAAGTACTGTATTTCAAGAAGGATAATGTTCAGATGTCCTTCGTAGTCCACCATTTGTAGACATTCTCATACCATATGTCTCATAGCATATTCCCTTGACATTCTCCTGTGCTAGGAACTTCATTGAGGCACAAAGATACATATCCTATGTATGTTTTAACAGTCAAATACATATCCCTTGCAGTATAAAAGCACTGTTTGTTAAATGTGTACAGCACCTACAGCATTTCCTGCTATTTAGCCAGTCACACATATCAGATTTCAACTGCATGTACATTGCACATTATTTGCATATTCACAGTGTCACGTTTAGTCTATCCTCCATTCAGAATCTTGCATTTAAACTGTCCTGTAACTGTCTTGGGTACAAGTTTTAGAAGAAAAGGAGAATATAAATGAAACAAAGAAAGATTTGCATTGCTTTTTAGATACCTCATTTCTCATTCTGCTTATTCTTATTCTTTTTCTCCCCCTGCTTAGTTTCTTAATTCGTACCCTGGAAACTGCAACCTTGGTGTACTGGCTAATCTTTCTCAAACTAGGTCAGGCAAAAGGAACTACAGAATGAATTCACCAAAAGGTGGCTTCATTTTGGCAGTTTAAAGTCTGACCTAGACACAAAAGAAGATGTTTCTTAACTTTAATGATCTATTGGGACTGAGTATACATATGATTGTGAACAATGATTACTGTATGGATTGGATTGGTGAGCTTTCAAACACCCCCAGCCACAAATATTAATGAACTACAGAGATATCCATGCTTTGAATTCCTCAAAGTCAGCTTTCTGCCTGTTGTGTTCTCAATACTATGCCTTTAACATATATATCAATGTAACCCGTTGCAATTAGGACGCGAGCTAATGACCACCTGGTGGCAATAGCGAGCGCCTAGCTCACAGGTCCCAATTCCCCAAAGAACTACAGCGCGGGAAGATTCCCACCACTACCTCACCTGGACAAGAAGGGCGTGACCAGAAATGACGTCACGCCAACGGTAGCCAATGGGCTATCATGGAGCCACATTCAAATGTATAACCACCGTATATATTGAGCTGCTCGTCCGCCATTACCTCATGTTCCCCCGGACCACCATGCAATAAAGATGTGTTAAGCCAGTCCTTCGGCTGTTCCTTTGTCTTGGTTCTCATACACTAAATTGGCGACGAGGATGGGATATGGCTTCCCACGAGATCAAGACACATGCCGGTTTCGACATCAACAAGCCGGAAGACTGGGAGCTCTTTGAAATGGACTTCCAAGATACGCTGGTGGTGTCCGACATTACGGACGAGGGAAAGAAGAGGGCCATCCTCACTCGGATGCTGGGAAATGCCGCCAAAAGAGTATTGGTGGACCTAGTATCACCGAGGAAAGTGAGCGAGCTAACGGCCAAACAGCTTCTAAAGGTGATGCGCGACCATTTCCAGCCCTCGGTCTCGATGTTTTTGGCTCGAGACGCGTTCTGGAAGAGAGTTCAAGCGCCTGGTGAGTCCATCGCCGCTTTTGCAGCGGCCCTGCGGTTGGCCGCCGGCCCATGCAAGTGGGAAAATCTGGAAATTGCCCTCAGGGACCGTTTGCTGTGCGGCCTGTGGGATGAAGAGGTTCAGCGAAAGCTGATGAACCAGGAGCCGCCCCCGACGCTACGCGAGGTCGTGAAGGCGGCCCAGGCCACGGAGGCCACGAGGGCCGGAGTCAAGGGGTTCAGAGAAAGGCCCCCACAGCCCGACAAGACAGCGGGCTCGGTGCAGGCAGCCAGGCGCACGCCGAAATCTTCCACGGAGAGCAGCGACGATGAGGACGTCCGGAAGGTTCGGAAGGACGGCCGACGCTGCGACGGCTGTGGAGCAGCCCACGACCGCATCAAGTGCCCGTTCCGGAAGGCCGAGTGCCACAACTGCGGACGCCGGGGACACATCGCCAAGGTCTGCAGACGGCGGCGCAGAGACCAGAAAAGCCCGTCAGACCGCCCGCTGAAGACCAAGGAGGGCGCCCGGCCCGCGAGGAAGCCGGACGGCGTGGGCGTGGGCCGCATCTCCGACGACAGCAGCGACGACGCCCCCGTGTACAGCGTGTCCTTGGGACACCCACGTTATTTTGTTGAGGTACTGGTGCAAGGGGCCCCTGTTAGGATGGAGAGAGACTCGGGTTCTTCCTACTCAATTATGTCCCAGTGGGAGTTCTTGGGAATTTCCCCCCACGTGCGCCCTAAGCTTAAAGCGTTGAGGTCCATGCTGCGGGACGTGCAGGGAAATAGCATTCCGGTGTTGGGGGTTGGAAAATTCAAGGTCCAATACAAGCAACAGCCGCGGAACTTCCCCTGGTTGTTCTCAAAGGGGGAAGTTGCAGCCTCCTCGGGACTCAATGGTTTAAGCCCCTGGGTTTGTTCATTGGGGGGGTGCATGCCGTCGGGACTGACCCAATACAGGAGGTGTGTGACACGCACCCCGAAGTTTTCAAGAAAGGACTCGGAAAGTTCAAGGGATCCCCAGTAGCGTTCGACCTGGACCCGGAGGTCCGCCCTATCAGACTCAAGCCGCGCAGAGTGCCTTTCGCACTAAAGGACAAGATAGAGGCGGAACTGGACAAATTGGTGGGCCAGGGGATTCTTGTTCCTGTTGATTCCGCAGAGTGGGAAACTCCGATTGTAACTGCGCTAAAGGCCAATGGGGAGGTTCGCATTTGCGCTGATTATAAGTGCACCATTAATAAGGCGATCCGCCCAAATGCGTATCCGGTGCCGGTAGTCAGCCACCTGTTGGCCAGGTTACATGGGGGAAAGTGTTTCGCAAAACTTGACCTAGCGCAAGCCTATCAGCAACTCTCAGTAACCCCAGCTGCAGCTGCTGCGCAAACAATAGTCACTCATAAGGGGGCGTTCCAGGTGACGCGCCTACAGTTCGGCATGAACTCGGCGGCGGGTATTTTCCAGTCGCTCGTGGAACGCCTCTTAAAGGGGCTGGAGGGGGTCTTGCCATACTTTGATGACGTGTTGATAATGGGGGGGAGCGAGGCAGAGTTGGCTGAAAGGCTGGACAAAGTGCTGGCGGTGTCCGAAAAGGCGGGGTTGAGGTTGCGAAAAGACAAATGTGTTTTCTTTGCCAAAGAGGTTGAGTTCTTGGGTTTCCGGGTGACCCCCGAGGGAATCAAACCCTCCAAATCAAAGGTAGCCGCCATTCGAAATGCCCCTCGCCCCACCTCCAAGCCCGAATTGCAGTCGTTCCTAGGGCTCTTAAACTTTTACCACTCTTTCCTGCCTCGGAAGGCATCGGTAGCAGAGCCACTTCACAAGCTACTCAAGAAGGACGAGGCGTGGAAGTGGGGCGAGAGCCAGGAGAGGGCATTCAGAGACCTGAAACAACTCCTAGCGTCTGACGCCATTCTCACCCATTTTGACCCCAAGAGACCTGTGGTCCTGATATGCGACGCATCCCCAGTAGGGGTGGGGGCGGTGCTGTGCCACATATTGGAAAATGGGAGAGAGGCCCCGGTAGCATTCTACTCCAGATCCCTGTCCCAAGCGGAACGAAACTACGCTCAAACAGACAGGGAGGCGCTAGCAATAATCGTGGGGACTAAAAAGTTCCACGATTTCCTCTATGGCCGTCCTTTCACCATAGTGACTGACCACAAGCCCCTGCTAGGCATTTTCACTGCTGACAAACCCACTCCTCAAATCCTGTCCCCTAGGATGTTAAGGTGGGCCATTTTCTTAAACACGTATCAGCACGCGTTAGTGTACCGCCCAGGAAAAGAAATAAGCCACGCGGACGCCCTGTCGAGGTCTCCCCTCCCCAACGCTAACAGCTTCGTGGGTGAGGAAGAACGAGACCGCTAAGTGCTCCTGATAGAGGTCTTAGATTCGCCCCCCATTGTACCCGCAGACATCGCCAAGGCGACCGGCAAGGACAAAACGCTTGCTCTAGTCAGCTCCTGGGTGCAGAAAGGGTGGCCAGCGTCCGCCCCGGCGGCAGAGTTCGGCCCGTTTTTTAGGAAGAGGCTAGAGTTGTCCATAGAGAGGGGGTGCCTTCTGTGGGGCCAGCGGGTGGTAGTCCCCGAATCCCTGAGGCCGCGGGTGCTCAAACTGCTGCACGTCAGCCACCCTGGGATTGTACGCTCCAAGGCTCTGGCCAGGAGCTATTTCTGGTGGCCCCAATTAGATGACGACATCGAGCACATGGTGGGCACTTGCGAAAGATCCCGACCCGAAGAGGCGCGTCTGCCGTACAGGGAATGGGACGCGGCAAAGGGGCCTTGGTCGCGTGTGCACATCGACTTTGCGGGACCATTTACGGGGACACTTTTTCTCCTCGTGGTGGATGCTTACTCCAAGTGGTTGGAGGTAATTCCAGTTACTAGCACCTCTTCAGCAACGACGGTGAAGCATTTGCGGAGGGTCTTTAGCACGTTCGGTATACCCGACACCCTAATTAGTGATAACGCTAGTTGTTTCACGTCCGCTGAGTTCAGGGCATTCACGGAGATCAACGCCATTTGGCACATCACCTCCGCCCCTTTCCACCCGGCAACAAATGGCCAGGTAGAGCGCCTCGTGCGCACCACCAAGGATGCGCTGAGGCGCATGGGTCCCGGGGATCTCAACCTGCAAGTGTGTCAGTTCCTGCTGGGATACAGGGTGACCCCCCTAGCTTCAGGGTACTCGCCCGCAGAGCTCTTAATGCGTAGGAAGCTGACCACGATTCTGACCAGGCTAGACCCAACGAGGGTGGAGGACACAGGGAGGAACATCGGGTTAGCGGCCATGAAGAGTTTCGAAGTAGGTGCCCCGGTGCATTGCAGGAACTACGCTAGCGCGGGGCCAGCCTGGGTCCCGGGCGTCATCGTTGGGCAGACGGGTCCTATGTCGTATTGTGTGGAGACCAGTGCGGGTCTACTTAGGAGGTGGCACGCAGACCAGCTCCGGCGCCGGGTTCCGGACGAACAACGCGCGGACGGCGCGGAAAAGGATTCAACGTTAGGGTTCTCCCCCACCCGTTCAGCCCAAGGGGGAGGAGAGGGGGGCTGGTGGTCCCCACCTAGGGGGGAGGGAAAGGAGTCCGATTCTGTCCTCATAGATATCCTGCGGAATCCTTCTAATGACACCCTAGGGGATAATTCTGATTTTCATTTACAAAACCGGGGGGGTTTTCCGGAGTGGTCCCCCACCCATCCAAGCGAGAAGCGGGGTTTTTTGTTAGTCCCCAGTGCCCCCAGTTTTTCCGTCCCTTCCCCAAAAGCCGCAGAGCCGCAGCAAGTCACTAACGAGTTTCCCTCTCCCGTTGCAGGACAAGGAGCCGGGACATGCCAGCCTGCAGCACACCCAAAGCGCGTTTGCAATAAGCCATCTTGGATGAGAGACTTCATCTCATCCTAGGGGGGAGGGATGTTGTGTTCTCAATACTATGCCTTTAACATATATATCAATGTAACCCGTTGCAATTAGGACGCGAGCTAATGACCACCTGGTGGCAATAGCGAGCGCCCAGCTCACAGGTCCCAATTCCCCAAAGAACTACAGCGCGGGAAGATTCCCGCCACTACCTCACCTGGACAAGAAGGGCGTGACCAGAAATGACGTCACGCCAACGGTAGCCAATGGGCTATCGTGGAGCCACATTCAAATGTATAACCACCGTATATATTGAGCTGCTCGTCCGCCATTACCTCATGTTCCCCCGGACCACCATGCAATAAAGATGTGTTAAGCCAGTCCTTCGGCTGTTCCTTTGTCTTGGTTCTCATACACTAAACTGCCCAAACCTATGTGGGAGACTTCTGGGTTTTCTAAAAGTGTTTTTAAAAACTGAAAGCACTGATTAGTGCCATTTTTCTTCATTGCAAAGTCCCCTGGATCTCCCCCCCCCCAACATACACACACACACCACTAATGAGCATCAATCTCCTTTATACTGGTTCAGTCCATTGGTCTATCCTGCTCAGTACTGTTCATTCTAGTCTCTTCAAGTTCTCAAGCATGGATCTTCTTGGATCCCTTGAACTGCAAATGTCAGAGATTCCAACATTTAAAAAAAGTCTTATAGGCTTCTAACTTCCACATACTTGTCTCTTCATGTGCAAGACAAAACTTCTGATTAAGTATTTTGGTAAGTCACTCTCTATGCCTCCCCATTTAAAGTGTCTTCTATCACCACACTCTTTGAAAAAGCTATTTGCATGGTTAGTTGTTCCTTTTCTTCACTCTCTGGTTTAATGTCTGCAAAGCTGAATGGCAGTTAAACCAATATCAAGGAAAGAATTACCAAGTTGAATGAATGAAAAACATTCTTACTCTGCTGGTGAAATTATCTGGGATGTTGATCCCTCAAAAGAATGACTTTTTTAAGTCTACGTATACCCCAGCCTGTAGTCCATCCTTAATCAAGTTAAAGGGCAATAGGAAAGAAGAAAACCAAGCAAGATGTGAATGTAACAAGGTAGACCAAGACTTCAAAGCTCCATGAGCATCACTGTTTCACACAGGTTGAAGAGTCCCTGTTTTGATTCTGCTAACAATGCTAGAATGCCCATCACTGCTACCAGGTTCTCTCAATTACACTGCACAACAATGATTTTTACTGCCAGGAGTAACGCATGTGATTTACATGATAGCAAGTGTGCTGATTCCAAATCTCAACTCAGAATTTGCCTATCACATACATTATTTTAAGTTATAGGTATGCTATAGATGTTCATATGGTCAGTAATTGGGTAAGGTATTTTTACATGGGATCATTATAACTGTTGTAGCTACCACTATGCCTACTACCACCTCAACTGAATCACGTCTCCTGGTGACATGCATGTTCCCACACAAGGAGGTGGCAAAACGGAGTAAAAGTGTTCAAAGAAAGGAAATCCGTTTGAGGCTCGAATATATAATAATATCTAATTTAATGTTATCATCTTATAATTGATATATTCAGAATCTTCCAGTAATAGCAATACAACAAGTCCAATATGTTGTGAAAGTTAACCGGTATGCAAACTCTTTGGGGAGAACTTCCCTTCATTAGACAACTTGACTTGCTAACCTTCCAATATCTGGTTATATCATGTATAAAGTATATAATTTCATAGGGTAACGTGTTTTCATGTCTTCCAATATCTGTAAATACATACAAACAGATTTCCTTTCTTTGAACACTTTTACTCCGTTTGGCCACCTCCTTGTGTTCTTGCATTTCTTGGCTCTATGGCGTTTTGGGCAGATCCTCCGATGGCACCTCTGTCTCAACACATCGAACTTTCAATCCAGGGCTTTTACAAAGATATAATACAATGGGGACTGGACAAACATGAAGACCTCTTCCCACAGCTGTTACTAATCATTTGCATGGCCAGCGTCTTCCTGGCTTATATAATTTTGACATCATTAAAAGTTCAAGCATTGTGGTGTAATGTACTCTTTTAGATATTCTTGTATCCCTTTGTATATAATATTATTATTTTGTAGCCCTTTACTATATGATGTAATAAATGCAAGCAGTTAATTAGGAGGCATGGGAAGGGAGTGCTATATTATACACACCTGGTCACCTATTAGTAGGACTTATAAGGGACGAAACATGTAGAGTCAGTAACGTCCACAGCCCAAAATGAATAAACTATGAGAGGTTAGGACGCAACATGAAAACAAGTTACCCTATGGAATTATATGCTTTATACATGATATAACCAGGTGGGTCTCTCTTTAATACTTAACTCAGTAGGAATATTCCAGTTCAGAATTTAATTTTGTATATATTGTATGTATTTACAGATATTGGAAGACATGAAAACAAGTTACCCTATGAAATTATATGCTTTATACATGATATAACCAGATATTGGAAGGTTAGCAAGTCAAGTTGTCTGATGAAGGGAAGTTCTCCCCAAAGAGTTTGCATACCGGTTAACTTTCACAACATATTGGACTTGTTATATTGCTATTACTGGAAGATTCTGAATATATCAATTATAAGATGACATGCATGTTCCAGCAGCAGCTGGGCATGTCTGGGCAAGTCAGTGAGATAATGTCAGAAATAGGTACAGTAGATAAGATGAGATGGACCAAGGGCTCATCTCTAGTGTGAAACCATCTTATTGGATATTACAGCTAGGCCATAGCGAATTGGTTTTGAGCTAAAGATGAGTAGGCACATCTGTGTTAATAAACCAGATAATTTTTGTTAAATTTATGGCAAATATACCTCATGTGATCAATGCAAGAACCTAACCAAGAGGGTGAGATTTGCTAACTTAAGATTCTGACATCCTAGACAGAATCGGACTTCAGATTTGGATTCAGCACACTTGATTTAGTATAGGACACATGGATTAGATGAAGTAGCAGACAATTATTATTATTATTTGTGATGCAGTGTTATCATCATGAAAAAAAACTACCATGTGGAAAGTGTAGGAGATAGAACAGTGCTGCAGAAAACACTGCCACTGACTTATGAATTGTCTTGTTAGGAACCTATACCATGATTACAATTTCATGCTGAGGACAAAATCACGTACACACAAAATGTTCAAGTTCCACATCCCAGCAAGAAAAGACCAGTGTTTCACATGTCGATGGGATGACCTACCTCCAGTACTTGTTCCTCTGGTTCCCTTTCCTAAGTGTAAGACTTCTTTTGCCTTTAGAATTGGAAGAAAGATTTGAAGACATAGTAGAAAACAATCCTGGGCAGAGGAGTCAAATTCAAATGGAAAATTTTAAAAAGCTATTTTAATTGCCTGAGCAATAGCTGAGCAGTTCTTATCTGAGCACTTTTAGAGTAGGTATGAAGACTATCACCCTTCCCTAAATGTAACTAGCTTTCCATTTTAATGACTCATAATAGAAATTTGTTGTAATGGTCCACAGGAGTCGTAGTGCTGAACACAAGGAAGGTGCGAGAGATGAGGCTATGATGGAAAAGGCCAGCCCCGATACCCCGAGGTGGTCTGTATTTATTGACTACATTTGGAAGTCAGCACGCACAGCCTGCATGAGACCCCCGTGACAGGAAGCTTGCTACGTGGCACTTGGCTGATTGGGTTACACTTACCAGCCTGCGTGCCCAGGTTGCCCATAGGCAGACTCTATCAGAGGATTGTGGTGAGACTCATTGTTCCCATGTTATCTTGAGTCCTAGAAGACTCTGTGTACCTATGCATAGCTATTTAGTCTAACTGTGGTTGGTGTCTGCTCAGCCCTTTACACGGACATGAACTAGACACCGTATGCTGTTTGCGCCTCTCTCCTCATGACACTTGCTCTACTGCTTTCAGTGCCCTCAGCCAAGGAAACATGGAGTCACTATTGCTCTCTAAAACTAATTTTCCCATACCCAATCGCCTTTCCGGTTGAGCCAGGATGGTCTCGGGATTGTTTGCAAAGCCCGACAAACCCATTGGGAAAGGTAGCTGTCCAATTAGTGGCATGAGCAACCCACAATTCCCTTTTCTTTATTTTCTAAAGCGACTTGGCTGAGAACCTGACAGACATAGGGCATAAGCTGTCGAGGTGTGCATTTCACAAAGCAGCATAGCATGACTCCCACTACCACAATGCCAGTGGTGACTTTAAGCGTTGTTTGTAGCCAGTTCCATGGTACCCAGGACCAGAGCTCATTCCACCACCCCCAACTGGTGTCCTGTTGAATGTGTGTGACTATTTTGTCCAAGTCAGTGATTTGGCTTTGGATTCTGCAGGAATTATCTGTGAGATTGAAGCAACACATATTGTGAACTGTTTCACATCCTAAGTGATGGAGAAGGCGCAAATAATCAATAGCTGCTCAATTATCCAATACTGCATGTCTAATTTCTATTTGCTCTTGATTAAGTAAAGCTATAGCTGTAGAAGTGTGATTGAGACCTTTGGCCAGGGCGCATGCCAACTGACCAATCTTACGTGCATTCCCTGCTGCAAGTCCGGGTACTCCTACAAGACTTACCGCTAAGGCAACACACTCTGATTTACTGAGTAACCTTATGTTGCTGTCACAAGTTTTGTCGAGCTTGACTGCTCATTGTGGTACAACTCGATGTGGTGTAAGCATTTCCCTTTTTGGGAGAACCAGTGTCAAACGACTTATACAACAAAATGAATCTGATACATTGGTTGGAATATAGTTCCATGTACGTTGGTTACAAGTGAAGAACCACCCTGTGGGCAAAATGACATGACTATACATAAAACCGATAATGTCCGGGTGATTACATCTCCAAGTCTCTTTGCCTGGGTCAAGGCAGTGATGATGCAGGCTCTCGACTGAGGAGCAGCCTGTCATTCTGGCACAAGATGTATTTGGGCTGATAGCCACTCGGGGTGTAACAAGAGTGACTGCATCAGTGGGCAAAGTTTTTGTTATCAGAGTCCCCCAATTTATGTAAGTCGCATATGTGATGCGGTGATAGCGTCCAAGTATATGCTTAGGCACCCACTCAATGTCCCGAGTCTGCTCTCCTGGAGCACTGCAGACCGGAACAAGGCAAGTGCTCAACAATGAAGCATGGTTCATGGTCTGCTTTATGCAAAAGTCAGATTGGTTGACAAGTCCGGCAGGTCTTTCCCATATGTTATACTGGAGCCTGGCACACAAGTCCACGCCAGACATAAAGTCCACGGAGGAAGCCCCGACCTCTCTCCCCAACAAGGAAAGGATCAAAACAATCATCAGGAAGTTGTAGGTAATTTGAGCTAGCACTCCGGCCACCATGTTTTGTGGGCTCAGTGTGTTGCTCAACCAAGATGGACATGGCATCGTCACACAGGGTCTTGACCATTCCCCCCATGATTCTCGGGTCTGGTCTCGGCTGAAACCCTCTCCTCCGTCTGGGTCCCCCAGTCAGACTTACTCCCTCCATCTCAGGCAGGGGGTCCTGGAGCGATCGCCTCCAAGCCATGAGGCTCAAGATGTGGTTTTACGCAACAAGCTGGAATCCAAACGACACCTGTAGGAGACAAAATTGCTGCATACCCTCTCCCCCACGTTACCAGGGCAGCCGGACCCTTCCAGGAAGGATCCGGCGGGACCCGGTAATGTACCATGGGGCGCGGGATGCATTCCTGAGTACAGAAATGCTTCTCCTGTAGGGTGCAGTCAGCAAAAATGTTAAGATGATTGTACGTGAACAAAACTTTATGCAAGCGCTGCTGTGCCTCAGCCTGAGTTCTTGGCATGGCTACTTCTTCCCTTCTTTCTTGTTTTTCAATACACTAATACCTCATACAACGTCCAAACTTGGTTCCACAAGTTAGGACGTTGTATGAATTCCGACTTTGTATGAGGCATGCAAAATCCTATCCGCGATGCCTCATACAACGTCCAAATTATTGCCACTGATGCTTTGTATAACGTTATTCCCCTGGTGAGAGCGGGGAGGCGGGGGCTAAAGGCTGGCCCCAGCACTGAGGCGGCCAGAGAAGTGACTGTGGGGGAATCCCCCAAAGTATCCAAGCGGCCCCGAGCACCCTCGCCCGAGGACAGGAGGAATGGGGCGAGGAGGAGGAATGGCACTTCCTGGGCGGCGGCGGGAGACCCGACGAGTCTCCTCCTCTTTGGGCACTGGTCGCTTCTCTTGCTCCCACTGGCGAGTCTCGCTCCCACCTACCCGCTCTCAACCAAGGGTCGCTTCCCTGGCGAGAGCAGGGAAGGGAAGGGAGACTGGCTTCAGCTGTGAGGCAGGCAGTGTGGCGCATAAGAAGACCAGCCATGATGGAGTCTCGCTTCCCCACTCACAACCAAGGGATGCTTCCCTTGCAAGAGCGGGGAAGCGATCGAGACTCCAGCGTGCCTGGTCTTCTTATGCGCCATGCTGCCCGCCTCACAGCTGAAGCCAGTCTCACTTCCCTTCCCTGCTTTCGCCAGGGAAGCGTCCCTTGGAGACTGTCTCAAGCAGTCCATCAAAAGGTCTTTTATTCAAAAATACCTTAATGACTGGTCGCTGTTTCCACTCTATGTTCTGCTCCACTGTCGCTATGACCTGGAATCCTTCAACTGCCCCTTCCTCTCTCGGGCGGTCTGTCGACCCGAATCCTGCATCTCCTCTGACAACCTCCTTGCCCCCACCTGGCAAATGATATGGAACCATGATCAATTGTGCTACTGAATCTCCTTTCCTAATTGTTTGGGGTAACTGTGTCCAAAGCTGGATCTTAATGATTCCGGTGTAATGGGAGTTGATGACTCCCGGGATCACAAAGATTCCTTTCTTCCCAGCACTGCTCCGAGGCAACACTATTCCCATGATGTTATGAGGCAGGGGTCCCTGATACTGGGAGTTGACTAGATAGACTGTGCCTGGCTGGTCACAAGTGACCTCCTCCTGGCACACTAAATCTAGTCCTGTGCTGCCCTTGGTTTCTGCCTGTGCCTTGGAAATGCTGGGTGCCATACTGAATGTGGCTACTGGGATCCCTGCCCTGGGGCTGCCCTATTTGAACCAGGGCTAGGGACACACCCGCTGCTTGGTTTCCCGAATTGGGGCAATGACGTGCCCAATGGAAGCTGTTGTGGCACCTTGGACACTGGGTGGTTGGGTCGGGTGGATAGCCCATGGATTGGCTGCCCCCTTGTTTTGGGGCTGCTTTGACCTACACTCTTTTGGATAGTGCCCTATTTTGCCACCCTGGTGGCAAGCCCTCTTGTCCCTATACTTGGGCCGGTTTCCCTCTTGTACTGCCACTGCTAACAGACCCATTTTGTAAGAGTCTGTCCCAACTTCAGTGCAAGCTCTGATCATGTCGGTAAGCATCAGATCAGGAGAATGACCCATTGCCTGAAAAACTTTGCGGCAATCGAGATTGGCATTGTCTTTTGCCAGTTTCATCATGAGATCTTCCTGTGTCTCCTGGTTGTCTACCTGCCTGCTTATCGCTTCTTCTAGCCTATTGATGAAATCCATGTAGGGCTCCTGTGCACCCTGTTTGATGGAGGTGTAATTCTTAGCTCCCTTGCTGGAAGCTGGAACCTTTTTTTATTATTAAATTTTAAAAGTAATACAAAATACAAAATGCTTATAAAAGAAGAAAGAAAAAAAATTCACATACAATATGAAAATGAAACAAGAGCATAGAAAAATATGAATATAGGGTAGCCATATATACTGAAAGTATAAGGATAAAGGTAGAAAGTTTTAAATTACCATATTCCACAATTCATGTCCTCTTAGCCCAATAATAATTATCAATAGAATAATGAGTTCTGGAAGCTGGAACCTTATGGTATGCTTTGAAAGCAGCCACTGAAGACAGCTGGAGTGTGGCTGCCGGCAGGAGAGACTGTGCTTGAATAGTCTCGAATTGACCCGAGCCATAAAGTTGCTCCGGGATCACTGCTCCACCCATCTTAGCTGCTCTAGCCTGTGCTTCCATCCTGTACTCGCTATCCCACAAAAGATACCTACTGGAGTTCAACATCATCTGCATGACGGCTTTCCAGTCATGAGGAATGAGTAAGGTGGATTCACAGAGCTGCTGGAATGTGCCCTTTGTGAATCTGCTTTGGAGTCCTGTCTCTACGATGGCTTTGCGGATTTCCGCAAGCAATTTGTATGGAATTGGCGTGTACACTGCCACTTGATTGCCCATGAGGGCATCCATTTCTACGTGGACTGGGCATAGCTGTTGCAGCGCAGCCAACTCATCAGCCGGTATCTCTCCTTTGCATGTTTCCTCCTCTATCATCAATCAAAAAGAGCTTTTGGTTGTCTGGGAAGCGCCTGTGCTAACTGGATTTCTGTCCCCTCCCGCAGTTTCTGCAGTTGCCGCTGGAGGAGAATCCCCCATACCCCCCTATCTAAACTGGATGGTCAGACAGAGGCGTGTTGGGGCTGATCGTTCCATGTAATCTTGTGTAGTGGTCTCTGTCCAGACTGGACTAGCCACTGAAATTAAGCATCTACACTCGTTCCAAGTTGCAATGTTGTCAGGTGCCCTGGGCTTCTGTTTAAGGCAGTATCCTATCCTATCCCAAACTTCTGTTTCTAACATTCCTGCTTCTGGGTAGAACAGACAATGTTCCCCCAGATGCTTCACTAGTGCAGTCAGACGCTGTCTGCTTATTCTGTACTCGTATTGCCTGGCCAGGGCTTCGAGCTCACCATGATGAGTCTCTTGCCTGACGGTCAAGGTGTGCCTCCCCAAGCTGGCCCCCATTACCTCCCGGTGGGGAAATTCCCTGGATGTCTTACACAACTCACGAGTCGATGCTACCACAGGACGAGTCTGAGTGGTACGGCTGGGCGGGTCAAGCACAGGACGATGTCCCTCAGGTTTGGTGATGGATGGTGACCATGGCCTCGGTTGCAGCGCATCTGCTGCTCTGCCTCTGGTTGTTCTGGATCTCGGCTTTCCCCGGCTTTGGAATGCGTCTGTTCCTCTGCATGAGGTCTGCCGACGTGTGAGCGTGCAGCCTCCCTTGAGCTGTTCTGAGTTCCGATTGAAGATGCTTTCCAATCAGAACTGTTGCACTACTCCCAAGTAGACTCATCGAGGGTCACCATATGTTGTAATGGTCCATGGGAGTCGTGGTGCTGAACTCAAGGAAGGTGCAAGAGATGACGCTATGATGAAAAAGGCCAGCCCCGATACCCCGAGGTGGTCTGTGTTTATTGACTACAGAGTCAGCACGCACAGCCTGCGAGAGACCTCCGTGACAGAAAGCTTGCTACGTGGCACTCGGCTGGTTGGGTTACACTTACCAGCCTGCATGCCCAGGTTGCCCATAGGCAGACTCTATCAGAGGATTGTGGTGAGACTCATTGTTCCCATATTATCTTAAGTCCTAGAAGTCTCTGTGTACCTATGCATAGCTATTTAGTCTAACTGTGGTTGGTGTCTGCTCAGCCCTTTACACGGATGTGAGCTAGACACCGTATGCTGTTTGCGAGACCTTGGGCCTCTCTCCTCATGACACTTGCTCTACTGCTTTCAGTGCCCTCAGCCAAGAAAACATGGAGTCACTATTGCTCTCTATAACTAATTTGCCCATACCCAATCGCCTTTCCGGTTGAGCCAGGATGGTCTCGGGATTGTTTGCAAAGCCCGACAAACCCATTGGGAAAGGTAGCTGTCCAATTAGTGGCGTGGGCAACCCACAGAAATCCCATATGTTATAACCAATGCTACATTGCAGACATACCTGAGAGTAAGTTTGACTGAACACAGTGGAATTTACTTAAATATGGATAGGAAGGGACCATGGAAAAACAGTATAAGTCATTCACCAAAGTCAGTAAGACATACTTAACTCCAGTCCATGCTCATAAAAAGAATGGAATGAAACTACATTGTGCAAACAGGAGCTGACTATTGCTGAGTCAAGGATTTTTGCCAGGCCTAATTCCACAAAACTGTATGTACTGATAATAGAAAGTGATTGCAAAGCTCGTTCCTATGACCATTTAACCTAGGTTTATGGGATATTTGTCACCAAACTAACACTAAGCATCTGTGGGGGAAAGAATTAATCTAAGCCTCATGACACATAGTGTTTTTCAGGTGCCTCAATTACTAAATTATGCCCTTGACATTACTAAATATCCCTTTCACTGTACTGACTTGTAATAAAAAGTATAAATACTCAGAAAGCTGAGACTGAACCACTAGCAAGAATGGAAAACACTCTACTTAAAGTGAAATGAGAATATGCTACCCAACAACTTGCTCAAAGATTTGGTAAGTGCATTAATACAGGAAACATAAATATGTACAGTTAAGAATACATATATATCTGGACTGGTGTCAAAGAAATTGCTAACAGTATTAGTACTGCCTTCTGCTTTCCCCCCCCCCCAAGCTGGGTGACAGGATATAAATTTACTACAGAGGCAAATAAGTGCATAGAATTTAAAAAGGTCAAACCAAATCATGTAAAACGGAAACCTAAATGGTATTATATACACACACACACACACACACACACACACACACACACCCCTTTTTGTCTGCTGTCATTGCGGACGCTCTCTCAGCCTTGCTGCGTGGCGCCGTCTCAGCCTGACTTTGGCCGCCGCCACGCTCCCCAGCGAGTAGAGTCAGTGGGTAGCCATCACAGCCCGGTCCCTCCATCCTCCCGTGGGTTGTGTCAGGTAGAAGGGAGGCTCCATTTTGGAGGATGGACAGAGGACCCATGGGGAGAGGCCTATGGAAGGTGGCAGCCCAGTTCTGTCCTCCGCCCTCCCCCAGCTGTGGGTTCTCCCTTCCCCCCAAGGTGTGCCTCAGTAGTGCAGAGGAGCCATGCTGCAGTGGCCACCCGCCGACAGTAGTTGCTGGGGTGGAGCGGCCGTAATGGCTGTAATTGCCACCATCCGTACTGGAGGCTAGGCCATGTGCCACCTGGAATGCCGGGCAGACTTTGACACATGCGTGGAATTTTGCATAGGTGCCATAGCCTGGAATGCCAGGCAGGGTTAGGCGCATGTGTGGATTCTTGCACATGTGCAGTCACCTCCCCTGGTTGTTTCTGCCAGCCGGGGGGCACATTGCAGCCCCTTTTCAGGGGCAAGGACCCCAAGCTGGGCTGCCAGTTACCCATGCCGGCCACCCCAGACATTGAAGGTAGGTGTGCACGCAGTTTCCAGTGCAATAGGTGCAGGGGTGTTGTTTTGAATGAGGGAGACCTGTGATGTCATGGAGCCCCAGATCTGGTCAGCTGGGAATTGGTTGAGCTGTGACAATGACATCACAATCTCCCCTGGTTTCCTTTTTCCCCTTGCTTTTTCTCCTGTCAGTGGGGGTGTCCCCTTTGCGGATTTATTTAGGGGGTGTACCCCTCCCCATGGGGCTTGACACCCCTGCAGTGACTGTCTCTTCGGCCCAAGGTATGTATATGCCAAGTTTCAGTGCAATCAGTGCAGGGGTGTAGATTTGTATAAGCAACATACAGCACCGGACCATGATTTTAGTTATTTAGATAGTAATTATTTACCTTCAATTTTCTAGTAAGTAGCATATAATTGAATTACATTAGTACAGTATTACAGGCGCACCCCCCAATAAAGGACTCAAACACTAATGAAAGTGGATAACGGCATTGGGCCACATTTATTGATTCATGCCCTAGTCCGAATTATAAATTTCTATTGGTAAAACAACCAATCATAATTCTTAAGGCAAGCAGGCCGAAGTAACACTGGTAAGGTACCACCCAAAATTGCCAACGGCAATTGGTTACAATGTATCTATTTGTATCAATTTGTTTGTTGACAACAAACAAATTGTTGACCGTAGTCAATATCTAACTAATGACCCTACCCTCTGACGCGTATCCGTGAAATCACGGGGTGATGCATGCTGTCTAGCTATAGCCATCACCCCGTCGCCTAGTTCGTCGTTGACCGGACAACGTTTAACCAACTTATGCCTGTCTAGTGTTGTCCAGTCAATTGCGAACCTGCCGGATACCTGTGGGTCATAAATGTTTACCTTACCAGTGCTACCCGCCCATGTGACCAAAGTCAACAGCAGCAACAGAAACCCCTATATCAAACCATAGCAACAGTGTGGGATGGGCAAAGAAGCCAGGACCCGAGAGCCAATGTGGGTCCCAGCCAAAAATTCCCACCCGGCCCCGAAGTGACCAAAATATCACACTGTTAACTAGGGAGGGGGTGGAGGGGAAAAACTTCTCCGCTCTGTCGCTTCGTAAAATGGCAGCGCAGCTGCCTCGTGGCCACCCCTTTTATAAGGGAGCTGGCCACGCCCCCTAACTACCCGGATGCCTTCGTCCGGTGGGGGGGGGGGGGGGCCGCAAAGTGCGCGGCGGCCATTTTGGCGCCGCGCTTGCATTGCAGGCGCACCCCCCAATAAAGGACTCAGACACTAATGAAAGTGGATAACGGCATTGGGCCACATTTATTGATTCATGCCCTAGTCTGAATTATAAATTTCTATTGGTAAAACGACCAATCATAATTCTTAAGGCAAGCAGGCCGAAGTAACACTGGTAAGGTACCACCCAAAATTGCCAACGGCAATTGGTTACAATGTATCTATTTGTATCAATTTGTTTGTTGACAAAAAAACAAATTGTTGACCGTAGTCAATATCTAACTAATGACCCCACCCTCTGACGTGTATCCGTGAAATCACGGGGTGATGCATACTGTCTAGCTATAGCCATCACCCCGTCGCCTAGTTCGTCGTTGACCGGACAACGTTTAACCAACTTATGCCTGTCTAGTGTTGTCCAGTCAATTGCGAACCTGCCGGATACCTGTGGGTCATAAATGTTTACCTTACCAGTGCTACCCGCCCATGTGACCAAAGTCAACAGCAGCAACAGAAACCCCTATATCAAACCATAGCAACAGTGTGGGATGGGCAAAGAAGCCAGGACCCGAGAGCCAATGTGGGTCCCAGCCAAAAATTCCCACCCGGCCCCGAAGAGACCAAAATATCACACTGTTAACTAGGGAGGGGGTGGAGGGGAAAAACTTCTCCGCTCTGTCGCTTCGTAAAATGGCAGCGCAGCTGCCTCGTGGCCACCCCTTTTATAAGGGAGCTGGCCACGCCCCCTAACTACCCGGATGCCTTCGTCCTGTGGGGGGGCCCGTAAAGAGCGCGGCGGCCATTTTGGCACCACGCTTGCATTGCAGGCGCACCCCCCAATAAAGGACTCAGACACTAATGAAAGTGGATAACGGCATTGGGCCACATTTATTGATTCATGCCCTAGTCTGAATTATAAATTTCTATTGGTAAAACGACCAATCATAATTCTTAAGGCAAGCAGGCCGAAGTAACACTGGTAAGGTACCACCCAAAATTGCCAACAGCAATTGGTTACAATGTATCTATTTGTATCAATTTGTTTGTTGACAACAAACAAATTGTTGACCATAGTCAATATCTAACTAATGACCCCACCCTCTGACGCGTATCCGTGAAATCACGGGATGATGCATGCTGTCTAGCTATAGCCATCACCCCGTCGCCTAGTTCGTCGTTGACCGGACAACGTTTTACCAACTTATGCCTGTCTAGTGTTGTCCAGTCAATTGCGAACCTGCCGGATACCTGTGGGTCATAAATGTTTACCTTACCAGTGCTACCCGCCACACGGAGGGGCTTCAAAGAAGGCCTGACGCCCCCCCAGACCGTCAGCTCGGTCAACAGGCCTGCTCGCCAATCACCCAACAGGAGGTCCATACCTCCTCGCGACAGATGGGCCCCATCCCCTGCATACAGGTCATAATTTTGTAGACTAATAGCGGGGTGACGACTGACCCTCCCCCAAGCCCTGTCGACAAGGAACCGCGCCACTGCCCTATTCACCATGCGTCTAGCGCGGTCAAGGGCCAGGAGGTCGAAACCCCCTCTGTACGCATGGCGCGGAACCATGTCTGACCAAACAAGGGTCGTGGCGGGCCAGACGTAATGCAGGTAGGCGAGGTCCTCGCAAATCGCATGCTTCAGCGATAAGCCGGTGACCTGGCCCAAATCATTGCCCCCTAGGTGTATGATGAGAATGTCAGGCGGGTCAGCATTCTGGCCTGAAAAAAGGAAAGGCAGCAGCTCCCGCCATAACATCCCAGGCTTACCATGCCATGTGAGACTTGCGTATGCACCCAGTCCCAGTCGGGGTCCCCACTCTGTCGCCGCAGCGTAACGCGCTGCCCTGTGCACGTAGCTATGGCCCACCAGCCATACTGTCACCGGTGTAATACGACACCCAGGGTCTGTAAGGAAAAACGAGGAAAAGAAGGTAAGGTGACTAAACTGGTACTCACGGCGGAAGTGGGCGCACATAAAACTGAAAACATTGCGAACCCCACCTTCCCATGCTGCGTATGTCAGCCCCGGAGTACCCAAAAGCAGCTGCAGTTGAGGCCGCCCCTATTCGGAATGAATGGGTGCCATAACGGGCGCCCGGGAGGCCCACACTGGCCAGCGCTTTGCCTGTCACCTTCCAAAATTGAAATTTAGTAAGGGGAGACCCATCTTGGTGACAGAAAAACGGGCCATGGTGCGTGCCACGCAGTGCAAGAAACTCCTGTAGGGCACCAACCGGACAGATGTCTGCCAAAGAACACCGTAGCAGTCTTACACCACTGCCTACGCCATGCTGATCCGTCTTAGAGGAGCGTATCCTCAACTGAGCCCAGTCTTTGGCAACATAGACATCCTCGAGTTCCAGTGCCCTACGACTTGCATCCGCCTTAGACAGCATCACAAGCTCGCTGATGCGGAGCGCTCCAAAAAATGCCACCATTGTGGCTGCATGAAATAGGGCTGCCTCATATCTATCAAAACAGAGGCCAGGCCAGCCCCGGGCCAACTGGGTAAGAACCCCTGGGGAAATCGGGTGGCGGTCGTCCGGGCAACGCCCGCGCTCGCGCACCCACCCCTCCAAAACATGTCTCACACGGAAGTCAGTGGTGCTGTCCACATGATCTCCCACTTTGGCCATAAAAGCCAACGCTGACAGCTTAGATGCTATGGTGCGAGGTGCAAGGCCCTGGGCATGCAGGTAAACCATGAACTGCAGAACATGGGTTACCGGGATCGGCCAGGTTCCTGGCAGTTGAAATTGGGTACAGAATGCTCTGAAAGAATTAAATGCGTGGTGATACGCCTTACGCGTGCGTGGCGCTAGTGACAGGCCAATCGCCCGGTTCACCTCTCCTTGCCAATGGTCCATATCTCATCCGGGAGTGGCGAGGGAAATTCCTCCGCATCCGGTGCCAAGGCACGGAACCGGGAGATCTGCAGGCGGGACAAAGCGTCAGCAATATCATTATTAACCCCTGGGACATGCCTGGCCCTGAAAAGAACATTGAGGCGCAGGCTGCGCAACACAAACTGGCGTACTAGGTCCATAACCCTGGGCGATTTAGAAGTCTGTGCATTGACAATGTGGACAACAGCCGCATTGTCACACCAGAAATGCACAACCGAGTTGGCCCACTCCTCGCCCCATAGCATCAAAGCACCCAGGATAGGGAAAAATTCCAGATATGTGAGATCACGCAGGCGACCCGTGCCTGCCCAGGCTGGTGGCCACCCACCATAGGCCCACTTCCCATTGAAGTACATCCCATAACCCAGGGATCCCGAGGCATCGGACTGAATCTGAAAATGAGGGGAAGCCAGGAGGTCAGACCTCCAAAATGAGACCCCATTGAACTCCCTCAGGAACTGTAGCCAGACCAGCATATCTGCCCTGATACCCCGGGTAAGCCGAACCCTATGGTGGGGCCTGGATAATCCTGCCATGGCGTCGCACAAGCGCCGAGCGAACGCCCTGCCCGGTGCGACCACCCTGCAAGCGAAATTGAGGTGACCATGTAGCACCTGCAGTTCCCTTAGTGATGCCTTGCGCTTGGCCAGCAAGTCCGAGATAAGGGCCACTATTCTGTACACCTTATCCCGCGGTAACCTAGACTCCTGCGCTACCGTGTCAATCTCCACCCCCAGGAAGACTAGCTGGTTAGATGGGCCCTCAGTCTTTTCGGGCGCTAAAGGGACACCGAGTTCCTCCATTAGCGTCTGAAATGTGTTGAGGAGACGTGTACACGTGTCCCAGCCCCGTTCACCCCCGAATAAAAAGTCATCCAGGTAATGGGCTACAGACCGGGACCCTGACCTGCGGACGAAAGCCCACTCTAGGAAGGTACTGAAGCGCTCGAAGGCCGAGCATGATATGGAACAGCCAAAAGGCATGGCCTTATCAAAGTAATATTGACCCCGAAACTTGAAACCCAGCAACTCAAAGTCGCCCGGGTGCACCGGCAAGAGGCGAAAAGCCGACTTAATGTTGCACTTAGCCAGCAGCGCACCCGGGCCACATCAGCGCACCATGTGCAGCGCGTGGTCAAAAGATGTATACCTGACTGAGCAAAGGTCATCAGGGATAGCATCATTGACCGATCGGCCGGCTGGGTAGGACAAGTGATGAATGAGGCGAAACTCGCCCGGTGACTTTTTAGGCACTAAGCCCAAGGGCAATACCTTAAGATTGGGAAACGGGGGTGAAGGGAAAGGGCCAGCGACCCTACCCGCAACGACCTCCTTATTAATGCTGGCAGCAGCCACCTCCTCCCTCCCCCTAAGGGATAAAAGATTGGGGGCATCCTGAGGGGACCTATCGCCCATGAAAGGGATACGGAACCCCTGCCTAAAACCCTGAAGGAGATAATCCGCATCCTCTCCCTTCGGGTACAATGTGAGCCAACGCTCCAACATGTCCACATTAATTGGGGAGGGAGCCTTTCGGTGAACTAACTCCATCTGCGGCAGTCTTGCCAGCCCCCTGTCCGCCCCTCCCTCTGCCCCGCGTCCCTCCAGGCCTGGGACAGGCAGAGGCCGCATGGGGGCCAGCACAGGCGGGACACTCATGTCTGTATTTGCAATTCTTCCTATTGCAGGAACCATTGGACGAGAAAGTCCAGCACAGCAGGCGGGCTGGAACCCCCTGCCCCGCCACCTGGTGGGGAACCTGTGCTGGGGCCGCTCGCTGGACCGCATGTCCACAATGGTATCTCTCCCCGGGCGCGGGGCGCGTGGGTGTCATGTACAAAAGCCACAGCCTCTGGCATGGCTCATCCCACCTCATCTCGGGGTGCAGGGGAATCCGCATACGGAATTCCTCGTCATAAGCCAACCACGATGGGCCCGGAAAGTCAACCATCGCCCTATAGATGTTGTCCAAATACTGGACCATCGGAATTGCCAAATCCGGCCGGGCCCTAAGGTACACCGCCATGTATATGAGGTAGGCCAGCAACCAGTTGGCCCACGTACGTGGTGGCTTGTGACGACGTGCCTGCTCCTTATCCTTCTCATCCTGCCCATCCCTTTCCTCCTTGGTGGGCTCTCTGTTGAGGAGTGAGAAGATATCCACGTACTCCCCCCGCCAGATCTTCTCTTTGGTGGTCTGTGCCAAATGGTCACCCAGTGGTAAGGAATACCCCGCCGTCGGCAAGGCCGACACAGGCACAGCAGGAACTGCTGGCATCTGAAAAGGGGCCTGTACTAACCCAGCCACCCCCAAAACATTCCCCACAGGGTAGGAAACACCCCCCACCACGGGGCCCTGGGTGGTAGTTGTCGTCGCCGGGTGGGGCGTCAGCGGCTGAACCGCCGCCCCACCCGCGCGAGGCCAAGGCCATTGAAACCCCCTCCCAACGTGGCCACGTGTGTAGGTGCACTAGTTTGGACCGCATACTCACATGCTGCACCCCCATAGGCCGCCCCCACCGGGGGTTCCGGCCCACTGGGGGCGTCGGAGCTCACGACCGCCGTGGAGCTCGTCGATGGGGCCTGACCCGCACCGGTCTGTTGATTGGGGAGCTGCGAGGCAGTGGCCGAGGTCGTGCCACGCGCCTCAAGCAGCTCGACCCATCCCATCGCCTGCCACTGCCCAGCAGACGACGCTTCGAAATGAACCCCAAAGGGAGCCCCAGAGTGGCTAGCCCGGGCCAGGGATGCCTCGAGGGCCGCAACGCGGGCCAATAAGGCTTCCACGCTGACATGGGGCAAAGGGCCAGCCGGCCCGCCTACTACAGGCATGGGTACAGGTCCCTGTACCCCGGGGCCCGAATAGGGCCACAACCCCACACCCGGGCCCGGTAGGGCCAATGTAGCAACCCGCCAGGGAAGGGGACCAGACCACCCCCCAAGGCTGGAAGGCCCCGGAGCGAGCTGCGCCCCTATAGAGGAAGGCCCAGCAGAATGGGCAACACCAGGAGCGGTGTCCACCGCTTGCGGGCCGAGGGCCGCAGCCCCTACTGGACCCGTGCGTGGGCCCCCATTCTCCGGCCAAGGGGGAATAGACCCCATTCCACCGGTCCCGGTGGGTGCAGGCAAAGGCGGCTGCTGGGGAGGCGCAGCCGCGGTCCTCCGACCCGGATTGCGCCTCCGAACCGCACGAGCCGCACTCGCAGCCGCCTTCTTCTTCGAGGGCATCTCAGCCAATCGATGGGAAGCCGAAAACGAGAAAATTCAGCAGCCAAAAGGCTTCCCGGTAAAGGTAAAAGCGACGGAGGTAAGAGGGAAAAACTTCTCCGCTCCGTCGCTTCGTAAAATGGCAGCGCAGCTGCCTCGTGGCAACCCCTTTTATAAGGGAGCTGGCCACGCCCCCTAACTACCCGGATGCCTTCGTCCGGTGGGGGCCCCCGCAAAGAGCGCGGCGGCCATTTTGGCGCCGCGCTTGCATTCTAATTTAAGAGGGGACAAGTTCACTAATTATTTCTTCTTCTTCTTCTTCTTTTTCTTCTTCTTCCATAACTAGGCCAGACATGAAATGGCCAAAATGAAGCCACATTTGGTGAAGCCATTCTGTAGTTCCTTTTGCCTGACCTAGAGTGAGAAAGATTACCTGGCACAAGGTTGTCATTGCCTAAGGTACGCCCAATTGTTGTTCAAAAATACCACAATCTTGAAGGAGGCTCTTTCTATGTTGTATCCAGGGCCGCCATCAGAAATTTCTGGACCCCATACTGAGCAATCCTATTGCCCCCCGCCCCGTAATGTCAGTTATGGCCACCAGCAGCAGGGCCCCTGTCAGCTCCGGGCCCTATATGACAGTACTGGTAGTACTGCACTGATGGCGGCCCTGGTTGTATCATTTAGTTATTGTTATGTATTGATGCACATTTGCAAGTAGCGCAGGGAGTGCTCTTGCAAGAGGAAATGGTGGTTTCCTGCTATTCTAACTAGAACCCTGCAAAAAAGGCGTGCTTGTTAGGCTAAACCAAGCCCTGTGATTGGTTACAGTTTTGGATCCTGTTCTCCATTGGTTAACTACATATATTCCCTGTTATGATTGGTTAGTTACGTTTGTCTGGTGGGCTGCTACCTTGTATTCAGGAGCCACTGCTGGGGAGACACTATATAAGACCCATGGGTAAACAAGGGTGGGGCCGGGCCGGATCTATACTTCCTACTCTATACAGGTAGCCAGGTCGCACTAAGCCTGGGTCCCTCCATTATGCTATGCTTCTATGGTAGCTAGTTTATTGCCCATTGCCGGGTAAGAGTCCGGAGGGACTGACTCTGCTAGGATTGTATAGCCATCTCGGGATCCGGAACACCTTGTAAGCTCATCTCTAATTGACTGTTAAATAAAGCCTGTTGCTGTTTGTTCATCGTTGTCCTGGACTGGTGCTTATAATGGCCAGATCTAACAGTTATTCTTACAGTTAGAAGGCAAAACATGAACTAAAGTAGGCATATCACATAGTTCAAGCACTGGCTTCAGCTGTGTCCTGGGCTACTGTTTTATGTTTTGTTGAAGCAACAGTGAGGTGGATAGGAGAAGATCATGTTGCATACCACCGACTAGTAGTTAATGCCATTCACTCATCTGCTTTTTTAAATGACCAAGGGAGTCACTTAAAAGGTATTTATACAGTTTGTTATACAGTGTCAGTGCTAATCATAAGTAGGTCTGTTGTTATTTCTTTAGCATGAGTATGTGGTATATTTTGTTTGACTGGCAGCGCTCCATTTTTGGTGGTGTTTCCAGTAGCATTATTTTGACTTGCTTTTGGTTTTTGTGATTGCCTATAATGGTCCTTTATGGGAATTTTGGGGCATGTCCAGATGCTGCCACTCTTGGTACACAGAGTGGTGTGTGGTGTGGAAAGTGGACTGTATTTAAAAAAAATATTTTCTCCTAATTTAGCACCATCAGTGCTCAACTGATAAAGCACTAGTTGAAATGCCTCCATGTTGTCAGTTCAGTGTTATTTCAACTACTAAACCTTTTTTTTTTTTTAAAGGAGTTTTGAATGCCAGCAAAAGGGATGGGTCAGATGATGGCAAAGAAGGAGAGTGGTGTGATGTAGGGACATTTGAAAAACCTTTCCCCAGGATAGCTGAACATTTTTGTGTGAACTGTAGCAGCAACTTGAGTATAGAGATATTCATAGTAACCCTGGGCAAACATCTGTGTGGCCTTGCCATAAAAGTAGCTTGTGGAATCTGATCTTAAATGGGCCAGATGGCTGAGGTCAACTGAGCTGCTGCCAAGCCAGCTAAAGTTGTGCTGATTTCCAAACTCTTCTGACTGTGCAGACGCATTGTGACTACATTCCTTCTTGGGGCACATTTGTAACTGGTATGACTCATTGCCTCTTTTTAAAACCTTTTCTTCTTCTTCTTCTTCAAGTCCTATATCCAATTCTGAATATTGGCTATCATCATGGTGATTAATCATGAAGATTTTTCTGGCAACAGTATAATGCAGTAGTCTTTCATTTGCTTTCCACATTGCAGCATGACCCCCATACCACTGGTCCAGTTCTGCAAGTCACTTTCTGGTCCTGAGCTCTTTTAGCACACAAAGTCCTGATCAGCCTCAGGCCAGTATTGATGAAGCTGCTGCCCTCTATCAAGATGGATTCAAGTGGGATTTAATTCACTTGGGGACAATCACCCTTCCCTGTGGACTTCGATAACCAAGGCCATTAGTCCTCAGGATTGTCAGGTTAGTTAACCGCCATGTGATGATCGGCACTGAGTCGCTGGCAGTATGACCTACTCTGTTATGGGATGGGAGGGGAACATATGTGTTTGGACAGTCTGACTTTGAAGAAGTGTTTTGTTTTCTGAAGGGGAAGACCCAGAACTGCAATGAAACAGATGGTCCCATCAGCAAGGGAGGCACGCCTCACTGGGACCAGGAAGAGAGCCTTCTCAGTATTGGGGTTGCTTCCACCTTTCGGCAGGCACCACTCCCCCTCTGCTAGAGGTTCAGCAGACCGCGGCACAGGCAGAGGACCTGATTTAGGCTAGCGAGCCAAAAGGGTGGCTTCCTCAAGGCTTGACAGAGGAAGGCTTGATCCAGATAATTCCGGCTCGTAGGTTCGTAGAGAAATGATGATCCGGGACAAACTACGCAGAGGAAATTGAGCTGCAAAGACCCCTGGGACAGAAAGCCACTTTCTCATATGAAAAACACCCTTATCTTGCTTCTGGGGAACTTTTAGCCTTGGTGGTGTGAAAGGTGTGGGGGAGTAATTCTGTTACCTCACTGCCACTGGGCAAAGTTTCTTCTCCTCCAGGCAACAAACTCCTGGGAGTTGATACAAAATTGATACAGTTCTCCTTCCACAAATAAGGCCTTATTGTTAAAGTCCCCCATCCCCAATTTGCTCCATTGGCAGCAAGAGCAAAGGGGAGTAAGCTTCACAAACCAAGTTCTTTTACGGTTTTTATTGTAACAGTATCAAAGGTCCAATAGATGCAGAATATAGAAAAATCACTGACTAAACTAAGAATAAAGCTGAAACATTTTCAAAAAGGAAAGAATTGAAATAAAAAGCTATAAACTAACACTTGCCTAGAGTATATCGCAGTGTTTTTTACCGCCCTGTATGAAATGGTACAGATCGGGACGTGTCAAGATGACAAGCGATACGGGTCCTCGTAGCATTGGAGAATTGACTCCTCACTTAAGAAATTGGGTAGGTTTTTATAACTTTTTGTATGAGAACATGTCCCAGAAATGTCTTAATTAGCCACTCAAAATGACAGTTCCATGCATACTTAGAGATAGCAGGTGGCTGGCTATCAGTGTACACATCTCAGTATCTGAGATTGGAACATCTTTTGGTACTGTTTCTGGCAGCATAGTCTTGGGAAAAGTACAAGAGGTGGTTTCCCAGTAACTGGGTAAAATGGTGGAGTGTGCTTTCTAAGATGGCGTCAGTTAGGCTAAGTGGAACAAATGATAAAGAGAAAATAAAAGCATTTCTAGCATTTCTAAGTAAAATCCTATTAAACTAACAGGTAATTAACATAAAATGACATCATCCCACAGGGAATCTCTACACTCGGTATCCGCCCCGGCTATATGGAACCTCCAGCCACCAGAACTGCACTTCCAGGTGGAGTTGCCCCCTTCAGAAAGGCATTAAAAACATGTCTTTGTCAGCAGGTGTGGGGTGCATCTAGCACCAATACCCAGCCCTGCTGGCTTATTTAGCCCTGCCCGTGGTTTCTTTACCTGCCTAGGTGCCCCTCTTTTTAATGGGATAGGGCTATTTTAGGGATGTTTTTAAATGTTTTAGATAGTTTTAAGTCAATTTTAACTGTGTGGGGGGCAGGTTTTTTAACCGATACTGTGAGCTGCCTTGGGTTGCCTAGGTGAGAAAGGCAGCCATACAAATCTAATCTAATAAATAAATACAGCAAATTATGTAGAAATGTGCATATGTGAACTGCAATTCCAAGCTTTTGTCACCCAAACCATTAGTTTCGTTAAGCAAATTATTTTTAACTATATTTGTTAATGCCATGTCAGCTAAATTTCTAATGGATGCATTGTAACTTGACCCTATTTATCCCACATCATAGTCTTATTCTTATTTCTGTCTACATAGAATCAAGATATAGCCAGAATATGCGTGGCCATAAGAATATTAATTATATGACTACAGAGTTTTAATAAATCTAAAGACAAGGTTATGGTATTTGCTATGCTGAAACAGCAAGTCCTAGATTCATTCATAAGGAAACTACTGCCATCATAATTTCCCCATCTAACTTATGTTCCAATGCTGCCAGTTTAGAAATACATAGTGATTTAAAGATTATTTATAGCAATTTACCAGTAATAGAGTGACATCACCCTGAAGCAGAATTTCCCCACAGGTTTAACCTGGTGAAGTGTACTTTGAAAAACTAACTTCATATTATTTCTCTATAGATACAAAACAAAGAATTGCTGGTTGGATACAGACTAAGTTTTTCCATTGATTTCAACCACCAGTATCCTCTGAGCCCTAGCTAGTACAGACCCATTAATGCAATAGAATTTACAGAATTGTTGATTTACCATTCAGCAGTCAATTCAACAGGTTGAGACTAGTAATATGGTAGTGGTTATAGTTCTATTGAAGCATCCGAGAGGAGCTAGAAGTGGAGCAATTACTGAATTCCCTACAGCTACTAAACTTCCTGTAGGACATTATTGTTGTGAACATTGTAAGTTTTGCAAATTTATGTGGTTAACTGATGTGGTTAAAATTCCAGGATCTTCCTTTTCACTTGAACTCAGGGAATTCAGTAATTGCTCCAGTTCTAACTGTGTATATTTAATTCTTTGCGAATGCAATAAAGCCTATATCGGCCAGATCACATGCCCTCTCAAAGTTAGGGTGGGGGAGCAGTCCTCTCGGATTCAAAATAAAAACTTACAATCCCAATTAGTTCAGCATTTCATTAAGATGGGACACAACCCTAAAGATTTCAAAGTGGTTGTGCTTGAAATATGCAAACCCCGTCCATTTCAAAAAACAGACCTTGAACAACTATTATTACGTATTATTACCTCCCTACCACATTGTGCAGGATGTTCCGGCATCCCACCTGGGGCAGGAGGGGGAAGATGCACCACTGCTGCCTGGGCAGTCCTTGTGCCACTGAAGGGCCCCACTGCCACCATTGTCCCAGGGTAGAGGAGGAAGAGGAAGAGCTGAAGCACCCAGCCACCAAAGCGCCCTGCCACCACCCTCCCTTGTCTGCTGTGGCCTTATTCCCATCATTACAGAAGCCTCTTTCAAGCTGGATCGCTGCATTGAAGAAATTTTCAGAGCCTCCTCTATTTCAAAATCTGCAGCGCTGGAAGGGTATTGGACTTACATGTGCCTTGGTGGGCCAAGGGACTCTCCCAGCACAATGTGCCAAGGCAGACATCAGTGTGGTGCCCCAAGTTTGCCCTTCCAGTGCTACGGATTTTGAAACGGTGAAGACTCGGAAAATTTCTTCAATGCGGCAATCCAGCTTGTTAGAGGCTTTTGCAGCGATGAGAACGAGCAGAGGACCTGATTTAGGCTAGTGAGCCAAAAGGGTGGCTTCCTCAAGGCTTGGCAGAGGAAGGCTTGATCCAGATAATGGACCAGCAGGGATGAAGCTGCGCTGTGGATTTTGAAATGGGCCGCAGAAACGCACTGCCACCTGCCCCTTCTGGGTAAGTCCCTCACTGTTTTTTTCTGTCTTTTTGTTTTGTTTACTTTCTGATGTGCTTGTCTGGTGTGTGTGTGTGTGTGTGTGTGTGTGTGTGTGTGTGTGTGTTGGGGGTCTTTAAGGTGCCACAATGTTTTATCTTTTTGTTTTGTTTACTTTCTGATGTGCTTGAAACACAGTCTAAGTTTTGAATTGGTAGCCATGTTGGTCTGTGTTTCAAGCATATCAGGAAGTAAACAAAAAGACAAAAATGTTGTGGCACCTTAAAGACTAACTGCTGTATTTTAATGTGAGCTTTTATGGATTGAGTCCACTGGGCACACAATGGTTGGCTAGCATAACAGATAAGTTTACAATTCAGTCACTGTGTGGCTTTTTACAACCGGTAATAGCTGCAATGGCTCAAGTGGTAAAGCCACTGTACTTGATGCCTGGAAGATCAGCAGGTCAGCAGTTTGAGACCCGAGTACTGCACAATGGAATGAGCTCCCATCTTTGCAGGCGCACCCCCCCAATAACGGACACAGACAACATTGAAAGTGGATAACAGCATAGGGCCACATTTATTGATTCAATGCCCTAGTCCGAATTATAAATTTGTATTGGTAAAACGACCAATCATAATTCCTAAGGCAAGCAGGCCGAAGTAACACTGGTAAGGTACCACCCCAAAATTGCCAACGGCAATTGGTTACAATGTATCAATTTGTATCAATTTGTTTGTTGACAACAAACAAATTGTTGACCGTAGTCAATAACTAACTCATGACCCCACCCTCTGACGCGTATCCGTGAAATCACAGGGGTGATGCATGCTGGTTAGCAATCGTCATCACCCCATCGCCTGGTTCGTCATTGACCGGACAACGTTTAACTACTTTATTCCTGTCTAGTGTTGTCCAGTCAATTGCGAACCTGCCGGATACTTGTGGGTCATACTGTTTACCTTACCAGTGCTACCCGCCAATGTGACCAAAGTCAACAGTAGGAACACAGAAAAACCCCTATATCAAACCATAGCAACAGTGTGGGATGGGCAAAAAAGCCAGGACCCGGAGCCAATATGGGTCCCAACCAAAAATTCCCACCCGGCCCCGAAGCGACCATAATATCACACTGTTAACTAGGGAGGGGGTGGAGGGGAAAAAACTTCTCCGCTCCGTCGCTGAGGTAAAATGGCAGCTCGGCTGCCTCGTGGCCAGCCCTTTTATAAGGGAGCTGGCCACGCCCCTAACTACCCGGATTCTCTGTCCTGTGGGGGGGGGCCGCAAAGGGCGCGGCGGCCATTTTGGCGCCGCGCTTGCATTGCAGGCGCACCCCCCCAATAACGGACACAGACAACATTGAAAGTGGATAACAGCATAGGGCCACATTTATTGATTCAATGCCCTAGTCCGAATTATAAATTTGTATTGGTAAAACGACCAATCATAATTCCTAAGGCAAGCAGGCCGAAGTAACACTGGTAAGGTACCACCCCAAAATTGCCAACGGCAATTGGTTACAATGTATCAATTTGTATCAATTTGTTTGTTGACAACAAACAAATTGTTGACCGTAGTCAATAACTAACTCATGACCCCACCCTCTGACGCGTATCCGTGAAATCACAGGGGTGATGCATGCTGGTTAGCAATCGTCATCACCCCATCGCCTGGTTCGTCGTTGACCGGACAACGTTTAACTACTTTATTCCTGTCTAGTGTTGTCCAGTCAATTGCGAACCTGCCAGATACTTGTGGGTCATACTGTTTACCTTACCAGTGCTACCCGCCACACGGAGGGGCTTCAAAGAAGACCTGACGCCCCCCCCCCCCAGACCGTCAGCTCGGTCAACAGGCCTGCTCGCCAATCACCCAACAGGAGGTCCATACCTCCTCGCGACAGGTGGACCCCATCCCTTGCATACAGGTCATAATTTTGTAGGCTAATATCGGGGTGATGACTAACCCGTCCCCAAGCCCTGGTGGCAAGAAACCGCGCCACTGCCTTATTGACCGCGCGCCTAGCGCGGTCAAGCGCCAGGAGGTTAACGCCCCCTCTGTAAGAATGGCGCGGAACAATGTCCGACCAAACCAGGGTTGTGGCAGGCCAGACATAATGCAAGTAGGCGAGTTCCTCGCAAATCGCATGTTTGAGCGATAAGCCGGTGACCTGGCCCAAATCATTGCCCCCCAGGTGGATGATTAGAATGTCAGGCGGGTCAGCACCCAGGCCAGAAAAAAGGAAAGGCCGCAGCTCCCGCCATAACATCCCAGGCTTACCATGCCATGCGAGACTGGCGTGGTCACCCAGTCCCAGTCGGGGTCCCCACTCTGTCGCCGCAGCGTAACGCGCTGCCCTGTGCACATAGCTGTGGCCCACCAGCCATACTGTCACCGGTGTAATACGACACCCAGGGTCTGTAAGAAAATTGAGAAAAAAGGCGGTAAGGTGACTGGATTGGTACTCATGGCGGGAGTGGGCGTACATAAAACTGAAAACATTGCGAGCCCCACCTCCCCATGCTGCGTATGTCAGCCCCAGAGTACCCAAAAGCAGCTGCTGTAGAGGCTGCACCAATACGGAATGAATGTGTGCCATAACGGGCACCTGGTAGGCCCACCCTGGTGAGGGCTCTGGCTGTCACCTTCCAAAACTGAAATTTAGTAAGGGGAGACCCATCTTGGTGACAGAAAAACGGGCCGTGGTGCATGCCACGCAGTGCCAGGAATTCCTGTAGGGCACCAACCGGACAGATGTCTGCCAAAGAACACCGTAGCAGTCGTACTCCACTGCCTACGCCATGCTGATCTGTTTTAGAGGAGCGTATCCTCAACTGGGCCCAGTCTTTGGCAACATAGACATCTTCGAGTTCCAGTGCCCTACCACTTGCATCCGCCTTAGACAGCATCACGAGTTCGCTGACGCGGAGCGCTCCAAAAAATGCCACCGTTTTGGCTGCATGAAAAAGGGCTGCCTCATAATGATCAAAACAGAGGCCTGGCCAGCCCCGGGCCAACTGGGTAAGAACCCCTGGGGAAATAGGGTGCCGGTCGTCCGGGCAACGCCCGCGCTCGCGCACCCACCCCTCCAAAACATGTCTCACACGGAAGTCAGAGGTGGTATCCACGTGACCCCCCACTTTGGCCATAAAAGCCAACGCCGAAAGCTTGGATGCTATGGTGCGAGGTGCGAGGCCCTGTGCATGCAGGTGAACCATGAACCGCAGAACATGGTCCACCGGAATTGGCCAGGTCTCTGGCAAGTGAAATTGAGCAGAAAATGCCCTGTAAGAATTGAATGCTTGTTGATACGCCTTACGCGTGCGTGGCGCTAGTGACAGGCCAATCGCCCGGTTCACCTCTCCTTGCCAATAGTCCACATCTCGTCCGGGAGTGGCGAGGGAAATTCCTCCGCATCCGGGGTCAAGGCGCGGAACCGGGAGATCTGCAGGCGGGACAAAGCGTCAGCAATATCATTATTAATCCCTGGGACATGCCTGGCCCTGAACAAGATGTTGAGGCGCAGGCAGCGCAGCACAAAATGGCGCACTAGATCCATAACCCTGGGCGATTTGGAAGTCTGTGCATTGACAATGTATACAACGGCAGCATTGTCACACCAGAAATGCACCACCGAATTTGCCCACTGTTTGCCCCATAGCATCAAAGCCCCCAGAATGGGAAAAAATTCCAGGTATGTGAGATCCCGCAGGCGACCTGTGCCTGCCCATGCCGGTGGCCACCCACCATAGGCCCACTTCCCATTGAAGTACATCCCATAACCCAGGGATCCTGAGGCATCAGACTGGATCTGGAAATTGGGGGATGCCAGGAGGTCAGACCTCCAAAATGAGACCCCATTAAACTCCCTCAGGAATTGCAACCAGACGAACATGTCTGCCCTGATACCCCGGGTAAGCCTGACTCTGTGGTGGGGCCTGGATAACCCTGCCATGGCGTCACATAAGCGCCGGGCAAAAGCCCTGCCCGGAGCGACCACCCTGCAGGCAAAATTAAGGTGCCCATGGAGCACCTGCAGTTCCCTCAGGGATGCCTTACGCTTGGCCAGCAATTCCGAGATAAGGGTCACTATCCTGGACACCTTATCACCCGGCAACCTAGAAGCCTGCACTACTGTGTCAATCTCAACTCCCAGGAATACTAGCTTGGTCGATGGGCCCTCGGTCTTTTCGGGCGCTAAAGGGACACCAAGTTCCTGCATTAGCGTCTGAAATGTGTTAAGGAGACGTGCACACGTGTCCCAGCCCCGTTCACCCCCGAATAAAAAGTCATCCAGGTAATGGGCTACAGACCGGGACCCTGACCTGCGGACGAAGGCCCACTCTAGGAAGGTACTAAAACGCTCGAAAGCCGAGCATGATATGGAGCAGCCAAAAGGCATGGCCTTATCGAAATAATATTCCCCCTTAAATTTAAAACCCAGCAATTCAAAGTCGCCCGGGTGCACCGGCAAGAGGCGAAAAGCCGACTTAATGTCACACTTGGCCAGCAGGGCACCCGGGCCACACGCGCGCACCATGCGCAGCGCCTGGTCAAACGATGTATACCGGACTGAACAAAGGTCATCAGGGATAGCATCGTTGACCGATCGGCCGGCTGGGTAGGACAAATGATGAATAAGACGAAACTCACCTGGGGACTTTTTGGGCACCAAACCCAGTGGTGAAACCTTAAGATTGGGAAACGGGGGTGCGGGGAAAGTTCCAGCGACCCTGCCCGCGTCTAACTCCTTTTTAATGCTGGCCGCAGCCACCTCCTCCCTTCCTCTGAGGGATAAAAGGTTGGGAGCATCCTGAGGGAACCTATCACCCATAAAAGGGATACGAAATCCCTGCTTAAAACCTTGAAGTAGATACTCCCCGTCCTCCCCCTTTGGGTACGATGCGAGCCAGCGCTCCAGCATATCCACCTTAATTGGGGAGGGGGCCTTTTGGAGGACTAGCTCCATCCGCGGCAGCTTTGCCAGCCCACTGTCCACCCCTCCCTCTGCCTCGTGCCCCCCCAGGCCTGGGACAAGCAGAGGCTGCGTGGGGGCCAGAACATGTGGGACACTCATGCTTATACCTGCAATTCTTCCGATTGCAGGAGCCATTTGACGAGAAAGTCCAGCACAGCAGGCGGGCTGGAACCCCCTGCCCCGCCGGTTGGCGGGTAACCTGCGCTGGAGCCGCTCGCTGGACCGCATGTCCACAATGGTATCTATCCCCCGGGGCAGGGCGTGTGGGTGTCATGTACAAGAGCCACAGTCTCTGGCACGGCTCATCCCATCTCATCTCGGGGTGGAGAGGAATCCTCATACGGAATTCCTCATCATATGCTAGCCATGAGGGGCCCGGGAAATCAACCATTGCCCTATATATGTTGTCCAAATATTGGACCATGGGGATAGCTAAATCCGGCCGCGCCCTCAAATATACCGCCATGTATATTAAATAAGCGGGAAGCCAGTTGGCCCAGGTACGCGGCGGCTTACGGCGGCGTGCCTGCTCCTTATCCTTCTCATCCTGACCCTCCCTTTCCTCCTTGGTGGGCTCTCTGTTCAGGAGTGAGAAGATATCTACGTACTCCCCTCGCCATATCTTTTCTCTAGTAGCCTGTGCCAAGTGATCACCCAATGGCAAGGAATACCCTGCCGTCGGCAAAGCCGAAAAGGGGACAGCCGGCCTAGTAAAAGGGGCCTGAGCTAACCCAGCCACCCCCAGAACATTCCCCGCAGTGTAAGGACCAATGCCCACCCCATTGCCCAAGGTGGCAGTTGTTGTCGCCGGGTGGGCCGTAGACAGCGTGGCCCCCGCACCACCCGCGCGAGGCCAAGGCCATTGAAAGGCCCCCCCTATATTGGGAATGTGTGTGGATGTACTTGCTTGCACCGTATACTCACATGCTGCACCCCCGCGGGCCGCCCCCACCGGGGGTTCCAGCCCACTGGGGGCGTCGGAGCTCACGACCGACCTAGAGCTCATCACCGGGGCTTGACCCGCACCAGGTTGCTGGCTGGGGAGCTGCGAGGCAGTGGCCGAAGCCGCGCCACCCGCCTGCAGCAGCTCGACCCTCCCCGCCGGCTGTTGTCCTGCTGCCGACAGCACCTCAAAAGGAACCCCGCAGGGGGCGCCCGCCTGACTGGCCCGGGCCAAAGACGCCTCCAGGGCCGCAATGCGGGCCAGTAAGGTGTCCACGTTGACCATGGGCAAAGGGCCGGCCGGCCCGCCTGATCCAGGCACGGGTACAGGTCCCTGCACCCCGGGGCCCGTATATGGCCAGCCAGCACCGAAGCCCGGCAGAGCTGGTGGAGAAACCTGCCAAGGCAGGGGGCCGCCCCACCCCCCAAGGCTAGAGGGCCCAGGGAGAGGCTGCGGCCCAAAAGGAATAGGCCCGACGGAGTGGGCAGGAGGAGGAGCGGTGTCCACCGCTCGTGGGCCGCGGGCCGGAGCGCCATCCGCGCCCACACTCTGCTCGCCCACAGCGGGCCAAGGGGCAATAGACCCCATTCCGCCGGCCCCGGTCGGGGCTGGCAAAGGTGGCTGCTGAGGAGGCGGCACCACGGTCCTCCGACCTGGGTTGCGCCTCCTAACAGCGCGAGCTGAACTCGAAGCTGCCTTCTTCTTCGAAGGCATCTCCACCGAAGCAAAAAAGGGAAGCCGGCAAGGCAGAATCGCTACCAAAAGGCTTCCCGGTAAGCTAACGAGCGACGGAGACACAGGGGAAAAATCTTCTCCGCTCCGTCGCTGAGGTAAAATGGCAGCTCGGCTGCCTCGTGGCCAGCCCTTTTATAAGGGAGCTGGCCATGCCCCTAACTACCCGGATTCTCTGTCCTGTGGGGGGGGCCCTCAAAGGGCGCGGCGGCCATTTTGGCGCCGCGCTTGCATTGTCCTAGCTCCTGCCAACCTAGCAGTTTGAAAGCAAGAAATTGCAAATAGATAAATAGGGACAACTTCAGCGGGAAGGTAAACAGTGTTCCATGCACTCCGGTGTCTAGTCATGCCTGCCACAGGACCACAGAAAACAGCACTGGCTCTTTGGCTGTAAATGGAGGTGAGCACTGAACCCTAGAGTTAGATATGACTGGCTTTCAAACAAGGGCAACCTTTACCTTTACCTAATAACAGAAGATCCCTGATTGCTGTGAAATTTGGCCCTGTTTAGTTGCAAGTGGTTAGTAAAGGTAAAGGTCGCCCTTGCTCAAAAGCCAGTCATATCTGACTCTAGGGTGCAGTGCTCATCTCCATTTACAGCCAAAGAGCCAGTGCTGTCTGTGTTTGCAGATGTTTTCATGGCCATGTGGCATGCATGACTAAATCAGCCACAAAGTCACATGGCCAGATTTGGCCCTGCCCACAGAATTGGCCCCACCTACAGTTTTGGCCCTGCCCACAGAGGTGGTAGTAAAAAAAATAGAGTGCATCACTGCCCCTAACCCCTTCTTAAAACCCTTAAAAATGCCCTTGGAGGGGTGGCAGGCCACGATATAAAAAGACTCTGTAAACACTTCAAGGGTGGAGGAAGAACTTCACTTGATATTCTGTTTGCAGCTGCATTGCCAATAAACAGCCCTTTCAGGTTTTGGCGATTGGTTTTCACTTCTACAGCATGGTTTAGTCCAAAAGTATTTTTGTCTTGGCAGAAAGTACTTCCATTCAAATCTATTGGAATACTCAGTTTTCACCAACACCAAGGACCCACATAATCTGCTCATCCATCCCCCACCACAGATGTTGCTCCCAAAACTCTGAACATTATTTCTTACAAATTGGGTTATGTATGGGGAAAGAGATGGGAAAATTAAAAAAGCAAGGAAGAGGTTATGGAAAGGTTTTTCCAGCTAAGGCAAAGTGACAAACAGATTCCACTTATAATTGTGTGCAGGTCTGCTGATTTGGGTCAAAAATTTGATGCAGTTTTTGGGATTAGATCTTGATTCAGTCAAAGGGATTTGGATTCCATCTGATTTAGTCTGGGCTCTGAGTCCAAATCAGGGTGAGGATACATTCACAAGCCAAATCAGAACATTTGGTTTAGATGACCACACAAAGACTCAGGGGTCTTCAGATGCCCATGTCCTCCTTGGTCCCTCAGTCTGATGTGGTTCAATCAACATTCATAGCCCCCATTACTTTGATACCACTCTCCTGCTGATCCATGGCTCTCCTTTCACAGGCTGACATCAAGCTGCTTGGACTCTTTAAAGGTTGCACAGATGTAGTTAAATAGGGACAATTCTCCAATGTTTTCCATATCTGTACAAAACATGCATATTATGGAAACATTGTACTCTAGGGACTGCAGGGGCTCAGTGGTTAAGAAGCTTGTCTTGTTAGCTGGAAGGTGAGCAAGTTGGCAGTTCGAGACCAAAGTACTGCATGACAGAATGAGTGCCCGTCTCTGTCCCAGGTCCTGCTAACCTAGCAGTTCGAAAGCAAGAAATTGCAAGTAGATAAATAGGGACTACTTCAGTGAGAAAAGATCTTGTGGACATGAAAGGAGCCTCATTCGGGAATCCCCTGAGCAGAGTTCCACCAGCAAAAAATATCCTTTCAACTCAGAAAGCACCTTTGTGTGCTTCTGACACAATAAAAAAATGTACTCTGCCAGAGTTGTTTCAATTTTATTTTTATTTTTATTTGTTGGGCAAACTGCACAATCCAAGAATGCCTCTAGAAAAAAGAATTGGAAAACGTATGATTGCTCTATACCTAAAAAAATCTTGAAAAGTTCACCATAAATCAGGAAAGTCTTAAATTAGAATTAGCTCAACAGTCCTAAATTGGAGTTAGGGTATTTATGGGGCCCATAGTGTTGGATATGGATGAAACCCAACACTGGATGCAGTGGTGGATATGCATGAAACAATGGTGCTTGATTACGATTGTAACAGGAACTCTATTTAGCCATAGGAAGATAAACATCTCATCCTTCTATCAGACCACCTGTTTGAGAGGAAGACAAAACAGAAGAATGAGGAGAAATGAAGCCATCAGTCATGGTGTATGTTGGCCTGAAGAGACGACCAATCAGACAGGATAGAGAGGAAAATCCAATTGGCCTTGACTATGCCTTTGTTTCTACTGTAGGCAAAAAGTCTTTATTTCAGATATTGCTATTTATTTATTCACTTTTCAAAAGATGTGACAGAATAGCTTTCTATCCAGCAGTGTTGAGCCTCTCCATTCCATGAGTCTCCACCTCTTATGCCAGGGATTCTCAACCTGTGGCCTGTGGGCCGGATGCAGTCCTCAGGTCAGATGTGGCCCACAGCACAATTTCATGTGCCCCCTACCACCACCTCCACCACACTAGGAAGTGACATGTGGTGGAGGAAGGGCAAAATGGCCCTCTGGCCCCTAAAGCTGCATGAGGGAGCATGACCCTTTAAAAGGTTGAGAACTTCTGTCTTATGCTAACAAACACCTTTCTGCCTATGTAGGCACTGAAATTTTCTCTGTAGGAAGAGTGAAGGAGGGCTAATCCATTACATCCTCACCTTATTAACCCATCAACAAGGAACAGGGAAGGATCCTTCTCATAGTCCCCAGTGTTTTAAATATACAGTCCAACCTTGCAAGTTATAACAATTGGCATAATATGGATGGTACTAGTAAAACTGTGAAGACCAATTAAAGTTACCATTTACCCTAGAATTATAGTATTGAACATGAAAAAAATATTTTGCTTCTACTAGTATAAACAATTGTAGAAGAATCTGTGAATGAAATGTCTCAGTACCAATAGATAATAATCACATGAGTAGCCAGTGATCCACAAGCATGAGGAGGTGGGATCATTCCATGAAATTCAGTGATTCCTCATACTTGGACCAAGAGTTGTCGCCTGACATTAACATTAGTTTGATTGTCACACACACACAGGCAAGGTCTTCATGCTGATGACTCTACACTTTTGGAGCTCCTTTCCGAATGAAGTTAAAGGTATAACTGATTTCTTTTTCTACATCTGTGTGGTTTCTATCCCTCCATGTTGTTCTGTCTTTGTGAAGGAGACTTTAGTATTGAATGTAACACATAGCAAGGTTTGTCATCTGTAACATTCCTTAAATTTGTTTCTTATGACGTCTTTGTTAGTCTCTGTCAACTTTTCTTAAAATCAGTTCTTTAAATCTGTTGTTCCTGTCACTGAATTAAATATTCCAAATGACAGCATATGACCACAGCTCGGCTGGGTGTAAATTCATTTCAAAGTTTCAAGTGAAAGGTGATTAGATTTCCCATGACTGTCAAAGTGCATTTTAGATTGCACTGATTTTTAGTAGGATATGTTACATAATCTGGACTGAAACCTATCCCTTCAGGTATACCCCTTCAGATATGGAATACGGTGCTCAAGATGTTGTTGGACATCACACCAGTCCTAGCCAACATATCCAATGATCCAGAATTATGGGATTTGTAGGTCCAGATGTGGACAAGACAAAAAAGAGACAAACACAAGCAGCAATTCTCTCTATTGTACAGAAACCTAACTTAAAAGTACAAAGCAGATTTTGAGGTCTCTTTTTCCTTTCAATTCTGTTTTAATCCTAACAAATTATGCACTACAGTTATAGAAAAAAGTCTGTAGGCAAGAACATTTGCTTAAAATGTCCTTTTTAGCCTTCTCAAAGTACAGTGTGTCCTCTACAAGGTCAAACTGACATGAACATAACAGTCTGAATGAATTATAGAAAAAACTATTGTGCAGATTCCTTCCTGCAGCATGCCAAATTTGACATTATGGAGCACAGAAACAAAAATCTAATTCTTATTAGCTGTAATTAAAATATTTTAGTTATGTCAGTTAGGTACATAATGGCCCTTAAAGATGCTATCTTAGACTCAAGAGAGGTTGAGCTGTCTTTCAGGGTAAAAACATCAAAAATAGTCTTAAATTAACTGGATCCCACTGAAAATCTGCTATGTGCTATTTTAAAAACCCTAAAACTCCTTATAAAGCAAATGTTCATTTTACTTTATTTCAGCCTGAGTTATTTAATTGCATTTGAATCCATCATACATACAGTCTGGCATACAAGCCTGTTAGCTCAGAGAACTTGGATTTTTTCCAATAATTTGACTGTTTTGAGAGGCAGACTTTCCATATTCTCATATGTAGAACAGAATTCATTCCCCTTCCTATCTATTACTGTGTGTTTAGGGGAGCAGATCTCAATTGAAAGGCCCTCAATTTCTCTCCTTCTACCCCATTCACCCACTTTCATTGAGATTTACATCTAAAGAGAATTGCAATTTGTTGGCCATTACTAGAGTATAGAAATAGGAATTAAACCTCCCACACACCAACCATTATGTTACACTGATTCCTGAACCTCTGCAGGGGTGAAGGGCAGTAGAAGGCTAAAGACTAAATCCAATGTCATATTGCCCTCCTAAACACACAGAAATCAGACAACTAGGGCCACAGGGTACACAGAAAGAGCATCCTCAAAGATTGTGGTATTTTTGAACCACAGTCAGGTGTACCCAGGGCAATCTTTCTCACACTAGATCAGGCAAAAGAAACTACGAAATGGATTCACCAAAAGGTAACTTCATTTTGGCAGCTTAATGTCTGACCTAGACCTGAAAGAAGTTGTCTAGGGCCACAACTTTAACAGTTAACTGGAAACCACTCCTCGCTGCAGTGGGGCCTAATATAGTGTGGGATCCTGAGGTTGAGACCAGGGCACCCTGCAAGCCACTGGCCCAGCCCCCTATGGGCGAGTCCCAAAGCTCCATTACTGAGTTATCATTACTAGACAGCTTATTACTGCCTGGCAGAATTATAGTGACACAGAGCAGTGTGGAGCTGTGAACTTCATCAGGTCATGTCCTCATGCTGTCACCATGTGACAGCATCCCAGCCACTGATTCTTGGGATCCGCGTAACTGAGATGCTGTGCATGTGAATAAATCTCCCAATTTAGTTGGGAACTCACCAAACTATTTTTTCCCTGCACAACCTGCCAGTGTGACCTATTTAAACATGACCCACTATCTGGTGACTCTTGACTTTCTGGGGGAGACGCTTCATCGTAGGGAGGCAGGGCCTATTAAAATGGTCCACCCTCAGCGACTAATGGATCCAGATGGATTCCAGAGGGAACTGGGGGATGTTCCTCTAGATCAGCTACACGATTCACCCGAGGCACTTGTCGACCTGTGGATCAGGACGGCAACAGCAGCCTTGGATGAAATCGTGCCACTGCGGCCTCTCCACACCCGTGGGGTTAGGTCATCCCCGTGGTTAACAGATGAACTGCGGGAACTCAAATGGGCAAAGAGACGCCTAGAGCGCCGCTGGGTGAAGACCCAGGATGACTCCAATTGGACACTAGCTAGAGCTGCTATTAGGGCCTACCTAGTGGCGATGGGGGTGGTGAGGTGGCAATACTTCACCACCCTTATTGCCTCCTATGATAATCGCCCAGCCGCCCTGTTCCAGGTCCCTCCTCAGTAGGGGGAGATCGGTGCCTGGTTGGCAGGGTTCGGCTGAGGACTTTGCTGACCATCTGGTGGATAAAATCGATCGGATTCATTCAGGGCTGAATCCTGGCATAGATGGGGAGGGTCGGGGGGGCACCGGAGCACAGTCTTGCTGTACGATCTGGGATCGGTTTGATCCTGTTGTCCCTGATGAAGTGGACAGGCTCCTTGCAGCTGTGCGTGCCACTACATGTCCTTTGGACCCCTGTCCCACCTGGTTGGTGACCCAGGTGGCTGGGTCAGGGCGATAATAAATACATCATTACGGGAGGGGGTATTTCCTGCACCACTAAAACATGCTTTGGTGTGCCCCCTCCTGAAGAAAATATCCCTTGACTCAGCTGTTCTTAACAACTACAGACCGGTTTCCAACCTGCCCTTTCTGGGTAAGGTTTTGGAGAAGGCAGTGGCACGCCAGCTGCAGAGTATCCTGGAGGAAGCGGATTATCTAGACCCCTTTCAATCAGGATTCAGGCCCGGGTATGGTACGGAGATGGCATTGGTCGCACTGATGGATGATCTCTGGCGGGAGCGGGACGGGGGTTATCCATCCGTCCTTGCTCTTCTTGACCTCTCAGCAGCCGTCGATACCATCGACCATGGTATCCTTCTGGAACG
Organism: Bradypodion ventrale; assembly: GCA_035047345.1. Taxonomy (NCBI): domain Eukaryota; kingdom Metazoa; phylum Chordata; class Lepidosauria; order Squamata; family Chamaeleonidae; genus Bradypodion; species Bradypodion ventrale. The sequence continues at coordinate 49,606,504 of JAWDJE010000003.1, read as the reverse complement.
GCTCAAAGGACTGGGGATCCAGGGCACCGTGTTGTCTTGGTTTTCCTCTTTTCTGGAGGGCCGTACCCAGTCGGTGTGGTTAGAGAGTGAGAGGTCCAGCCCTAGGCTCCTCAAGTATGGGGTGCCTCAGGACTCGGTGCTCTCTCCTCTCCTATTTAACATCTACATGAAGCCACTGGGTGAGATCATTCGTTCCCACAGGGTGCAGTACCATCAGTATGCGGATGACACCCAGTTGTACATCTCAGCCTCTGGGGACCCCAGTGATGCTGTTGAAATTCTATCCGGATGCCTGGAGGCCATTGGGGACTGGATGGGGGCCAATGGGCTTCGGCTGAATCCCAGCAAGACAGAGTGGCTGTGGATAAGGGGCCCCGTGTTATCCAGGGAACTACCATCTTTGGTACTGGATGGGGCTGTTTTGCCCCAGATAGACCCAGTGCGCAACTTGGGGGTCCTTCTGTACTCGCGGCTGCTGCTAGAAGAACAGATAGTGACTGTGGCCAGGAGGGCTTTTGCCCAACTTCGGGTGATTCGCCAGTTGCGCACGTTCCTGGACCGGGGCTGCCACGCTCTGGTCACTTCCCGACTAGATTATTGTAATGCGCTCTACATGGGGCTGCCCTTGACGACCATTCGGAGGCTACAGCTGGTCCAGAATGTGGCAGCTCAGGTGGTGATGGGATGCGGACGATATGCCCACGCCTCACCGCTACTTCGGGAGCTGCACTGGTTACCAGTTTGTCTGCGGGTGCAATTCAAGGTGCTGGTTTTGACCTTTAAAGCCCTATATGGCAGTGGGCCAGGATACCTTAGAGACCACATCATCCCAAGAGTGTCTGCCCGTCCAACCAGAGCAGACCAGAGAGGCTCTCTAATAGTGCTATCAGCTAGGGGTGCACATCTATCCAGCACCCAAAGGAGGGCCTTCTCCGTGTCCGCACCAACCCTCTGGAACCTCCTGCCAACAGATCTAAGACTTCAAAGAGAATTGCTGCCCTTCAGGTAAGGATTGAAGACCTGGCTGGCAGGGCAGGTGTGGGGCCCTAATGGGAACAAGGTCTCTGCCTGCTGGCTTATGTAAACAATTAAGAACTCTCTCTTCTTCTTTTTATAGTGGGTGGAATGGGTGGGTGGATATGGGTCTTTTAAAGTGGGTGGGATATGGGTCTTTTAAAGTGGGTGGGAAATGGTTCTTTTAAAGTGTTTTTATGTGTTTTTAGAACTTGTTGTAATGCTGCCCTGAGTCGGGTTCTGCCTGAGTGGGCGGCATATATAAATATGACTATTAAATTAAATTAAATACTCACTCCAATTCCATCAAGCAGCCAGTGTGGGATAGATGAAAACACTCTCATCACCTATAGCCAATTGGGTGATGAGATGAACATTCCTATCTGGCCTGGAAGTGACCATCTAGTCCCATGATGGTGAACCTTGGCACTCCAGATGTTCTTGGACTTCAATTCCCAGAAGCCTGTACGTGTGTGTTTTACTTCCGCTCCCGGGAGTGACGAAGGCGGTGCGGGCTGGATGAATCACAGTAAACCACTTCATGTGGATTCACGGGGGCTTGGGCTTCTGGAAATTGAAATCCGAGAACATCTGGAGTGCCAAGGTTCACCATCATGGATCTAGTCTCGTACTGAACTTACTGTGAAGGTGAGTTGGCCGTTTGCACCTAGAAAGAAGCCAGTCCTACGGACTAGCTAGGTAGGCTCCCTCCAATCAGGCAGATGCCAGGAGCCTATTGGCTTTCCCCACTGGTGTAATGGGTCTCCTGGCTGGAAAGTGGGTGAGCAAAGACCTCCAACCAGCCAGCAGTGTTGCACTGTGTGGAGGATGCCCTTAGCATCATCTGTTAGTCAGACAGTTTTCTTTCCCTCCTTTAAAGTCCTTCATGCCACCTGGAAATCTGTTCCAGATTTTTTTTCTCTCTCAACAAGTTTTTGAGGAAAATCAACCCATTGATGGTTTCCTTGCCAGAAGATGGTCTATTAGTAGAAAAGCCAAACTGAATCCTGGCCAAAATAATAATAAATGCTCTGGTGAATGTTTTATCATTTTTGTATGTAAACCGCCCGGAGTCGCCTCGGCGAGTGGATGCCATAGAAATATGATTTATAAATAAATAAATAAATAAATAAGGTTTTATTTGAAAAACAACAGCAAAGATGGTTGAGCTGATTGTATCTCTATCATAGATGATGATCTTATTGTATCTCAATCACAGCTAAGCATCAACTTTCTATAAAAAACTAATTCTTATATGTACGCTCCAGCTCTATTGGTTCAACATCCCTCCAAACCAAATTCTTGCTGCCTCTATTCTCAAATCAGTGACTGATTCTTTAACTAGCAGCAACCTGGTTCTAAAATTTATACCACTGCACTACCATTGGCACAAATAAACAGTTCATTCTGGCTCTTTTAGTTATCTCATAATATTAAATATGCATATTCAAATGTATCTGTGAGAATTAAATTAATTACAACACTTTAAAAGAGTTTTGTACAACCATAAAGGAGTACATTGCCTCCTAGCAGTTCCTCAGATAGATTCATTAGGAAAAGGAATAAAGAAAAAGCTGCTAGAGGAACAGAGGAAATAGATTTATACATAGTGAGGCCTTTGATTTATCTAGCTTCAGGGATCTTTACATAACCCAATGAATTAATTTGCTCTCTCTTGGGGGGAGAGGGCAAATCTAGCCCATTATTGTCAGTTTAGACTACGAGTATCCACAGTGAGGATTTGTTTACCTAGATCAACCTATAGTGTTCCCTGGTGTTATCATGTGTGGTTCCTTCTGAGTACTAATCCAAGTTCAACTTTACTTTGCTTATGAAATCAGATGAGATTAGGTGTGTTCATGTCAGAATGGTGGAATCTTACGGTGCTAATGTTGTTATATCAATATATGAAATTATGGTACAGCCACATGAAATGTTCCATGCTGTTCTACTAGTTGCATGCTAGTAATGATATTATAGAGCTGGAGAACTTGCAGGAAAGTCAAACAAAATAATCAGGGAGTAGAAAAGCTATTGTACAGGAAAGGGGTACTGAGGGGAGGGGGTGTTCTTGTAAAATATACAGGTATATGGTGTAAAGCAGTGGTTCCCAAACTTTTTTGACCATGCCCCATCTAAGCATCTCTAAATTCCTGATCTCCCCCGCCCATGACATATAATTCTTATTATTCAAAAAAAGTGAACTCCTAATCCCATGGAGGAAGCCTAAAAGGTTAATAACTCATTCTCAAATTGTCAAATTGTTCCCCTGTGGGGCATATGTAAAAGAAAGTACAAATATCTAGTGTAGTGTTACAGACATAGTGACAGACTAGGACTCAGTAGACCTAGGTTTGAATCCCTGCTCAACCATGGTAACTCACTGGTAGTGTTGAACTGGTAAAATCAATCTTTAAATATCTCACTTAGCTTGAAAGCCATATGAAGGTCACTATAAGTCAGCTTTGACTTGATTGCAACATAACATAAAACAGGGAACATTCCCCTTCTTTCATAATGCCTTAATAAAGATGAGATAAATCTAAATACAGTAGAGACAGGGCTGTCACTGGAGTTTTATTGCCCAAGGCAGAGCACTAAATATGAGACAGGTTAATTTTGCCAAGGAAGCCACAGTCTTGATTTTGCAAGATGTGAGCAGGACTGTTGTTTGTTGGGCATTTTGGAAGTCACTAATTCATAGGGTCTCCATAAGCTGCAAATGATCTGATGGAATTTAGCAGCAACAGATCAGAATGACATAGTTTTCAGGGTAGCTGATGTACCACCTCCATCAAGCATTCAATTCCAATCTGTGGAGATTGCCTACAATCTTAGTATAAGCATATTATTTTGACAGTATGGCTGCAGTCCTGTGCATGTTTGTCTGGTAGTGTCTGGGGAGAATAATTCTGAAAAGGTGGTTTAAAGGGTAAGATTGTAAAAGTAGAAAATAAGAAATCATTGAATTTAGGGAAGTAAAGTCACAACTACTGACTTTAATTGAAAATAAGTATAACTAAATTGCTATGGGTACTAGATTAAGCCCGAAGACTCTGTTCCATTGCTGTAAATCTTCAACTAAGCATGAAAAGGTAGGGTGAAAGGAAATACTTATAAACAGATTTTCTCAATGATCTCAGAGGAAACCTATCATCTTAACATGGACTAGAAAATGAATTCGATATAGGAAACGATAAAGATGGGACATTGGGTTTGTAACCAAACTGTTGTATTCCTTTAATATACGTCATGGAGTAACAATAACATGTCAGCTTTCTCTCAACATTTCTGGCAGATGAACCAGATACATATTCAAGCCATATAAATAGGTACATATTCAAGCCATATAAAGTTTAGCAAAATTTTCTTCTATATTATAGCATTTATTGTGACTGAATGTCCTCAGATACACAATGAAGCAATCAGAAGTACTTGTAGACAAGGAATGTATGCATGTTCCTTCAAAAGACAAGACCAGCTTGAGTACAACACAGAGTAAGTGTTGTGTCTAAAGATTTAAACAATGTCCTTGACGCCATTACGTATTTCTGCAAAAGCGTGCCATTTCTGTAAGGCGCCAAATTTGTATTGCTATCTATGTAAACTGATTGGCTCTGTACATAGGTTCCCATGTTTTTGGAAGCTCGGGTGCATGTATCATTGTAACTGCCATTCTGCTTGTATATAAAGAGCCACCATTTCCCCCTTTTCTCCAGTCCGGTCCGCTATTATGAGCTGAACAATAAAGCACTGTTGGTTTGACCCGATCCTGCTGGTCTGAATACGTCTTAAGTGCCGGACTCAACAGTAAAGCAATGGCACCAGGTGGCAGATGTTCAGAGCAATAGCAGGAGCAAAATCAGCCAAAATCTGTCCCACCAGAGCTTCCCCCTTGCTCTATCTTGGAAGGCTAAGCTGTGTTGCTCACAGAAACTATCCTGGACACCTAAGCTAAACTTCTATGCTGAATTATGGCAAAAGAGATATATTGCTATTACTGAAGCCAACTTCAGCTGCCAACCCACTTACTATCTGTGCATGGACTAGCGCAGGGTTTCTTAAACTTGGACTCCCAGGTGATCAGTGCATCTGGGAACTGAAGTCCAAGAACATCTGAGGGCCCAAGGTTGAGAAACCCTAGACTACAGTACAACCTCTGGTACAAAATACTCTCAAACAGCAAAATGTCCTAGGCAGCTCTGTGAAGAAGGATGTATAGTTGTTTTATTTAAATCCCACACAAAGCACAAAACCACTATAACCAAGATGAGGTCTCTCCAATAGTTTCAGTCAAAAGCAAAACAAGTAGGCAATTCACATCTCCAAAATTTAAGACATAATACTGAGAACTTGATTAAAAAATGAATTATTATAACTGGATGTTAACTCCCATAAGATTTACCTCAGCTGAACCATGAAAAGGACAGATCTATCATTGTATTAAAGATGCTCTGAATGAGTTTAATTGTTTAACAAGCTACAAAAGGACATGTCTTTATTTTACATCTTTTACTATTCTATTATTTTCTTTTTTATTATTCTCATGTTACATCTTGGGCCATTGTTCCAAAATACAAGACTGCATGAAATTCAATTAATTTGTTTTAGCAAAATTCACCTGATCTGACTATATCTCCATTAAAAATTCATTGTGCAGTGTAGTATCAAAATTAAATGCATCCTATAGCCCATGAACATCTTGGATTACACATTTATATGCAGAAGAATGTCCTAGTCATATTGAATTTATGTTATCAGAACCAATGCAATTGCTATTCACATTATTATTATTTTCAGGTTCTACAAACTGTGCCGTATCAGACATTTACAAATTAAATGGTGCATTGCTACCTAATTATTAAAGAAATGATCATTCAGAACAATCTTGCCATTTATTCCAAGTAATTTTGTGAAAATTCTCAGCAAAATATAAAGTTCATTGATATCTCATTCATTGCTGCTGCATCAATATCGTCATACAAGGAAGCTAATGGCTATGCGTCATGTCCTGCACCCAAAAAGTGACATTTACTCTTTGTACTTCCCAAGAGCTGAGAGTGGCAGAGGACTCCTACAGGTGAAACAGGCAGGAGAGGAAGGAAAGCATCGTTTGATTGACTACATTAAGAAAAGTGAAGAGCTTCAGGAAGTTAATAAATTAGGCATTTTGAAAACAGTGAAGAAAGATGAATACCAAAAGGAAAGGATTGAAAGTCGAGCTGCAAACTAGAAAAAGAAGCCTATTCATGGTCAACATTTGAAAAACATAGAAGGAAAGGCTGTCCAAAAGGTGAAATGGGGGTGGTTAAGAGCAGGAGTTTTGAAGAAGGAAGCAGAAGGATTGATCTTGGCAGCTCAGGAACATGTTTTGCCAACTAATTGCATGAAGACTAAAATATAGCATGTATTCAACAATAGCAAATGCTGGCTTTGTAATGAAAGGATAAAACAGTAGATCATCTGATCAGCTGATGCAGCAAAATTTCACAGACTGGCCCGTCATTTAGTGGTTGCAGAGAGCAGTACTACTAGGTACCAACTACAGCTACATTATCAGGCAATCCTTCATTTACTGTTAGATCCAGGGCTGGGAACTGATCAGTGAGGTTCTAAAACTCTTGTCTGAACACCTGATGGACCATGCATAGTTTTGATGATGATGATGATGATTGATGATTGATGATGATAGGTGTCATCAAGTCAATTCTGACTTATGGTGCCCCTTCCCAAAATTTTCAAGATAGAGAATTCACAGAAGTGGTTGATCATTTGTTCTTCTGGGGGAGGCCTAGGACAGTGCAGCCTTCCCATGATTGTACAAGCTGGGTTTCCCTCCTAAGAGACACAGTGGGGAATTAAACTCCCAACCTCTGACCCTATAACCAGATACCAAAGCCACTGAGATATTCAGCCAAGTGCTGGTGTCAACATCGCTGCTCTGGATCTCAGTCCAGACATTTAGAGGAAATCTATAGGATGCTGAATCCTATCCCCAAAATATTTTGCATCGTTAGTAGCTCCTGTAAAGTTGGAATTAAAACCTAGAGTAGAATCATAATTCCACTGATATAAAACCCTCCACCTCCCACTTTCCTGTTGTTTTTTGTACATGTACTGAGCAGAAGGCATGGTGTTTTGATGACTAAAGTAGGTTTCTTATCTGGAAAATGACTTTTCAGAAGAAGAATGCATATAATGACAAGCTGAATCCATCCATAACTGAAGAGTAGTAGAATGAATCTCTTTGTCCCAGAACTTTCTCCAGACATTGCTCAGTTATGGATAGATTAAGCATGTAATTTTAGTGCTATGCCAAACACTCCTTTATTGCACTTTAATTGAAAGGAAATCCCCTTTAAAAAAAGAACAAAAATTATAGAGACTCCCATCAGTGAGATTAAGGATTTATCCGAAGAAAGTGCTATTTTCATTAGGTGGAAATCCCATATAGACAATATAACAACCTAACTATTCAGAACTCAAAAACAGGTTCAGGGGCAGTGATTTTCCTTGTATAATAAAGGTAAAGGTTGCCCTTGCTCAAAAGCCAGTTATATCCGACTCTAGGGTGCAGTGCTCATATCTGTTTACAGCCAAAGGGCCAGTTCTGTCTGTATCTGCAGACATTTCCATAATCATGTGGCAGGCAATACTAGATGCAGAAGAGCATGGAATGCTGTTACCTTCTCACTGAAGTTGTACCTATTTATCTACTTGCAATTTCTTGCTTTCAAACTGCTAGGTTGGCAGGAGCTGGGACAGAGATGTGAACTCACTCTGTCATGCAGCACTTGGTTCTTGACCTGCCAACCTTCCAGTCATCAAGTTCAGCATCTTGACCAGTAAGCCCCTACAGTCCTCTCTTTGTATAGCTTAAAGTAAAAAACTTGGATTGTGATCACATGGTAAATAGATCACAATTCAGAATGCTTGTGGAGCATTCCAGTCGTATCTCTTTTCCTGTGATCACACAACATATGGGAACAGGGAAATGCATTCTGTCCCAACTGCGATTCATGCCCACACTGTTCCTTTTCACTTACGCTCTAGGTCTTCTTTTGGGGGCAGGGGCTGGAATAGCAATTACAGTACACGTAAATTCTTACCCATGGCACTTAGAGCACCCTCTGGGCAATTCACAAACTGGTGGAATGATTGCTTTAAGAAAGATTGCTCCTGTTAAAGTGGACCTTTCAAGTGTGGTCATGAGTGCAACTTTGCATCCATCTAATTCCAACTTTATTTAACCTAAAAACCTGAAGAATGACAGAAATAATAAGCATGCTAATATATTTCCTCCAATAGCATCCTTATCCAGAATGTCATTCTCACGTTCAGGGTGAAATGCTGAAGAAGGTAGCCTCTACTCTCTGTGCAAGATGGACCTCCATGAAATGTAAGATTTCTGAAAGAACACAGATCTACATTGCTTGGAGAGCCTCTAGGGATAGAAAAAGTTTCCCAAGTTGGAGATTTTCTTTGAATGTGAAAAGGCAAGGAACGCGCGGCAGCAAAATGGCTTCCGCATGCTTTGCCGGCCCCTTTCCTGAGGCACGGCACAAAATGGTTCCGGGTTGTGGCCAGCCTACCCCTTATAAGGGGTGGCTGCCCACATGGCCCCGGAAGTATCAGTTCAGCTGGGCCAGGGGTGCGTTTGTTTGGCGCGTCCCTCGTTAGCCCAGCCGACTTTAGCTGCTCGCTCCGGCTACTGCCGGTAGTGAGCCTAGGCCGCGTGCAGTTCTCCCGGGAATGGGCGGACCGCGCCGACTCTTTGTTGCCCCGATCGGGGCTTAGGCTTTAGGCCAGTGGTGGGCACACATGGCGCCCTAAAAGAAGGCTGCGCCCAGTGGTGCGGTGCCTGCGCCAATCGGCATGGCACGGGGCCAGGCCTTGTACCAGGCCCGCGCCACCAATGGACCTTGGGCCTCCACCCAGCCGGAGGGCTCAGGCAGGGGGCAGGCCAGCCCCTGCGGGGCAGGCCGCAGGGCAGGCCAGCGCCATGGCCACTCCTGGCCTCCCGGATCGTGAGGGGGCCATGGCCCCTGGGGCTGTTCACTCTGCGCCTGTTGGCCTGCAGGGCCGGCGCTCGATGCCGGGGCCTGCCACTGTTGTCCCCTTGTCTATTGAGGACCGCTTTGCAGCCCTGGAACGCACAGCGGGCCTGTCCGCCAGCGCTGATGACTTCGGGCACACCGGGTAGCCGACTGTGGGGGTGGGAGCGCCCCTACCCCCGGCTGCCCTGGATTGGAGGTTGGCCCGACTGGAGGCTGCACTCCTTGCTGCACCCCAGCGCGGCACTGTTCCACCCAGTGCCGACTCGCCTGGGCCGATGCTGGGCGCGGGCTCGGCCCAACCTGGATCTTTGGGCTGGAACCGGGAGAACTTGGTTTCGATCACGAGCTCCGATGCCCCAGACCGGTAGGAACCCCCAGTGGGGGCGGCTGGTGGGGTAGCGATGGGTGAGTATGGTGGTCAAGTCAGTTCACACGTCATACCTGTTGTTTCTCAACCAATTGCCTAGGCCTGGCCCTGGCCTATGCACCAGCTGCCCATGCCTCTGGCCCAGCCTGCATTAATTGCGGCACCCCAACCTGGGGTGTGGAGGGCTCCATACCCATCAGTGCCAGCAGGGGTACTGCCTGCAGGTCCAACCTTGCCGTATCCGGTATGGCCATATGGCCCCCCAGCTAACGTCGGCTACCACACGTTTCCAACTTCGGCCCTCCCGACGGCAGGTGTCTCCCTGCCTTTGGGGGACCATTTATTGCCTGCCACGAGGGACAAGATTTGGCAGAGGGAGTATGTCGATTTGGCCCACTAGGGACGAGAAGGAGAAGAAGGATGACAGGGACAAGGAGTTGGCCCGCCATCGCAAACCCCCATGCACATGGGCCAATTGGTTACCCACATACTTTATATATGTGGCTGTGTCAATCAGGGCCCGCCCGGATTTGGCCATCCCCCTTATCCAGTACCTAGATATTATTTACTGAGCCTACGTTGATTTTCCGGGGCAAGCGTGGCTGGCGTACGATGAGGAATTCCGTATGTGGGCCACGCTTCACACGGAAATGCGTTGGGACAAATCCAACCAACTTCTCTGGTTGTTGTACATGACCCCATCCCGCCTGGCTGCGGGTGACTGATACCACTGTGGCCACGCTGTTCAGTGGCCAGGCACCGCACAGTCACCCCGCCAATCGGCAAGGCAGGGGGTTCCAGCCCTCCTGCTGTGAAACAGTGCAAATACCAGTCACACTCGACTACTGCTTGACCCAGGCCAGGGGGATCAAGGGGGAGGGGAAGAGGTCAGCAGGGCACGGGCCGTGCTAAACCCGACCCAGCATCATCTTCAAAAGGCCCCCTCCCCAATCAAAATTGATGTGTTGGAGCGTTGGTTACACGTCTACCCAAAAAGGGATGACGCGGAGTATCTTTTGAGGGGTTTTTCTACAGGGTTCCGCATCCCCTTTGTGGGTGCTCGTGCCCACCAGGATGCTTCCAATTTAGTATCATTAAGCCCTCCACCCCCTCCCTAGGTAGCAGTGTGATTATTTTGGTCGCTTCGGAGCCGGATGGGAATTTTTGCTTGAACCTGCATTGGCCTATTGGTTCTTGCCATTTTCGCCCTTCCCACACTGTTGCTGATGGTAGAACTATGGGGTTATGGTTTTGTTTATTACTTGGTCACTTTGGCGGCTAGCACTGGTAAGGAGAAAGTGCATGACTAATTTAATCTGGCAGATAGGCAGTTGGTTGGCCATAGGGAGGACAAAGTTGAGACAAACTGGTCATGGCCAACCAGCTGATAACTAAACCTGTTGCCGTACTTAAACAGCATGCAACACCTCCATAATTGACCGGAGGCATTTTACAATCAGAAGCTAACAAATAGCATCCTGACAAGAGCCAACAACGTGTTTCAGTGGAAACAGGTTGTTGACAGGGTACCACAGTTTGTTGCAGTGGTAGTAAATTGTGACATGCATGCTATTGGTTTTGGAATTAAGATCCACTCCTTACCAGTGCTATTACAGCCCATTTGGTCCTTAACAGTAGTTAAGGAAAGTTTAAGATAAAAGTTAGAAAAGTGGCCCAATTTTTAATCCAATTCTGTGTCCGTGTCGTTATTGGGGAGCGGGTCCGGCAATGACCACTGGGTTGGGTGAGATGGTAGTCCTCCTGCACTGTTGGATTCTGGAAAATCATCTGCTTCTCTCAGCCTCCAAGGGTAGATAAGGCAGTTACATTCACAGGCAGCAAGTGTTGAATAGAAGGAACAAGAAAGAAATCATAGGCACTGATTTTTGGCTGGTTGAAACTCCAAGGCAACCACTGAGTATTCAGAGCTGAGTTTCAATGAGCCCAACAGCAATGTCAGAGCCAAGAGCCAGTAGTCAAGCCATAAATCATGTGCATACTAATTAGACAGGGCCAAGATGAAGCAAACAGGTGCAGGTCATTAACAGTCCATATTGATAGGCAGGAGTTCAAGCTATCATGATTCAAGGAGAGCTAGAATGGAAAGTAATGAATGCATAAAATAAATTACAAATGTTCCTTCTGGCAGCCTAGGTTTATTTAGGATGGATGTATATATTGCCCTTGACCTCAGATGACTCTGCTTCAGCTGGCTCCCCCTAGTTATTTACTGCTAGTAGTTGACTCTGGAAATGGCTACTGCCTTTGTTAAATTCTCTATTCTAACTCCTGAACTCAGCACCACTCTCTAGTGGTGCAAAGGACTTAAACATCCCTCAAGCTGTTATTATCACCTGGAGAACAGGTGCTCCTTGTCAGGGCCAGGCATTGCCACAATCTCTTGTCCATTTGGGAGAGAGATGTTAGATGGGCCTCAACTTCCTCCCCATCATCCGTTTCCTCCTGCAAGCTGTTGCCCCCTAGGAGCCCTGTCCAGGAGTTCCCCCAAGAGGTGTTCCCCACTGTACTGGGGGCAAAGAGTGATGACTTTTGAGGTGACAGGGGAAAAGAAGTTAAAGGAAGAAGAGGCAGAGATGAGGGGAAAACATTACAAAGGAATGAAGGAAGTAGAGAGGGTAGAAAATGGGGTGGATAATCTGGTGGTGATTTGAGTGGATGAAGAAATGGTCAGAGAGAAGGAAGAAGCTGGGCCCAGAGAGGCAAAGCAGAAAATGCACAAAAGGAGACTGATAAAAATGTATTCTCCAGGTTGGGCCTGAGTGACAAAGGACAACCACTGGAGTAGAGTAAAAGGTAAAGATTTCCCTTGCTCAAAAGCCAGTCATATCCAACTCTAGGGTTCAGTGCTCATCTCTGTTTCAAAGTTGAAGAGCCATTGTTGTCTGCTTCTGCAGACATTTCCATAGTCATGTGTTTACCTTCCCACTGAAGTGGTCCCTATTTATCTACTTGCAATTTCTTGCTTTCGAACTGCTAAGTTGACAGGAGCTGGGACAAAGATGGGAGCTCATTCCATCTTGCAGTACTTGGGAATCAGGATTAGAGAGTTGGTACAATTAAATATTCTCCAAGAGGTGACAGAACTGCAAGCAAGACAGCAAATGTCTTGCAAGCCTTCTTACTGGGTAGGGGTGGGGGAGGAGGAGGAGAGGCAGGAATACTGGAAAATAGAACAGACCCAAAGCTTCATACACCAAGGCACGCAAGGTAAAACCCAGTGGATCAATGTCAAACTATGCTGCTCAGCTACTTCTCCACATTGTAAAAAACATGTTAAATGGTTGTGAAAAAGGTTCAAAGTTACCAGTTGAAGGAAAAAAGGTAGTTCATAATGAAGTAACAAGTAACCCTGAAGAGACTGACAACTTTGTTAAATGAATGTTACAAACCACCACTGTTTGCGGATATTGTTAAGAATAAAGTTTTCGTTCCACTGCATTAGTGTCTCGTATTTCATTTTGGAAAAGGATGAAAAAGGGTGGAAAGAGTTAGAGGACGTCTTCCTTGTTTTCATCCTCTGAAAAGACCTCTGCCAAGTAGGGCATGACATACTATTTCTAAGTCAGTGGGTTTGTACTCCCTCTTCCTTTCTCTCTTCCAGTGCTAAGCAAATTAAGAATGATTGAACAGGGCTAATAACTTTTCTTTAGTCTTTACTTTGAAAAAAACCTATTGAAATAATGCATGTAGCGAGCCTTGAGGGGGAGAGGTAGTAATGGACACACAGGTAGAGAAATGTATCAAAGTGAATTTTTCCCTTTTACATTTTCTAGATCTTGTTGGGTAATAGGGATGTGCAGGGAGAAAACTTTCACATTGCTATCACTGGGGGGGGGGCTGTCTTTCAGGGGTTCCTCTTTTGGTTTTGAGTCCTTTCCAAGTATAGGGTCTCTTAGTAAACCCCCAAACATATATGAGTTGTTATCTTTTTGGTTTCCCCTTTCTGTTATCTGATACTAGAGCCAATTAAGCCATATACAGAATCCTCAAAATTAGACCAAAAAAGAGAGAAGGGACTACTAGACAATAAACAAACTTCCTCAGCAAAATCAATCACCTACAGAATCTTGCAGGCAGAATTGGTGCTTTACAGTCCAGTGTTGTTGTTCAGTCGCACAGTCAATTCCGACCCTTTGTGACCCTATAGACCATCATCCCCCAGGCACCTCTGTCCTCCACCATACTCCTCAGCCCACCCAGCTCTGTGACCACTGCATCAACGATGCCATCTAGCCATCTCATCTTTGGTCACCCTCTTTTTCTTTTGCCCTCCACCTTTCCCAGCATCAAGGCCTTCTCAAGTGAATCCTCCCTTCTCATTTGATGTCCAAAGTACTTTAGCTTCATCTTTACTATTTGACCTTCTAAAGAACAGTCCGCATTGATTTCTTCTAAGATTGACCTATTTGTTCTCCTCACTGTCCAGGGAACTCTCAAAACTCTCCTCCAACACCACAACTCAAAGGCATCTATTTTTCTGTGCTCAGCTTTCCTAATGGTCCAGCTCTCACACCCATACACTACTGGGAAAACCATTGCTTTGACTATGCAGATTTTTGTTTTCAAGATGATGTCTCTGCTTTTCACTATGTTCCCCACATTTCTCATAGCTTGTCTCCCCAGAATCAGTTGTATTTTTATTTCATGGCTGCAATCCCCATCTGCAGTGATCTTAGATCCTAAGAAAGTAAAATCTGTCACTGCTTCTACTTCTTCCCCGTCTATTTTCCAGGGACTGTTGGGGCCTGTCGCCATTATCTTGGTTTTATTGATATTGAGTCTCAAGCCAGCTTTTGCAGTCTCCTCCTCCAACCCAATCAAGAGATTCTTTAGGTCTTCCTCACTTTCTGCCATTAGGGTGGTATCATCTACACATCTCAAATTGTTGATGTTTCTCCCAGCAATTTTGATCCCATATTGTGATTCCGCCATCCCTGCATTACGCATTATGTGCTCTGTGTATAAGTTGAATAAGCAGGGTGACAAAATGCAGCGTTGTCTTGCTCATTTTCCTATTCCAAACCACTTTGTCATTCCGTGTTCTGTCCTAACTGTTGTTTCTTGTTTCATGTACAGATTTCTAATGGGGCATGTAAGGTGTTCTGGTATTCCCATCTCTTTAATTACTTGCCACATTTTGTTGTGGTCATCACAGTCAAATGCCTTGGTGTAGTCAATATAACAGAAGTAGACATTTTCTGGTATTCCCTTGTTTTCTCCATGATCATCACATCATCACCCTAAGCATCCCCATCAATTAATCAGCAAGAAACAATACAGATGAGAAATAGAAAGCATAATCATGATTACAACCAAAATAAAATACAGTACAGACATACTCACTAAGGGTGCTATTATCAAACCCTCCCAACCTAAAACACTAAGGGTAAAACGTTTTAAATAGAGGATTGCTGCTTTTTTTAAAATAGGGAAAACTCAAGTTTTCTAGTACTATTTATCTTTATTTTTAACCAAAAGATAACTAGGAAGATACAGACTGAAAAAACCAAAAGGTAACAGATTTGATAAGAGGCAAATTTATAACCTCTACAGTTTTTCATTAACTTAATCAAAGTTCAACTTACTTGTGTTCAATAGTTTGGCTTATATGTTACCCTTTCCCTTTTCTTTGTAGCAAATAAATGAAGCAAATGCCTAAAGAATGCTAGAAAAGGCACCCAATAGGTTTCATATAAATCATGCCGACATGCACACATTAGAGGTGAAATTGATAAACCAAAGTTATGAAAACTGAGCTATGACAGAATATTCAAGAGAGAAAATGTGCTAAATTGACCAAAGAGTAGGAGTGTTGCATTAAACCTTCCGAGTATTTCAGCCCTCTGGTACTTATTCATTGGATGAATCTTTTCCGAAGCAAATTATCTTTCTCTGATTTCTCACAGAACACACTATTTGCCAAAGAATACCTTATGCACAAGTTATTTAAAATGTTCACAGGAGGCTGTCTGGAGAATAAAGCTATACAAGTGATTCTAAGAGCAATTTGTACTGTTTTGAGCTATGTTACTAAATACAAAGATGAGAATGCAAGCGTGGCGCCAAAATGGCCACCGCGCTCTTTGCGGGGGCCCCACCCACCCGGACTCTGACATCCAGGTTAGTTAGGGGGCGTGGCCACCCTCTTTAAAAGGGGTGGCCCCGAGGCAGCCTGGCTGCCATTTTAGAAGCGACGGAGCGGAGAAGTTTTTGCCCCGTCGCTTCCTCCCAGCTCTTTTCTCGCCTCTTTGCAAGAGGCTCGATTTTGCTTTCCTCCCCTGCTAGCCTCTGTTCGAGGCTTCTGTTTCGCTTTTCTCGCCTCTTTGCTAGAGGCTCGAGTTTGCTTGCTAGCCTTTGTTCGAGGCTTCTTTTTTCCCCCTCTCTTTTCTCGCCTCTTTGCAAGAGGCTCGATTTGCCCTTTTGTTTCAGCAAGGATTCCCGTAGAGAGA
This sequence comes from Bradypodion ventrale, assembly GCA_035047345.1. Taxonomy (NCBI): domain Eukaryota; kingdom Metazoa; phylum Chordata; class Lepidosauria; order Squamata; family Chamaeleonidae; genus Bradypodion; species Bradypodion ventrale. The sequence goes on along the minus strand of JAWDJE010000003.1, from coordinate 49,590,596 downwards.
GACATTTATGGGTCTCTCTCTTTTGAGTCTCCTTCAATCGGAGGTTTTCCTTTCTCACAGCACCAGACTGCAGTGGCTCAGGTGGCTAAGAGGCTGACTGGCAGGCAGAAAGTCAGCGGTTCAATTCCGGAGTACTGCAGAACGGAATGCTTCACTGTTCCTTCTGGGGGGGGCTCAGCCCAACCCCTCTATTTTTCAGAGTTCCATCGGGCCGGAGGGCTCGGATGGCAACCCCGCAGGTCCAATGAGCCCAGGCTGAGGGCTCGAGCGGGGGGTGGCACAGGCCTGCCCCGCCGGGGTTCTTACCCCCGCTGCTTATTTGCCCGGCTTGGGCATAGCGGCCCACTTGGGCACGGTGCGGGTTTCTGCCCCGCTGTCATTCCGGCCCCTCACGGGCCGGATTACTAGGCATGCCCCTATTATGCCCGGGGATTACCATGGGTTATCCCGTATCAATTACCCAGTGGGGCCATCCAGCCCATCCGGCCCACCTTGTCCTGGTGGGTTTGATGCTGCAGATGCTCCCTTGCCTGCAATTTGGCATGGTGGGCGCGACAACTCGGTGGTTCCGGCCCACATGCTGGCCATGGCTGCGCAGTGGGCTGCCAACAGGGTTGAGCCGCCGGAGGCCATCAGGCCAGCATAGGCTGGCGCCTCATGGCTCCCCATCCAGCCTGGACCCATGGGAACACAGAGCTGGATGGACATCGTGAACTCCGACGCTCACCGCGGGCTGCAACCCCCAGTGGGGGCGGCTCATGGGGTGCACCGAGTGAGTATCCTGGTCAAATCAGCACACCTGTGACACTAGTGCATCACGCTGGGGGGGTATAGTGGCCATGGTTGCAACAGGCCAATTACACTCTGGTTCTTACTGGGGTGACCCCCCCCTATGCTTTTCCTTAATTTCTCTGGGCCCGTAGGGCCGGTTATGTGTTTATCCACTCCAATCCGTGCCAACAGTGGTTCTGCCGATGGCCGGTTGCTCTATGCCCCTGGGTGACCATTTGTCCTGGGCTATTAGCTAGACTCTGTGGTTTGGGGATTATATTCACATTTCCCCCCTCCTGCAATGTGAACACACTGGTTAGGGCATTAGGGGCAGGACGACAGGGTCAAGGAGTTGCCCCGTCGCCGCGACCTGCCTCCCTGTGGGGCCAATTGGTTACCTGCCTATTGGGCATCCATGGCAGGATATATGTGGGCCCGTCCTGATTTGGCCATTCCAATGGTCCAGTGCTTGGACAATGATTGCCGGGCCGTAGTTGTTTTCCCTGGCCCGTCATGATTAGCCTAGGTCAAGACCTTAGGCTTAGGGCGGCCCTTCACCCTGAGATGCCAGCGATGAGCCCTGCTAGCACTTGTAGTTACTATATGTGACTCTTACGTGGCAACGCTTATGCCCCGTGCGGAGAGTCCACTTTCGGGCAACCACCTTTGTGCCTCAACCTGGAGCTCTCAGATTGAGTTAGCTGCTACCATCTTCCACGGGGGACATGTTTTGCAGGGTACTGGCCCCAGATTATGGGTTGCTCTATCAGGAGTGGGCTCTGGTGAGGCTTCGCTCCTCAAGGGCTGATCAGCCGGAAGAGGGTACTAGCCTGGCGCTGCCATATGTCCGGTTGCTCCCCCACAGGTGTTTGTGGCAGCACGTGGTGCACGCCCTGGCCTGTCGTCTGCTACCAAGCCGGGACTAAACTGACTGAACTAGAATTGGTACCCATTCCTTCCGGTTGGGCGCCACATCAGCTGCGGCTGCGTTTGGGTGCCCGGAACCTGACATATTTTGCATAGATAGGTGTGGATTCGCCCAATTTTCTGTCTGTTCGTCCCTTCACTGAATGAGTGCCTTGTTGTGCCCTCTATTTTCCCTCCTTATTTTACATACCCTGTGTGTTTCCGCACACTGATAGTAGTGTGGCTTGTGGGCCACGACTCTGTGCACTGGAGCGGCGCAGTATGCTGCTTCGTCAGAATGGGGATCCCATCTGAGGCTATGTGTAACTGCGCGTATGCAGTGGTATGGTGTGCACGACATAGAGGTGGCGGAAACTGTTGACATTCCTGATGTCCATTGGGGATGCTGGGCCGCCACATGTTTTAATTCTGAACCTCGGAGGCGGTGATCTTGCACGGATTGCTGGCCCGGACTTAAAGACTTCTGAGTGCAGTGACCTGACGTTTCTTTGCCATTTATGGCCATCTACACGATTGCTATGGTCATACATCACGCCGGTGCAATATCATAGGCGAGACTTTGACCCAGCGATCGGACCGTGCCCGATGGTCAGTGAACAGGGCTGTTGCCTGGTTCCTTGCCTGGAATAGCTCGTGGACAGCCATTTGTCATCTGGGGATAGGGTTACAGGAATTTAGCCTGTATTCTGGAGATGGGGTTCACCTGTCAACAAGTCGAGGCAACTCTCTTTTTGAATAATGTGCAAGAGGGACAGGTGACCAAATTGTCGGTCAAGGGGAGCGGCCCCTGCTACAATGTGGCAATGTTGCCAAGTGGAAGGTGCCTCTCTGAGAGTCACAGGTGATGCATGGCCGCATCAATTTCGCCTGCAGAGTGGTAATACCAGGCAGTGCTTTCGCCTAGTGTCTGGGTCACGCTATGGTGGGTCTCGCTAAACGACACCACAGGGTACAGCTGATTAGGGGTTTACGAGCGGGCCTGTTGGTTTGGCTCACATTCTCGCAGGACTTCCCTGCTGTTTCCTTGGGAGGTCTGAGCTTCTGGTCACCACGAGTTCCGGGTACAGTCGGATGCCTCCGGCTCCCTGGGTGGGGGATTTAATTAAGGACAGTGTGCCTATGGTCATTGGCCCCAGGGATGGCAGGGCAGGGCACGGATCGCTTACGCGATCTTACGTTTCTAAAAAAATTTCTCAATTCTGGGTATCCCTTATGCTCTGGGGGGACGGGTGGCCAAATTCTGTGCCTCGCTTTTGGTGTGGCATTGCTGCAGTGGTGCACATTGTCAAGGCCCAAAACGTCTAAACCCCCCCCCCAGAGTCATGGCCTCAGCTCGCCTATTGTTCTTGGGTCCGTGCACTTTAAGGCACTCCTTAGGGCTAAACATGTGCCAGGCATTTATAACAATATTGCTGATTCTTTATCCCACCTGCAGATCTCCCGGTTCCGTGACTGGGCTCCAGACACTTGGGAACTACCCCTACACTTCTGGCTGAGATATGGTCATTTGGCAAGGAGACGGGAACCGGGCGAGTGGCATGTCTTGGCAACTCGCATGCGCACGGCGCATCAGCATCCACTCCTTCACTTTAGAGCCTTTTGTGGGCAAAAGGCAATTACCCAAAATGTGGCCGACATTGGTCGACTAGGTTTTAAAATGTCTACTCCACCCTTATGATCGGGGGTTGGCTCCACGCGCCATAGCCACCAGGCTTTACGCCTTGATATTCATGGCCAAGGCACGGGACTTTCCTGACTATGCAAGGGTCATCTGCATACACCGTGTATTGGGAGGGTGGACACGTGTACGTGGCCGCCGCCCGGACACATGTCGCCCTATTCTCACTGATATTCTGACCCACCTTCCATGAGGTTGGCATAGATGATGTTGCAGTAGGCAGGAGGACTCTCTTTTCATGTAGCTACTGCTGTAGCCTTTTTTCTGGAGCTCAACGACTCAGCGAGCTGGTCCCATGGTCAAAAGGTGACGTGTTTTGTAGGGCACTGGAACTCGAAGATGTCTATATCAACCAAGAGTGGGCTCAGTTGGGGATTCATCCCTCGAAGGCCGATCAGCATGGAGTGGGCAGTGGTGTATACTGCTATGATGTACATATGCTGACATCGTTCCGGTTGGTGCCCTACATGCAATTGGCAGTGCCTGCTGCGCGCCCTGGCCTGTTTTTCTGCCACCAGGATTGGTCTCCCCTTACCAAATTTAAGTTCTGGATGGTGACCGGTACCACGCTTCACAGTGTGGGGCCCGTTATGGCACCCATTCATTCAGGATAGGCGTCGCATTGACCGTGGCAGCTTTTGGGTACTTGGAGGCGGATATATGTAGGTGCGTGGGGGTGTGCGCGTATTTTCCTTATATGTACGTCCCCTCACTGTATGAGTACCTAGTTATGTCCTTAACCCCTTCTCCTTTTTTACAGATCCTGTGTGTCTCCGCACATCGGTGGCAGTGGGGCTGGAGGGCCGCAGCTATGTACACTGGGCGGCAGTATTTGCTGCGGCGACAGAGTGTGGACCCCAGCTCAGGCTGCGTGCATCCGCACGTATGCGGTGGTATGGTATGCGCAGCATGAGAGGGCGGGAACTGTTGCCATTCCTGATGTCCATCAGGGATGCTGGACCGCCTGATGTTCTTATTCTGCACCTCGGCGGCGATGATCTCACACGGATCAATGACCTTTCCTTAAAATGTCGAGGTGCAGCGACCTGGCTTTTTTACATAATTTATGGCCATACAGCTGTTGCTATGGTCTAACATCATGCCGAGACACCATTTTAGGGGAGACATGGATCTCCGTGGTTTGGACCGTCCACGGCAGTCAGTGAACAGGGCAGTTGCCTGGTTCCTCGCTGAGATTGGCTTGGGGACAGCCAGTAGACATCTGAGGATAGGCTTGCGAACATTTTGACCTATAGGCAGGATATGGGGTCCACCTGTTGGCTAGAAGTATGTACCTCTTTCTGGAGTAGGTGCAAGCAGGCCTGGTGACCGAGCTGACGGTCCGGGGGGGGGGGGGGGCGGTGAGTCATCATGGACGCCTCCCCGTGTGGCGGGTAGCACTGGGTAAGGTAAAGATTTATGACACATAGGTATCCGGCAGGTTCGCAATTGACTGGCCAACACGTAGATAGGTACAGGGGAAGCAGGTTTGGCTGGTCAAGGGCGAACTATGAAAGGGGTAATGTCAGGAGCATCACCTTGATATTTGAACGGATACACGTCATAGGGTGGGGTCAGTAGATAGTATATTGACTCCGGTCAACAATTTGTTTGTGTCAACAAACAAATTGATACAAATTGATACATGTAGCCAATTTTCATTGGCATTTAGGGTGGAACCTTACCACTGCTACTGCAGCCTGCTTGCCTTAAAGAATTACAATTGGATGATACACCAATTGAAAGTGATAATTCGGACTAGGGCATTATTCAATAAAAGTGGCCCGATGCCTTTAATCCAATACCGGTGTCTGAGTCTTCTTTGGGTGGGTGCGCCTGCAAAGAGACCTGGCCGTAAAAATGTAATTTGCAGTGCTAAGAACCAAGATTTAAAAGGGACTTTAGATATAGACAGTTAGTGGCATATTGCTTTTGAACATCTTGGCTTATGCCATTTGAGCCTGACACATGAATTGTATTAATGAGATTGAAGCAGACCTACCAAAACCATCACCTTTCCTGCTGCATACAACCTATGATACAGGAAGTGCTCTGCTATCTCCTTGTTGATCGTTCAGCTCCGATGGGCTATCGTGCATTACTGGGGTGGAAAGGCTACATTGGATATTGGCAGTAGAATGGCTCTCTGTCTCTTTTCTGAGGAGCAGTCTCTAATCAGAGGCAACGTCTGTTTGAACCATTGTCCAGTCCACATCTAGATTCCAGATAAAGATTTAGAAGATAGGAGGCTTAGTGCTGCCCATGGGAGATCACCTAATTACAGTCTTCTCCAGAAAATGAGATATATTATGTTATTTCAGATTAATCATTCTTTCTAAATTACAAGGCGATGTCCAGTGTGGTGTAGTGAATAGAATGAGGGACTAAAACCCAGAAAGTCAGGATTGAAATCCCTGCTCAGCCATGGAAACTCATTGGGATGAGGAATTGGTAGAACCACTCCTTAAATATATCACTCACCTTGAAAGTCCTATTAGGGTTGCTATAAGCTGATTCTAACTTGATAGTACATAGAATCATAGAATAACTCAGTTGGAAGGGGTCTTTTAGAACATTGAGTCCACCCCCTGCTAAATACATAACATAACATTTATGTTTTAAGCAAAATGCAGCCCCCGGCTTCTCCAATCCTTTTTGTTGTTGATTGTTAGATGAATAGTAATGAGAACGCCATGATAAATGTACAAAATTGTCATTGTAGGCATTTGATGTGTTCCATATCCATCTAGGACAGTGATGGCAAACCTTGGCACTCCAGATGTTCTTGAACTTCGATTCCCAGAAGCCCAGATCGATTCCCAGAAGTGTCAACTTGGGCTTTTAGTAATTGAAATCCAAGAACACCTGTAATGCCAAGGTTCACCATCATTGATGTTGTTGTTGTTGTTGTTGTTGTTCAGTCGCACAGTCGATTCCGACCCTTTGCGACCCTATGGACTATTGTTCTCCAGGCGCCTCTGTCCTCCACCATCCCCCTCAGCACGCCCAGTTCTGTGCCCATTGTGTCTACAATACCATCTAGCCATCTCATCTTTGGCCTCCCCCTTCTTCTTTTGCCCTCCACCTTTCCCAACATCAAGGCCTTCTCAAGTGAATCCTCCCTTCTCATTTGATGTCCAAAGTACTTTAGCTTCATCTTCACTATTCGACCTTCCAATGAGCAGTCAGGGTTGATTTCTTCTAAGATTGACCTATTTGTTCTCCTCGCTGTCCAGGGTACTCTCAAAACTCTCCTCCAACACCACATTTCAAAGGCATCTATTCTTCTGTGTTTAGCTTTCCTAATTGTCCAGCTCTTGCATCCGTACATTACCACTGAGAATACCATTGCTTTGACTATTCTAATTTTTGTTTGCAATGTGATGTCTCTACTTTTAACTATGTTCCCCAGGTTTCTCATGGCTTGTCTCCCAAGAATCAGTCACCTTTTTATTTCATGGCTGCAATCTCCATCTGCAGTGATCTTTGATCCTAAGAATGTAAAATCTGTCACTGCTTCTACTTCTTCCTCATCTATTTTCCAGGAATTGATCGGACCAGTTGCCATTATCTTGGTTTTCTTGATATTGAGTCTCAAGCCAGCTTTTGCACTCTCCTCCTTCAGCCCAATCAAGAGATTCTTTAGGTCTTCCTCACTTTCTGCCATTAGGGTGGTGTCGTCTGCATATCTCAGATTGTTGATGTTTCTCCCAGCAATTTTAATCCCATATTGTGATTCCTCCATCCCTGCATTGTGCATTATGTGCTCTGTTTATAAATTGAATAAGCAGGGTGACAAAATACAGCCTTGTCTTACTCCTTTTCCTATTCCAAACCATTCTGTCATTCCGTGTTCTGTCCTAACTGTTGCTTCTTGGTTCATGTACAGATTTCTCAGGAGGCATATGAGGTGCTCTGGTATTCCCATCTCTTTAATTACTTGCCACATCTTGTTGTGGTCTACACAGTCAAATGCCTTGGTGTAGTCTATAAAACAAAAGTAAACTTGTTTCTGGTATTCCTTTGTTTTCTCCATGATCCAACGTATGTTGGCAATGTGGTCTCTAGTCCCCCTGCCTCTTCTGAAACCAGCCTGCACCTCTGGTAATTCTCTCTCCACATGCTGCTGAAGTCTATCCTGTATTATCTTGAGCATCACCTTGCTGGCATGTGGGATGAGTGCAAATGTTTGGTAGTTTGAACATTCTTTGGCATTGCCCTTTTTTGGGATTGGGACGTATACTGATCTTTTCCAATCCTGTGGCCACTTTCTTGTTTTCCAAATTTGCTGGCATATTGAATGCAGTAATTTGATGCCATCATCTTTTAGAGCTTTGAAAAATTCCACTGGGATACCATCATCTCCACTAGCTTTGTTGTTTGCAATGCTCTTTAGGGCCTTTAAAACTTCACTCTCCAGGATGTCTGGCTTAAGTTCAATTTTTTCATCATTGTGATTATCAGGAGTGTTGAGGTCCTTTTTGTATAATTCCTCTGTGTACTCTTTCCATCTTTTCTTAATCTCTTCTGCATCAGCTAGCTCTTTTCCGTCTTTGTCCCTTATCATGGTCATTTTTGCTTTAAATGTTCCTTTTATTTCCCCGATTTTTCTGAAGAGATCTCTTGTCCTGCCTCTTTTGTTGTTTTCCTCCATTTCTTTGCACTGTTCTTTTAGGTAGTTTTCCTTATCTCTCCTTGCTTTTCTTTGAAATTCTGTGTTCAAATGATTGTATTTTTCCTTTCTCTTTTGACTTTTGCATTCCTTCTTTCCTCTGCTATTTTAAGAGCCTCATCAGACAACCACTTTGCTTTCTTACTCTTCTTTTCTTTTGGTATGATTTTCGTTGCTGCTTCCTGCATGATGTCCCTCATCTCTGTCCATAATTCTTCTGGTACTCTGTCTATTGTGTCTAGGCCATTATATCTGTTCATCACCTCCACCATGTATTATTTAGGGATGCTGTATTGGTGATATCTGTCTGGTCTCCTTGTTTTCCTTATTTTCTTTAGTCTTAACCTGAATTTTGCGATCAGTAGGTTGTGATCTGAGCCACAGTCTGATCCAGGTCTTGTTTTTGCTGACTGTATGGAGGTTCACCATCTTTGGCTGCAGACTATGTAGTCAATTTGGTTTCAGTGTTGGCCATCTGGTGATGTCCATGTGTAAAGTCACCTCTTGTGTTGCTGGAAGAGAGTGTTTGCTATGACCAGTGCATTCTCTTGGCAGAACTCTATCAATCTTTGCCCTGCTTCATTCTGTACTCCAAGACCAAACTTGCCTGTTATTCCCTCCACTTTTTGATTTCTTACTTTAGCATTCCAGTCTCCTAATATAATTTGGACATCATTTCTTGTTGTCTGTTCTATGAGGTGTTCTAAGTCCTCATAGAACTGGTCCACTGTGGCTTCATCTGTACCAGTAGTTGGTGCGTATATTTGGATCACAGTGACATTGAAAGGTTTGCCTTGAATTCTGACTGATATCATTCTGTCATTTTTGAGATTGTATCCTATTACTGCTTTTTTCACTCATTTATTGACAATTATGGCTACTCCATTTCTTCTAAGGTTTTCTTGTCCACAGCAGTAGATATGATGGTTTCCAGAGCTGAATTCACCCATCCCTGTCCATTTTAGCTCACTGATGCCCAAGATGTCAATGCTTATTCTTTCCATCTCATTTTTTACCACTTCCAGTTTACCTTGGTTCATTGATCTCACATTCCATGTCCCTATGCAGTATTGTTCCTTGCAACATTGCATTTCTCCTCCCCCTTTCCTGTCCCTCCCCTTCCTCCACTCTGTGGTGCTAAGCATCCTCTATCATCTAACCTGCTCGTTTGTTTTGCCTTTTGTCAATAGGGTTCTCTTGGCAAGCTTTATGGCGTGGTTTGCTGGTTTCTACGCCATTTCCCCCCCTCGTACAGTTTATCACAGTTTTAAAAGTTTAGACCATTTTAAACAACATATTATCATGCATATTATCACACCTTAAACACAGTCTCTATGTGAGTTGCTATATTAAGTCAGTATAAAGTCTCTATGTGAGTTGTTATATTAAATCAGTATAAAGTCTTTATGTGAGTTTCTATATTAAGTCATCTACGTTTCTGCATATCAGCTACTTATCCTTTGCATGGGGCTCTGAGTCTTGCCCTCTGGTTTTCCTCCTCTGCCTTCTTCCCTTCTGCCAAATGGTCCTCTCCTTCGGCGCTCGGTTGGTGCCTGGAGGCTGGAGGCTGGCTGGGGATGGTGGTGTCCAGGCTCAGGAGGGCTCGCAGCGGGGCAAATAGCTGGCCTCTCCCCGCCCGGCCAGTCTTCCTCCTCTTCGCCCCCCAGCTGGGGCTGGTGGCATCCGGGCTCGGGAGAGCTCAATGCGAGGCAAATGGCTGGCCTCCCCCCCACCCGGCTGGTCTTCCTCCTCTTACCCAGCCCGGCTGGGGCTGGTGGCGTCCGGGCTCGGGAGAGCTCACGGCGAGGCAAATGGCTGGCCTCCCCCCGCCCAGCTGGTCTTTCTCCTCTTTCCCGGCCCAGCTGGGGATGGTGGTGTCCGGGTTTGGGAGGGCTCATGGCAGGGCAAATGGCTGGCCTCCCCCGCCCGGCTGGTCTTCCTCCTCTTTCCCGGCCCGGCTGGGGATGGTGGTGTCCGGGCTCGGGAGAGCTCACTGCGAGGCAAATGGCTGGCCTCCCCCCGCCCGGCTGGTCTTCCTCATCTTTCCCAGCCCAGCTGGGGATGGTGGTGTCCAGGCTCGGGAGGGCTCACGGCGGGGCAAATGGCTGGCCTCCCCCCGCCCGGCTGGTCTTCCTCCTCTTCGCCCCCCGGCTGGGGCTGGTGGTGTCCGGGCTTGGGAGAGCTTGCGGCGAGGCAAATGGCTGGCCTCCCCCCACCCGGCTGGTCTTCCTCCTCTTTCCCGGCCCGGCTGGGGATGGCAGTGGGGGATTGATGTAGGAGAATCCTTTCCATACATATAGTCTTTTTTTCCTTAAAGAAACAAAGACAAGTTTCCACAAATAGAGGAAGTAAGTAGCTCTTCAGAAAACCATTCACCACAAGAGGAATGTGACAGAAGGAGCATGTTTCCCTCTTTTTGTGCTTACTCTGTACAAAAAAGGAGAAACCAAAAAGAGCCATGAAAAAACAAACCAACATTATACTTCCTTGATTCTGTAAAGTTTGCAAAAATAATTATAATTATACACTTTTCCCATAAAAAAAGAAACGGAAAGAATGAGAACCAGCCATCAACTTCCCAAGGAAAAGGGACGACAGTAAATATTGTTAGGATAGCCTATATTCTAATTCAAAGTCATGAGAATTGTGTAAATAGAACTTAATGTATGAATACACAACAAGGGAAATATGAATTCATTCACTGTGAAGTTGCATCATACTTCAGGCATCCTCAGGTCTATTCCTAATAACTGGACACATGGGGAGAGAGAGGAGGAAATTGGCTTCACAGTCTTTTTTTTTTTTTTTTTGTAGCTTGTTAACATAGCTGTCCTGCAGAAGGTTCTGTTACAGCTGGAACTACCTAGCAAGCTGTAAACAAGAATCCTATGGCAATTTCCTGTTATTTCTTCCTTTTCTTTTCTGATTTTGGGAGTAGTGTGTTGGATCGGGGCCCAATACAGGCCGGAAGGTCCCGGAGGAGACTGGTCAAGTAAAGACACACGAGGCAAGATGGAGCAAAGACCAGCGTTTATTCATCAGAAGGCACTAAACTTTATACTCTGCCTAGCTTGACCACGTGCATACGTTGCGTGTGGCCATCACAGGAAAGCTGCAAGTCTGCACTTTAAGATTACACAAGTTACTCATTAGGGATGACTTCACCAGGGGAAGTTTCTTATCTATCTAATTTATGACCAGGGGGACATGCATTGTCTACTGCTATCGGGAGTAAACATCTGCCTAAGTTGACTCTTTGGCTCAGAGTCTCTGTGGAGGCAAGATTACCCATTACATGTTTATCGAGATCACCACCCGGTGATCTTTTGCCCTCTACAGTCCCAACTGCCTGCCAGGTCAGCGATCAGTGAATTAAACTCCTATTAATCCGCACCCCAATTTCTGTCCCTTTGGAATCAAGGCTCTAAGGAGTGTTCCCCCAAAACCGTGATTCTGTCAGGGACAGTATGCCAATTATGTGCGCAGAACCCACAGTAGTGTTTAGATGTCCTAGCAGAACAGCACTGACACAAAACTATTTTTAAAATGAAATAATTGTTTGCAAGAATCCATTCCTTCTGGTTTGGCTTTTTGTCCCCTCTCCATTGATTCAAGAGATCACATTTCCTGAACTGATATGAAGAAATCCAAAGTAGAAATCCCAGTGGTTCAGGGGAAATCTACAGATTTGGAGAGGACTGTCGGCTGATTCACATTTCCTTTTGAGTTATATGCAGTGGTGGGCATCAGCAGGTTCGCACCAGTTCACCAGAACCGGTAGCAGAAATTCTGGCTGGCCCAACCCACCCATCCAATTGTGGCTGGCCCCACCCTATCCAAGTTTTGAAATAAAGTAGTCCTAATTCAGGTGCAAAACAGGGCTATCCCCCTGGCCATACCCAGCATACCATGCCCACAGTGTGGTAGTAAATTTTTTTTGAGCCCACCACTGGTTATATGGTCAACAAAGAAATGCAAAACAAACCATTCTAATTACAGTACAGTATTTCCCACATTTTATGCCAATGGAATTGGATCCCTGGATGGTTTAAGTGTATCTTCAGGTTCCCATTTATGTTATAGATGCATATAAGGGTTCAGAAGCTCTTTCTTGAGGTCCATAAATACATCTACTTTGATCTATTATTATACATCATATTTACACATGGACAAACAAACAGACAAGCTTCCTATGTTCCCATCTTCAGCCAAAACATGCAAGATTTACAATCTATCATATTGTTTTGAAATATGCTTTTACAAAACAGAAGTCTATACTTCATTGTGCCTTTTGATAATTTAACCAAATATATGGCCTGTGGGTTGCCTGCATTCGTAATTAGCCAAAACCTTTCCCGATAGGTCCACTTGCCAGCACACGGCTTGAGAAACCATGGGCTTGGACGGAAAGGCAATCAGGGTATGGGCTATTAATAGTTGGGGGGCAATTCATATTGCCTTGGCTGGAGGCTCTGAGAGAAGTAGGGCAAATGTCATAAGGTGACAACCCAAGGTAATGCACAGATACCTAACCCAGGTAACGCACAATATCTAATTCACATCCGTGGACTTAGTTGGGTAAATAAGCTGCTTGGACAAGTTAATTAAATTTAGTTGCCCAGAGTCAATATAGCCAAGACTCTGAGATTAATTAGTTCCTCAGCGGAGGTCCAAGGTACTCAGTAACTTCCGAGTAACTTCCAAGAGCTGACGAATGTGGTCAGTGAAGTGCCACGTATGCAAAAGCCTTCTGTAACAAGGTCATGTGCGCTTTAGGCACGTAACCCTCAAGGCAGGGTAATAAATACATCCACCCGAGACAGATCGGGACTGGACTTTCACCGCACATTCATCTCACGTGCCTTTCCTTGAGGTCAGTCATCCCAACTTCTCTGGGCCACTGCAACATCTGGTGACCCTGATGTGATCCTAAGGGGCCACGACAACATGATTTAAGGGGCCACGACGTGATTCTCCTCGAGAGTCACGGCGCGATTCTTCCCGGAGCCTATGGAAAAGCTCTGATCGGGATGCTACCCCGATCGGAACTCAGCACGATCTTAAGGCTAGACCAGCGCAGTCTGCAGCAGAGACCGCGACCATCTAGAGGCAAGGAAGGCAATGCAACTGCAAGCCCAGCCAATCCCACGTTCTCGGAATGGTCATGTTCCAAACACCGGGGAAAGCTGTGAATCCCGACACCAGAGGCAGCGGAAGCTGAGGCTGCGATCCTGACCCAGACCCAGAGAGACATCATCCTGTGCATCATACACCCTGCCGTACTACCTCCAAAAAGGTGCACCGACATCTCCTGTGGAGGCAACTTCAGGGATCTCCTGCAGGTAGTAATGGGGGCTTGCTTGGGGGGCAAGATTTTTCCATCAGACAAAGAGCTCAGGTGGAGGAGCTCAAGAGCCTGGCCAGGCTACAACCGCATACACATTCGTCACATAAATCTGACGGATCTGGTGATGTATCTAAGGCAACACTATTTGTTCTACCCAGAAACAGGCATGATAGATCTAGCGGTTTGGGATAAAGTAGGGGACTGCCTTAAGAAGGAGCCCAGAGCACCCACCAACATCATAGGGACATGGAGTAAGTGTAGACAAGTAATCGCAGCAGTCAGTCCAGTCTGGATAGAGACTGAGAAACCACCAGCGTACGCAGAAACATCAGCCCCAGCGAGTCTCTACCCGACAATCCAGTTTAGACATGGGGGCATAGGGGATTCCGCTTCCGTGGCAACTGCAGAAGCCGCAGAAGCAGGCAAAAGCCTAGGAAATGCAGGCGCTTCCCAGGGCATCAAAAGTCTCTTGCAGCTCATGGTAGAAGAGGAAGCACGCAGGGGGGAGCTGCAAGCCGAAGAACTGACTGAGCTCACAAGGCTATGTCCAGTCCACTTAGAGACGGATGCCTTCACGGGCGATCAGGTGGCGGCATATACACCAATTCCATACAAATTGCTTGCGGAGATCCGCAAAGCAATCACAGATACAGGGCTCCAGAGTAGATTCACAAGGGGCAAGCTCCAGCAGCTGTGGGAATCAACCACGCTCATCCCTCATGACTGGAAGGTCATGATGCAGATGATGCTGAACCCCAGCCAGTACCTTTTGTGGGACAGCGAGTATCAGCTAGAAGTGCAGGCGAGGGCCACCCAGATGGGGGGGAGCAGTAATTCCTGAGCAGCTATATGGCTCGGGACAGTTCGACACCATCCAAATGCAGTCCGTCCTGCCAGCAGCCACACTCCAGCTGGCTTCCGAGGTTGCCTTCAAGGCATACCTCAAAGTACCCACTACCAGCAAGGGCGCAAAGAATTACACCGCAGTCAAACAGGGAGCGCAAGAGCCCTACATGGATTTCATCAACAGGTTAGTGGAAGCAATTAGCCGACAGATAGACAATCAGGAGGCGCAAGAGGAGCTTATGATGAAATTGGCAAAAGACAATGCCAACCTTGACTGCCGCAAAATCTTGCAAGCGATGGGTTACCGAACTGATCTGACGCTTACTGGCATGATCAGAGCTTGCGCTGACATTGGAACAGATGCCTATAAGATGGGGCTGTTGGCAGCGGCAGTGCAAGGGGGGAGCCACCCCAAGAACCAACCTAAGGGAGCTTGTCACCGGTGTGGCAAGCTGGGGCACTTTGCCAAAGAGTGTAGGTCCAAACAACCCCACCAGAAGGGGGTGGCCCGCCCATTGGCCGCCCAGCCATGTCATCCACCCAATGCCCAAAATGCCACAACGGCTTCCATTGGGCTAAGAACTGTCTGAATTCAGGAAACTGGGCCACGGGTGTGTCTCTGGCCCCGGTCCAAATAGAGACAACACCCGCCCAGGAAGCTCCAGAGCGGACATCCCACTAGAAGCACCCAGTGTCACACCCAGCATCGCTGAGGCACAGGCAGAAATCAAGGGCAGTGCAGGGCTAGACTTGGAATGCCAGGTGGATGTTACATGCAACCTGCCAGGTTCAGTCCATCTAGTCAATTCCCAGTACAAGGGACCCTTGCCCCAAGACACCATAGGTCTAGTCTTGCCTCGAAGCAGTGCAGGAAAAAGAGGGATCTTCGTGATCCCAGGAGACATAGACTCTGATTACACAGGAATCGTCAAAGTCCAGCTTTGGACACACCTACCCCAGACAATTAGCAAAGGAGATTCAGTGGCACAATTGATCATGGTTCCTTGTCATCTGCCAGGTAGAAACCAGGAAGGGACCAGAGAAAGCTCAGGATTCGGTTCAACAGATCACCTGAGAGAGGAAGGGGCAGTAGAAGGATACCAGATCATAGCAACAGTGGAAAAGAACAACCAGTCATTAAGGTATTTTTGAACAAAAGATATTTTAACGGTCTGTTAGACACTGGAGCTGACGTCACTGTGATTAGCAAGAGTGGGCCATAGAACCAGTTTCAGAAGTGTGGAGGGTAGGAGGAGTTCAGGAAGCATACAGAGGCCAAGACTGGGTAGAAGTCACCATCCCGGGGGCAGACGGTGCAGCAGTCATCCAACCACACATTTTAAACATGCCCATCAACCTCTGGGGGAGGGACATTCTGCAACAGTATCACGCCACCCTAACTTTTGGGTAATGGCCCTACCGCTTAAATGGTTAACCGATGAGCCGGTATGGGTGGAACAGTGGCCAATAGTTGGGGAAAAATTAGAAGCCTTAAAGCAGCTAGATGCGGGACACATAGAACCATCTACCAGTCCCTGGAATTCACCGATTTTGTCATTAAAAAGAAATCCGGAAAGTGGCGACTTCTTCATGATTTGAGAGAGATCAATAAGTGCATCCAACCCATGGGAGTGCTTCAATGCGGCACTCCCAACCCAAATATGATCCCCGAATGGTGGGAGATCTTTATCGTAGATTTAAAAGACTGTTTTTACACCATCCCTTTAGATCCTAGGGACAGGGAAAGGTTCGCTTTTACAGTGCCAGTTACCAATCATAGGGAACCAACCCAACATTTTGCATGGACATTTTTGCCACAGGGCATGCTGAACTCGCTGACCCTGTGCCAAATTTATGTCCACGGGGCATTGGAAAAGTTCCGGAACCTTCGCCCCAAAGTCTTAGTTTGCCATTTCATGGATGACATACTGATCGCAGCGCCCAAATTGGGCAGCGAAGTATTTTGTAACCTCCAAAGTACATTGGGGGGAGGCATGGTGATTGCCCTGGAGAAAGTTCAGAGAACCAAACCCTATTCATACTTGGGACATCGGTTACTCCGATCTTTTTCAGCTCCAGTTTTGCCTAAACTCAACATCAAAGACTCTGTTATGCTAGTGGAACTCCGACAGATTCTAGGAAATATTAATTGGGCAAGACCATATTTTAAAATTAGCACCGATCTCTTAAAGCCGCTCTTCTTGCTACTAACGCTAGGAAAGCAGCTGGCAGATCGAATTCAGATTCTGCGAGAGGCCAAGCTAACTCTCCAGGAAGTCGACCGCATTCTTAGCCACCGCTGGGTAGACAGGCTTAGTGGGGGGCCATTCACCCCCACACTAAATCTGTATGTCATTAGAACAGGCACCATGTTCGCAGGAGCTCTAGGCACAGATTCCAGTGGGGGGGGGGAGCGAAAATCGTGGAATGGGTGTATCTACCGAATACCTCTTCCAGGAATATAGTTCCTCCGCAAGAACTGGTAGCCACAATCATTCACAAAGGGAGGCTAAGAGCTACGGACATCTCAGGACATAACTTGGCAAAAATAGTCATGCCCTTCAATAAAGTACAGACACAGCAACTGATGCAGCTAGGGGACACTTTCCCGATCGCATTAGAAGGTTTCACCAGTAGTTTAGCATACCACTTGCCAAAAGACCCCAGACTGGTCTCACTCCAGACTGAAACGGTCAAATTACAAGGCATACTGTCTTTGATCCCTCTACAAGGAGCCAAGACAGTATTCACCGATGGGGGGGAAAGTATATGGAGTGCTTACTTGGCATGAGGAGCAGGCTTGGAAAGCGCTACTGACACTCCCGCAGAAATCAGCACAAAGAGCGGAGCTGGCAGCAGTGAATCTAGCCTTAGGCACATTTGCCTGAGAGCCATTGAATATAGTCATGGACAGCCAGTATGTCCGGAATTTGATCCACAATTTACCGGGAGCTCACTCCCACTATAGACAGGAATTTATTGGGCTTATTCCTGACCATGCAATTTCATTTGCAAAACCGCAGAGAAGCGCTCTATGTAGCCCATATTAGGAGCCACCAGGATTTACCTCGTCCTATTTCAGAGGGCAATAGCAGAGCGGATGCAGCCGTGAAAGAAGCGCACCAGAAATTAGTCCTGGGAGTCTTCACGACCCCAATTCAAAGCCACGCATTCTTTCATCAGAATGCCAAGGCACTAGCAAGGCAGTTTAACCTGCCATTGTCACAAGCACAAGGCATCGTGCATTCTTGCCCGCAATGTGCAGGGACGCCGGGGGGGCCCCTCATGGGGATAAACCCACGAGGGACAGAAGCTAACCAAATTTGGCAAATGGACGCACATTCTGCAATTTGGGAGATGGCAGTACATGCATGTCTCCATTGACACATTCTCGCAGTTCGTCTGGGCCACGGCCCAGAAAGGGGAAACTGCGACCCATATGGAGCAACATCTCTTGTCATGCTTCGCGGCCATGGGTAAACCAGGACACTTGAAGACAGACAACGCACCAGCTTATCGTTCCAAACAGCTAGCCACATTTCTAGCCACTTGGGACGTAAAGCACACATTTGGTATTCCATACAATCCCCAAGGACAAGCCATTGTTGAACGTGTGAACCGGACGCTAAAGTCCTACATTGAAAAACAAACAGAAAGGGAGGAGATATTCCCCCCCCCCCCGAAGAGCCAAGGACAGGCACAGCAACGCCTGCACAAGGTTTTGTTCACGTACAATCACTTAAATATTTTTGCTGACTGCACTCTGTAGGAGAAGCATTTCCGATGCTGGGAAGCTCTCCCGCGCCCCATGGTTCAATTCAGAGTGCCGCCAGACCCCTCTTGGAAGGGTCCCGTGCCCCTGATAACCTGGGGGAGAGGGTATGCAGTGATTATGTCTCCTACAGGTACCATCTGGATTCCGGCCCGCTGTGTGAAGCCATACTTCGAGCCGCATGGCGTGGAACTGAATGACCCCGGACCCGCTGCCAGAGATGGGAGGAATCAACCTGATGATGGGACCGAGACAGGACAGGCGATACCGACCGAGGCAACCCAAGATGGAGGATCCGAGAATAACCTGGGGGATGGTCAAGACCTTGTGTGATGACGCCTTGTCCATCCTGCGAGAGCAAAACACTGAGCCCATTCTGCAGAACATGGTGGCCGCAGTGTTAGCTCAAATCACCTTCAATTTCCTGATGGTCGTCTTGTTCCTTTTCTTACTTATGGGGGGAGGGGTTCAAGCTACTTATGGGGACTTGACGCCTGGCGGGGACCTAACCGCCCGACTCCAGTACAACATATGGGAAAGACTGGCCGAACGTGTCAACCAGTCGGACTTTTGCTTGAAACAGACAACAGACTGCTTCACTTTTGAGTACATGCCTCCCGTGCTCCGGGAGAGCAGGCCAGGGACATTGAATGGTTGCTTACACACGCATTTGGACTTCATCACTGAATCACATACGCAACTTACGCAAACTGGGGGACTCAGGTAACCAAGACTTTGCCCGCTGATGCACTTACTCTATACACACCCCAAGTGGCAATCAGCCCAAACACGCCCTGTGCCAAAATGACCAGCTGCTCCACAGCCAAAGGGCCACACCACCATTGCCTGAGCCCCAGGAAAGAGACTTGGAAATATAACCAACCGGAGGCTATCAATTATGTGTATGCTAACATTATTTTGCCCACAGGATGGTTTTTCACTTGTAACCAATGGACCTGGAACTACATACCTGCCACTATGTCAGACTCATACTGTTGTATCAGTCACTTACACTGGTACTACCCAAAAGGGAAATGGTCACCACACACACAGTCGCCCCAAGGCCAGCATGGCCCGTACGAGTGGTCCAGCTAGATGAGACATGTGACAGTGATATCACAGTGCTCAGTAAAGCAGAGTATGTCTCCTTAGTGGTCAGCATTGTAGGGGTGCCCGGACTCGCAGTGGGGAATGCGCGCAGAATTGGCCAGCTGGCATGCATGCTAGCTAAAGCCATCAACCACACTTCATCAGCCATTGCTATACTTAACCGAGAGCAGGCTGAATTGAGGCACGCAGTTTTGGATAACCGAGCAGCCATTGACTATTTGCTGCTCCTACACCACTTGGGTTGTGAAACTGTTCATGACATGTGTTGTTTTAATCTCACCGACAACTCTCGCAAGGTCCAGAATCCGGAAAAATGCCAACTGGGGTTGGTGGGACGAACTCTGTTCATGGTTGCCATGGGGATGGTTGCAAACAATGCTCAAAGCAATTGCTGGCGTTTCGGTAGTGGGAATTATGCTTTGCTGTTTCACACAATGCATTCCTTCCCTCTTATCAATGTGTACCTCATGACGGAGACCCCGAGAACTCATTACACCCAGACAGATCATGCCGTCCATCTACCGAGCCCTCAGCCAGGCTGATTTAAATAATAAAACAGGGAGGAATATGGGTTGCCCACGTTCATAATTGGCTAAAACCTTTCCCGATAGGTCCGCTCGCCAGCACATGGCTTGAGAAACCACGGGCTTGGACGGAAAGGCAATCAGGGTACGGGCTATTGATAGTTGGGGGGCAATTCATATTGCCTTGGCTGGAGGCTCTGAGAGAAGTAGGGCAAATGTCATAAGGTGACGAACTCAAGTTAATGCACAGATACCTAACCCAGGTAACGCACAATATCTAATTCACATCCGCAAACTTAGTTGGATAAATAAGCCGCTTGGACAAGTTAATTAAGTTTAGTTGCCTGGAGTCAATATAGCCAAGACGCTGAGATTAAGGCAAGAACAATGGGTTTTGCCAACCCGGTTAATTAGTTCCTCAGCAGAGGTCCAAGGTACTCAGTAACTTCCAAGTAACTTCCAAGAGCTGATGAATGTAACTTGGTCAGAGAAGTGCCACATATGCAAAAGCATTCTGTAACGAGATCACGTGTGCCTTAGGCACATAACCCTTGAGGCAGAGTAATAAATACATCCACCCGAGACAAATTGGGACTGGACTTTCACCGCACATTCGTCTCACGTGCCTTACCTTGCGGCCAGTCATCCCGACCTCTGTGGGCCCCTACCACACCAAGTGACCCCCTCCGTGGGCCACTGCAACAATGACCTGCAGGATCCCACCTGCTTTCCAAAAGTTCATATTGCTGGCAAATCAGGTCTCATTCCACTCCCTCATCCCCAACTCTGCATGCTTTACAATTGAATTCGTTTTTGTGGACTTTCATGAAGAACTTCAAGAATGAGTCAGATTGTTCTCCAAAAAAATCTTGCAACACTGAACAACATGCCTGGGAGAAGAAAAATCTGATGAAGTTGTAGGGAAGGAGGATTCACTCAGCCCTATTTTTTGCCCATATATAATCTGGCTATGTTATGCTTGAGACTCAATATCAAGAAAACCAAGATAATGACAACGGGTCCTATCACTTCCTGGAAAATAGATGGAGAAGAAGTAGAAGCAGTGATAGACTTTACATTCTTAGGTTCCAAGATCACTGCAGATGGAGATTGCAGCCATGAAATAAAAAGGTGAATGATTCTTGGGAGACAAGCTATGAGAAACTTGGGGAACATAGTCAAAGGTAGAGACGCCACCTTGCAAACAAAAGTCCACATAGTAAAAGGAATGGTATTTCCAGTAGTAATGTATGGTTGTGAGAGCTAGACCATAAGGAAAGTGGGGCACAGAAGAATAGACGCCTTTGAAATGTGGTGTTGGAGGAGAACTTTGAGAGTACCCTGGATGGCAAGGAGAACAAATAGGTCAATCTTAAAGGAAATCAACCCTCACTTGGAAGGTCAAATAGTGAAGATGAAGCTAAAGTACTTTGGTCATCAAATGAGAAAATAGGATTCATTTGAGAAAGCCTTGATGTTGGAAAAAGTTGAAGGCAAAAGAAGAAGGGGACAGCAGAGAATGAGATGGCTAGATGGTATTGTTGAGACAGTGGGCAAAAACTGGGCAGGTTGTAGAGGATGGTAGAGGATAGGGGTACATGGCGTGCAGTGGTCCATGGGGTCGCAAAGGGTCGGACTCAACTATGTGACTGAACAACAACAAATGTTATTCACCCAATATAATTCCCTTCAACAGACAGAAAACCAGGTGTTCTGGAGGTGTAATTAGTGATTTGGGGGCATTAAAGATTTCCTCCACCACAAGGTGGTAGTCCACAATGATTTTCCAAGGATGAAAAAAGACTAATAGGGGGGCAAAAATTGTAAATTAGCAATGAAAGGCAGTGCTTGATGTCACTACTAGTATGTATTTAGAGATGAACCAGCAGGATTTCAGTATATGTGTATAAGAGTGCAATAATATGTGTGAGTGCAATATACTGCTGGCCTTTCAGTTGCATTTTTAAAGTGTAACAAAGTGGCTAAGCTTAGCAGCAGGTTGATTCCTCCACAAATGGATGTGGAGGAACAGATGGCATGGTAACCTATTTTATTCCCAAATTTCATATTCCATATAACTAAGAACAAAATACTTCTCATAGCATTTGAGCCCAGGAAATAGCAACAGCAATCACACATCAACCCCATTGTGCTCAAAGCACTTTCTGGGTGGTTCACAAGGGAATTAGCACTTTGCCGCCAGCATGCTGGGTACTCATTTTGCCAGCTTCAGAAGCATGGAAGGCTGAGTCAACCTTGAGCCGGTCAGGATCAAACTCAGATTGTGAGCAGAGTTTAGGCTCTGCAGCTTAACCAACATGCCATGATGGCAAACAAACAAAAGACAGTAGATAAACTGCTCAGAAACTACTCGGCAAATACACACAACACGTTAATGCTTTCTCCTAAATATATTAACATAAATAATTAACAAGTGGGACTTTGGTAGCTTAGTGGTTAAGATGCTGAACTTGATGACTGGAAGGTTGGCAGGTCAGAACCAAGTTCTGCACAACAGAGTGAGCTCCCATTTCTGCCTGAGCTCCTACCAACCTAACAGTTTGAAAGCAAGAAATTGCAGATAAATAGGTACCACTTCAGTGGGAAGGTAAACAGTGTTCTGTGCCCTCCAGTGTTTAGTCATGCCTGCCACATGTCCACAGAAATGTCTGCAGATGCAGACAGCACTGGCTCTTTGGCTATAAACAGAGATGAGCACTGAACCCTAGAGTCGGATACAACAGGCTTTAGAGCAATGGCGACCTTTACCTTCACCTAATGTAACAAGTATGCTTACACATACCATGTGTTCAGTCCAAATGTAGCATCCATATGCAGTTCACCAAATATTGTAACTAGATATATATTCAGATATGACATCCTCCCCACAATGATATTGAATTTACTTGTTATACATGTTTTCCATATCACTACCCCACCCTCCTAATGAGGTCAACCTGACAATCAGTGTGTGCTAATTTGTGCTTCTTGGCTTTAGCACTATGCATGTTTTGCCACAAGTTGTGATTCCAGAGGACTAAAACAGTCTTGTTTTGGTACATTAGGGTTAAACAAATATAAGGAGATTAAATAAGCATGAAATATTAACTGATATCATCAAAATTATACTCATATGAAACAATTTACTTGGCAAATCAAACTAACAATAAAATACCTCATCCACTTAAAATTAACAGTTCTCATGTCCCAATCAAACCCTGGGCTGCCAAAATGAAGCCACTTTCTTGGCTTTGTCATTGGCCAAACTTAAGTCTTCATTGATGCATGTTTCTGGCTGTGATTGATAGACCAGTAAATGAGCCAGATTCTGTATCTCTCCACATTCACACAGCATGTAGTTGTCCGCCAGCAGTCCCCACTTGAGCATGTTGGTCTTGCATTTAAGGACTCCAACCCTCATCCTATTCAGGGTCCTCCAAGTGACATGGGGAGGTGGTTGGGGGTTTGAGTTCCTCAGCCATAGCCTCCTTTAATGTTGTTCCTTATCCAGTGAGCTCCTTCCTCCATCTTCTAATTTGGTTTTTCTCTTGTGTACTCTCAAGAATGCTTGTTCTTGCCATAAAGCTCTTCCTGGATCTGAGGCTGATATCTGTTCAGAGGATGTCAAGCGTCATTCTTTTGCTTACCGTATTTATTCGAGTATAACACGCACTCGTGTATAACGCGCACCCCTAATTTTCCATGAAACCTTGGTATAAAATTTTTTTTCACACGCCTCGTCTCCCGCGCCACCCAATCAGATCCCGCCAGCCGCACGCCCCTGGGCCCGTGGGTGGGGCAGACGGCGCATCTCAGCAGTGCCTACCGTACCCGGCGCCGGCTTCTTGAGTCGCGCGGCCCGGGTAGCGCGGAGCACGCCGCGGCCCTCCCCCGGAGGGTTCCCTTCTCGACCCGGCGGGTGCGTGCAGGTGAGCGGCAGCGGCAGCGGGACCTGGGCGCCTGGGAGGAGGGCCGCGGCGTGCTCCGTGCCTACCCGGCGCCGGCTTCTTGAGTCGCGCGGCCCGGGTAGGCGCGGAGCACGCCGCGGCCCTCCCCCGGAGGGTTCCCTTCTCGACCCGGCGGGTGCGTGCAGGTGAGCGGCGGCGGCAGCAGGACCTGGGCGCCTGGGAGGAGGGCCGCGGCGTGCTCCGTGCCTACCCGGCGCCGGCTTCTTGAGTCGCGCGGCCCGGGTAGGCACGGAGCACGCCGCGGCCCTCCCCCGGAGGGTTCCCTTCTCGACCCGGCGGGTGCGTGCAGGTGAGCGGCGGCGGCAGCGGGACCTGCCTGCCCAGGTCCCGCTGCCGCCGCTGCTCACCTGCACGCACCCGCCGGGTCGAGAAGGGAACCCTCCGGGGGAGGGCCGCGGCGTGCTCCGCGCCTACCCGGGCCGCGCGACTCAAGAAGCCGGCGCCGGGTAGGCGCGGAGCATGCCGCGGCCCTCCCCTGGAGGGTTCCCTTCTCGACCCGGCGGTGCGTGCAGGTGAGCGGCGGCGGCAGCGGGACCTGGGCAGGCGCCCAGGTCCCGCTGCCGCCGCCGCTCACCTGCACGCACCCGCCGGGTCGAGAAGGGAACCCTCCGGGGGAGGGCCGCGGCGTGCTCCGCGCCTACCCGGCGCCGGCTTCTTGAGTCGCGTGGCCCAGTCCTCGTGTATAACGCGCACCCAAACTTTGAGCCTTTTTTTGGGTATAAAATTTTGCGCGTTATACTCGAATAAATACGGTAGTTATCTTAGAGTCTGCTGCTACTTCTCTCCTTATCTTAGGTAGAGTAATACCAACAAGAGGGTATATTTTCTCAACTGGTGTAGGTTTGAGGCATCATGTCACTATATGCATGGCTTCATTGACAGCAATGTCAACTTCTTTTGCATGAGTGGATGAACTCCATAGTGCAGCAGCATAAACTGCTGCAGAGATGCTCAAAATTGACAGTGAAAAAGAAGATGGGAAAACTGACAAAACCTGGATTACCATTATCCCAGGTCCTCAAGCCAACCCATTGGGAGGAAAATCCGCAAGCAAATGCTATGCCAAATGGTGTATAATCAGCAGCAGAGAAGAAAACCATTTGCAAAAATGATATTTGAAAAGAATAATTTCTGAGTACAGTGTTGTTCCAAATATAAATGTCTTTTACTGTCTGTAATAATTTCTTAATAAACAAGATAATTCCACTCTGGATCCAACGGAAAATTTGCATTTGTAGAAGTCAACTTAAAAATGGTCACACAAGTAGTAATTGCTAGAGTAATTTCGAAGCCTATACCAGTTATCATAGAGCTTTTCTGAACATTTGTTCTTTCTTCAGGAAATCTAAGTTTAGAAAATTAACAAAAGAACATTTTAAGTTATAGAGTATGTGGTACAAAAATCACACATGTATACATGTAATTACAGAGATATATACATATTTATACAAGTACATTCTAATATGAGATTATATTAACACATCTAATGCATGTTACATATCTCCTGCCCAGTCAAGACAGCGTAAGATGTTAAACCATGGTTATTGCTTACCCATTCAGTCTTACAAGTAATATTTTATTTTGTGCATCCTTGCCTCTATATTCTTTGTCTATGTGTGCATACGGATGTTAACCCCATAGGTGTAAATGATCCTTATATACCCTTATAGCCCATTTACACAGGTGTAGTGGATACTACTTTTCCTGACGATTTTGTCTGTTAAAACACTCAAAACTTACAGTTGAACAGAATCCTTCTTTAAGTGCTCATGATTTACTAAAAAGAGGACAACTCCAATTTTTGATTTAGCCCATGTGAGGACATTGTGTTGAAGCCAACCCAAGCATGTTATATGACTATATAAAAATGCAGAAAAATAATGGTCAGCTAAAAGCCTTGAGATGTGATGTGCATGCATGTTTTAGAGATTATGCAAAAGCCTTTGACAGATGTCAGCATGAGAAGATGATCACAGCACTGAAAAAAATAGGTGTAGATCAGTGGTTTCCAATGTGGGGTCCATACCCTACAGTGGGACTTCAATTCCCAGAAGCCTAAATCAGTACATTGGCTGATCAGTGCTTTGGGGAATTGATTTAGGCTTCTGGGAATTGAAGTCCAAAAACCAAAGGTTGGAAAACACTGGTGTAGATGATAAAGAAATCAGAATCACCACCAACCTTTATTGGAATCAGACAGCTCAAGTCAGAGTGGAATAGCAACTGACAGGGCAGGTTCAAATTCACAGAGGTGTGCAACAAGGCTGTGTGTTGTCCCCCACACTGTTTAATATATACCTGTATTCTGAGAGTATTTTTTCAGAAGCACTTTCAGATTTAAACATGGGCATTAAAATTAATGTGGAACATCTGAATAATGTCTGATATACTGATGACAGTGTTGTTGGCCACAAACCTTGCAGATCTTCAGTTGATGCTGGATTGAGTTAGAGCTTCAAGTGCAGAATATGGTTTGGATCTCAATACCAAGAAGACTAAATATCGTGTTATAAGCCTAACACCAAGTCATAGCAAGCTAATGGCAGGAGCACAAGAAATCTAAAGAGTGGATAAAATTGTCAATTTGTAGAGTATTTTAAATGAAAAGTAGGATCCTAAAGTAGAAATGAAAATGTAAATAGAAAAGGCAAGATCCACATACATGAAAATCTGACATTTATTATGCTGTAGAGAGCTAAGTCTCACTATAAAGATCCAAATAGTGAGATGTTATGTATTCCCAGTGTTGCTATTATTATTATTATTATTATTATTATTATTATTATTATTATTATTATTATTATTATTATTATTATTATTATTATTATTATTATTATTATTATTATTAATAATTCAATTCAATTCAATTTCTTTGCCACCCACTCAGCATATGCCGACTCAGGGCGGTTCACAATAATCACAATATAACCAACAATACAAATAAATACACAGTAATACAATATGCAATATACGGAAATTCAATCTAAAAAAAGCAACATATCACAACCACATAAGAAAAGTTTCCAACTGGGCGCAGCAGCATTTATCCTTCTCCGGGTGGGTGGAGCCCGAAGTTAGGTGGGCAGGAGCATCCTCCACCACCCAAGCAGCCACAGCTGATCCGGTCCTCCTCCTCCGGGCGATGACGGGGCTCAAAGCCAAGCGGGTGGGAGCGTTCACAGGTCCTGAGCTGTGGCAGCATTTATCCTTCTCTGGGTGGGTGGAGCCCAGAGTTAGGTGGGCGGGTGCATCCTCCACCGCCTGAGTGGCCACAGCTGATCCGGTCCTCCTCCTCCAGGCAATGATGGGGCCCAAAGGCGAGTGGGCGGGAGCGTCCACAGGTCCTGGGCTATGGTGGCATTTATCCTTCTCTGGGCAGGTGGAGCCCGGAGTTAGGCGGGCAGGAGCATCCTCCACCACCCGTGCAGCCACAGCTGATCCGGTCCTCCTCCTCCAGGCAATGATGGGGCCCAAAGGTGAGTGGGCAGGAGTTGAAGCTTGGACTTTGACTAAAGCATCTGAAAAGAAAATCAAAGCTTTTGAAATGTGGGTCTACAGACAGCTGCTAAGGATATTATAGGTTAACCATGTGGCTAATGTAGAAGTGTTGCACTGGATGGATAAAGAACAAGAATTGTTGAGGACCATTAAGCAAAGAAAGCTCCAATACCTTGGGCATATCATGAGGAATGACATGAAATATAGAAAAATCCAATTCCCTCTGCAAGGGAAGATCCCAGGGAAGGGAGTTGTTGGATGTAGATGGACTTCATAGCTGAAGAACCTGAGAGACTGCTGTGGAATGTCCTTGGAAGAACTCTTCTGAGGAGTTAAGAACAGGAAGATTTATGCCATAATGATAGCCAATATCCAGAATGGATATGACACCTGAAGAAGAAGGAAAGCTTTGTTCTTGTCTCTGAAGAGATACACACATTCCAACTCTAGGTTTAAAGGAGAAGGTTTGAAGGTATGCAAGGCAATTTAGACAGTATCATCTCAAATTGCAACCAGGAATAGACCAGTAGTTTTGCTGACTGCTTTGACAAGCAAAATAACCACCAAGCAGCTGGAAGGTTAGGATAATACATGGCTGTTGAACTGTATTTAATTTGCTGGACATATCTTGTACATGTCTGTTTAAATGCAATAAAAGCAAAATAATATACCATGCTGCCTTTCACATTTGATCGCCACCAAAGATTTATATAAAATTCATCACTAATTTCCCTTTGCCTCCACCAGCTGGAGAGGATGACTTTCTTATACATAGTGATGCTTTTCATATATCACTGGCTATAATCCAGATGTCTTTGAGTAGGTCGTGGGGGAGTAGAGAATGATAGCAGAGATGTGCAAAGCCATTAGCAGACATGAACTCACACAGAGAAAGCAAGATCAAAATGTCTTCATGGATATGAGTAACACACCTTCCAATTTGATTAAGAAAGCTTGTGTTCTGAGCACAAAGTGGATATGATTAAGACAGTAGCCACTGCCACCAAAATATTGTCACCCATAGGTAGGGTTACCATATTTCCCTCTCACAAAAACGGGACAGAAGTAAAGGCTTCCCTTCCTCGAAAGCCAGTCGTATCCAACTCTAGGGTTCTGTGCTCATCTCTGTTTCATAGCCAAAGAGTCAGCACTGTCTGCTTCTGCAGATGTTTCCGTGGTCATGTATCAGGCATGACTAGATACTGGAGCGCACGGAATGCTGTTTACCTTCCCACCCAAGTAGTCCTTATTTATCTACTTGCCATTTCTTGCTTTCGAACTGCTAGGTTTGTAGGAGCTGGGACAAAGATGGGAGCTGATTCTGTCCTGTTTGTATAATGACACCACAAGAAAAGGCCGCTCCCCCTGCTTTCTTCCTTGTTCACTGCTGATCACTGCTGCCACCTACTGGTGGTTCCAATGGGAGTGCAAGAAAAATGTGTGGATTTTTTCCCCTCCAAATCAAGTGGTTTGAAAACTGTGAATTATCAATGTTTTTATGGACCCGTGAGGGGCAGTTATAAAATGTGCAATTCATGGTTTTCCATGGCATATGGCAACTCTACCCATAGGAAAAGTTCTACTTCAAAACAAATATCACAGACAGCCCAATACCACAACTGTTTGCCATCTCTGACTCTCACTTATTGATGGTGGCAATGCTGGTACACACTGAAATTATCAGTTAAATTTTTTATTTCTTATATTAGGATATTTAGGCACTCTATTATAGTATGTACACCCTATATACACTCTGAAGCCATTTTAATGGTATATCCTCTGCTCCAGGTGGGAAGCTAGCTGTTCTTTTACTCACTCTTTCTCTCTATCTGCCCTTTTTTTAGGGCTCCCAATTTTAACATGTGTAGATGTAAGCCTCAAAGCAGTGCGTTTATTAAGAAATAAATCTCATAGTAATCAATATGCTGAGGATTGCAGCTCTGCCATCTGGTAGGTCAGATTCATGATCCATTTTCAAAAATTTCCTAGCTTGTGCATATGGCCCAATATTCCTGTGCACTGGAGAATTCTAAAACTATTTAGAATAGGAACACATTTATTTATTTACAGTATTTATATCCTGCATTTGGTCAGCTTATGGAGGATGACTTGTGTCAGGAACCGGTATGGTATATCTGTTAGTTCTCCTGAAACTCACAGTGGCATTTGACATCATCGATTATGGTAACCCTCTCAGTTGTTTAGCTAACATAGGACTTGACAGGAAGGTTTAGTAATAGTTCCACTTGTACTTAGCTGAATGGTCTCATAATGTAGAATGCTATTTCACATTATAAATATTACAGTTGTGGGCATTACACCGTTCTCTATTACCCTGAAGCCACTGGGAATGTGATCAGGTAGGTGTTAGGTCTGGCCATCATGAGTTTGCTTATGATACACAGCTCTATCTCTTTCACTGCTGATGTGCTTGGAAGCAGTGAACAACTCAACATGAGTGAATTAAATGGGGCTTCATCAAAAAAAAGTTCTTACTTTTTGCTATTGAGGCAAGATTAAAGCCAGCATGAAACTGGAATTACATTTTCTTCTGAATGAGGTCACACTGTCTTTGACCAGTTCCACAGCAGTTGGGGTGGCTGCTATGACCAGCAGCCCTTGTATCCAGCATCAGCTTTCTTGGGGCAGATTAATCTGACCATAGCAATTACAAATACCTCTTGGTCAGTCTACACAGAAAGTAATCTATGCTACAAGACACTTCAAAAGGGTTTTGAGGCTACTGCTAATGCAAAATTCAACAGTTAAACCAAGAGAGCCCAAACTTTGCGGGCCATGGGCCGGTCATGTGGTTGAGCGTGCCGGTCACATGGTTTCTCCCACTGGAAGTGGAAGTAAAATGCACATGTGCATGCACATAACACTGCTGTAAATGACCAGCAGCTGTTGTAAACATGTCACAAATCCGGCCTGTGTTGCCCTCGCCGCTCCCGGAAGCAGAAGTAAAATGTGCATGCATGTGTGCATGCATAGCACTGCTGTAAATGACAACACATTTATGACAGCTGCGGGTCATTTACAGCAGTGTTATGTGCACATGCCTGCATGTTTTACTTCTGCTTCCGGGACCAGTGAGGGCAGCATGGGACAGATTAGTTGACGCTTTGGGCCTTAGTTTGGGGACCTCTGAGCTAAATCACAACTAATGCTAAATCAATTGTACTGGCTTCCAATTTGCTTACGAGATCAGTTCAGTGTGCCATTTTGCTTCTGGGATGAGTTCAGTATGCCATTTTTATTTATTTATAAAGCCATTTACTAGAATGCTACCTACTTCCATAGAAGGTCACCTGGAAATGGAGATCATTAATGGAAGCCCTGTTACATGTCACACTCTCTGAATAATTGGTTTGATGTTTTTTTCTGTGTTGCAACAACTTCATTGCAGAATTCCCTTCCTGAGAAGTCAAACTGATTTCACTCTTATTGAGATTCCATCTATAATATTGAAACTATGATTTTGTCAGTCTTTTGGATTCTAAAATTATTTTCAGACATGTTTCAGTATCTTCTTCCTGTCTTTTTTGATTATTATTTTTTGGTACAGTATTGTGATTTAATTGTACTTTGCTATGGGAGTCCTGGTAGGCAAGAGAGAGAAAGAGAAATTTAAATGCTTTTAATAAACAGTAAAAAAAACCACTAAAATATATTTAAAAGAGAGCAAAATAATGAACATTTGAAAGATTAGTTAGAAATTGTATGATTTAACACCATGATGGTGAACCTTGGCACTCCAGATGTTCTTGGACTTCAATTCCCAGAAGCCCAAGCTCTCATGAATCCACACGAATGGGTTTATGACAATTCATCTGGCCCGTGTCTCCCTCGGCGCTCTTGGAAGCGGAAGTAAAACACGACTCTCCGGGTGCGTTATACTTCCGCTTCCAGGAGCACCGAGGGAGGCACAGGCCAGATGAATCACAGTAAACCTATTCGTGTGAATTAATGGGGGCTTGGGCTTCTGGGAATTGAAGTCCAAGAACATCTGGAGTGTCAAGGTTCGCCATCATGGATTTAACACATGACTGTTTTAACTCCCCAGTACTCACAGATTATAATGCTAAAATACTGTAAGAGTATTAATTTAAATTAAATTGTATAAAAATGTCTTGTACTGAAGCTACAATTTGGAAGTACATTTCACTAAAATCAATGGGACTTAGTATGTCAAAATTAATGCATTTAAGATTGCTGTGAAAACTCTTTTATCACAATCTTTCTTTGGCCTCTAGACGGCTCACCTGGAATTCCCACTGCAGAAAACTTCTCCAAGGAGAGGAGAATGCCCCTGAAACATATTCTCAAAATACTAATATCATCTATATTATCCACAGCAGTTGCACCAATCATGATAATTTATTTCTGAATCTGTTTATGTGAATATGTTGCCAAATTATTTTGCTTTTTCCTTGTTTTTTATTTTTTATTTTTATTTTTATTTTGGTAGGGCCAAGAATAGCATATGGATTCCCTTCATAATTCTTGCAAATCACATGCTAAAATATCTTTGGGAGCCCAGATTAACAGACACTTTACAGGTGCTGTCTCTGATTTAGAGCAGGTAATATATTTGACGGTATCTAATCACCTGCCTACAGAGTTTTCATTTTGCAAATATTAACAAAACCTTCTGCTGAAGCAGAGGATAAACTATTGTGTAACAATGAAGTTGCATTTAAAAAAAAACTGGATTCTAGCCCATGTTGAATTAAATACACATGCTTGCACACAGACAGAAAAACGCTTGGGAAATAGGTATGTAAATCCAATTCCTTTCCTTTAAACAAAATGGTTTTTGCTGGATTTGTGAAGACCTAGGGCAGGACACACATCAGATGGTTATTGCTTTCTGATCATTTTTGTCATTCATAGGTACAATATACATTTATAAATGATTTATGAAAATCTGTCAGACATTTATAAAATGGGAACTGCAAACAGCTGTACAAATCCTGAAAATACAATTTGAAATGATGCCGCAAGCCTCTGTAATTTGAAACCTCAGTGGTTTTGAAGCATGATGCCTTATGACTTTACAAGCTTTTTTGTTTGGAAAGGAATTGGCAAGTTTGGCAATTTGCAATGAGACCCCCTTTCTTCGGCCCTGAGCTATGGTCCTACTTGATCGGGGAGACAGAAAAATTCTCCTGTGAGGAAAGTTTACAATATTTAGGGCTTTTTCAGTTGAGGGCAGGGGAGGCAATGAAAGAGGGATATAGTTACACAAAGTATGCCAGAAATGGTTAGAGAGAGTTTTTGTACCATTCTTATAATAATAGGAATCCATTGCTATCCAAACTGAATGAGAACACAGAACGAGTCCTGATGGCTCAAACCAAAGGTCATTCTAGGCCTGTGATGGTGAACCTTGGCACTCCTGCAATTCTTGAACTTCAATTCCCAGAAGCCCTGATCAGCCAGAGTGCTGACTTTGGCTTCTGGTAATTGAAGTCCAAGAACACCTGGTTTGTCAAGGTTCGCCATCATGGTTCTAGGCTATCTACTGTAGTTCAGTACTGTATTCACTTTTTACAGTGGCAATCTAGATGCCAGATCTCCACAAGCAAGACACAAATGCTATATTAGCCTTAAATTTTTCTATCCCAACAACCTTTGTGCTCCCTTGATTCTTGGAATAATACATAGTCACCATGACTAGTAGCCATTGATGGATGTATTTTCCATGAATTTTTCTACTCCCCTTTTAATGCCATCATTCCATGGTCTATCATCAGGTTTTGTTCCTGCGTTTTTGTCACTGGAGGCTTAGTTGACCTCCCCATTTTTTCCAATCAATTGCAATGAAACAGAGTGGATTAAAGATTACCACCACCACCACCACCCACTCCATCCTTCTTACTTATATCTCCTTCTTCTCTGACAGTACTCAACTCCTTCTGGGAATCCAGAATAATCTCCTTTGTCCCTGTTAGCCAATTTTTTTCCTCTCATATTCTTTGAAACAGACCCCAAAAAGCAACAGAATATCTTGTTGATCAGATTCATGTTACAAACCATTTGGGTAAAAATAAAGGAGGCAGGATGCCAATCCCATCCTGGACAGCCAGAGACCCTATTTTGCCCCATCTCTTTCATTGTATTGATGTAGCAATTCTCAGGTAGTTATCATGTGCAGAGTATTTGATGAAATCTCCACATTGTCAGGAACAGAAATGGAAAGTTATTTATGAGACAATAAGATTCCTAACTTGCTCGCTGGTGTGATCTGATAAACATAACTCCCACACAAAAAGTAATGTTTATGTCTGTGCTGAGATGAGCCCTGATGGTGCAGTGGTTAAACTGCTCTACTGCAGCCAAAACATTGTGAGTTTGATCCTGATGGGGATCAAGGTTGACTCAGGTTTCTATCCTTCTGAGATCAGTAAAATGAGTACCCAGCGTGTTGGGGGCAAAATACTAATTACCTTCTAAACCACCCAGAGAGTGTACTAAGCACTATGGCAAGGATTCTCAACCTGCCCCCCTACCACACCAGGAAGTGCCATGTGGTGGAGAAAGGGCAAAATGGTCATCCAGCCCCCAAAGATGTCTGAGGGAACGTGACCCGGCCCCGGCTTTAAAAAGTTTGAGAACTCCTGTGCTATGGGGTGGTATATAAGTGTAATTGCTATTGCTGTTGCTATTGCCAACTTTAGGCAGGGAGAAGGATCTCAAGTACACATTTGTTGTGTATTGAAGAAGTATCGCACACGACAGCACTTCAAGCTAAACAGGAGGTAGTTTATTATATTATAGTTGAGTACAGATAGGAGTTACATGTCTCAGCTGAACCTTCGATCACGTACGACCATTGATCACTGGGGAAAACAAGGGCGAGGTATCTTATATAAGTACAGGAAGGCAGTCAAAGGGATACATTTGCCCAGACCAATAAAGGGCGGAAAAACCTGTGCGGAACCAACTAGAATGATAACAATATATAAACAGGGCGACTTGCACCAAAGAGGGTGCAATGCAGCAAAAGTTCGATCGTAATTGCTCTAGGCAATATACATTAATAAAGGCAACAACGTTAAAAGCAAACAAGTAACCTGGAGCCCCTCACTATCTCTAAGGAAGCATTGCCATAAGACAAGAGGCACTGGACTGTAAAAAAAGCCACAGTGAATCAGAATGACAATCTATTCAGTCCAATATTCTGTTCATCAAGTGGCCAACCAATTGTCTGTTGGAAATCCACAAGCAGGATAGGAATGTAACTGCATCTTGAATCTTGTGTTCTTCATCAATGTATATGTAGAAACAACTTACATATAGGCATACTAACTTGCAGTCACTGATAACCATAAATTTATTTAATGTACCTGTATGGGAGCCACCTAATAAAGTGGCCCAGATTGTTTGTCATTGCTACATCAATCTCCAGTGACTTCCATAGTATAATTATGCACTGCATGATGAAACATTTCTTTTTTTTTTCAAATTTGGTTTTGCAAAAGCTATAGATCCAGAGGTTTGTGTGCAAAAAACAACAAATGTGTGACTCTAGTACAGTCCAATGTTCAATCTGATAATTTATGACTGTAGCACAGAGTTTACCACAAGATTTTAGCAAAGAAATCCAATATCTATAAGTGACAACAGAGGGTTTCTCCAAGACAAAGAACATAACTGAGCACAAAAGCTTTCGCTTGTATTATACTTAGTGTAGCCTTTTAAAATTACACCTGAAAGTTTTTTCTCTAGGGATTGCATGCACAAGCATTTCCTGACACCCAACTAAAATAACTATCAGAATAAATACATAAATAAATGTTTACAAGAGAGCCATGGGATTGTCATGGACCAAAATATACATAACATCATTCCTGATGTTTAACATTTGCTGTGAAGAATTCTTGCATTATTATCTATCTTTGCTCAGGGATCCCCTTCCGATGCTCCCAAACCTATCTAATTTTAGATTTGTTTTGTTTGGAAAGTTAAGATGCTGGAGAAGAGATGGGTTATTTTTCACATGTGGATCACCACAGTGAAAAGGTTAAACCTGCGGTCATTGCTGTCATGATATCGTTGAGTTTTGAAACTGCTTAACACTTTCCTTTCCTTAGGACCCCAGTTTGCTCACTTTTGACTGATGCTGGGTGAAGTATATTTCTGAACAACTCACCATCAGAGGTATTACAAGTGACGCATGATGCTATGCTTATATTTGACTTTAACTATACCCTTAAATAGGGTGTGTTGTAATGTAACATTGCAGCATTTCTATAGAGCTTTAGTGATATTAGGCACTCCCTGTTGAGAGGCAGCTGTAAGGCACTGCATTTTTAATCAAATATAACTCCTGCAAGCCACTACTACAAAACTGCAACAAAAACTGTTTGGGTACTGTTATGTCTCTAAGGTAACAAATTCGAACTTCTAAAATTATCTTATTCACTTGTTTGTAATAGTAGGTCATCCACCAATATTTTTGGAAAAATATTTCTCAACATCTATCTATCGACAGTATCTATCTCACCATTGTGTTACTTTCCTCTGTTTGGCAAGCTTTTAATGTGACTTTGAAAAAGAAATGAATGCAATGACTACCCCACATTCCCTCTCACAAAAGAAAATGACATACCACTCTATCAACCTGTTGTGTTCTAATGGTTTTATCTTCCACATGGATTACAATGTATCTGAACCAATGTAACCTTGCCTATAGCAACAATGTAACCTTCAGCTGTATCTCATAAACCCTGTAATAGGACGCGAGCTAATGACCACCAGCTGGCAGCAGCGAGCGTCCAAGCTCTCTTGGTCCAAACTCATCAAAGGCAACAGCGCGGGAAGTTTTCCCGCCACCACCTACACCTGGACAAGAAGGGCGTGACCAGCAATGACGTCACGCAGATAGTAGCCAATGGGCTATCATGGAACCACGTTCAAATGTATTACCACTGTATATAAAGAGCTATCGATCCGCCATTACCTCATGTTCCCTCTGTCCACGATGCAATAAACCTGAGTTAACCCAGCCCGAGGCTGTGTCCTGTGTCTTGGTTTTCATACACCAAATTGGCAACGAGGATGGGATGATGGATCCCCAAGGAACAGCCAGGGCACAGAGCGGGTTCAACATCACCAAACCGCAAGACTGGGAGCTGTTGGAGATGGACTTCCAGGCGGCACTGGTGGAACTCAAAGTCAAAGAAGACGACGAGGAGAGGAAGAGGGCCATCCTCACCAGAATGCTTGGGTTAGAAACCAAGCGGACGCTGGTGGGCATCATCGCTCCGAAGAAGGTGAGCGAATTTAAGGCAGACGACATCATGAAGCTGCTGCGAGAGCGTTTCCGACCCTCGAGGGCAATGTTTCCCGCTCGGAGCGCGTTTTGGAGGCGAGTCCAAGCGCCGGACGAGTCGGTTGAGGCATTCGTGACCGCCATGAGGATAGCCGCCGGCCCCTGTAGATGGGACAACCTAGAGATGGCCCTCAGGGACGGCGTGCTGTGTGGCCTGAAGGACAAGGAGGTGCAGCGCAGCTTAATGAACAAGGAGCCGCCACCCACGCTGGCAGAGGTCGTAGAGGCCGCGGAAGCCGCGGAGTCCACGAATGCGGGAGTGGACGAGATGCACCAGTGGCGTGAGTGGCGTCCGAGAGCCGGCAAAGCGGAAAATTCGGTGCACGGGAAGTCCGGACAGTCGGTGCACGCAACCCGACGGGCCTCAAAGTCGTCTACGGAAGGCAGCGACGGCGAGGAGGTCCAGAAGGTCCGAAAAGGTGGGCGCCGCTGCGATGGTTGCGGAGCGGCCCATGAGCGCGCGAGGTGCCCATTCAGAAAGGCCGAGTGTTACACCTGCGGCCGTCGGGGGCACATCGCCAGGGCATGCAGAAAACGGAAGGAGGGCCGGAGGCAGTCACAAGACCGTTCGACCAGACCGGACCGTCCAGCGAGGTCCAAAGATGGCACCCAGACCACGAGGAAGCAGGACGGCGTGGGCCGCGTCTCGGACGACAGCGAGGACGACGCTCCAGTGTTCAGCGTGTCCGCGGGACAGTCCCATTACTTCGTTGAGGTACTAGTACAAGGGGCCCCTATTAGGATGGAAATTGACTCGGGGTCCTCCTATTCTATAATTCCCCAGAAAGAGTTCTTGAAAATCGACCCCCACGTGCGGCCCAAACTTAAAACGTTGAGGTCCACGCTACGAGATGTACAGGGAAACAGCATTCCGGTGTTGGGGGTCGGAAAGTTTCGGGTCAGCTTTAAGAGACATTCTGCGGAACTGCCCCTAGTTGTCCTTAAGGGGGGAAGTTGTAGCCTCCTAGGGACACAGTGGTTTCAGCCCTTAGGTTTGTTCATAGGGGGAGTGCATACAGTGGGAGTGGACCCAATACAAGCGGTTTGCGCTGCGCATCCCGCCGTCTTTGAAAAAGGACTTGGAAAGTTCAAGGGACCCCCTGTAGCCTTCGACCTAGACCCGGAGGTCCGCCCGATAAGACTCAAACCGCGCAGGGTGCCGTTCGCACTCAAGGACAAAATAGAGGCGGAGCTGGACAAACTGGTGGGCCAGGGGATTCTTATTCCTGTTGATTCCGCGGAGTGGGAAACTCCAATTGTAACAGCTCTGAAGGCCAACGGGGAGGTGCGCATTTGCGCTGATTATAAGTGCACAATTAACAAGGCGATCCGCCCTAATGCATACCCGGTGCCGGTGGTCAGCCACCTTTTGGCCAGGCTGAATGGGGGAAAGTGTTTCGCTAAACTCGATTTGGCACAAGCCTATCAGCAACTCCCCGTAACTCCCGCCACGGCCGCGGCACAAACGATAGTTACACACAAAGGGGCGTTCCAGGTGTCGCGTTTACAGTTCGGCGTGAACTCGGCACCCGGCCTTTTTCAGTCGCTTGTGGAACGCCTCCTGAAGGGGCTGGAGGGGGTGTTGCCTTATTTTGATGACGTGTTGATAACAGGGGGGAGTGAGGCCGAACTGGCAAAGAGATTGGATAAAGTACTAACTGTTTTCGAGAAAGCGGGGCTGAGACTGAGGAAGGACAAATGTGTTTTTTTCGAAACGGAGGTCGAGTTTTTAGGGTTCCGGATCGCACCCGAGGGGATTAAGCCGTCTAAATCCAAAGTAGCAGCCATAAAGAAGGCCCCTCGCCCCACATCCAAAACCGAGCTACAGTCATTCCTGGGGCTCCTCAATTTTTACCATACATTCCTCCCACGGAAGGCGTCCGTGGCCGAACCGCTTCATCGGTTACTTAAAAAGGAGGAGACATGGATGTGGGGTGACGAGCACGAGAGGGCGTTCAAAAAACTAAAGCAACTCTTAACATCTGAGGCAATCCTGACGCATTTCGACCCCAAAAGGCCAGTGGTCTTAGTCTGCGATGCATCCCCGGTGGGGGTGGGGGCGGTGCTTTGCCACGTGTTGGATGACGGAAGGGAGGCCCCGGTAGCGTTTTATTCAAGGTCCCTGTCCCAAGCGGAGCGCAATTACGCACAAACCGACAGGGAGGCATTAGCAATAGTAGCCGGAACCAAAAAATTTCACGATTTTTTGTATGGCCGCCCGTTCAAAATCGTGACTGATCACAAGCCCCTGTTAGGGATTTTCACGGCAAGCAAGCCCACGCCGCAGATCCTGTCCCCGAGGATGCTGCGATGGGCTATTTTTCTCAACGCATACCAACACGAGTTGGAGTACCGGCCCGGAAAGGAGATCAGCCATGCTGATGCACTTTTGAGATCTCCCTTGCCCTTGTCGGACGACCAAAAGGCGAGAGTAGAAAGAGACCGCCAGGTGTTGTTAATTGAGGTCTTAGACGCACCCCCAATAGTACCGGCCGACATTGCTAGGGCGACAGGCAAGGACAGAACGCTGGAGAAAGTTAGTTCATGGGTACAGAAGGGGTGGCCGGCATCGTCCCCAAACACAGAATTCGACCCATTTTTTCGGAAAAAGCTAGAGTTGTCCCTAGAAAGGGGGTGCCTGTTGTGGGGCCAACGGGTGGTGGTCCCTACGTCCCTGCGTCCGAGGGTGCTCGAACTGCTGCACGTCAGCCACCCGGGCATCGTTCGCTCAAAGGCGCTGGCCCGGAGTTATTTTTGGTGGCCACAGCTAGACACAGACATTGAGCACATGGTCGGCACTTGTGAGGCATGCCAGGGATCCCGGCCAGAGGCGGCCCGGCTCCCGCATAGGGAATGGGACACAGCAAGGGGGCCATGGTCCAGAGTGCACGTAGATTTCGCTGGCCCATTCCGGGGAACCATGTTTCTTCTGGTGGTGGATGCGTTCTCCAAGTGGCTGGAGGTTATCCCAGTAAAGAGCACGTCCTCCGCCACTACAATTAGCCAACTGAGGAGAGTCTTTTCCACGTTCGGTTTACCCGACACTTTAGTCAGCGATAACGCTAGTTGTTTCACCTCCGCTGAATTCAAGGCATTCATGGAGGCAAACGCCATTCGGCAGGTCACATCCGCACCGTTTCACCCCGCCACGAATGGCCAAGTGGAACGGCTGGTGCGTACAACAAAGGATGCGCTGCGGCGCATGGGCCCGGGGGACCTAAATCACCAAGTATGTCAGTTCTTATTAGCGTATAGGGTGACCCCCTTAGCGTCGGGTTACTCGCCGGCAGAGCTCTTGATGCGGCGAAAACTGACCACGCTCCTGTCCAGGCTCGACCCGACGAGAGTCGAGGACAAAGGGAAAAACGTAGGGTTGGCAGTCTCGAAAGGTTTCGCCGCCGGCGACCCGGTTCACTGCAGGAACTATGCCAGCGCAGGTCCAGCCTGGGTACCGGGGACGGTTGTAGAGCAGACGGGGCCAGTGTCGTACCGGGTCGAGACTAACACCGGCCTCCTCTGGAGGAGGCACGCGGACCAACTGAGGCACCGAGTGAGTGGGGGGCCAGTCAGTGGGGCTCAGCAACAGGATTCAGCGTTAGGGTCCTCCCCCACCCGTTTAGCCCAAGGGGGAGACAGCAGCGGACAACGGTCCCAAACAAGGGGGGAAGGCAGAAGCAGCGGCCCCGACTCATACCCGTTTGATACGCCAGTTCTATCAGAGGCCGGGGAAGGGGGAGAGGAGTTCGCGACCGCTGCCCCCGAATTTAATTCTGATTTTGATTTTGCGAGCCGGGGGGGTTTTCAGGAGTGTTCCCCCACCCATCCAAGCGAGAAGAGGGGTTTTTCGTTAGCCCCCAGTGCCCCCGGTTCTTCCCTAAGAAAGAGCACACCTCCCAACAACGCCGCGGAGCCGCGGCAAGGCACTAACGAGTCTCCCTCTCCAATTACAGGACAGGAAACCAGGGGACAAAGAGAAGGTAGCAAACCCGGGGAAAGGCAGCCCGCATCGAGACCCCAGCGTGTTCGAAATAAGCCATCTTGGCTGAGAGACTTTGTCTCCTAGGGGGGGGATTGTGATTAAAGTGTGGGCTCGAGACTTCGTCTCATCCTAGGGGGGAGGGGTGTTGTGTTCTAATGGTTTTATCTTCCACATGGATTACAATGTATCTGAACCAATGTAACCTTGCCTATAGCAACAATGTAACCTTCAGCTGTATCTCATAAACCCTGTAATAGGACGCGAGCTAATGACCACCAGCTGGCAGCAGCGAGCGTCCAAGCTCTCTTGGTCCAAACTCATCAAAGGCAACAGCGCGGGAAGTTTTCCCGCCACCACCTACACCTGGACAAGAAGGGCGTGACCAGCAATGACGTCACGCAGATAGTAGCCAATGGGCTATCATGGAACCACGTTCAAATGTATTACCACTGTATATAAAGAGCTATCGATCCGCCATTACCTCATGTTCCCTCTGTCCACGATGCAATAAACCTGAGTTAACCCAGCCCGAGGCTGTGTCCTGTGTCTTGGTTTTCATACACCAAACAACCTCAAACAATTTTAATAGTGTCAACAGTAAGTTAAATGAAATCATACAGAGAGTGGGCTCATTTCCAACAAACAAGCAAGCAAGAAGGTAGGTCTAGATCCACTGAAATTTGAGAATGTAGACAATCCCATTTAAACAGCAGAGGCTATATCTAGTATCAATCCTATTTTGAGTAGATTCATTAAATTAATTAGGCCTAATCTGTCATAACTAATTTGAGCCCAACTGGTTTCAACTGATCTACTCTAGGTAAAATGAGTTTGGGATTTAACCTAGTAACAGCACACTAACAATTGAATTTGTTACTATAGAATAGACAGGATCCTCCTCACTGGAGGTCTTCATGTACAACAGGAATGGGCAATGGCAATTCTTCATATGTTTTGGGCCTCCAACTTCCACCAACCTTTTGCCTTTGTCTTGGTAAGGAATTAAGAGTATGCATGGATGGCTGCAAAACATTCAGTAGGTGGATGGGAACAATGCTGCATAGTGGTAAATTGGCATAATTTGCTCATACAGAGCAGAAGGTTACAAACATTGTATGTCTCTGTCTATATTAAAATAATAAATGAATTTAAGAATCAGAATGAAATGAAACACCTCCATGTCCCACCCCCAATAGACACATATGAGCATTGTAGTGTGTAAATATTTGGGGGACTTCATCTAATAATATCTCTCCAGGATGTCAGGAAGGTCTTTATACATTGTGCTGCTACTTGATACCCTTTTACAGGAAATTGAACTGAGAATCTTATGCAAGCAAAGCACATGCTGTATCACTGAGCTGAAGGAAAAATTCATTAAGAAAAATTGGACTACACTTCCAAAAAATCCTCCAGCAAATTTTGCCAAGGGACATGCTTGGTGGAGGAACCTGGTAGTTGAAGTCTGAAGATTAATTTCATGCTACAACTAGTGGCACTGTACACAAAAGGGCCATCACAACAAAAATATGTATAGGAAGCAGACCAGACCAAGGTGTTTTCCACCTGAGAGGAAAAAACAAATGGAGTCACTACCACCACCTAAATCAGAGCACATCCAGCTGCATTGCTTCGGCACATAGGCCAAAAAAATCTCTCACACAGTACCAACAACAAAGAAAAGAACTAAAAATTTGCTGCTCCTTTCCTTTCATTCAAAACCTGCCCAGAATTTGGTGGTTATGGAAGTTGTAGTCTAAAACATTAACATTCCTAAGTTAATTTCTTATTTCTGGAACTTTTTGATTCTGACTAATGGTAGGGCCAAACACAGCTGGAATTTTACCTTTTGCACCTTGCTAGCTAATTTATTGCAGTCTTCTTCCTCAGGCAGAACTTACTTCAATAGCTACATCTGGCTTGTAAAAATGCAAGTCTTGATGAAGCTGCAGGGCTTCTATTATCATGGCTGAAAGTAGCAGTCTAGGCTTGATCATGATCTTTCACTCTGTTTTCTAAGAGGATTTTTTTTTTTTTGCAATCTGTGTCATAGGTTTTCAGCCAAATTAGAATATCCAGTGGAGGGCAGTAGTTCACATCCTAAAGCTTCTGCTGATATAAGCAGAGCAGTTCTGAAGATGCACAATCAGTTATTGATCAAGGTGAGAAACAGGAGAGATTAAGTTTTCACCCTGTACTGTAAGGAAAAGGTAAAGGTTTCCCTTGCTCAAAAGCCAGTCGTATCCGACTCTAGGGTGCAGTGCTCATCTCTGTTTCAAAGCCAAAGAGCCAGCGCTGTCTGCTGCTGCAGACGTTTCTGTGGTCATGTGGCAGGCATGACTAGACCCCGAAGCGCACGGAACACTGTTACCTTCCCACCGAAGTGATCCCTATTTATCTACTTGCAATTTCTTGCTTTCGAACTGCTAGGTTGGCAGGAGCTGGGACAAAGACGGGAGCTCATTCCGTCCTGCAGTACTCAGGAATCGAACCGCTGACCTTCCACATTCCAGTCAGCATCTTAGGCACTTGAGCTACTGCAGTCAAAATTGGTTTCTTTCTTTTAAATAATCAGCAGGAAATGCTTTTCTCTTTCTTCTTTGGCTAATTATTTTTATTATCGTGAACAGAGTGTTTGCTATACTAAAATGCACATAGTCTAACTGCAAGCAAAGCACATGCTGTATTCTAAGATTAGTCTGACTAAATTCTATTTCTACAACCCCATTAAGTCACTTAAGCAGAAGACATACAGATAACGTAGACCCGTCCAGACAGGTATTAAGTCCAGTCTCCGGGGGTGATCTGAGGGTGGGCCAGTCTGCTTTTTTATGGTGTCCATACTTGTTGGATGTTGGGTTGATCCCAGTTGCCACCAATATGTCCTTTTTGAGCTCCAGTCAGGGGTTCAGCTTTGGTGCTACACTCCCATATATGCCATTCCCAGCACCTGTAAATGCTGGGAACAGCACACATGGGAACATTGCAATTGCCAGATGCTGCTTCTGGTGTAAACATTTGGTACTCTGAAAGGGATAGCTGCTTCAGCATATCAGATACAGTGGTACCTTGCTTAAAGAGCATAATGAATTCCACGGGATTGTTCTTTAAGTGAGTTGCTCTTTAAACGAAACACTTGGAAAAAGTTCCGCCACTGCCATTGTAAGTAACCGATTGTGACTTCTGGCCGGGGGGGGGGACTGTGAACCCCAATTTAGTTGTTAAGCAACTTTTTGCATTTCCCTGATTGTGAGCAAATGGTCAGGGGAACTGAAATATTTCTTTTAATGACTACTAGTCTTTGCTGAAGCAATGTATAATAATTTTAAATAAAAAATATTTTTGGGATATGAAAGAAATCCAGTCTGGCCAGGTTATCCTGCTATGGTAATAGAGTAGACCATTCTGCGAGTGACTCAACACTAAGTATCAGGCAGCGGTTAAGTAACCTGAAAACCCTGAGGACTAGTGGCCTTGGTGAAGTCCACAGGAAAGGATAATGGTCTCCAAATGGATTAAATCCCTCTTGAATCCATCTTGATGGAGGGCAACAGTTTCATCAATAATGGCCTGGAGCTTATCAGGACTTTGTCTGC
Organism: Bradypodion ventrale; assembly: GCA_035047345.1. NCBI lineage: Eukaryota > Metazoa > Chordata > Lepidosauria > Squamata > Chamaeleonidae > Bradypodion > Bradypodion ventrale. The sequence continues at coordinate 49,546,568 of JAWDJE010000003.1, read as the reverse complement.
CAAAAGAGCTCAGGACCAGAAAGTGACTCATGGAGCTGGATCAGTGGTATGGGAGATCATGCTGCAATGCATAAGGCAGATGAAAGGCCAAGGCATTATATTCGCAGGACAGTCTTCATGGCTGATCACCAGGATGATTGCCTATATTCAGAATTGGATATGGCACAAGAAGGAAGGAAGGAAGGAAGGAAATGGTATAAAACTCTAAGATTATCTAAGAATTTTTTGGAACAATTTACATAGCAAAATGTTCTAACAATGGAAATCTTTTGCTTTCTTTGTTTATTGGTTCTGCTCAAAGAAGGAAGAGTTGGGGAGAACACATTGCCTCTTTAGCAGAAATTTTGTCCCCTTGTTTTGCTGACAGAGGAGGTTCCAATGAAGAGGGTGTCATATAAGACTGAGCCAATATGCACGTCTAGATGGAGTTCATTCCTCTCACAGTAAGTTTTTGAAAAATATTTGTCCAACATATATAATGTGAAGCTTTCTCAACTAAATATTCCTCAGATGCCATCAGATACATAGTGTACTTTATTATTTTGTCTGTTATATGGCATTGTTGTTTGTTTATTTAATTGTTTGTACACTGCCCAGAGTAGAAAACATCCCAAATGGATGATATGAAAATGTAATAAATAAAATAATAAATAAATAAATAAATTTTCCATTTGACATAAGTAGTCTGTGTATTACAAACAAAATTGCCAATAATTGTGACATATAGACCAAAACAGATCCTGCCTTCAACAGTTGGGGGTCACAGGATTTGACGGCTGGTTGCCATACAGTGTTAGTCTAGATTTTGCATCAGCCAGAAGTGTGTTGTCACTTGATAACATGGGAAGGGGAAGTGGGAACTCACCCTAAGGGCAAGAGCAGGGTAGGTAGCATACCCTTGGGCTCTTGGCTCAGTTATCCACACTGGGTTAGGCCCCACTTCAGGATGGAGAGGTTAACAAGTTAAATAGTTGATAAAAGTCATGGCCCTGGTTGAAATTCCAAAAACTGTGCCTGTGTCTTTATTTTCCGGGTGGGATGGGGCAAACCCTCAATTTGGTTGTTGTTTTTTCATGCTTCAGATACATCCTCACTGACAATGCTGGGGAAACCATCAAATGCTCATATGTTTTGAGTTCTTCTTCTTTTGTGTCCAGATCAAACTCTGGACTGCCAAAATGAAGCCACTTTCATGGCTTTGTCATTGGCCAAAATTAAATCTTCATCAATACATGTTTCTGGTAATAATCGGCAGACTAGCAAATCAAACAGATTCTGTATCTCTCCACATTCACGCAGCATGTTGATGTCCACCAGCAGCCCACACTTTAGCGTGTTGGTCTTACATTTAGGCACTTCGACCCTCAGCCTATTCAGAGTCTTCCAAGTGACATAGGAAAGGTCAAGTTCCTCCTTCTTTATCCCGTGAGCTCCTTCCTCCATCTTCTAATTTGGTTTTGCTCTTGTGTACCTTCAAGAGTGTTTATTCTTGCTATAAAGCTCTTCCTGGATCAGAGCCAGAGGACCTGAGGCACATATCTGTTTAGAGGATGTTAAAGGTAATTCTCTTGTTTAGTTCTTTTGGCATCCACTGTTACTTCTCTTCTTAACATGGGTGAACAACTTCTAAATTCAATATAGAGAAATGTTTTGTGCAAGATATATTTGTTCATTGTTTGGTTGCAAAAGATTCACTTCCTTACTTGTATTTTTGTGTACAATCTGTATAAATATGATGCATACCTAGATGTACCTCTAGAGTACAGTATCGGGGAAAATAGGTACACAGTTAATGTATCACGATGAATTAAAGTTTTGTTTTATGCTGAGCTGATGCAAAAATTAAACAACTGTATTAAAACATCTAACTCAACAACAGAGGATATATTTTAAAATGAGCAGGTCACTAATTACTTCATCACCTAATTGGCAGGCAGAAACTACAGGTTTACAGCATGCAGTCCTAAGTGTAAGCCTCATGCTCTGGAAGCCATCCATAAAAACTGCACAGCTGTACATGAGGTTTGAGGGGAAATATTACAGGCAAAAGCTGTAACATGTCTGGGATAGACATAATGAAATTATACCCTCCACTCTCAACAAAATCAAGTAGAACTTCATGAAGTAGCAAACTATAGCAAAATAAACTAGAACTTCATGAAATGCTGAGATTAAGGCAAAACATATATTCTTAGCTACACAGAGTCTTGAACATTTTACACTGAAAGGAGTTTTTGTATGTCTACTCTAATATGGTTGATTACAAATTGCCAAAGAAAATGCCTACAGCACTGTTTATCTACCATAAATTATTTCAAGTACTTTTTACTAGTGCTATGCTTTAAATGTTGCATGCAATTTTATATAAATACTTTATTTATGGCTGGTATTTGAAATAGAAGCAATAATTCCAAAAATTTGGACATTTTAGGAAAGTAGCTATTTAGTGCACATTGACTCATTTCAAGTGAAAGTTTCATACTAATTTTTGTTAAATACAGTGCAAGCAGTGATAAATGAGTTACAAAACTACAGGTAGGACAGGCCACAGATTAGCTAAACTGAAGATAAACTGAAAGTGGGTTTAGTTTTGCACAATCTAAAGGGTCTATATTAGAGTGGATCAAATTGTTTTGACTCAAGACAGGAGAGTCAACACAGCACAGTGGTTAGCATGATAGGCTGGGCTCTTGGTTTTTCATGCTCAACAAATTATACCAAGCAATTTTGGGACCTTGAGCTTTGTTGCCCTATTAGTTAAATTTGTCTGGCCGGACATCCTACTATAGTAATGGAGTAGAACTCAATGCCAAGTGTCTGGCAGCGGTAAATAACCTGACTCCCTAAAGAGGCCAATGGCTATGGGCAGATGAGCCCCTTTGTGTGGGGTTATGGTCCCCTCGTTGGAGGAAATGCCACTGGAATCCATCATATTGGGCCTAATGGCAAAATAAGGAGGAGGAACCACTTCACTATTCTGATTCCCAATGGTCACAGAGATGGAAGAAGCCATGCCAGATGGACTGGCCATGAAGGCGCACCTTGTCAATATCCTCAAGGCTAAGGCAGTCTACTGCAGTCCCGGTGTTAAATCCTGCATGTCTCATTACACATGTGCTGCAGGAGATCGCTCAGAGATCATAGTGTATGGGTCACTTCATGGCAAGCTGTTATCCACCTTAAACAAATTCAAACCAGTGGCATTTTTCCTAATTACCTCAGAGGGTGAAGGCAGCCCAGAACCAGCTGGCCTCCAAGAGCAGGCCTTTTTCTTGGGCAGGAAAAAAAGTATACTCAGATAGAGTTACAGCCAACGATGACGACAAGTTAAATTTGGGTCACATGAAGTTAGCATAAAGAGAGGGTGGAAGAATGGGAAAGAATGCCTAGATTCGACCACTTGGTTGCCATATTGGTTTCACCATGGGTCCACTTATTTTGTATTATGTTCATAAAACATGGTATATATGCTTTGAGAAATATCTTTCCAGAAAAAAATACCAATGGATGGTTTCACACCCATCCAACAGAATATTTTTGTGCTTTCTAGATTTCATTGCCTCAGGTCAAATACCTGATCACCATGCCATAGATATAGCTCTGACATTCAAGTCAGAGTGCAAACTCATGGCATAACCTTGGGGCAATTAGTTAGATGTGCACAGGATCCTCCACAAAGCTCTGAGAATAAAAACGGGAAGGAGTGTTGTAAATTTAGATTAAGACTGTAATGCAGGGGTACCCAAACTTATCGGGCTGTGGATTGGTCACATGGTCCGGGGGGGCGGTCACTATGGACCATGGGCCACAGTTTGGGCACCCCTGCTGTAAAGTCTGTGGGGAAGCCCTGTGTTATGTATGTTAACTGTGTTTTCTGACAGGAGCGGAATGTATCTTTTCCCATGTATCTATTCTTATGCAAATAAGTGGATTGAAAATGTGCACACTCTGTTAGCCAATGGGCTTGCTGTATTATTGTTACTGTTACTGTTTATAGTGTATATAAGTCCGAGTTTTGCCCCATCCAAATTGTGTTCAAACCCCACTAATAAAGAGCTGAATTTCACTACTTCATTCGTCTGCTTCTTCATTCCTAGAACACTAAACTGGCGACGAAGGTGGGATGGCATCCCCACACAGCAGCAACATCAGCCCATTCGACCCAACGCATCCAGAGAAATGGGCAACATACGAACCCCGGTTCCGCAACACAATGGCCTTGCAGAAGATCACCAACGAAGACCAGAAGCACTCCTACTTCCTTGCTCAGTGCGGTGCTGAAATGCTTGAGCTGGCAACCCACCTCGTTCTTCAATGGGACGTGGATGTGGTGCCGCTCGCAGAAATCATGTCCGCACTGAGGAGGCACCTGCAGCCAGAGGTCTCAATCTTCCCGGCCAGAGTGGCCTTCCACAGAAGAAAGCAGCGATCCAGTGAATCCATTGCAGACTACGGCACTGCACTGTGCATTGCTGCCGCCCCGTGCAAGTGGGACATCATTGAAGAAGCGCTCCAGGACCGTCTGCTGGCCGGCATGAGGGATGAAGATGCTCAATGTCACCTCATGATCAGAAAGACGCTAACCTTCATGGATGTCCTAGTTGAGGCAGTATCGTCTGAGGTCGCACGGCCCGGGATAAAGCTTTTCCGGCATCGCCACTCCACCACCAGTGCCACCGACTCAGCTGTGCAAGCTCAGCAAAGTTCACCTTCATCCTCCTCAGCATCACCTGGTTCCACCTCTTCATCAGTGTCCAGCGATGCAGAGGGAAAAGTCTGAGCAGTCTGACGAAAGCACCAAGAGCACCATGACGATCGGGAGAAGAAATTCCTTTGCAAGTATGATGGCTACAGAGCCCGGCATGACTGCAAGAAGTGCCCCTTCCGCACCACAGAATGGCACAACTGCAGCCGAAGAGGGCACATTGCTAAGGTATGCCAACACCGAAAGCAAAGACCTCCAGTGCCTGTGCCCAAGAGGAGTCATCACCACAACACGTCCATCGCCAAAGTATCAACCGAGCCTGAACCGTGCCAAGTGGGCTTCGTCAGCGAGTGTTTCTTCGCAGACCTGAGCCTGCAGGAAAGCCCCTTCAAGATGGAGGTGGATTCAGGTACTACCTTTTCCATAATCCCACAGTGGGAGTTTTTGAGAATTCCCCCTGCCTCTCGGCCCAAGCTTAAATCCTTTAAAACTTCCCTCCGGGATGTGCAAAGTTGCCAGATTCCGGTCCTGGGGATGGGTAATTTTTGGTTAAATTCAAAAACATTCACACCTCCTTGCCATTGGTTGTAGTTAAGCAGGGCACTAACTGTTTTATTGGGACCCAATGGTTTAGGCCCCTGGGAATCCGGCTTTCCGGCATCCATGCAATAGTCTCTGACCCAATCCAGGATGTTTGTGCTACACATCCTGAGGTATTCAAAAAGGGTTTAGGTTTTATACAAAGGACCTCCTGTTGACTTTGAGCTTGACCCAACCATCTGGCCCATCTAGATGAACCCACGCCGGGTACCCTTTGCTTTAAAGGAGAAGATAGAAGCTAAGCTGGACAAACTGGTGAGGCAGGGCATCCTAGTGCCAGTGGACTCCGCAGAGTGGGAGACATCAATTGTGACTGCTTTGAAAAGTAACGGGGAGGTCAGGATATGCGCTGACTACAAGTGTACCATCAATAAAGCTATTCACCCGAACGCATATCTTGTGCCCGTGGTAAGCCACCTTCTTGCCTCCTTGCATGGAGGAAATTGTTTCGCAAAACTTGACCTTGCACAGGCTTACCAACAATTAACTTTAACTCCTGCTGCTGCCATAGCCCAGACCATAGTTATGCATAGGGGGGCATTTAAGGTAACTACACTACAATTCGGGGTGAATGCGGCTCCCGGAATATTTCAATCTCTTGTAGAATGTATTTTGAAAGGGTTGCCTGGTGTCCTGCCATATTTTGATGATGTCCTGATCACCACTAAGGACACCGTCGAACTAGCGGCCAGGCTCAATTGAGTTCTCTCATGTTTGGAGAGGGTCGGTCTACGTCTCAGAAGAGACAAATGTGTGTTTTTGGCATGGGAAGTGGAGTTCCTGGGGTACCACATTATACCGCCAGGTATCATGCCCTCTGACTCCAAGGTGACGGCCGTGCGGAATGCACCCAGGCCGAAATGTAAAGCCAAATTGCAATCATTTCTAGTATTGTTAAACTTCTATCACACTTTTCTCCATCGCAAAGACTCAGTTGCCAAACCATTACATCGGCTTCTTAAGAAAGATACTGTTTGGCACTAGGCCCATTGCCAGGAGAAAGTGTTCCTAGAACTTAAAAGGCTGCTATCTTCAGATGCTGTATTAACTCATTTTGATCCTAACAAAGAAGTTGTACTTGTGTGTGATGCATCCCCTGTGGGGGTGGGAGCTGTGTTATGCCATGTACTCAATGATGGGAGGGAAGCCCCCGTAGCATTCTACTCCCATTCACTCTTAAAGCCTGAGAAAAATTATGCTCAGACAGACAGGGCAGTGTTGGCAATCGTGGCAGGCACTAAGAAATTCCACGATTACCTTTACGGAAGGCCTTTTGCCATTGTAACTGTCCACAAGCCCCTCCTTGGAATTTTTGTGAACGGGAAGCCCATGCCTCAAATTCTGTCCCCAAGGATTTAGCATTGGGCAATTTTCCTAAATGCAAACTATTTTAGTTTGGTGCACAGGCCCAGCAAGAACATCAGCCACGCTGATGCCCTGTCACGTTCTCCACTGCCAGGGGTCGGGGAAGCCAATTGTGAGATCGAAAGCGACCACCAGGTCCTTATGATTGAGGCTTTTGACTCACCCCCAGTTGTCCCCTCAGATATAGCCAAAGCTACGGCCAAGGGTGTAACATTGACTTAAATAATGTCTTTGTTACACAAAAGGCTGGCCTGTCTCTCCTCTAGCCTAGGAATTCAGAATATTCCACCGCAAGCATTTGGAATTGTCAGTTGAATGAGGTTGCCTTCTATGGGGCAGGCGGGTGGTCATTCCTGTCACTCTCAGGAAAAAGGTTTTACATTTACTTCACACAAGTCATCCGGGAATTGTACGTTCCAAAGCCTTTGCCCGTAGCTACTTTTGGTGGCCTCAACTGAACCAAGACATAGAGCAGATGGTCGGCACTTGTGCCAGCTGTCAATCCTCTCGCCCAGAGCAATCCCACCTTCCCTCTTGGGAATGGGATTCTGCTAGGGGCCCGTGGTCCAGGTTGCACATAGATATTGCAGGTTCATTTAGGGTTGCCCTATTTTTGTCAGTTGTAGACTCATTCTCTAAGTGGCTGGAAGTGATTAGAGTGCCTAATACCACTTCAGCCACCACGATAATGCACCTGAGAAGGCTGTTTGCAGCATTTGGACTTCCAGATGTGCTGGTGTCAGTCAACGTGTCCACGTTCCCATCTGCAGAATTCCAATCCTTCATGGAAAGAAATGCAATTAGGCACATCACTGCTGCCCAATTCCACCCAGCCACCAATGGCCAGGTGGAGCGGCAGGTGCACACAACTGAAGATGCTCTTTGGCGTATGGGTGAAGGGGATTTGGTACTCCAGCTATGCCAGTTTCTTTTCACATATAGACGCACCCCCCTTGCCTCAGGGCTGTCCCTTGCTGAATTGCTCCAGTGAAGGAAACTATCATCCTTGCTGGATAGATTGGATCCCTCTAGGGTGGAGGACAAAGGCACAAATATAGCAATCCAACACCAGAAGGGTTTTTCTCCAGGAGACCCTGTACATTGCCGCAATTATGCAGCTGGTGGTTCTATGTGGGTACCTGGGTTTGTGATCGATCAGACTGGTCCTGCTTCTTACAGAATCGAAACAGCTATTGCTCTGATCTGGAGGAGGTACGTGGATAAATTGAGACCCAGAATACTGGACCCACAGAATGAATACAGACACTCAATGTTAGGGTTGGCCCCCACCCATTTAAACCCAGGGGGCAGAGGTAATAGTCAGCAGCAAGCTAACTTAGAGCCAGAGGTGTGTTTTAAGGACCGATTTCAATGGGAAATTGTGGAATGCTCCCCTACTCCGGCCAGGTGTACCCCTACACTGTCCCAGCCTATCACTCTGGATTCCTTTATTGATGACCAATTTTGTTTGGAATCGCCCTCCACTCTTAGTACACACAGGAGGGACCCTGAGTTGTCTTATTCATCCACAGAACTAAATTTTGGTTTTGAGTGATCCCCTGCTCCTCCATCTGACAAACGGGGCTTTAATTTGGGTTTACAATCCTCCCCCTCTAGTTAATCCCTCACTCCAGTCGGGTCGCCCATCCTACGAGCACCTGAGCCAGCTCAGCCAAAAGGGAAACTAGACCGCCATCCTGGTTAAAGGAATTTGTTTTTACCTAGGGGTGAAGAATGTTATCATTGTTAACTGTGTTTTCTGACAGGAGCGGAATGTATCTTTTCTCATGTATCTATTCTTATGCAAATAAGTGGATCCAAAAATGTGCACACTCTGTTAGCCAATGGGCTTGTTGTATTATTGTTACTGTTACTGTTTATAGGAGCGGAATGTATCTTTTCTCATGTATCTATTCTTATGCAAATAAGTGGATCCAAAATGTGCACACTCTATTATCCAATGGGCTTGTTGTATTATTGTTACTATTACTGTTTATAGTGTACTAGCAGAGGTTGCCTGGCTTTGCCGGGCTGTTTTAAATGGTGTTTGTATTTATTTATTTTTGTTAATGTTTATAAAGGAGAGGCTAGTCTATATTTGAAATTTTTAATATGTTTATTTATTTATTTATTTATTTATTGCCGGGCTGTTATAAACTGTGATTAGTTGTGTTTGGTTTTTTGCTTTTGTGGATTAAGAAAAAAACAAAGGATGATATACTTTTACCAAAAAAAATTATTTAACCAAATAATGTTTTAGTATGTGTTTTTTTTAATGGTTGTACCGCAGGTAATAATTTTAAAAATGTGAAAGTACATGTTTTTTTTTTTACAATAAATGTTTTTAAACTGTGTTTAGATGTTTTGGGTTTTTATTTTAGTTAAAATTCAGCACAGGATTTTTGAAAAGTTTTTATTTTATTTTATTGTCATATGTTTGTGATTTGTGTTAAATTGTGATTTTGTGTTATTTTGTTGACTTGTTTTTACTGTTGGGGCCTTTTGTTTGGGGCTGTTGTGTCTTTGTGAATTGTTTTTACTTTTGTGGCCAGCAGGTGGTGCTGGTAAGGTGTTTTCTTGTATTTTGACTGTTTTCTCTCTCATGGCCTCTGGGTGGAGCTTCTTCCAGTAAGTAGTCTGTTTCTTTATTCATTTCGTTTCCGGCCGTCGTGGAGTGAGGATGTCTGCTGGTGAGTTCCCTTGTTTTATTTATTTTGTGTGTGTGTGGAGGGGGGTGTTTGGATTTTGTGTTGTTTTGGTGTATTTTTGTTTTTGTGGTGTTTGGCTGGGATGCTGTTTGTGTTTTGTTTTTTGTGTGTGTTTACTTTGTATGTTTTTGGTGTTAATTTTGGTTGTTTCTGTTTATTTTTGGATGTTTTTGATTGTTGTTTTGTTTTAAGGGGGTCTTTCCTTCCCGCAGGCTGGGCTCGATGCCTGGCCCGTGAAAAGGAAGGGCAGTGGCAGGGGGGGTATTTCCTTCCCACGGGCTGGGCTCAATGCCTGGCCTGTGGAAAGGGAGGGCAGCGGTGGGTGGGGGGTCTTTCCTTTCCATGGGCTGGGCTCGATGCCTGGTCCGTGGAAAGGGAGGGCAGCAGTGGGTGGGGGGTCTTTCCTTCCCACAGGCTGGGCTCGATGCCTGGCCCATGGAAAGGGAGGACAGTGGCGGGTGGGGGGGTCTTTCCTTTCCCCAGGCTGGGCTCGATGCCTGGCCCATGGAAAGGAAGGGCAGCGGCCGGGGGTGTCTTTCCTTCCCGTGGGTTGGGCTTGATGCCCGGCCCATGGAAAGGAAGGGCAGTCACAGGGGGGGTCTTTCCTTCCTGCAGGCTGGGCTCAATGCCTGGCCTGTGGAAAGGAAGGGCAGCGGCAGCAGGGGGGTTTCCTTACTGCGGCCTGTGTTGCTGTGATGCGCTGCGTTTTTTATTTTTATTTTTCTCGCGATGGCTTTCTCAGCGTTCTGCACGCTCATGGCACACTGGACACTGGGGATTGTAGTTTTTATTTTTTGTTTTCCGTTTGTGCTCTGTTTTTTTCTGTGGCTCGTTTTTGATTGGCCACGGCACATTTCCAAATGTTTTTTGTGTTGGCGCCTCTCAGCCTGATTGGCTGTGGCGCAGCGCGGCACAAAGAACCCTTTTTCGTGTTTGTGGGGCTCTTGCCCCACTGGCACATTTCTCAATCCTTCGTTGACCTGCGGACCCAGTTCGGTTGTGTGCATGAATGGTGGGTGTGGGCTTTTAGGGCCTGGCCTAGGAACCTATACGAACTTCCAATGGTTAATCCTTGATTTTATAGGTTAAGATATAAGTCTGAGTTTTGCCCCTGCCCCCATCCAAACTGTGTTCAAACCCCACTAATAAAGAGCTGGATTTCACTACTTCATTTGTCTGCTTCTTCATTCCTTGAACACTAAACCCTGTTAGAAGAAGACCTTTTTCTGCTCCTGTTTTTAATTCAGGATACCTCTTGTGTACTATATATAATTTGAATTCTGGTGAAGTTCACCTACAATGAAACCTGCAGGGTTTAGACAAAGCATTTAAAGCTCAATGAGGCTTTAAAATCCACATATGGGCCAAATGAACTATATGTGCCCGAGAATTTTCCAAACACATGTAGCATTTCTGAGGTTTTGAAAAACATCTGTGATGGTATTATACCTCTTTCTGCTTTCTGTTCTCCATTTTAGTTACAGCCACTATTTAATATGCATTGTTGACCACAATCTAGAGTCTTTCTTGCATGGAATTAATCTGTTACTGATGCATTGGTTATAAGGGATTTTCTCCCAGAGTTTATTCACACAACAATTTCCCTCACCACAGGTATAATTTTCAGCAGGAGACTTTGAAGAGTTTTGAAATCAGAATGACTCACAAACTGATTATGTGTTGAACCACTTAAGAAGAGCAAAGTGCTCAGAGAAGCTAATGAGGAGGACAAGTTTCAAAGGTTGGAGGGAAATAAATCAGTCATGCTGTTATATACTGTAGGTTGAGGAGCTACAGTTGGGGTTGTTCTTTCTAAATAATCCAAAAACATAAAGCCTTCCAGGGTAAGAAAAGGCATGATTTTATTTGAACTCCAAAAGGAGAATAAGATTATGGTCATTTATGTTATTCTTCTGATCTTTAAAAGTGGCATTTTATAATTCCCAAAAATGCTCAGCGTCTCCCATCATTTTCTGTTTTGAATTCAAAAATGACCTTGAAAGACCACCATTGTCCTCAAGTAGGTTGGCTAAATAATGCCTGAGATTTGGGGTCTGTTTGTTTGTTTGTTTTTGTCTTTTAGGAGCTAGCTTAAGGTACTCCATATTTAATTTTTTAACAATGAAATACTCATTAGTAGAAAATTATTCTGGATAAATTGTAAGCATTGGCCCTTAAAAATCTAAAAAACACAATGGAATTGGGTAAGACCACTTGACCATTTGTCTATTTCCTGTTTGCAAAGAGTTAAATGTGCAACCAAGCTATCCCACTCTACAGATGTCATGAATGTCATTCATTATTGGAGGCCATTTCCCCCCTCCTGTTTGAACTAACACCAGTGGTATAACTGGACAATTGCATTGATGTAATACTCATTGCTATAGGATGAGGTAACTACAGGTTCCTTTCTGTTCACAAAAATAATTTGTGGCTATTGGGCAGTATTTGTGCCATTAAGCTGATGTTTCCAGCACATCGTGGAAATATTCTCCAATTCCCTTTAGTGGACAGTCTCATTATTATTTACTATCTATTTCCTCATTGCAAGCTGTTGCAAGGGATGGGTCGATAAAGGTAAAGTTCTCCCTTACTCAAAGGCCAGTTGTGTCCGACTCTAGGAGCAGTGCCTATCTCTGTTTACAACCAGAGATCCAGTGCTGTCTGCATCGGCAGACATTTCCATGGCCATGTGACAGGCATAATCAGACACCAGAGTGTATGGAATGCTGTTACCTTTCCCGATGAAGCAGTACCCATTTATCTAATTGCAATTTCTTGTTTTCAAACTGCTAGGGTGGCAGGAGCTGGGGCAAATCAATGGTAACTCACTCCATTGTGCAACACTTGGGTCTTGAACTGCTGACCTGCCAGCCTTCCAGTTGGGAAACTCAGCATCTTAACCACTAAACCACCACCACACACACACCAATAATACTGCCCTTAATCTACCCCACCCCCATTGCAAAAACCAAGCTGGGAGGACCATTTTGGAGTGACCTGGGCGCTCCTTTTTCTGTGTGTCTAGGGTAGTGGGCCAATGGCGAAAATAGGAGTGTAGGCATCTTTTTTCCTCTCAAGCACAGAGAAGAACTAGGCAGCATATCATCATCATTAAGTAGAAGGAGGGAGGAGAAGCAGCTGCAAAATGAGAAAGTGCAAGACTTTGTGTTGATAGATTTGGTTTTAAAAAATGATGATGTAGTGGAGATGAGGATGGGCAGACACGGTGGTTGAGGGGTGTAAGGAATGAATGTATTTAGAGTAGATGGATGAATGAGAGCATGTGCAGAGTACTGGGAAGAAGGTCTAGAAAATAGCCTTGGTAAAAATAGTGCAGGTAAAGACAGGGAAGATTAACAGCAGTGGGTAGAGATAGAATGTTGAGAAGAGCTAATTTGCATAATGGACTGAGATTGGTTGAGAGTGAATGATTGACGGAGAAGGTTCCAGAGAAAACCCTGAGGTAAAATAAGAAAAGGGGTCACAAAGAACAGATTATCCAGATGAGGAGAATTAAAGAAATGAAAATGAAGGGGCATTGAAAACTGGCTGCTGTACCCAGCTGAGTAGGAATAAGAAGTTTTCCCTTGAATAGAAAGAGAGGCGTGTTATTTTGCCAATGTGTGGGTAAAGTGTGGAACTGTCTTGGATGAAGTGGATTTTTAATATTTGATAAAGCTGCTTTTCATCTTTTTTCCCCTTTTTGAAATCTGACTGTTGATGTTTGTAAATACCTCAGTTGTGTTAAATAAACCTTTTAAATAATTCAAGCCCTTGTGTTTCCTTACACAAGTAAAGGGAGGTTGTTTGTATACGCTACCAAGAATAGGCCGTAACACTGGTTAGGAGCTAACCTTAGGAAGAGGACAGGCTATAATTTGTCAAGGCAGGCTGGGATTGAGCTATCGAAGATCTCATGGCTTGTCTAGTATTAAGAAAAATCCAGGCCAGACTTCACAATTTAAAAGCATCCTGGCTGGTATGATCTCAGACTCAAGATCAAAAACCAAAAACTCAACCATTATTTTCCCCCACTTCATCTCACTATTTTCCTATGGAGAAGTAGAATTTATAAGGCTGCAAAGATATTTTTTTAGCATTGCTGCTTTTTCAGGGCCTGTAATGTGGAAGGCTTGTTCCTTGCATTTTATCTATTTCGAAAAGAAAAAAAAACTAACAAATTTAAAATAACAGGAAAGACATTGATTACAAACATTTGGCTAATATAAGAGTACAATTTATGGAAATTGGCTGCTAAGGAGTATCCAAGTAAAAAAGGTTTGAAACCACTGCTCAAGGTAAATAAATTATGAGGTATTGTACTGTGAAGTATAGTCTGTGAAGAAATTGTTAATTAAATTAAGAAATTTGCACTTTGAATGGACAAGGTTAAACCTATATACAGTATATTATTTCAGCTTTTTTGAACTGCTCAAAGTGGAGGTAGATATAGCACACAGACAAACATATCTACGTACATAATTCTCATGAAATACTTTGCATTAAAGTCCTCCATTTTATAAAACTGTTACAAGAAAACAAAGTGTATTTTAATGATGAATGTGTGCCTCTTTCTGAGGAAACTTTCTTCTTTTCCAATCTGTGTTTTATGTGGTACTTTGTAACTGAGACTAACACAATGGCTAAATCAATACAAACTACCCTCTAGGCAAAGAGAGACTGAAGAAGTGCAGCATCATTAAACTGAATTACAGACAAGCACTTAAGGAGACAAATATGTATTTTGTTACTATAAAGCAGGGGTCCTCAACCTTTTTAATCTGGGGGGGGGGTTTACGCCTCGTCAGACTGTTAAGGAGCAGACTGGTGGTCCTGCCGCCAACACCACTGAAGGCGACGTCAGCAGTGTTGTGTGTGTGTGTGTGTGGGGGGGGGGCTCGGTGTTAAAACATCTGCCCTACTATGGAGTGCCACCAGGGACACACCAAGCCAAGGGGACAAGGATTGAGGCGGTGGTGGTGGAAGCAGGGGCAGGAATGAGGGGTAGGACAGATTATTTGGTGCCATGGGCCAGATTTGGCCCACAGGTCATAGGTTGAGAATCCCTCCTATAAAGCTTCAGATTTGTATATGGAGATGATTGAAAATGTTTACCAAACACGGATGATATAGTAGGCTGAAAGGGTTGAAGCAGACCCATTGTCGAGCTGTGTTCATTTGTTTTCAGAAATTTAACCTTGTGGAGAAAAAACAAACTAGTGAGGAGTTTCTAGCTGAAGCAAGTACAATAGTGATGAAGTTCAATTAACCAGGATAGCGCTGAAAATGAGTAATGCATTTATAATATTGGTTAAAGAAAAAGAAGACACTGCTATTAAATTCTGAGATAAAAAATGAAAAAGAAATGGAAGAAAAGAGGAGAGAAGGAGATATGTGATGTAATGGGATCCATGCAGGAGGAGATCATAGTAACATGGATTATGTTTCCAAACTCTTTTATCTGGGCTCATTTTGGATTTCCCAAGCAATTAAGCTACTTGTTCTCCTCCTGCCAATATTCACATGCATGGACTAGCACATACTTTTGGTGAAGCAGAGGTTGAAAAATACTGCAATTCAGAACTGACAGATATAGGCATTTCTTTGGACTGCAGTGGCTCAAGTTGCTAAGACGCTGACTGGGAAGCGGAAGGTCAGCAGTTCGATTCCCGAGTACTGCAGGACGGAAATGAGCTCCCGTCTTCGTCCTAGCTCCTGCCAACCTAGCAGTTCGAAAGCAAGGAATTGCAAGTAGATAAATAGGGACCACTTCGGTGGGAAGGAAACAGTGTTCCGTGCGCTCCGGTGTCTAGTCATGCCTGCCACATGACCACGGAAACGTCTGCAGAAGCAGACAACGCTGGCTCTTCGGCTTAGAAACAGAGATGAGCACTGCACCCTAGAGTCGGATACGACTGGCTTTCGAGCAAGGGAAACCTTTACCTTTACCTTCAAATGGAATCACAACACTGTCCTTCCTTCTTCATCAGGCACAATCCTATGGATATTGGATTTTCTGGGAATAAGCCTCACTGAACACAACAGGGCTTCTATCCTTGTCAATAAGTACAGTTTTTCACAGATCAGAAAGAGTGAAGGAGTAGAGTCAGTTTCTCAAGCATATGTAGGTATGACAATGTATTCTTTTGTGGCTCAGACAAATTGCACTATTTTTAAAAAGCACGTTGTTCAAAGAAAAGCTGTCTTGACACATCAGCAAAAGTCGGTTCAGCAAAAAATGGGGTTTATCATGCTGTTTGTACCTTTTAATTTTAAAAGAAAATACAGAAGACACAACTACTTGAAAGCACTGTTCAGAAGATGTGCCATCTATTAAAAGTGTCAACCATAAGCAATGTTAAAAATCAGCATCTGCACAAAATGTCTCAGTTTCCTTAATTCAAAAAGAAAGGAATGTGGGGCCCTGAAGGGATTTTGTTACTAGGAAAAAGCCTTTCAGACCTAACTTATAGATCTCTGTTATGCCTCTGTCACTTTGAAATGAGTGAAGCATAGTGAAAAAGAGGAAAGGACAGGTCCCATTCATGTTTACCTTCTGTTGTTCAATGGGAGCTGGAATTTATGTCAAGGTCATGGGAAAGGTCAGTGGCCTCATTAGTTTTTCTGCTTGAAACATATACTCAAAAGGTTTTATAAAATCCAAATGCTCCTGTAGTACTGGACTACAGGCTTGAACAAATTTTGTTCACTAGGGGTTATAGTTAAAATGTTTCCAGAACTGTAAATATCTTCTATGGCAATAGGAAAATGGTGTAGTGAATGCAGATCATAAACTGGGAAAATCATGAATGAGCTGAAGCAAACAGGCTCCAAAGTTAAATGATCTTGTACCACAAAGTAAAGTGCCTATTGGCTAGCTTGCATTCACCTGGGACTTATTTATGTACCAGGTTAAACAGAAAAGAAGATTTAAGCAATATAGCAGGTGAAAATTTAAAAGCATGCTGTTGTAAATACAAATTATGCCAGTATTACCTCCTTAAATCCATGCATCTATAATAGAGTCTACTGTCAAGCAATAAAATATTTCATCACAAAGTAAGAACACTGCTCGATCAAACCCCAGTAAAGTTAAGGTGCTTAGAACAAAGTGAATGCAATCAGTTTAAATCCTAGTACTTAACTTGACAGTGTTGTGAATCAGTTTGATTGTTACTGAAGTCTGCACAAGCAGACAATTTTTAAAAAATCCTTCACAACGAGGCACAAATTTATGGATTAAGTGTATATTTTGACATTTGTTTTTTAAACTTCTACCCTGTGTTTCCATGTTAAATGCCCAAAGGTGAGTAGCAAGAGTAAAATATGAAATGAAAAACAGCTGAAACAAATTACACATTTAAAACAATGTCAGAATTATAAGTGCATGCACTTAGTATCTTTTTGTTGTTATTTAAAGAATGTGATTGCTGTTCAGTTGGATAGCTGAGTCCTTTGTGACCCCCCATGGACCACTGCATGGCAGGAACCCCTATCCTCCACCATCCTCCTCAACCCACCCAACTCTGTGCCCATTTGAATCAACAATACCATCTAGCCATCTCATTCTCTGCCGCCCCCTTCTTCTTTAGTCCTCGACTTTTCCCAGCATCAAGGCTTTCTCAAGTGAATCCTCTCTTCTCATCTGATGTCCAAAGTACTTTAGCTTCATCTTCAATATTTGACCCTCCAAGGAGCAGTTGGGGTTGATTTCTTTTAAGATCAACCTATTTGTTCTCTTTGCTGTCCAGGGTACTCTCAAAATTCTCCTCCAATGCCACATTTCAAATATGTCTATTCTTCTGCTCTCAGCTTTCTTTATGGTCCAGCTCTCACAACCATACATTACTACTGGAAATGCCATTGCTTTGACTGTGCAGACTTTTGTTTGCAAGGTGATTATCTACTTTTAACTATGTTCCATTGGTTTCTCATAGCTTGTCTCCCAAGAATCAATTGCCTTTTTATTTCACGGCTGCAATCTCCATCTGTAGTGATTTTTGATCCTAAGAATGTAAAGTCTGTCACTGCTTCTACTTCTTCTCTATCTATTTTCCAGGGACTGTTGAGGCCTGTTGCCATTATCTTGGTTTTCTTGATGTTGAGTCTCAAGCCAGCTTTTGCACTCTCTTCTTTCAACCTAAGCAAGAGCTTCTTTAAGTCTTATTCACTTTCTGCCATTAGGGTAGTATTATCTGCATATCTCAAATTGTTGATGTTTCTCCCAGCAATTTTAATTCCAACTTGTGATTCATCCATCCCTTCATTTCACATTATGTGCCCTGTATATAAATTAAATAAGCAGGGTGATAAAATGTAGCCTTGTCTTACTCCTTTTCCTATTCCGAATCACTCTGTCATTCCGTATTTTGTCCAAACTGTTGCTTCTTGACTCATGTACAGATTTCTCATGAGGCATATATGGTGTTCTGGTATTCCCATCTCTTTAATTACTTGCCACATTTTATTGTGGTCCACACAGTCAAAGGCCTTGGTGTAGTCAATGAAACAGAAGTACAATATATACGTGAATATAAGCCAAGATACCTAATTTTGACCTTGAAACCCAGGAAAATAGATTGACCCGAGTATAAGCCGAGAGTGGGAAATGCATCAGCTGCTAGCAAGTTTCAGTAATTAAAATACATTAAAATACAGTAATATTAATTATTTTAGTGATTTTTTAAAAACTGTACTTGCATCACCCACCAGTGGTGGCACTGCAGGTAAAATGGGTGGGCAGGTCAATTGCACTGAGGTAGGAAGTGTTGCTCTAGCCTAGCCTCTTGCTCCCCCTGCAAGGAAGGAGAATGGCTTCCTCCCTCCATCTTGGACACATGGAGCAGAGACAAAGGCACAAATGTATGGTAAGTAAAATCCTTTCTTTTTCCACACCAGTTTGGAAGGGGGACACAATTGCATTATATAGCTTCTTTCTTCATTTGCGGTTTTCCATAGGAAGTAATTGAAAACAAACCAGAATAGGAGAACTTGATTTTCAATGAATTTTAATTGAAAAATCGTGATTTGTGCCCTCTTGTGGCCAGCTGTGTAATTGTGCCTCAGATTCTTTTCCCGGGGAAGTCCTGAAACTTACTTTTAAAGTGCAGAAAAACTTTTTTAAAAACATATTTTTAGACCTCGTGGTTGTTGACAGAGGCCCCCCCTTTGAACCTCATTTTTGGGGTTAAAAAACTCAGTTTATATTCGAGTATATATGGTAGACTTGTTTCTGGTATTCCTTTGTTTTCTTCATGATCCAATGAATGTTGGCAATTTGGTCTCTAGTTCCCCTTCTGAACCCAGCCTGCGCTTCTGGTAATTCTCTATCCACGTGCTGCTGAAGCCTATCCTGTATTATCTTGAGCATGACCTTGCTAGCATGTGAGATGAGCACAATTATTCAATAATTTGACCATGCTTTGGCGTTGCCCTTTTTTGGTATTGGAACATATATTGACCTTTTCCAATCCTGTGGCCATTGTTGCATTTTCCAAATCTGCTGGCATATAGAATGCAATGCTTTAATTCCATCATCTTTTAGGGGTTTGAACTGGGATACTGTTGTGTTTGAATACAATTTATGCTGTATCGTCTGTGAACTATTAGGATCATTATGTTCTGCCATTTTGTCTCCTTCTTCTTAGCCTTGTAAATATCGCGAGACTGCGTTCCCACCTAAACTAAGTAGTTTGTACAGTTTTCACTCCAGTCCGATAACCTCCAAGTTACCCCTTCGCTTCCTGCCTAAATGTATTCATTTCTCAGTGTATATAAGGAGCGGTGCTGCACCACTGTTCTCCATGTTCTGACTACCAATAAATGGTTTAGCCCTGTTATGCTGGCTGCTTCATGTTTCTGACAGAACATCAAAGATACCATCATTTCCAATAGCAGATAAAACGATGGACTAGGATTCAGAAGATTTCAATTCAAATTCTGCTCATCTATGGAAACTTACCAGGAGAGGTGTGAAATTGGTTTTTTTAAAAACCCTACACCTTAAATACCTTATTTACCTTGAAAGACCTGTGAGGATGACTTTAAGTCAGTTCTGACTTGACAGCACATAATACTGAGACAGAGTTTATTTCCTGGCATACAGAAAAAGAAGGCAGGGATTACATCTTTGGAGGAAAGTGTAGTCACCCATCGACCTACATTTATGCATTTAACAAATCATCTAGTTTAACATCAAATACAACAATATAATGTGCTACAATTCAAATTCTGAAGAAAAACAAATCATAGGTAAACCCACTGTAAAAAAAAGATATGTGGATTACTGTTGTTGCATCTTAGAACTTCATATATTTCAATTTTAAGAGATGTGAGCTTCTCTCATAATGTAAATCTGTTGGGTGCCAAGCAATAGGATTAACCCAGCAAGTCTTCACAGGTCTTATGGTATTGCATTAGTGAACTCATGGATTTAAAATAGCTTGGAATAAAGGGGAAAGGTAGTAAGCTATAATATGCTGATAATCATGGCTCTAAAACCCAGGTGTAAAGCAGCACTTCCTATTTGACATTATGCCAATTTATTACATGAGACAAAAACAGATTGGAAAATAACCAAGAAAAGAAAGAGAAAGAGGAATTATTTGGGGAAAGATGAACACATACTGTAAGGAGAAGGCATATAACTTAAATATCTTTAATACTTGCAAATGCCACTTGACAAGAGATATCCAGATTATCAGTTACGTGTCATGACAGAAAGCTGATTTCATAGTCTCTAAAAAAGAAATGATTCTGATTTCATAGTCTCTAAAAAAGAAAAGTAAATTAGTAACATAACCCCAACTACTTTATTATATGCAGTTTATGGGCTGTACTCACCCTATAGCATCACTTTTTGGTATGTACTGATTTTTGTCTGGTATGGATGGCTGAAAGTTTAATGTCATTCATTTTTAAAGAACTTACTATATCTGTAAATTTCTTCATAAAACGTATGGAAAGTTGTATGCAAGTGTGAGAGCATGTAAAACTGACAGGTCTCCTCACAATAGGAAGAAGGTTTGAACAACACAGTCCACGTGTTTATCCTATCTTAGAGAAGACCCATTGAACAAATATGACTTAAGTTAATACTTCTATTGAATAAGTGGATTTGCTTTAGTTTGGCCTAGTGATTTAGGTCCATTTAACTTGTGTATCAGGGCTGAACATTCGAATTGGGGTCCTAGGAATTTATTTAAATCTGTATTTGAATCCATGTAAAACTGGGAGAATTCTCACCTCTAAAATTTGATTGCTACAGATGAGTATGAAAGCGCGGCGCCAAAATGGCCGCCATGCTCTTTGCAGCCCCCACCCCACCCGGACTCAGACATCCAGGTGAGTTAGGGGGCGTGGCCACCCCTTTATAAAAGGGGTGGCCACGAGGCAGCCGAGCTGCCATTTTAGAAATAGCGACGGAGAGGAGAAGTTTTCTCCGTCGCTGTTTGTTCGAGTTTTCGGCTGTTTAGCCCTTGGTCCTTCCCGGCTGGGAAGGAAGGATTCGCACAGAGCCTTTAGCTTGCTGGCTGCTCTGTGCTTTTTTGCGCTTTTTCGATCCCTGGAAAGGGATCTTGCTCTTTCTCAAGATATGCCTCCCAAACGGAAGGCCCCGGTGACGAAACCGCGGCCAAAGGGGAGGACTTTTTCGCACCCTGTGCAGGACGGGGGCCAGCCTTCAGGTCGGAGGACCAGGGCTGCGCCCCCGCAGCAGCGCACTACCCCAATTCTACCCACCGATACCGGTGGGGTGATGCAGGCTGGTGCTTGGCAGCCGGCCTTGGCTGGCCAGCCTCCGGCCGGCCCCTCAGGGGCTTCGGCCCTCGGCCCGCGATTGCCGGCCATGGGTCAGGACAGCGGGGGAGGGCCTGGTGCGGGTGCGCAACCCGTACCTCCTCCGGCCCCTCATGGGCCGGAGTTTTGGGCATGGCCCTATTCTGGCCCAGGCTCTCACTCTGGTCTTCCTTGTCAAATGCCTAGTGGGCCTTCTGGCCCACCCGGCCCACCTTATGCTGGGGGATCTGTGGCAGTGGATGCGTTACTAACACGTTTAGCTGTGCTAGAGGCATCCTTGGGGATTGCACACAACCCTATGGAAGGGGGCCCTTCTCTCTCGGCTGGGGGCCCTCCGTGTCCGCCGGCCACCTCGACGGCTGCCACACTGCAACAGGTGGCCAGCCGGGTTGAGCTGCTTGAGACGCTCCGGCCTGCGCCTGCCGGTGTCTCGCAGCTCCCTGTTCGTCCAGAGCTGCAGACGGGGAGCAGTCAGGTGTGGCCCCAGAGCTTGATTCCGGTCGCGAGCTCTGCCGCCCGCCGTGGGCCGATCAGCTAATGGTGTGTGCAATAAGCGGCAGTGCCGATATAAACACGAGTGTCCCTCTTGCGCTGGCCCCCATGCCGCCGCCGCGTGCCCACGTGCCGGTGGGTCACGGGGCAGAGGTAGAGGTGGACAGGGAGCGGGCAGAGCTTCTGCTGATGGAGCTAGCCAGTCGAAAGGCCCCCTCCCCAGTTAATGTGTATATGTTGGAGCGATGGCTCTCAACTTATCCTAGGAGGGAGGATGCGAGGTACCTCCTGGAGGTTTTCCAGTGGGGCTTCCGTATCCCATTCAAAGGAGTGCGGGGACCCCAAGATGCCCCCAATTTACTTTCTCTGAAGGGTAGGGAGGAGGTGGCTGCCCTGAGTATTGCCAAAGAGGTAGAGGCCAAGAGGGTAGCGGGCCCCTTTTCTGTACCACCCTTCCCCAACCTGAAGGTCTCCCCTCTGGGGTTGGTACCCAAAAAGGCCCCGGGGGAATTTCGTTTAATCCACCATCTATCATACCCGGCGGGTTACTCCGTCAATGATGCCATTCCTGATGACCTTTGTTCGGTCAGGTATACGTCTTTTGACCAAGCCCTACGGATGGTGCGCTCTTGTGGTCCTGGTGCCCTCTTGGCAAAATGTGACATTAAATCGGCATTCCGATTGTTGCCAGTGCACCCGGGGGACTTTGAGCTATTGGGTTTTAGATTCCAAGGGAAGTTTTATGTAGATAAGGCCATGCCTTTTGGCTGCTCTATTTCATGTTCAGCATTCGAACGTTTTAGCACTTTCCTTCAGTGGGCCTTTGTTCGCAGGTCCGGGTCTCAGTCTGTAGCCCATTACCTCGATGACTTTTTGTTCGGGGGTGAACGGGGCTCGGACACGTGCACGCGTCTCCTCACTACATTTCAGACGCTAATGCGGGAACTGGGTGTCCCTTTAGCGCCCAAAAAGACCGAGGGCCCATCCACTACGCTCACATTTCTGGGTATTGAAATTGACACGGTCGCACAGGCATCCCAGTTACCCATTGAGAAGGTCACCTGGATCTCCGCGATGATTTTGGCCTTGCTGGCCAAATGTAAAGTGTCTCTTCGTGAGCTTCAGGTACTGCATGGCCATCTTAACTTTGCCTGCAGGGTGGTCACGCCTGGCAGAGCATTCGCGCGGCGCCTATGTGACGCCATGTCTGGCCTCTCAAGGCGCCATCATAGGGTCCGACTGACCAGGGGCATGATGGCTGACCTTTTGGTTTGGCTCGAATTCCTGCGGGAATTCAATGGGGTCTCCTTTTGGAGATCCGACCTTTTAGTTTCCCCTAGGTTCCAAGTACAGTCGGATGCCTCCGGCTCCCTAGGATATGGGATTTACTTTGAGGGGAGGTGGGCTTATGGCCAATGGCCTCCAGCATGGCGGGGCATGGATCGCCTCCGCGATCTTACATTCCTTGAGTTCTTTCCTATCCTGGGAGCTTTGATGCTATGGGGCGAGGAGTGGGCCGATTCAGTGGTCCATTTTTGGTGTGACAATGCTGCGGTAGTGCACATTGTTAACACCCAGACATCTAAATCACCCAGGGTGATGACGTTGGTCCGCCAGTTTGTGTTACGCAGCCTACACCTCAATGTGCTTTTAAAGGCCAGACATGTACCAGGTATTAATAATGATATTGCTGATGCTTTATCCTGCCTGCCTTGGCTCCGGACGCAGAGGAATTCTCCTCGCCACTCCCGGCCGAGATTTGGACATTTGGCAAGGAGAGGTGAACCGGGCGATCGGCATGTCTTTGGCTCCCCGCACGCATAAGGCGTATCACCATGCTTTCGTTCAATTTAGAACTTTTGCGTGCAACTTCAGTTGCCCGAAGTGTGGCCCATTCCAGTGGAACAAGTTTTACAATTTATGGTTTATTTACACAGTCAGGGCCTAGCTCCCCGCACTATAGCATCCAGGCTGTCAGCACTGGCATTCATGGCCAAGGTGAGGGGTTTTGCTGACTGCGTGAATGATTTCCGCATACAACATGTTTTGGAGGGGTGGACACGGAACGTGGCTGCCGCCTGGACACTCGCCACCCAATTTCTCCAGGGGTGCTTACCCACCTTGCACGAGGCTGGCATAACCTGTGTTTTGATAAGTATGAGGCGGCTCTTTTTCACGTGGTACCACGGTGGCCTTCTTTGGAGTGCTCCGCATCAGTGAGCTGGTACTACTGTCTAAGGCGGATGCGACTCGTAGGGCACTGGAACTCGACGATGTCTATGTTTCTAATGAGTGGGCTCAGTTCAGGATACGGTCCTCAAAAGTTGATCAGCACGGCGTAGGCAGTGGAGTTAGACTGCTACGATGTTCCATTGCAGACATCTGTCCGGTTGTTGCCCTACAGGAGTTCTTGGCAGTGCGTGGCATGCACCCTGGCCCGTTTTTCTGCCACCAGGATGGGTCTCCCCTTACTAAATTTCAATTTTGGAAGGTGACCGGTATGGCACTATCCAGTGTTGGCCTCCCCGGGGCTCGTTACGGCACCCATTCATTTAGGATAGGGGCTGCATCAACTGCGGCTGCATTTGGGTACTCTGAGGCCGATATACACCGTATGGGAAGATGGGGATCTATGCGTTTTGCACTATATGTTCTCCCTCTTCAGGTATGAGTACTAGTTAAGTCACTGTTCTCTTTTTCTTTTACAGACCCTGTGTGTCCCCGCACACCAGTGGCAGTATGGCTGGTGGGCCACAGTTACGTGCACTGGGCAGCGCAGTATGCTGCGGCGACAGAGTGGGGACCCCAGCTTGGACTGCGTGCATCCGCACGCATACGTTGGTACGGTAAGCGCGGAATGAGATGGCGGGAACTGTTGCCATTCCTGTTTTCCATCAGGGATGCTGAACCACCTGATGTCCTTGTACTGCACCTCGGGGGCAATGACCTTGCCCAGGTCACTGGCCTTTCTTTAAAATTCACGATTTGCAGTGACCTAGCTTATTTGCATTATGTGTGGCCGTCCACAAGGCTGCTATGGTCGGACATCGTACCGCGTCATTCTTACAGGGGAGGTATTGACCTCCGTGTCCTTGACCGCGCTCGCCGCTCAGTGAACAGGGCGGTTGCCCGGTTCTTGGCAGACAAGGGTTTGGGGATGGTCATCCGACATCCCACCATTAGTTTACAAAATTATTATCTTTATGCAGGGGATGGGGTCCACCTGTCGGCTAGAGGTATGAACCTCTTTTTGGAAGATTTGCAAGCAGGCCTGGCGACCGAGCTGACGGTCTGGGGGGGGGGCGGTGAGTCTTCATTGAAGCCTCCCCGTGTGGCGGGTAGCACTGGTAAGGTAAATATTTATGACCCATAGGTATCCGGCAGGTTCGCAATTGACTGGCCAACACTTAGAGAGGTACAGGTGTAATAACGTTGACCAGTCAACGACGAACCAGGCAAGGGGTGATGGCAGGAGCTTTTCAGCATGCATCACCCCGTGATTTGACAGATACACGTCAGAGGGTGGGGTCAGTAGATAGTTTATTGATTACGGTCAACAATTTGTTTGTGTCAACAAACAAATTGATACAAATGGATACATTGTAGCCAATTGCCATTGGCAATTTTGGGAGGAACCTTACCAGTGTTGGCCTTAAGAATTATAATTGGATGAATACCAATTGAAAGTTATAATTCGGACTAAGGCATCATTCAATAAAAGTGGCCCAATGCCTTTATCCATATACCGGTGTCTGAGTCTTTCTTTGGGGGGTGCGCCTGCAAAGAACTTTGTTCCATTTGTTTTCTGATAATCATGTCCTGAAAACTGCAATTTTAAAATATAAATGGAGTGAAAGAATGTGAGTTTTAAACATTTGATGTGGAAGAAAGTAAAACTGGCAGATTTGTCCATTGGTTATGGTAGGAGTAAGCCAAGTGTGATCCTCCAAAAGATCTTGCGATCTTAATCACTGTGGCCAGTGGTGAAACACCATGAAGGTAGACTGAGTGCAGAATTATAGTGCTCATTTGAAAAACCCTTGGCATACTGCCCTGGAAATTGCCAATATTATAAATCTAAGATGGTGGTGACAGAGTTTCACATTAAGGAGACCATGTACTGTATCAGGAAAATGAACCAGATATATCATTTAAGAACATTTTACCTTTGCCAATTAGTTAGTTGTTTAGATTTGAGCCTGCTTGCCTCATATGACATTAGATATTTATTTTATTATTTGGTGATTGTATGATTTGTTATTATTTAACTGTTTGCACACTGCATAGAGTGGGAACCATTCCAAATGTGTGGTATAAAAATGTAATAAACAAACAAATAAAGGCATGAACCATATTAAATGTGAAAGGAACAGAGAAAGAAGGGGAAAATGGTGAGTATATTAAAACTCCACCATGCAGTGGGTTGTTAATGTAAATTATATATATAACCAGCCAATAAGAAGAGCTTTTTAGGGTCACCTGACATGATTAGCCTGCTTGCTATTTGATTTCCCTCCCCATCATTGTGAGGTGTTCCAGTTATACTTCTGTCCTTCTCTCTCTCTTAATTGAAATGAATGCCTTACAACCAAAGCATGTTTGTTCAAGATGAAACTTACTGTAAAAAACACTTTTTATCAAGCAAAGCAACTGTTTACTAATATTTCTAAAAATCAACTGTAAGTAAAGAACTATTTCATGATATTTTAAAACAAGCATGGAGAGTTTAATTGCTGGACTAGAGTGGTAAGTATATTGGAGAACTTGTAAACTACAGTACAGAATAAATAAAACTAATTGTAAACTGTCCTGCCTACTGCTGTATATAAAAAAAACTTAGTACAACACGAAGAGACTATTTACCCAGGATTTGGGCATTAGTGACAAAAAAACATTTCTTTATTTATTTAACATTTCTTGGATTCATTTTACAAAGAAAGCCTCTAGGTATATAAAATACACCAAGACTGAAAAGAAGAAAGAACAGTCAATTACTCACCACCTTAGAGAAAGGAGAAAGGTGACTTTCACATAGAAGTGGATTATGGGACATCCAACATCTGGGGACAGGGTCTGACAACAACACCTGCACAGAAACCTGATAATTTGAGGTTACATCATCCCATGTCTGGGAATTTGGTTACAGCATAAACACCTGTTTCGGCAAACAACAGTTAAAACAATGAGGTAATCTCACATGCTTAACATTCTGGAGGGGAGGCGTGAGGACCCCAAAAACATATTTAAACCCCAGAAATTGTGAAATTGTCCTTTCACACCAGCATCATGGACCGATAGGGAAGAAATCCTAATGGGGGCTTTCAAGCACATAGAGAATAAATGCTTTCTTAGCGAAGTTAGCTATTTTTTTTAAAATTTTATTTAGCTTCTCAAGTTAGTGTAGAATAGGTGACTCTATCACTGAGTCATTTTAGTGTATTTAGGGATTGAACGTGTAGTTAGATTGAATGCTTTGATATACATTTTGATACAATTTTGGATGATGATTCTTCTTCAATAAAAACCTGGTAAAGACAACAGCACCTTGTTTGTCATCTGAAAGAAGAAGGGGAGTTTTGCAGAGTGGAGCAGACCTGAGATAAAGCCAAAACCATGGGCTACATCTTTTCACCAGCACAGCATTGGGAAGGGGACTTTTCTCAAGGGCTGATAAGATCTCTATGGAGAGGGAAGGGAGGGAACCTTTATGATCCACCGGCAGGCCTGGGAATGTATCTTTTCGAGACATCTCTGCCTTTGAAGATAAATCTATTGGAGGGCAGTTCTCAGGGCCAGAGAAAAGCTGTGTGTGTGTGTGTGTGTGTGTGCGTGCGTGCGTGCATGCGTCCGTGCATCCGTGTGTCCGTGTGTGTGAAGGTGGCAATATAATGGGCTGGCACTCAGCCTTGCTACCTTACTTGCTACCACATTCCTGCCTAAGGTGCAGAAGTGCCATCTTTCCCATTCTTTTAGAAAAGGGAGCGAGGGAGGATGTTCTCGAGGTAGGCGGGCCACTGAACCTAGAGGGATCACCCCGCATGGGTACCCCAAGTCTGGGGAGCCCCTGATACCAATGAGACATGTATTCCCCCAAGCATATGCGTTCCTGACATGGAGCACACGTGTGCGGTCCTTGACAGTCCCAAGAACAAATTATTCAGGCAATTTATTTGTCCACTACTTAAAAACTGGAAGAGAAATGTCTTCATACAGAACTAAAAAAGTTAATTCTGTAATAAAGCAGATATCTGGAATTCCTAGAGCCAATATTAGTAGCAGACCACAACCAAAAAGACCCTCACCCATTTAACCCATCTTTTGATCAGATGAGTTCTTTCCATTTGAAATATTAAACTTGGTAATGGTCAATTTCATTGCAAGAGAAGGACAAGGATGTGTTCATCTATAAAATCTGCATCAATGGATAGTGCTACTCTCTACTCTCTAGTGCTAGGTTTAGTTCATGGTAGTTTGTTTATTTTTAACTGAATGAGGTCCTGCCTTTCTTTCTTTCTTTCCACTCCTCACTACACATGTTTGTGATTCTATTTTAAAATTTTGCAGATGTCTTCAACATGCCCCTTCATGACTAAAGAACTTTTAACCAATGGCTTCCATACGTTTAAACAGCACCGGGAAAGGGGGGGGGATATGTGTCCACAGCCATCCATCAGCAGGAAGATCAGCAAATTCCATCCAACCAAAGTGCAAACCAAGACAAGCCCATCAAACAAAAATAATGATAGTTTCAGACACTAAAATGTATACATCCCTGTTTAGCAGTTTTACATTCTTCATGTCATTTTTCTAAAAATAGTTGTCGTTTTAGGTATATTTATATATGTTTATGAATCCTTGGCAGTCTGCTGAAAAAATTGAACAAAATTATCTGCAGTTTTTACTGGCTAAATTCAATAGATACAGCTATCCCACTATGAAAATTAAGTCGTGCTTGTCTGCAGTGAGAATGGATGATGTAAATCATGGCACATAAAAGGCATAACTCCCCTCCATGCTTTTAACATATAATTAGCAATGAAGCAGATTTTTAAAGGGCTCAGGACCAGAAAGTGACTTGCGGAACTGGATCAGTGGTACAGGTGTCATGCTGCAATGCGGAAGGCCACTGCATTATATTCTCAGGACAGTCTTCATGGCTGATTGGCATGAGGCTCGCCATTATTAAAATTCAGAAATGGCAGAACAAGTAGAAGAGTTCTTTCCATTTAAAATATTAAGATAGGTACACATTCAGATAAACTCTTATAAAAATGTAATAATACAAAATTCTTACCCATTCTTATTTCTTATCTTCTTGTATACATTGCTTATACAATGAAGGTAAAGGTAAAGGTTTCCCTTGCTTGAAAGCCAGTCGCATCCGACTCTAAGGTGCAGTGCTCATCTCTGTTTCTCAGCCGAAGACCCAGCGCTGTCTGCTTCTGCAAACGTTTCCATGGTCATGTGGCAGGCATGACTAGACACCAGAGTGCATGGAACGCTGTTACCTTCCCAACAAAGTGGTCCCTATTTATCTACTTACAATTTCTTGCTTTTGAACTGCTAGGTTGGCAGGAGGCTTATACAATATAGTTGTACAAATAATACAGTGTCATCAAATTCCTGTTCAATCATTATCTTCTGTGTTCTCTCCAACTTGCTTAGGGGGAGCATCTAACACTTCCCATGACCATCAATGTTTCCCCCCACATGGATGAATATCTGCAAAGAGAAGTTCTTGGTAGTTTGTAGGCTTGCCATGTATGCAACAACTCTGGAAAATCCAAAGTCTGAAATCAAGGTGCAATAACACACAAAAGACAAGTATTGCTATTGCTATGTAGGCTTGAAAACAAAAAGTATGCATATGGTGCAATGCAGAAATTAAGCAGCCGATGCTGTAAATATATACATTTATGGCATGGCCGATTTGATTTCACACACTTGGCCAATTTAAGAAATATGTTGTATCTGTGAAGCAATGAAATATCTTTATTGGATCACTAAAAATTCAAACATTATGCAAACTTTCATGATTCAAAATCACTTCTTCAGGCATGAAAAAATTTCTTGTGGTTAGTGCAGGAAAAGTATCAATGATAGTACTGTACCAAACATTCATGGCAAGATTTTGTGCCTACCAAGCTGCATTGTACAGACATTGCCTGATATCATCACCCCACCCACCCCCGCTTCACAAACACAACTCAGATATACCAGGATCTTTTACTGAAGAACAAGGCCAAGATTATCCATACTATTGTATTTCTAATTACTACGTATGAACGTGAAAGGTGGATAATGATGAGGAAATGATTTGTTTGAAAAGTAAATGAATCAGTTCTAGATCAAATGAAGCCTGAATTATCATTAGAAGTTAAAATGATTAACCTGAGAGAATTGTATTTTGGACATACTGTGAGAAGATAAGACTCCATGGAGACCCAGCTCATTATACCAATAGTAATAATGGTAGGAAAAGCAGAAGGTAGTAACAAAAGAGGAAGGCTTCACATGGTATGAATGTTTCAATAAAGAAAGCTACATTCTTTAGCTTGCAAGTGCTGAATAAGGCTGTCAATGAAATTTCAGAGGGTCATCATAAATTAGATGCAATCCGCCAGCACATAACAGTATCAGATATGAGAATAAGAATGTATAGGATTTGCTTTTGAGTAAAAATGTTAAGCAACTGCAATCATGTGAACTCATCTCCTTATTGAACTCTGAAGGTAGTATTTGGGTGTATACCCAGAATATGAATAAATAAATGCAAAACTGGGAGCTTTTGTTATTTAATTAGCTCTGCAATGAAAGACCAGAAGACATGAAACAAATAAGTAATAAGGATGGTTCGGGGAGGATGGCTCTTTACTGCATCAAAATGATATCTGTCTTGTGTTTTACATATCAGCCTCACATCTGCCCAAGGAAACTGATTTTGACTGCCTAGGATTATTGCCAAGGTAATTTTGAAAGTCAATAAATTCAAATTGAGGAGGGTGAGGAGATAAGATTCTAAAAGAGGAGATCTACAGTACTGTGCAAAACTCTAAGACCAGCACCAGCTGGTTTGGGGAAAATTCAACAAGTGATTTTGGGGGCCATAACTCGGATACCCTAACTCCAAAATTCATCAAATGTGGAGAGGGTTAAGAGGAAAGTCAGCAGAAGAC
This sequence comes from Bradypodion ventrale, assembly GCA_035047345.1. Lineage (NCBI taxonomy): Eukaryota > Metazoa > Chordata > Lepidosauria > Squamata > Chamaeleonidae > Bradypodion > Bradypodion ventrale. The sequence goes on along the minus strand of JAWDJE010000003.1, from coordinate 49,515,723 downwards.
GTGTCTAGGTTTCTCAGGGGGTGAGTTATGCCTCCCAAATAGCTCATTAAATTTCCCCCCCCCCCCAAAAAAAAAAATCTGTGCGTAAGACTTTTGCACAGTACTGGACATTGCCAAACTAGGGGCATTGAGGGTTCTCTCTCTTTCTCATGGAGCAGCATGGTTTCTTTTCTTTTAATTAGACATGTGTAGTAATGTTTAGTAACATTAACATGAACTGCCATAGAGTCTTTGTTTTCTACCAGGAACAGCAAGAAGGAAATTATATGAAATCACTAAAGTGATCTGTTCCAGTTGTGAAACAATAGTTGTTGTATCACTGTTTTTTGGGAACCTGCTGCAGTCCTAAGATTCAGACTGATAGGGGAGCCAAAGGGTTAAAGTCTCTGCACATTTGCATAGGGTACTGTGAGTGACCCCTGCTTCTGTATCTTCAGTCTGACCTTTTTATTGTTGGCAGATATCAGAAGCTCAAAGTAGCTTGCTGAGACAGCTGTTCCAAGTTCAGTTTGCAACTAGCCTCGAAACCAGCGCATAGCTTGGGGCCCTTTTGTTTATATCTTTGCTTATAGCTACCATACAGAAAGAAACCAGAGGCTGGCTTCCTCGTCTTGTTGTCTGTATATTGCATAGGTGCTAGCTGAGGTAATCTGTGGGAAATGGTTCCACAGATTAAAATAAGCATTTTGAAAATATTGGCTGAAGGGAGGAGAGGAAAATATTAGTTCATTCATCACAATCAGTGGGGTGGGTGCCATACAGAATGCTTCTACCCCATGGAGCTTCCTGCCTAAAATTAGCCCTTCTCAAGGAAACAAGAGAAGAAAAAGAAAGTACAAGAAGCAGTGATCAAGAGGGGAAGGAATACAGAAATGCCTCAGTTAACAAGTACAGTGGTACCTCGCTTAAAGAGCATAATGCGTTCCACGGAATTGCTCTTTAAGCGAGTTTGCTCTTTAAGTGAAACACCATTGTAAGTGACCAATTGTGACTTCTGGTGGTGGTGGGGATTGTGAACCCTAGTTTAGTTGTTAAGTGAGTTTTTGGTTGGTTTTAGTTGTTAAGCGAGGCGACCGTTCAGAGAAAATTCTGCTCTTTAAGCGAGTTAGTCTCTAAGTAAGGCACTCTTTAAGCGATGTTTTACTGTGTTTTAATTTAGTTATGGGTATTTAAAATTCATCTTTTCACAAAAATAGGCACCCATCAGGCCAAATGCAGCACCATAATATACTTGGAGTTCCCTATACCTACCCACCCCACACATTCCAAAAACTATTTTGTTTTTGTTTTTAAGCTCAGAAATTCCACTTGTCCACTCAGGGCTGCAGGGCTGAGACTGTTTTGCTCTCATACCCCTTGATTCCTCCATTCAATTTTAATTTTTTAAAAGAAATGTTGGTTGCTAGAAAGATTGAAAGTCCCACTAAGACATAAGGACTTTAAATAATTACGAGTCTTCATAGCTAAAAATCCCACCAAACTTTTCAGATCAGGTATTTGGGTGTGTGTGGGTGGAATCCAAACAGAATATGAAAAAAAGTGGGATCAACATGATTGTCAGCTGCTACTCATATCCAAGTATACATTTTTCCTGGAAGAGGAAAAATGCCACTGGTGTGAGTTTGTTGAAGGTGGGTCGCAGCTTGCCGTGAAGTGACCCACACACTGTGATCACGGAGCCATCTCCTGCAGCATGTGCAAGATATGAAAAAAAGGGATAAATATAAGATTATCAAGCTGGAGTGCTTCCATTAAGATAATGATTTTACTCTGTGTGTGCCCTGCTGGTCACTTCTCCAGGAAGCTGGCAAGGCCAGTGTTCCTGAAGACAAACTACAGGTACATGGGCTTTGCTTACTCACAAAACCTTTTATTAAGGCTTCCGCATTGGCTCTCAAATATCTTTTCCCATGATGTTAAAAGGCTGAGTTATATTCACTAGCCTCTTGGACACATTTTCCCTGTTCCCAGACCTGGTTAGCTCCCCCTGGGATTCCTCTATGTCTGTCTCTTGCTGGACAGAAGAAGGAAGCACGCTTGTAGCTGGGGTGTACCCCTTGCAGAGAGGGCTTGGTACAGAAGCCATAGAAAAAAGCAGACCCTGCAGCTTCTCTCAGTCCAGCCTCTCCCCTGCCAGTCCTCTTCTAATTGGTCTTTCTGGTGCTATGCTTGAAGTAGAAGGGCCCTGTCTCAGGGCAACAAAGTAGGTTCAAATCATCTAGCAGCTCTTCTTCAGAACACTACCCAGCCATCATCAGCATCTTCCCACATCTCCTCCTCCTCCTCTTCTTCTTCTTCCGGATCTGAATCTGAATATTGGTGTCATCATGTCAATCAACCATGAAGACTGTCCTGAGAATATAATGCAGTGGCCTTTCATCTACCTTCCACATTGCAGCATGACACCTGTACCACTGATCTAGTTTTGTGAGTCACTATAGGGTCCTGAGCCCTTTTGGCATGCAAAGTATTCATGGAAAAAGTATTCATCAGCACATGCCAAAAAGGGGATGCGCTCTTGATGAATCATTTGGGGAACCTACTCCTTGGTGGAAAGGTCTGTTATTTAGCTGGCAGCGTTGCTCTGGAAGTATGTTGAGAGGTGCTAGGAAATGATGGCTAAAATCAAGGAAGACTTTTCTGCACACATCTCAAATTCTAACAATTAAACTAGAAGTGGCTAGGTTGAAAGTATAGAGAGCAAAAGCAACACACTGTGTCTAATGAATGAATGCCAAAGAGTATCTCCCATCAGGACTAAATTCTGGCTGGACCATCTGGAATCGCTTAATAGACTTCAAATTGATATAAGATGATCAAGGAATAATCAAGTAAAATTGGGCTACTTGGATGCAGGACAAATTTCCATGTATGATTATTACTGTCTGCCTGAAATCTACCCAATTGAAAATGTCTATTATTTGGCTGGTATTGACCTTCTGGAAGTATATCAAGAGATCCTAGCAAATAATGAACATAATAAGGTAATACAGCACAAAACCCATCCACTTTGTGGACACCAACCCTCTAGATGATGATTAGAATCAAAGAAAAGTTTTCTGCACATATCTCAAGCTCTAAACATTTAAAACAGAAATTGCTGTGGAGAGCAAGACCAACATACCTTGCTGAATGGATGAAATGCTAAAGAGTGACTCTCACTAAGACAATATTCTGGATGGACCATCCAGAATTCATTTAATAGACTCCAAAGTGAAGTAAGTTAAAAAATAAAATAATAAAATGTTTTGCACATGTGGAGGTTGCAGCATTTATGTGCATGCAATTTATGCCCTCCACATGCATGAAAGATCTAGTGAATGGCTGAGATAAAGCTATCAAAGTAGTTTGCTTACAGTCAAAAAAAGTCTAATTATTTTAACATTATAATTTGTTTTGAATTTAACCTATATTATAGGAAATGCCAAACTAACTATATTCACCCCTAATCAGTGGTGGGCTCAAAAAAAATTACTACCACACTGTGTGGGTGTGGTATGGTGGGCGTGGCCAGGGGAAAAGCCCTGCATTGCACCCTAATAAGGACTACCGGTACTTTATTTCAAAACTTGGATGGGCACGGCCAGCCAGAATTTCTGCTACCAGTTCTGGCGAACTGGTGTGAACCTGCTGATACCCACAACTGCCCCTAATACAGGGAGAGAGATACACAAAATATATTGCAGAGAAACTGCATTTTTTTTAAAAAAAAACTATAGAAAATTTACTGGAATTAAGCAGATGGTAAACTTACATAAAGCAGCATTTCAAAACCATGTGATTTTGTTTAAAATTGTGATTGCAATCTTTGAAATAACTTTTTCAGTCTTACTCAGGTTCTCCTGAATTTAAAAGGAGTTATAATTTTATGTCTATGAACATAAGAGGTTTCAATAATCAAAAAGAAAGATTGTCATTTTCAGTTCAAATGTGGTGTGATTTTAATGGTCAAGCAGAGTTGGTAGTCACATTTTCAGAGTTTACATTTTAATATAACCTGTGTGATAACATGTAACTTTTTCCCCAGTCTATATACCTTGTGGTTTTTGCCTTTTTTTTTTTGGGGGGGGGGGGGGAGTGGGCTGGCACAGTGGTTTAATGTTTAAGATGCTGAGCTTAACAACTTGAAGATCAGCAGGTCAAGACCTGAGCATTGCACAATGGAGTGAGCTCCCGTCATCTGTTCTGCCAACCTAAATTGCAAGTAGATAAATGGGTACATGTTCGGCAGGAAAATTAGCAGTGTTCCAGCAGCTAATCATGACTGCCACATGACCATGGAAATGTCTGTAGGCACAAGATAGCACTGGCTCTTTGACTGTAAAAGGAGTTGAGCACCACCCCTAAAGTCAGACATGACTGGCTTTTTGACCTTTACTTTTGCCTTCTGATATATTTACTACTCAAAATGAAGAATTTGCAATTAGCTATTTGCTAAAGATTTGAACTATGTTATACAAAATCCTCAAGATACATGAAAGGGAAGGGTTAGGAAGAAAACCCACCATGGATTTCAGCTCATTATTGACCCTTTAAAACTTGCTTTTCCCTTTTAAATCTGTTTTGTTTGATGACTATAACTGAATATGTCAGTGATTTCTGACATCACTGTGGAGTTTTCCAGTCCAGTCATGTCCTTCTTTGGCAAGACCTACAGATGTACATTGCTCAAGGGAAAGAATATTTGAGTGAAGTCAGGCTGAGGAGGAGTCTATGGGTGGGGAATATACAGCAAGGTGAAAGAGAGGAGAAAGATAAATTTGTATTATTTTCAACAGATGTATTTGTCATGACTCATAAATGTAAGCCTGGGTGGGAATCTACAGCTGGAAAAGTAGAGGAAGAAGAATATTTTTATTATTGTAAAAGCATGTGCTAATGAGGCTGAAACAAGGGTGGAATTGTATATAGTGAAGTTACCCACAATTGGAAAAATGAGGAGGAGAAACCCAAAGAGATTCCATGTTTCTGTTTTTCTTTGCTCTAAACAATCTCATTTCTTTCTCCATTGTCATCTGAGGTGAACTACTTTAGCATTTAGAAAAGAATAACAAATGTAATATTTTCCTTTTGACACTATTGTTGAAGTTATGTTTTATACGAAATAATGCCGTGAGTAATAAATGTGGGGTTTCCCAAAGTTTGTTGATTGTTTAATGCTAATAAAAGGAATTTGCAGGAGAGGAAGACAAAATGAGAAGTGTGCCTCATATTTTCCTTGGTGTTGTAATGTGCTGTCAAGTCCTTTCTGACTTATGGTGACCCTATGAATGAGAGATCTAATGTCCCATTACAACAATCCAGTTAAGCTGGCCAGCCCTGTAGACTTCTTTATCTTATTTGGTTTTTTGGGAGTTGGGGTTTTTCCAATTGTCTTGATTGGCACTCCTGCCAAAGGCCAGGTCTCCAGATGGAATACCTTGGTGATCCAAGTGAATGAGCACTCCTATGTGCTCTTCTTCACTGTGGTTTTCAAATGAGTTGCAGATGATGAAGCAAAAGAGAGAGAAAAAGAACAAATGGAGGAAAAAACCCTCAGATAATAATATGGCCACAATTAGAATTATCCAGCCAGTATGATGCTGCTATAAGATCTGCAAAGTGAGTCTCTACTCCTGATGCCTCACCTTGGCACTCCAGCTGTTCTTGAACTTCAATTACAGAAGCCCAAGTCAGCACTCCTGCTGATCATGGCTTCTGTGAATTGAAGTTCCAGAACAGCTGGAGTGCCAAGATTAGCAATCACTGGTCTATATCATCATTTGCACTCTACATGGGGCTGCCCTTGATGACCATCTGAAGACTGCAGTTGGTCCAGAATGTGGCGGCCCATGCGGTGGTGGGGTATGGTTGTTTCGCCCATGCTTTACTACTGCTGTGGGAGCTGCACTGGCTGCCTATATGTCTCCAGGTGCAATTCAAGGTGCTGGTTATCACCTTTAAAGCCCTTCATGGTAGCAGACCAGGATACTTCAGTGACCGCATCGTCCCTAGGACATCGACCCATCCCATGAGAGCAAACCGAGAGGGCACCCTCCATATACCATCTGTTGGAGAGGCACGCCTCTCCAGCACGAGGAGAAGGGCCTTCTCCGTTGTAGCCCCACATTATGGAACCTCCTCCTGGTAGAATTATGCCTCCAGGCCCAGTTGCTACCGTTTAGGAGAGAATTGAAAACGTGGTTAGCGGAATGGGTTTGGGGGCTGGGATTGCCAACAAGCTCTCATTTCTGGCTCGTCTGAGGTTCCCCTCTTGTAATTGGTTTTATTGAAGGGCTTTTAACTGTTTTTATATTGTTTTTAAGTTTTGTTGAGCAGCCAGTGAGGTGTTTGCTGGACTGTGTACACCGCACAGAGTCTATTGATTGGGGTGGTATATAAATCTAAATAAATACATAAAATGTATTAATGAGGCCTCTTACCACCACACCACAGTTAATTTACATATTCCTTGGCCTCATCTCAGTGAGGTACACACAGTGGCTCCCTGCTGACACTTGTAATTACTTTGTGGTCTATTTGCAAGCTAAAGTTGAAGATGTCCAAGGCATGGTCTTATAAAGCCACACTTCTCATTTGGATCCTCACCCAGCATGACTCGTTAAATCAACTAAGAAACTAATTGTGGATTGGGCCACACAGATACTAAACTTGTCCCTGCAGGAAAGCTGTATGCTTGCCTGCTCGAAGGAGATGATTGTCCATTTGAATTTGGTGTGTGTGTGTGTGTGGGGGGGGGACCATCCCTGATGACCGATGGTATGAATCAGGGGGTTGATAATCTCCCCAATGCTTTTTAACATCTAGTTAAAGGTAAAGCTCACCCTTGCTCGAAAGACAGTCATATCCGACTCTAGGGTTCAGTGCTCATCTCTGTTTCATAGCCAAAGAGCTAGCGCTGTCTGCTTCTGCAGATGTTTCCGTGGTCATGTGGCAGGCATGACTAGACACCAGAGTGCATGGAACACTGTTTACCTTCCCACCAAAGTTGTCCCTGTTTATCTACTTGCAATTTCTTGCTTTCAAACTGCTAGGTTGGCAGAAGCTGGGACAATGAAAGCGCAGCGCCAAAATGGCCGCCGCGCTCTTTGCGGGCCCCACCCACCCGGACTCAGACATCCGGGTGAGTTAGGGGGCGGTCCGGGTCCTCCTGCGTATGCCCTTTATACGGAATGTGCCATCGATGGCTTTGCCAACGGCTGGTAATTACTTGCCCCTGGATGATTATTTACCGCAGGTCATGAGGGGTAAGGGCTGGAGGGGGACATGTGGATATTCTCCCTATTGAACTGTGAGCCCACTGCGGAGGAGAGAGAGGGACAGGACGACTGAGACAAAAGAGCTGTCCCGTTGTCGTGAGCCACCGCACACCTTGGGCCAACTGGTTGGCGGCATACCTTGTATATATGGTGGTATGCCGCAGGGCCCGGCCTGATTGGGACATCCTGATGGTTCCATCCATCGCTAAGATTTACAGGGCGATGGTTGACTGGATGGGCCCATAGCAGTTGGCTTACGGTGAGGAATGCGGATGAGGGTGGCTCTATACCCTGAGAGGAGGTGGGATGAGCACTGTCAGCAGTTGTGCTCGTGTACATCACTCCCACGTGACTGGTGCCTGGTGATAGGTACCATGGTGGTCAAGCTGAGCAGCGGGCTGCTCAAACACAGGCTCCACGCTAACTGGTCGGGCAGGGGGTTCCAGCCCGCCTGCTGTGTTCGACCTGCTCAGCTGGCGATGTGTGTGCTAAGCGCTAGTGTCGTTACCGACTTGGTGTCACCTTTTGCGCCGGCCCTTATGCCGCCTCCGCGTGCATGCGGGTTGGTTGGTTACGGGGCAGAGGTAGGGGTGCATAGGGGCGATCAGAGCTCCATTTACAGAACTAGCCTTGACAAAGCTCCCCCCCCTCCCCAATTGGTGTACTCAGGCGGGAGAGATGGCAATCAGCCCATCCAAGAGGGGATGGGGCAGGGTACCTGCTGGAGGGTTTTCCATGGGGCTTTTTGTATTCCATTCAGGGGTGTTAGGGGTCCCAGGATGCTACTAATCTGGTTCCCTTGAAGGATAACGAAGAGGGGGCTCCACGGTGCAGCTGAGGGAGTTGGGGCTATGAGAGTAGCGAGGTCCTTCTTGGAACCACCTTTCCTAAGTCGACTGTCTCCCCTATGAGGCTCGTACCGAGCTAGGACCGGGGTGAATGTCATTTAATCCTCCATTTAGCTTACCCTGTGGGTTATCCATTCAGGGATGCCATTCCTGATGACCTCGCTCAGTCAGGTACTCGTAGTTGGTTCGGCCCCTAGGGTGGCACGCTCACCCAGTCCTGGTGCTGTTCGGGCACAGTGCGAGATGCACTCGGATTTCAGGTTATTGCCAGTGCACCCAATGGATGTGCAGCTATTGGATTTTTAGGTCCCGTGGGGAATTTTACTTAGATAAGGCCAACCCCTTCTGACTGAGTTAATACATGTTCAGCACTCGAACGATTCGGGATTTTCATTCAGTGGGCCTTTCCTCACAGGTAGGGGTCTCGGTCTCTAGCCCATTACCTCGATGACTTTTGGTTCGGGGGTGAACGGGGCTTGGACACATGCACGCGTCTCCTCATTTCATTTCAGACACTCAGGTGGGAACTGGGTGTCCCCTTGGCGCCTGAATAGACCGAGGGCCCAGCTACTAAGCTCACATTTCTAAATCGACTCTGTCGCGCGGGCATCCGGGTTAACTATGAATAAGGTGGCTTGGATCTCCACGGCGATTTTGGCATTGATTGCCAAACATAAAGTGTCCCCTTGTGAGCTGCAGTTACTTCATGGCCACCTTACTTCTGCCTGCAGGGTGGTTCCATCCGGCAGAGCATTGGCCAGGCGCCTGTGTGATGCCATGGCTGGCCTGTTGCAACGTCGACACAGGGTCAGGCTGATCAGGGGCATACGGGTGGACCCTCTGGTCTGGCTCAAATTACTCCTGGGTTTTAACGGGGTCTCTTCCTGGAGATCAGACCTGATGGTCTGCCCTAGATTTTAAGTACGGTCGGATACCTCTGGCTCCCTGACTTATGGGGGTTTACTCTGGGGGTGGGTGCACGGATCGCCTCCACAATCTTATCTTCCTTGCGTTTCTCCCCATTTTGGGGAGCACTGATGCTATGGGGCGATGAGTGGGCCTACTCAGTGGTCCAATTTAGGTGTGACAATGCAGCAGTGGTGCATATTGTCAACACCCAGACATGCAAATCCCCCAGGGTTATGACATTAGTTTGTCTATTCCTTTTGAGAAGCCTACGCCTAAATGTGCTGTTCTGAGCCAGACATGTTCTAGGTATTAATAACGACATTGCTGCTGCTTTCTCCCGCCCGCAGATCCCCCGGTTAAGAACATAAGAACATAAGAACAGCCTTGCTGGAACAGGCCACAGCCCATCCAGTCCAGCATTCTGTCTCACACAGTGGCTCACCATTTCCTTCAGGGTATTCCCAAGCAGATGCCTTCACCTGCTTGGGATTCCCTGGAAATGATATTGAGAGATATCCTGCCTATCTCTCCAACCCGGAGGTTGTCCTTAAGTATCCATAATTATAGCCATTGATACTCTTGTCCTCCATGAACTTGTCTAATCCTTTCTTAAAGCTGTCAAGACTGACAGCTGTCACCACTTCTTCTGGCAGGGAGTTCCATAGACCAGTGATCCTCTGGGTGAAAAAGTACTTTCTTTTATTTGTTTGAGAACTAGTACCCAAAAGTTTCATGGAGTGTCCCCTAGTTATAGTGTTATGCGATAGGGAAAACAGTTTTTCCTTATCTACTTTGTCCACACCGTGCATGATTTTATAAACTTCAATCAGGTCACCTCTTAGACGTCGTCGTTCAAGAGTGAAGAGGCCCAACCGTTGCAGCCTCAGATGGTAAGGAAGGTGTTCCAGTCCCCTAATCATTCTGGTTGCCCTCCTCTGCACTTTTTCCAGCTCCATAATATCCTTCTGGAGGTATGGCGACCAGAACTGTACACAGTATTCCAGATGGGGCCTCACCATAGATTTATAAAGAGGCAAAATGACTTATTTTCTATACCCTTCCTAATGATCCCTAGCATTGAGTTTGCTTTTTTCACTGCTGAGGCACACTGGGTTGACACCTTCATTGAGCTGTCCACCAGGACACCAAGGTCCCTTTCCTGGTTTGTCGCAGAGAGTTCAGACCCCATCAGTTTATAAATGTAATTGGGGTTCTTTGCCCCAACATGCATCACTCTGCACTTACTAATGTTGAAGCTCATTTGCCACTGTTTTGCCCACTCCCCCAGTGTCAAGAGATCCCTCTGGAGCTCCTCACAATCTCTCACAGTTTTCACTACCCTGTATAATTTAGTGTCGTCAGCAAATTTGGCTACCTTGCTTTTTACTCCTACCTCTAGATCATTTATGAAGAGGTTGAAAAGCAGGTGTCCCAGTACTGAACCTTGGGGGACCCCACTCTTTACTTCCCTCTACTTGGAGAAGTGTCCATTTAGTGCTACCCTCTGTTTCCTGTCCCTTAGCCAGTTGCTGATCCAGGACAAGACCTGTCCCTTTATTCCATGACTGGTAAGTTTATTCAAGAGCCTTTGGTGTGGGACCTTGTCAAAAGCCTTCTGAAAGTCCAGATAAACAATGTCAACTGGATTCCCCTTATCCACATGCTTGTTGACACTCTCAAAAAATTCCAACAGATTAGTGAGGCATGATTTGCCCTTGCAAAAGCCATGTTGGCTCTCCTTTAGCAGCGCCTTCTCTTCTATGTGCCTATTAATTCTATCTTTTAGGATGGTTTCGGGCCTTCCTCCGGAAGCAGTGGAGTTCCACTCGCCGCTCCCAGTCGATTTCGGACGTTTGGCGAGGAGAGGTGAACCGGGCATGTCATTGGCACCTCGCACGCGTAAGACGAATCACCATGCGTTCATGCGTCGTGTTTGGGAGGGGCGGGCACGGGAACGTGTCCACCGCCCATACACGCGTCACCCTAGTTCCCAGGTTTTTTGACCCACCTTGCACGAGGCTGGCATTACTTATGTGCAGATAGGTGTGAGGTGGCTATTGGCCACGCAGCTACCACGGTAGCCTTTTTGGAGCGCTCCGCATCAGTGTGTGGGTGCCACAGTTGGTACCACCTGTGTAAGGCGGATGTGTCTCGTAGGGCACTGGAACTAGACGATGTCTCTGTCTCACATGAGTGGGCTCAAGTGGGGATACAGTCCTCACAGGTTGTTCAGCATGGCGTAGGCAGTGGAGTTAGACTGCTACGAAGTTTTATTGGAGACATCTGTCCGGTTGGTGCCCTACATGAATTTTCGACAGTGCCTGCTGCGCGCCCCAGCCTGTTTTTCTGCCTCCAGGATAGGTCTACCCTTGCCGAAGTAATGTTACGGAGGGTGACCGGTGCCGCGCTTCGTGGTGTGGGGGCCCGTTTTGGCACCCATTCATTTATTTAGGATAGGCGTCGCGTTGATCGCGGCTACGTTTGGAGTACTCGGAGGCCGACATGCGTGTACGCGCAATTTCTTATATGTACGTGCCCTCACTGTACGAGTACCTAGTTATGACCTTAACCTCTTCTCCTCTTTTACAGATCCTGTGTGTCTCTACACACCGGTGGCAGTGGGGCTGGTGGGCTGCAGCTATGTACACTGGGCAGCAGTATAGGCTGCAGTGACAGAGAGTGGACCCCGACTTGGGCTGTGTGCATCCACACGTATGCGATGGTATGGTATGCGCAGCACAAGGGGGCGGGAACTGTTGCCATTCCTGATGTCCATTGGGGATGCTGGACCGCCCGATGTTCTTAATAGGCACCTTGGCGGCAATGATCTTATATGGATCACTGCTGTTACTAAACTGTCGAGGGGCTGTGACCTGGCGTTTTTAGCACGTATGGCTTACACACGGTCGCTATGGTCTAACATCGTGCCGAGACACCAATTTAGGGGAGACGTGGATCTCCGTGGTTCGGACTGTTCCGGCAGTCAGTGGACAGGGCTGTTGCTCAGTCCCATGCTGAGCATGGCTGGGAGACAGCCATTGGAACCTGAGGATAGGCTTACAAAAATTTTGCTGGTAGGCAGGGGAAGGGGTCCACCTGTCGGCTGGAGGTATGTACCTCGTTCTGGGTGTGGTGCAAGCAGGCCTGGCGACCGAGCTGACGGTCTTGGGGGGGGCGGTGAGTCATCATGGACGCCTCCCCGTGTGGCGGGTAGCACTGGTAAGGTAAATATTTATGACCCATAGGTATCTGGCAGCTTCGCAATTGACTGGCCAACACTTAGACAGGTACAGGTGTAATAACGTTGACCGGTCAACGACAAACCAGGCAAGGGGTGATGGCAGGAGCTTTTCAGCATGCATCACCCCGTGATTTGACGGATACACGTCAGAGGGTGTGGTCAGTAGATAGTTTATTGACTACGGTCAACAATTTGTTTGTGTCAACAAACAAATTGATACAAATGGATACATTGTAGCCAATTGCCATTGGCAATTTTGGGAGGAACCTTACCAGTGTTACTGCGGCCTGCTTGCCTTAAGAATTATAATTGGATGAGTACCAATTGAAAGTTATAATTCGGACTAGGGCATTATTCAATAAAAGTGGCCCAATGCCTTTATCCATATACCGGTGTCTGAGTCTTTCTTTGGGGGGTGCGCCTGCAAAGATGGACGCTCATTCCATCCTGCAGTATTCAGGAAACAAGCTGCTTACCTGTCGTCTTCTAGTCAGCGTCTTAGCCACTTGGGCTACTGCAGTCCCTCTTTTAACATCCACATGAACCTTTGGAGGAGGTCATCTGATGTTCTGGGGACACACAACTCTGTTTCTTCTTTCCATCTTCAGCAGAGGAAACTGTCTGGCCCTTGGACCACAGTCTAGCCACAATAAATGAACTGGGTAAGGGCTAACAGACTGGAGCTGAATTCTTGCTCAAACATGAAATTCCTAGTCTTCTGTCAAAAATATGTACCCCCCCCCCAATTGGCATCTGTAGTAGGAGACTGAAGAATTGTCAATTTGATAGAAGGTCCATGAGAATCGAGGAAATTGCATGTTGGTTAGTATAACATTGGTTTCAGATAAATTGGTGAAAAACATTTTATTAAATATAAAGTTGCTGAGCATACTGAAAGACAAGCTCTGCTCAAAGATTGGCCTGGTTATACTATTTTCAGTTTTTGGAGAGGTTTAATGAAGATGCAAACAAGAGTGTTCCAAAAGGCACTTTCAGTTTGGACCGTCTAAAGATTGTTGACAAAAGTTCCTAAAACTTTTCAGTAAACTTATCAGTACTAGGATAAGATGAGAAATCCTCTTAGTGTCTAAAAACGTGAAGGAACAGAAAACAGATGACAAGTTTAGTAAGTTCCTGACCAAATTTTGTAAATTGAAAAAATGCAGACAAGCATTTCAGTCAATGGGGTGGATTTTTAAATGAGGTATGTGCAACTAAATCCACACATTAGATTTTTTTAAAATGTAAATAAATGCACACAAATGTAAATAAATGCACACAACAGGAAAATGTATGCAAACATATTCATTTATACCCAGACTTCATCATGCATTTCTAATGTCTAATTTTAAAAGGATCAAATGAACAGTTTATGGATGTAACATTCACATTTTTTCTTCATCATTGATTTTTTTAAAAAAAGATTTATGATTTCCCAGAATCTTGTGAAAAACAGGACCTTGGTCTTCTAATTTCCTCTTATTTTTTTCTTTCATTTTCCACCTGTACTTCTGTACTAGAAACTGCCAGCTTGATGCCCTTTCCAGGGAATAGTCTGCAGGATTGATGTGATTCTGTGCAAGACATATAAACGGCGTCATGATGTATTGAGACACACATAACCTTGTCAATGCTGAGATATTTTGCTACTGTACAAGAGCAAAAAGAGAAGTACTTTTTCTTGGTGGTAGCATTACCAGTAAAAAAAGAATAACAATGGTATTTTATGTTGCACACAACCAAATTTTCTGCAAAAATTCAGAAGAACATGTTTCTTTTTTTAATGTTTGCTTGCTTGTTTGACCTGTGATCAAAATATTTCAAACATTTTCCCTTTATGAACAAGGCAATGACTTTCTGGATATAAGTGAAGGTAAAAATCACAAAATCACTTATGATGCAAAACAGGACATTTTGTGCAAAACGTTGTATTTTGCCTAGAAGAGTAAAATCTGCAGAGTTACATACTTAGAAAAGACCTTGTAGTGCGGCGGTGCCCAAATTACAATTTGTGGGCCAGATCTGGCCCTCAGCACCTAATAATCTGTCCCATGCCACCCACACTGCTCTTGGAAGTAGAAGTTAACAAAATGCTGCTGGAAATTTTAATTTTAATTTAATTTAATAATCATATTTATATATGCCGCCCACTCAGGCAGAATGCACCAACGGCTGTCATAAACACATTTTATGGTAGCATTTTGTCCAGGCATGGGCATATTTAACTTCCACTTCTGGTGGGAGGAGCCATGTGACCAGACCACTCAACCACGTGAATGGCCTGCAGCCTGAAAAGTTTGGGCACCCCTGCTGTAGTGTTTGGAAGGCATACTGTTTGGAAAGATCTCCTCCAGTTCTAGCCATAGTTCTCTTGTACTAAGGAATTAAAGACACCACTCACTATATTCTGCTTACTTTTCTCTTTTTGCTTACAAACTAAGCATGCTCGCCAGCATTTGACAGGGGTCAGTACTTTGTATGGCCCATTGGGATAACTTGTGTATAAATTATTCTAGGCAAACCCATGCTCAGATCAACCCTCTCCTTCTTGCAGACTGTTCCAAATGATGCAATCAATAATACAATGTGTTCAGGATTATTTAATGAAGTTTGTGTTGTGTAATATGTTTGTCATACACTGATAAATACTGAGCTTTAACTTGGTTGCTCCTGGTGCTTAAAATGTTTGCTGGGATCTGTTTTATAAAGCATTCCCCAGAGCTTATGAAAAGGCAAAGATGAATGTTATAGATGCATATTAATGAAGAAAATAGTGGCCACAGTCCCAATGCTGGCTATGAGAGATGCTTTTAAAATTAGATATTAGAAATGCACTGTGAAGTCTGGATGTATGAGATTACAAGTTGCATTTTCTTGCTACTGCTGGCAATGGAAGAATGAATTTCTGCATACTGGTCTTCTTTCTTGTGTCAGATGCAAAACAGAAATTGGAATGTTAGTACAAAAGGCCTAGTTGTTTAAAATGTTGGATAGAGGACCCATAGTCCTAAATGAATTTAGGCTAACATTAAGGGATAGAGTTTTGAATGGTTTATGTTTTTTACTTGCATTATTGGTTTTAAATGAAGTCATAACAGAAATAATGATATATTTTAATGTGGCTGACACAGTTCTCCCTCATAGTTATTGTGACTAAGTCTTGTCCGTCCCTCCCCCCCCTGAAATTTAAGTTGGCTTCTCCAACTTTGCTCTTTTTTAGATGCTTTGGACTACAAAGCCTTTGGTTTTTGAAGTCCAAAAACCAAAGGTTAGGAAACACTGGGTTAGATGCAGCACCTTATGTAGAAGGAGAGTCTTAAACTTTGGGGAAGAATCAAATGGGTTGTTTCTTCTTCTCTTCCCCTGTATATTTTGAGATGGAGAGAAACAGATGTTTTAGAGATGTAAAGGTAAAGGTCACTCTTGCTCGAAAGCCAGTCATATCCGACTCTAGAGTTCAGTGCTCATTTCTGTTTCATAGCCAAAGAGCCAGCGCTGTCTGCTTCTGCAGACATTTTCATGGGCATGTGGCAGGCATGACTAGACACCAGAGCGTAAGGAATGCTGTTTACCTTCTCAATGAAGTGGTCCCTACCTGCAATTTCTTGCTTTCAAACTGCTAGGTTGGCAGGAGTTGGGACAAAGACGGGAGTTCATTCTATCCTACAGTATTCAGGGATCAAACTGTTGATCTGTTGTGTATTCAAGTAAAATAGCACGTTGCTCCAGCAACGCTTTGCAAGACAATATGGTGATTTCCCGCCTTTGGAATTAAGAGCAAGTTTTGGTGCGTATTCTTCCCTTCTTGGTGCGCTCCTTATGTTAATTAGAGTTCTATGATTGAGTGCAACTTTGGATCCTGTTCCTGATTGGTTAAAACTGATGTATCACATTATGATTAGTTAATCAAGATTTTCTGGTGGGTTACTACATTGTATCATAGAGTAACCACCAGCGAGACACTATATAAGCGCCATGGGTAAACAAGGGTGTGGCCAGGCCGGATCTACGCTTCCCCTTTTCTGCTGCAGGTTAGACCTAGCCAGGCTAGCCTTGGGTCTTCTCTATACGCACGCCCGCAGGTGTAGTTCAGTTATTACCACAAAGCTAGATTCCAGAGAGACTGATTACGTGAGACGTGTGTAGCTATCTGATGTCCGGATATTCCTTGTAATAGTGGCCTGCAAGACTTTACAATAAACCGTTGTTCGTTGTTCTGCTCAACGTTTGCTGGACTATTCTTTACAAGGGCCGGACGCAACATGACCTGCTGCCTTCCAGTCAGCATCTTAGCCACTTGAGCCACTGCATGTACCCAGACACAAAAAAGGCCTGGAAAGCTACAGAATGATATGTGCAAAAAAGACAGGTGTAAAAAGTATGCTGCAGTCTGAAAATTTTAAATAGTGAGGAGTGGAACAATGCACTAGGTTTCTCATGGCCCCATCCTTGCTTACCCCACAAAACACTACTGGAGAGCCCTTCATAAGACCGGATTGTTTCCTTCTCTGAAATTTAGGGCTCCCTTTCTAATCTCATTCTTATTCCCTTCTTCCCATCTCTCTCCCACACTAGAGATTTCAGGGGAACAAAACCTACTGAACAGTTTTATTCCCTCACTCCACCTTTATGAAATACTAATTCCCAACAAAAACCTGAACTGGGATCCAATTATACTTCTCTTGCTAAGGGAGGCTGTGCCTAGGGAAACAAACAGTCCAAGCCAGTTCAAAGGGGCTCAGTTCTGCTTGGACTCTGAAATTCATCTCAAACTGGCCACATGCCTAATTATGACTAGGTCCAAAATTCGCTACACAATTTTGGTGTCTTGCACGGAAGACAAAGAAGGAGTCGCAGGAAGGACTAACACAGGTTTATTCATTGATGATCAGGATGAACATGTGGCAATGGCGGAGGTACATCACATTATATACAGTAGCACAATACATTTGAATCTTGTTGCACGGTAGCTCATTGGCTGCTACCAGCGTGACGTCGTCCCAGTCACGCCCACCATTTGCAGGTAGTGATAGTACGGGAAAGGTTCCCGTGGCTGTTGGTGATTTGGTGAATGTGAACCATGTGAGTTGAACGCTCGCAGCTGCCCTCTATGGACAGCTTACTCGTGTTCCTTTACAGCTGGGCTACATTGTAATTGTGGTCAGGTTACATTCATACATTTTGAGGCAACATCTCTTAAAGCAACATTGTACATACATAACAACAATCATCATGAATTTTGTTCTCATGCCCAAGAACAAGAAACCACAAACTTTGTCTCATTGCCTGCAACAATACAAGATATTTTCTGGTGCTCTTTCTGAGAAGTTTTGGATTTGTGAAGAAAAAAAATTCCTGCAAATTATGCAAAATTACAATACCTGCTGCATGGATAGATGCAAATTAGAAGCGTCAAGTGGGTAGTTAGTATCATTTGGATCACTCTGTGTTTCAGATGTGTGCACTTTTATTTTCAAACACAAAATGGGCTCTTTTTGTATACAAACATTTTGTGCAGTTTATGGAAATGTTGTTGAAAGACCCCTGCTTCTGATCTCATTCTTGTGGTGGAAGTACCGACTAGTGTTTCAGCAAGCTGTATTAACTACATATTGGCAAAAAATACTGTTGACATTATCATCCAATGCTGGTAATATTTAATTTAAATGAAGTGAAAGCTTTCTATCCCCCTATTTCAGGTTCTGAGACTCCCTAGGGCTCCCTTTTGCCCTGGGGAAGGATTTGGGAATCTCAGGAGGGGAAAGCCTTTAACAGTTAAACACTGCTACCAGATCACCAGTGGTAGTCCATATCACCAGAGGTTCCCCCTACCCCAGTCCTCTAAAAGTCTTCTCAAGCACAAAACATAGTCCTGGGATCCTCCGAGTATGAAATGGAGATAGGAAACGTTTGCTTCTTTTAAATTAAATACTACTAAGATGATAAAAACCAGTTCCTTGGTGTAACTTTACACCACCAGGATTTTGCTCACTGAGAATAAGCAAACTCTTGAGTGTATTTCACATCCTTACATACTTGGAGACACTTCCAACATCGTACTCTGAAATCAATTTAAAGTTACCTCACTTCTCCACTTTCTCCTACCGATGATTCTTCTTGCCATCTAGACCGGGGTGCCCAAGCTTTTTTGGCTGTGGGCTGGTGATGTGGTTCAGTGGGCCAGTCACGTGGATCCTCCCACCAGTAGCAGAAGTAAAACATGCCTTGCAATCTGTTTTGCAACAGGATGAAATAGATTTTAAGCTGCCATTTTCTCTGCTTAAACCAGGGATGCCCAAACTATGGCCCATGAGCCGGATCTGGCCCCCACACTAATTCATCCAGCCCATGCCATCCTCATCACTCCCACCTTCACCCATATGGGTGCATTTTACTTCCGCTTCTGGGAGAGATGTGGGCAGCATGGGCTGGATGAATTGCTATTGGGCCGGATCTGGCCCATGGGCCATAGTTTGGGCACCCCTGATCTAGACAGAGTACAAACTGCCTTTGTGTGTGTTTGGGGTGGGGGCACAAAGTGGAGGAATGTTATCTGTGATGGACAGTTGGAGGCATGTGATCTACATTCCAGTTACAAAATGCCTTTATCAAAGGCAATGGAAGGCAGGGATTTGCATTTATATAAATAGATAGAAATTACTATATGAAGAATTACTAAAATTGAACTGAAAATCTTGTTCCTTGAGAAATTAAATGGAGAGCGAGCCAACAGCTTGTACTGCTGGGTGGATATTACTTTGCTTTTTAAGACTGAACTAAAACTTATGGTGAATATTAGTAATGAATATTAATGCTCAAGATCATATCTGAGGATGTGTAATCCTGCTTGAGGGCCATGGTGGCTTAGGGGTTAAAATGCTGAGCTTGATGACCCGAAAGTTGGCAAGTCATCATTTTGAGACCTGAGAACTGCACAATGGAGTGAGCTCCCATCCTTTGTCCCAGCTCCTGCCAACCTAGCAATTTAAAAGCAAGGAATTGCAAATAGATAAGTAGGTACAGCCTTGGAAGGAAAGGTAACAGTGTTCTATGCACTCCAGCATATTCTCTCTCTCTCTCTCTCTCTCTCTCTCTCTCTCTCTCTCTCTCTCTCTCTCTCTCGTTTGGAAAAGTAGATTGGTCTACCTCAGGCCAGGTATTCATTAACATGAGTTTCATCCTGGATCTGCCCAATTCCAAATAAATAAAGAGAGATCAATAGAGCAGAGATGAATTTGAAGATACAAGCCTACCTTTGTGCTGCCCACTCTAAGCCTAAAAAGCCATAGTTTGCAAGATCAGAATGAGAGTGCTACAATGTGTTTGCATGACTGTGTAGTGTGCAATGAATACCTAAATGGTGATACTTTAATTATCAGACAAGCCGCAGGCTGGGCATTTCAGGAAAATCAAGCAGTGTAGGAAATAGCAAAAGGGCTCACTAATATCTTCTCTAGGAATATAATTACTAAAATAACCTTGAAAAGAGGCCTAATAACTGTGAACTGTGGTAGGTGATTACCCTTGTCCAAATTACTGTGGTATAAAATGGAATTAAATAGGGTTCTAACTCTGTTAATTAACCAGCCTGTTCATAGGCGATTGCTATATATTGAATGGACAACTTCTGCTCATGCAGAAAGTGTATGCCCCTATAAATAGGGAGGATGCATATTACAACTAATTATGTAATCTATAGGAATCACCAGGCCCTTTGATTTCTAAACTGGGAAATTACAACAAAAAAGATACGCAGGAAAAGAATTTATGAGGAGGTGTGATTTTTCAGAGCAATTTGTTTTTAAAAGGAACAGTGGTATTTCTTTTCCCTGTTGGAAAAGATCCCAGTCCAGATGTTATGATTGCCCTATGCCTAATGCATAACACTTTAGACAGCTTACAGTATATGCACCCTGCTATCTCACAACACATTTTGCTCTTTGTGGATTCAGACACAGCATCTGAAGTAGCATCCACTGTCCATGTGGGTGAGAACTCATATTTCCAAGTTTCTATCTCAACTATAGAATATATATGTACAACAGAGAATCAATACTTCTGATTCATAACATTTCATGTGTAGCAGTTCCAGAAATGTAGGGAGGCAGCGCTAGCGTACTTATAAGATCATTGAGACTGGAGTCTAAAATTGTTTTACTGCACCAGTGAACCCAAATGAAATAAAGCAGGGGTGACCAAACTACAGCCTGGGGGCTGGATACAGCTCCCGATGCCAATTCATCCGGCCCACAAAGCCCTCATTGATCTGGGAGATGGAAGTAAAATGTGCCCATATGGACACATTTTACTTCCGCTTCCAGGAGCGATGAGGGCTTTGTGGGCTGGATGAATTGGCATGGGGAGGCAGATCCAGCCCACAGGCCTTAGTGACCAGCCCTCTGAAGCACGTGACCAGCCTGCAGCCCAAAAAGTTTGGGCACCTCTGAACTAAAGGTTTAATTGGATTCAGTGGCAATTAAAAATGGGAAGACTTTAATGTTTCCTGGGTTGGTTCCCCCACCCCCCAGTAGCACAAACTGTTCTCCCCTGTTCACTCCACATCTAATGATAGAGAAAGAATTGCTCCATTTGCATTATAGTGTAAACCTACCAATTTGTACTCCTGAACTGTTTTAAACCGTGAAATGTTGTTGTCTTTTGGTATCTGTATACCAAAAGATGGTGTTTTAAATGTTTAGGAAAGTGCACTCAGACATACAATGTGTATACTAGTGAAAAGAAAATAATTATAATATTGCGTGTTCAAGTAATTTTTTAAATGAAGTAATAAAAGACAATGCAAAGAATTTGTATATTAGGCAAATTTATTTACAAAAGGCATATAGTATAAGATATGTGCACCTGCTTTTAATATTTAATTTTTGTGCAAGCTTTTAAAAATACATAAACTATTCTGGAAACATCATCAGTTTTAGATCAGATGCAGTCTGTTCTAGAATGAGATGTGCTATCTTTAAAAGGTCAGGTTTTGTCCTTTGGAAGGATTGGATTAGTTGGGACCATTACTTGACTTGAATTTCAATGGGACCATGATGACAAGAGTGCTTTTGCACAAATTTGCTTATTGTACCAGCTATAGCCCTTCTTAATTTGACCTGACGCAAGAGTTATACATGCTTTAATTACATCATGTCTTGAATATATGTAAGTAAGCTAGATGTGGTGCTACCCTTGGTGTTTTGAGAACTCTGATTGGTACAATAAGCAGTAGCTGTATTGGCAACGGGTACAAAGCATCAGAATGTTATAACCCAGTACAAAAAGACTGGCATTGGCTGCCAGCTGATTATCAGGCTCAATATATTGTGTTGGTTTTAACCTTCAACATTTATTTATTTATTTATTTGATAGATTTATATATCATCTCTCTAGAAAAATTCCCCATACTCAGCAATGTTTTTGGGGTCTTTGGGCCTGGGTAGCTATTAGAAAACCTGCATTGTTAGTACAGTACAGGGGGTTTCAATGTTTTTCAGCTGTGGGCTGGACCATGCCCCTTCAGACAGCTGAGTGGACCTGACTGGTGCCATAAAATGTGTCAGTGGCTGTTGTTAACATGTTTACGATGGCCACAGACTTATTTATGGCTGTAAATAAACTTACAGCAGATTTGGAAAACAAAACAGTGGCCACAAGATTGGAAAAATCAGTATACGTTCCAATCCCAAAAAAGGGCAATGCCAAAGAATGTTCAAATTATTGAACAATTGCACTCATCCCACACGCCAGCAAGGTGATGCTCAAGATAATACAGGATAGACTTCAGCAGCACATGGAGAGAGAACTACCAGAGGTGCAGGCTGGGTTCAGAAGAGGCATGGGGACCAGAGACCACATTGCCAACATACGTTGGATCATGGAGAAAACAAAGGAATATCAGAAACAAGTCTACTTCTGTTTTATTGACTACACCAAGGCATTTGACTGTGTGGACCACAACAAAATGTGGCAAGTAATTAAAGAGATGGGAATACCAGAACACCTCATATGCCTCATGAGAAATTTGTACATGAAACAAGAAGCAACAGTTAGGACAGAACACGGAATGACAGAGTGGTTTGGAATAGGAAAAGGAGTAAGACAAGGCTGCATTTTGTCACCCTGCTTATTCAACTTATACACAGAGCACATAATGCGCAATGCAGGGATGGAGGAATCACAATATGGGATCAAAATTGCTGGGAGAAACATCAACAATTTGAGATATGCAGACGATACCACCTTAATGGCAGAAAGTGAGAAAGACCTAAAGACTCTCTTGATTGGGCTGAAGGAGGAGAGTGCAAAAGCTGGCTTGAGACTCAATATCAAGAAAACCAAGATAATGGCAACAGGCCCCATCAGTTCCTGGAAAATCGATAGGGAGGAAGTAGAAGCAGTGACAGATTTTACTTTCTTGGGATCCAAGATCTCTGCAGATGGTGACTGCAGCCATGAAATAAAAAGACGACTGATTCTGGGGAGACAAGCTATGAGATATCTGGGGAACATAGTGAAAAGTAGAGACATCACCTTGAAAACAAAAATTCGCATAGTCAAAGCAATAGTTTTCCCGGTGGTAATGTATGGGTGTAAGAGCTGGACCATTAGGAAAGCTGAGCGCAGAAGAATAGATGCCTTTGAAATGTGGTGTTGGAGGAGAGTTTTGAGGGTACCCTGGACAACGAGGAGAACAAATAGGTCAATCTTAGAAGAAATCAACCCTGACTGCTCCTTAGAAGGTCAAATAGTAAAGATGAAGCTAAAGTACTTTGGACATCAAATGAGAAGAGAGGATTCACTTGAGAAGGCCTTGATGCTGGGAAAGGTGGAGGGCAAAATAAAAAGAGGGCAACCAAAGATGACATGGCTAGATGGTATAGTGGACGCAGTGGGCACAGAGCTGGGCGGGCTGAGGAGGGTGGTGGAGGTCAGAGGTGCCTGGAGGACGATGGTCTATAGGGTCTCAAAGGGTCAGAATCGACTGTGTGACTGAACAACAACAAATGAGTCTGTGGTCAATTCCAGTAGTGGCGGCTGGAGCATGTTTGGGGGCCGGATTATTTGGCACTGTGGCCCAGATCTGGCCTACGGTCTGTAGGTTGCAAAACCTTGGTATAATATCAAGCTATTAAGATCTTCAGGATAAGCCCTTTTGAGAATACCAATAGTTTCTAGAGTTCACCTAAGAAGCACACAGGAGAGAGTTTTGTTCTGTGTGGCCGCCCGACTATTTCTGAGTTGCAATCAATTTTCACACTAACTAATTTTAAGAAGAATGTAAAATCAATCTTTTTAGTCTTGCATACAATATTTAACCTACCCTACCATGACAT
This sequence comes from Bradypodion ventrale, assembly GCA_035047345.1. Lineage (NCBI taxonomy): Eukaryota > Metazoa > Chordata > Lepidosauria > Squamata > Chamaeleonidae > Bradypodion > Bradypodion ventrale. Next base: position 49,492,130 of record JAWDJE010000003.1, on the reverse strand, counting down.
TTATAACATTCTACCTAGCTGAGTTTAATTATTTTAGTGCATTTAGTTGATTATAATGGTTTCCATTGTGAGGTTGACTTTATTTGATTTTATGTTTTTAAAGTTAAATTTGCTTTTATTTGTTTTTATTCTTTCATGAAGACTGTAAACTGCTTTGAATTCTTCTTTCTAATTCAAGGCAGGATATAAATGCAATAAGTAATTTATGGTAGATAAATAAATAATCTGAGCCTAACTGAACTAATCAACCTGACGTGATTAACTGCATCCCTTCTCTCCTCTCAGTTTTTTCCCCTTACAGATTTTTCTGATTTGCACTTTCCAAATAAAATATAATAATAAATAATTGCAATTTGGAAGATGCATGGCACTTAACACTGCTGCATTTATAAATACAACGATCTTCTATGCATATTTTGCTAAATAGCGGGAACTATAAAGGTTGTGTTATACCTGAGTGCAACTTAACATGCTTTGTTTTCCCAGAAGACACAAAAATTGTATCAGTAGAATATCTGTCTGACCCTGTACAAGAGCAGATAATCATCTTTATAACATGAGATCCAGCCACACCAAGTGCATTTTAACACATTCCCCATTGTCTGTGTTAACAGATGATCCTAACAGAATCCCAGCAGTATATTTCAATTTTATTTCCTAGGTTAATCAGGCTAAAAGACAGTTTTCCAAACAACCAAGTTTCCCCACAGGGAGACAACGTGTCTACCTTGGTGGGGGGTGGGGAGAGGCTGCTATACTTGTTCATCCTTGCTGTCAAAGACCTCGAGGATGTAAAATTGAAAGATGACAGTACAGGTGGGCAGAATATAGTTGTTCTCTCTCTTTTTCGTACCCTGATTCCTTAAAACATATAAATATATTCTAAATGAAAAAGCCATACAAATTCCTCTCTCTCTCTTTTTTAAAAAACCCTTTAATCCCTCTTTTCCCCTCATAGAAAAGCAAAGCCCTTCTATTCCCCCCCAAAAAAAAACCCTTCCTGTCTTTCTAATAAATAGCTAGGAAGGCATTCAGTGCTATGTCCCTTTGATCAACACAGGACTGTCAACTCCTGGCGCTTCCCCCTCCCTGCTCTTGTTCCTGGCTAGTAGTGGAAGTAATACCCCCTGAAAGGAAATACCCTAGGTGTCCTGCAAACTATCAATCACTTTCCTCCCTACCCCATGGCCCACCCTCCCTGCCTGTTCACAACCACTAGCCTCCCCACCTCCTTTCCTCCCCCCACCTACATCTTAAGCTCTGATTCTGTCTCATAATAATACAATTCAAGATGCCAGCCAGCTTGACCTTCAGGGACCTAACCGTCTGAAGACTCTACCACTATGGGCAGACAGGGGAAAGCTTCTGTTCCAGCAATAAACATGTGACACACCAATCTGGTTTTAGGAACACACACGGGGAAATTTTGCACCATCTACTTAAAATGAGATTTACATTGTATCCTGGATGCCAATAAAAACTTAGCACCATTATTATCCGGAACCCTGATAATAATATTAATAAAAATAATCAGTCTTTTGCTTCACTGATCTTTTTAGATTTCCATTTTGGTGGGATCTTGAAGCGGCTTGATTTATGAGCAAACAATCTTGCAGATGCCGTTTGCTCCTAGACAGGTCATCCAACACAGTTGAAAGCTTGGCTTTTGTTTACTGTTGAGATTATAAGCAATCTTATGTTCCCTCTTATCCTAGTGCCAGCCGCTGATGTACAGTTTGCACACGCTACGCAAACGATATAGTTCGCTAAGTCAAACAATCACAGTCTGCTACAGAACATGAAGATTGCCTTTAATGCTTGCCGAGAAAGCAAGCCACGCAACAGAGGGCTTGGTTGTGTATTTATGTCTGAAGGGGAAAGAGCGAAGGGGAAAGAGCTGTAAAAGCCCATAATTATTTAACAGTGCTATAAACATGCCCCTCCCCAATTGTGTTCCAATATCTTTTACCTTGGGATGACAATACTTGCAGTGAGTCCTTTGCATCAACAGGGAGTTGTGTTTTTCAAATTCTGCAGTGACTGAATACAGTTTATTGTGTTGGCTGCAAAATGTCAAACTGCAGCGAAAAGAAATACAGCATTGCAGTGGTGGTGCACTGAGGCCCCCGGTAGGAGAGCACAAGCGATTAAGTGGAAAATTCCTGCAGAGGACGTGTTTCCATTTCTAACAAGAAGAAAGAAAGAGGGTGTTGTTTGAGGCTTGTGTGTCTGTGGAAAATACAGAAAACAGTGGGAGAAGATGGGGAAATGACCTCACTGAACTCCAGAAACTTGAGCAAAAGATGCAGTTTCAGCCATCCTCCTGCATGCTTGCTTTTGCTTGTGGCAGTGGCTAAACAATAAACTGACATATAGGTTATATAATGGTGGGCAAGATCACCAGTTTAATATGCCTGTAGTAAAGGAGAAGAAGAGGATCGTTTTTAATGGAAAAGGATGGGGGAGGGAACTAAGTATATAGTAACAGTCAAGGAGAGGCCAAGGAAGCAGAGTCTACCTCAAAAAAAGCATGCTTGCATGAGGTCCAGGTTTAACTGCAGTCTAATCTAAATACTAGCAGAAGGATAGAAGTAGCTGTTTATTATAACAGGGACTCTTTCAGCAGAGCATAATTTTTTCCATTTCAAAGGCTCCCGGGTGCCTGCAGGAAAAGGTCCAGATTCTATGAGCAAAGGATTATGCATGTCAAAGACGGAAAGGAGGTGGATATCTCTAAAGGCAGTTTAAAGGACATTGTCTGAAACTAGTTAAGGGGCCCCAACTAGTGTATCCTTTGGGAGGCTCATCATAGTGCCGGCCTAAATGCCTGATTTGCTGTTTGATGTCAGCTAAATTAATCAAAGGCTGTGAAAGTTTGTTGCTGTTGTCGCCCTTGTTCTACTCAACCTCAACCCTGATGGAGCCAAAACATTTTTTTTGGGGGGGAGGGGAATTGTATATACCTCCCATAGAATTTGTGGAGTGGGTTCATTCATTCTGATGATGGCTGTCAGGGCCTATTTCCAGGGAACAGCACAATAGAGAAGGAAATGTTATTAATTGTTGAGATGGCAAAGGGATCATCATTCACTGTTTTCAATTGCTTTACCAGAAAAGAAAAGGGGGGAGAGACATTGGAGGGAGGAGGAAATGTTATTAATTGCAAAAATAGCAAAATGCCTTTTCCAAAAGACACTTGCTGCAGAAGTAGTTTTACTTGTTGCAAAAAAAAAGAGAGGGAGAGAGAAAGAGAGATGATGATTCTCAATAAAGTGCAGGGCTTTAAAAATAAAAGAACCATGTGAACCCCATGTATCGTTACCACAGAGGTCTCCAGCAATTCTGAAATGTTATCCTGAATTTTACACTAAAATACACAGGTTTTTGCATCACTTGGGGTGGCAGTGAGGGATTTGGCTGCTTCAAGCTTATCAGTATTAACAGCTCTTGACAACACTATAAATGCTATGTCATACATGGGAAAGAATGATCAATGCATTCAGGAATGATTCTGACCTGAGAGATTAGTTCCCCCTGCCCTCACTTCCTATCAGCAATAATAAACCTTAGTTATAAAGAATTATGGTAGAATAGGGAAGTCTATGGCAAGGTCAAAGGTGGCTGAGAAAGTCCTATGAACTGCATATAATAGTAAGTGCTTTGGGTAATTGACTTAAACTTCTGGGAATTGAAGTCCCAAAACCAAAACTTTGTGAGTTCAATCCTGATGGTATACAAGGCATGTTGGAGGGAAATGCTAATTGCACTAAATGCCATGGGGAGGTATATAAATGAAACTGCCAATAGTAGATGCCACTGGCTACCAGCAGTACTTCTGGGCAGTGACACTTTCAGCAGCCAATAGAGCAGTGTTTCCCATCCTTTGGTTTTTGGACTTCAATTCTCAGAATCCTAAGTCAATTTCCCCAAGCACTGATTAGCAAATCTACTGATTTAGGCTTCTGGGGACTGAAGCACCCTCCCCCCCCCCCCCCCCGGGACATGGGTCCAACAATGTGATAGAGCTTAACCTGTACAGTCTACTCCTGTTCTGTGATACAGACTGGACAGAGTCCCCTGCTGCTCTGATTGGGCTGGGGCTCTTGTTTTAAATTACAACAGGGGAATGAGGCCTCCAGTTGCCATATTTTGTTAAAGCTGTCATCAGTACCAGTCTCTTCCAGCCCCAAACTCATAACGCCAAGAAAGGTGACTCATTTGCCTTGGGACTGCATCATTGCAGGAAATTGTAAACATAATGCTGTCTTGCTTGTTCATTCCAACAAAGAGAATGTGTGGCACCTTTGGACTTGCTCAATCACTGGGTCATGGTGAATTGGAGTCAACTTGATGGCACATAATAACAATAACACACAATGTTTCTTTTCCTTATTTCTTTATTCATACCAGAACACTGCACTATTTAAAATTATGGACATATACTGTATGAAATACAGGTGAAGTTCATGAAATCTATATCTATTAAACAGAGGTCTGGGTTTGTATGTGCTCAAAAGGCTCCCACACCCCTGGACCAATCTTGCTGAAGTTTGGCACATGCATACCTTGGCCTTGCGAGATCAGCACTGTGGGGGTCACAAGCCTCATGTGGGGGTATATGCTCCCAAAATTGGGAAAAGGAGCAAGAACTACAACTCCCATGGTGCCGTGGGCATGCTCAGTGGTTAATCCCACAGAGAGTGGGGAGAGGGAGAGAACCTGGCTCCACAGCTGTGCACGTGCACTATAATGCAGAGAGCAAATGCCTCCATTTCTTAACCACCCACCCACCCACTGGCCAGCCTTCTTTCCTCCCTCTGCCTCAGGAACCCTGGCCCTGACCCTTCGCCACTGCCTCCGCAGCACTGCGGAAGGCCAGGAGGGAATGAGGATGAGGAGAACAAAGCACCCTTTGTGTGGCCTGGCGATGCCACCAGCCTTTGGGGCCCAGCCCTACTCAAGCCCCAGGGCTCCGGCCCAGCCTCCCCCACCTTCCTTTCACCCTCCCCCTGCCTGGAACTCACGGAGCTGCTGAGGCTCATGAGGGAGAAATGCGGAGGCCTCCGAGGACCCCGCTGGGCCAGGGAAGAAGAAGAGAGGCCAAGAAGCAGCAATGGTGGTGGCGCCTCCTCTCTCTCTCAGCCTTGACTAGTCCCAAGCCCAGGCCTCGGCCCACGACCACAACAACAAGGACGGGGATGGAGAAGGCGACCAGACCACCGCCAATTCCAGGTAAGCCTTTAGGAGGGCCGGGGAGGGAAGGAGAAATGAAGGAAGGAAGAAATAGGGCGGCCCGGCTCCACCTCTGGGAGGGTCAGGCAGGAAATGTGGCACCCCAATCTAAAAGATACAAGGATCTGATGGTGTTCCTCACAACAAAGAACTTGGATTTAAAGTGGTTGCAGCAAGCACTTTAAGAAAAATATAGCTGCATACAGATTCTGGTAAATATGCTTCCTCTTATCAAACACTTATGACATGCTAAATATATTATTGTTACACTCACAGGATTTAGTCTCTGTGTAATCTCTGAGGTTTTTGTGTCATGTGCAGCTAATTTGGACTCTGGAGGTACTTTCAGGTTAAATCAAAACAAGTTAAATAGGGCTTAGATGAATTTCCCAGTATGGAGAACATACATTCTGGGAAACTTTCCCAAAGTGTTGGCTGGCCACAGTATATGTTTGGTGTTAATCAATTACTTACATAAACCACAGAGGGTGTTGGATGTATATCTGGGAAGAGAAGGAAAGCCCACTTCCTTTGAACTGGTTTCAGTTCATTTTATTCCCAACAAAATTTGGTCCCAGGCAAATTTTCCTGCTACCACAAAACTAACACGTAGCCTGCCAAGCGATGCTTGATTGGTATCATTATTTTGTCTTCACTGCCTATCCTATTCCTAGAGAAGAGCCTTCACTACTTATACATGCAAGCCAGCCTGTCCAAAAAAATTCAGAATTGAAAATTCATTGCTAAGGAATCCGCTGCTACTCATCCAGTTTAGCAAACAGGAACAAACAGTGATAGGGGGAAATACAAAATCCTTTTTACAGTTGCTGCAGAGGGAGAGGAAAAACCAATGACTTTGTAGAGCAGGGGTTTCCAACCTAAGGCCCGTGGGCAAGTTCCAGCCCATGGTGCCATTTCATGTGGCCTCACACACCGAACACAGATGCACATATCACACACCGAACACAGATGCACACATCACACACACACACACACACACACACACACATCATCATCAACCAACAGGACATGCCGGCAGAACTACACTTCCTTTAAAGAAAAAAACCAGAGCAAGGTCGGGTAATCGGCTAGTATTCAAATAATTAGATTTTTTTTTTTACTTGAAGCAGGCTACTTCAGCTGTTTACTAGATCTTCCAGTGGTGGGGCACAAATGCCATGCATGTAAATGCTGCAAACTCCCCATTTGCTGAAAATTTGCCTTGTATCCAAGTACTCCATTTTACTCAATTATTCTTTGATCTCCTTAATTTTCAAGTCATAAGAACATAAGAACAGCCTTGCTGGAACAGGCCACAGCCCATCCAGTCCAGCATTCTGTCTCACACAGTGGCTCACCATTTCCTTCAGGGTATTCCCAAGCAGATGCCTTCACCTGCTTAGGATTCCTTGGAAATGGCATTGAGAGATATCCTGCCTATCTCTCCAACCCTGAGGTTGTCCTTAAGTATCCATAATTATAGCCATTGATCCCCTTGTCCTCCATGAACTTGTCTAATCCTTTCTTAAAGCTGTCAAGACTGACAGCTGTCACCACTTCTTCTGGCAGGGAGTTCCATAGACCAGTGATCCTCTGGGTGAAAAAGTACTTTCTCTTATTTGTTTGAGAACTAGTACCCAAAAGTTTCATCAAGTGTCCCCTAGTTCTAGTGTTGTGTGATAGGGAAAACAGTTTTTCCTTATCTACTTTGTCCACACCATGCATGATTTTATAAACTTCAATCAGGTCACCTCTTAGACGCCATCACTCAAGAGTGAAAAGGCCCAACCATTGCAGCCTCAGATGGTAAGGAAGGTGTTCCAGTCCCCTAATCATTCTGGTTCCCCTCCTCTGCACTTTCTCCAACTCCATAATATCCTTCTGGAGATATGGCGACCAGAACTGTACACAGTATTCCAAATGGGGCCTCACCATAGATTTATAAAGAGGCAAAATGACACTTGCTGACTTATTTTCTATACCCTTCCTAATGATCCCTAGCATTGAGTTTGCTTTTTTCACTGCTGAGGCACACTGGGTTGACACCTTCATTGAGTTGCCCACCAGGACACCGAGGTCCTTTCCCGGTTTGTCGCAGAGAGTTCAGACCCCATCAGTTTATAAATGTAATTGGGTTTTTTTCCCCCAACATGCATCACTCTGCACTTACTAATGTTGAAACTCATTTGCCACTGTTTTGCCCACTCCCCCAGTGTCAAGAGATCCCTCTGGAGCTCCTCACAATCTCTCACAGTTTTCACTACCCTGTATAATTTAGTGTCGTCAGCAAATTTGGCTACCTTGCTATTTACTCCTACCTCTAGATCATTTATGAAGAGGTTGAAAAGCAGGGCTCCCAGTACTGAACCTTGGGGGACCCCACTCTTTACTTCCCTCCACTTGGAGAAGTGTCCATTTAGTGCTACCCTCTGTTTCCTGTCCCTTAGCCAGTTGCGGATCCAGGACAAGACCTGTCCCTTTATTCCATGACTGGCAAGTTTATTCAAGAGACTTTGGTATGAGACCTTGTCAAAAGCCTTCTGAAAGTCCAGATAAACAATGTCAACTGGATCCCCCTTATCCACATGCTTGTTGACACTCTCAAAAATTTCCAACAGATTAGTGAGGCATGATTTACCCTTGCAAAAGCCATGTTGGCTCTCCTTTAGCAGCGCCTTCTCTTCTATGTGCCTATTAATTCTATCTTTTAGGATGGTTTCCATCACTTTACCTGGGACACATGTCAAACTGACAGGTCAGTAATTTCCTGGATCACCCCTGGATCCTTTTTTGAAAATTGGTGTTACATTCGCTACCTTCCAGTCATCAGGCACAAAGCCTGATTTGAGGGAAAGATTATATATTTTGGCTAGGAGATCAGCAATTTCATCTTTAAGTTCCCTGAGAACTCGTGGATGGATGCCATCTGGTCCTGGTGATTTGTTAGTGTTTAGCTTAGCAAGACATGCAAGGACCTCCTCCCTGGTTATTTCTATCTTGCTTAATTCTTCGGTTTCCCTCCCTACAAAGATAGGCTCTGTCTTCTTCAGTGAATACTGAAGCAAAGAATTCATTGAGTCTTTCTGCAATCTCTGTTTCCTCTTTAATAACCCCTTGCCTTCCATTGTCATCTAATGGTCCAATGGCCTTCCTAGTTGGGTTCTTACTTCTAATGTACTTAAAGAAGTCTTTGTTATTTCTCTGAGTATTTTTAGCTATACGCTCCTCAAAGTCTTGCTTTCCTTTCCTGATTGTTGCCTTGCATTTGTTCTGCCAGAATTTATGTTTCTGCCTGCTGTCCTCATTCGGACAAGCCTTCCAGCTTCTAAATGAGCTTTTCTTGCTCTTGATCACTTCCCGAACAGCTCCTGTAAGCCACATCGGAGTCCTCTTGGACCTGGAAGTGCCCCTTTTCCTTTTGGGTATGCATTCCAATTGGGCCTCTGTTATTGTTTTTGTAAACAGCCTCCATGCCTCTTGGAGTGTTTGGACTCTCTCAATTTTCCCTTTCAGCTTCTTTTTTACTAGTTTCCTCATCTTTGGGAAATTTCCTTTTTGAAAATTTAAGGTCTTTGTGTTAGATTTTATCAGCGACTTGCAGTCTATGATCAAGTTAAACATAATTGAGTTGTGGTCACTGTTCCCTATTGGATCAGTCACATTAACATCTTGCACCAGATCCTGAGTATTACTCAGGATCAAGTCAAGGATTCTTGTACCTCTAGTTGGGTCTTCAACCATCTGTCCCAGGGAACAATCATTTAGCATATCTAGGAACTTTATCTCTTTATCATGTGCTGAACAACAGTTCACCCAGTCTATGTGAGGGTAATTGAAGTCCCCCATTATAACCAGGCTTCCCTTCTTGGATGCCTCCTTTACAACATCCTCCAACTGCCAGTCTCCCTCAGGAGATTGGGTCGGAGGCTGATAGTATATGCCTACTGTTAGACCATCCTTGTGGCCTGGTACTCTTACCCACAGAGCTTCTAATGGTGACTCCAAATCACCTAGATATTCCAATTCATACGATTTTATCACTTCTTTGACATACAAGGCTACACCACCTCCCGTTTGCCCCTTCCTATCCTTCCTGTACAATTTGTAGCCTGGGATAACTGTATCCCATTGGTTATCATCCGTCCACCAGGTTTCAGTCTATTAAGTGACTTCTGGATACTTATTTATTTATTTATTTATCCAATTTATATAGCCATCCAACTCAAAAAGACATCAACGTTAAGATCACCATCACAATCTAAAACTTAAAATCCATTTTAAAAATCCGATTTAAAATATTACAAAAATTACCTCAAACAGCTAAAAGAACAAGGGAGCGATATTGCTATATCAGCCTGCAGGCGGGGCTCACCACATCACCGGTGCCCCATACCTGCTTTGCCAGCCAGGTTTTTAGTTCTTTCTTGAAGGGCAGCAACTCCATCTGGAGTCGTAACTTGATTGGCAGGAGGTTCCATAGGGCCGGAGCAGACACAGAGAAGGCCCTCCTTCTGGTGCTAGAGAGGCGAGCCTCTCTAGCAGATGGCACAATAAGAGAGCTTCTCCGGTCTGCTCTGGTGGGACAGATCGATGTTCTTGGGGTGATGTGATCTCTTAAGTATCCTGGCCTACTACCATGTAGGGCTTTAAAGGTCATTACCAGCACCTTGAATTGCACCCGGAGTACAGTTGCCATAATTCTCTTCCACAAAACTGGGATAGAAGTATACTTGACAAAAATGGGTGGGTTGTCTACAAAATAGCCTTTTTAAAAAGAAACATAATAGAATAACAGCTATAAAACACTTTCACATTAAATATATCGATACATAAATTAATTTATTTACAACAGTTAATTCTTGTTGCAAGATGATCTGTTGTACTTCTAAGAAGTCGTGTTGTGGTCAATTCTTAATGTCCTCAGTTCCAGGAAACACACTGGTCACACTTATCAGGCAGTGGTGTGAGGTGAGGACGTTAAGATTTGTCTCCAGATATGCGCCAATGCCAACGTGGCAGGAAACTGCTCATTTGATGGTGAGAGTTCAAATTTATTTTAATGGTGTGTTATAATACACAATCAGTAAGTTTTAAAAATCCAGGACTTTAACATGATTTTTATTGAACTGTCTGGGACACTTTTTCCAACCTTGAATCCGGGACAATCCCAGTTTTCCGGGACATATGGCAACCCTAGTCTGGAGGCACAATTCTTAAAGCTTGTTGTTCAACTTCATATTACATCAATATTTTATATTTTTTACTTACTAAACTCTTTGTTTAGTAAGTAAAATTCTGAGGTCAATGCTCAGAATCTCACTTTGCAATAAAGTAAAAAATGAGGACATCAGGTGAAGATAGACATAGTATTTGTTGTTCAGTTGCATAGTCCAGTCTGACCCTTTGAGACCCCATGGACCACTGCATGTCAGGCACCCCTATCCTCCACCATCCTAGTAACAAAATACATGAAGAAAAAATTAAGGTGGGCTGGCCATGTCGCACACACAAGTGACAATAGATGGAGCACCAGAATATTGAATTGGTATCCGAGAGATCGCAAAAGACCTAGGTCCATGATGGTGAACCTTGGCACAACAGATGTTCTTGGACTTCAAATCCTAGAAGCCCAAGTCTCTGTGAATCCACACAAATAGGTTTACTCAGTAAACCCATTCTTGTCAATTCACAGAGACTTGGGCTTCTGGGAATTGAAGTCCAAGGACACACACAGTAAACCCATTTGTGTGGATACACAGAGAATTGGGCTTCAAGGAATTGAAGTCCAAGAACACCTGGAGTGTCAAGGTTCACCATCATGGACCTAGGGGAAGACCACCTTGCCAAACTCGTCAAGCGCCTCTCCAGAAAATACAGGAACTGCTCTGGCCCGGGTGCACATGCACAGGAAAAACTCCATTGAACAAGCGCAGAACCACTTTGCGCATGTGCAGAATAGTTTGTGCATGCACAGTCGGGTTCTGTGCATGTGCGCGTGCACAGTAACCCCTTTCCCCACCATTCTAAATACAGGATGGTGCCGGGAAAGAGGAGGAACGTGCGCCAAAATATGGGATTTCCCAGCCAATCCGGGATACTTGACAGGTATGCACCTTGCAGATTGGAAGATTTTCTCAAGAAAAATGTTGGACCAACATCAAGAAGAACTGTCAGGGGCAGATTGCTATGGACAGAAGTCATGTGGAATGTTGTGGCAAAGACATCTACAAGGACTCCTTGATGAATACTGACTCCAAGGTATCCAAGGTAAACCCTTTGTTGTTATTTTATTCTGTTCCATCTGTATTAGCAATTCTTCAAACTTTGTTAATTGTGTACAACTACTATGTTGTTTTAACCAATATTGAGTCCATTTCTCCATTTGTAATATGTTAAACCAAGATACTGTATTTTCTGGCGTATAAGACTCATTTTTAACCCCGAAAAATCTGTGCCAAAGTCGGGGGTCGTCTTATAGGACAGGTACTTAACTGCAGCTTGTTTCCCCTTGCTTCATATGTCCGGCGCATATGGTGGGGGGTGCCGCGGCCGAGTCCCTGCTCTGTGCGGGGAGTATGAAGCAAGGGGAAGCAAGCTGCACACATCTTCCTGTACCTCAAGGAGGAGAACGTGAGCGTGGATTGGCTCTCCACCAGAACCTGCCCATTCGACTCGGAGGGCTACGCGTCTTCAGGCTGAGTGTGGGTTAATTTTTATTTGGTGTGCATTGGAAGAGAGGTAGTCTTATACGGCAAGTATATTCCAAACTGAATATTTTAACTGGAAAAGTTGGGGGTCGTCTTATACGCCCAGTCGTCTTATACGCCGGAAAATACGGTACTTTAACTTTCACACACAAAAATTAAATGTTCCCCATGGGACACTTTGCTTAGACAATCCTTCAATCTTATTTATTTATTTATTTGTATATTTATATCCTACCCTTCTGGCGTGGACGCCACCCAAAGTGGCTTACACCATAAAAGGAGAGAGCTCTTTAAAACCAAGAAGAGCAATCTCCGTAGAACACAATACATAACACAAGATAAAAATACAATAAAAACATACACCGTCCTAAAACATCTAAAACCCTCTGATTCCCTCCCTAGCCCCTTAAGAGAAAATAATAAAAGGTTAAAAAGATAAAAGCATACAAAGGGAACAAAAAAACAACAACAACAAAGTACAAAATTCTGACAGACACAGCGGTAACCCCAACACATTCTCATTCTTTTATTAATCGTTTTTAAGTTACTCTGGAAATTGTTCTATATCTATTATTTGAATCAGTGGTGATATTCTTGGGCTAAATACTGTTTAATTTTTGTATCAAATTTGAAGAATATCACTACAAAGGGTTTTTATATCTTTTATTATTTTCTTAACCTCCTGTTTTTAAAATTCCTTATATATACTCCCCAATTTACATGATTAAATATCACCCGAGATCATATCATTTGATATTATTATATTAAATACCATCCTAATCTGATTAGATACGTTTTTTAAAAAAAATCTGGAATTCCTAAACCTCCTTTTTTTCTGAGTTTTTAATTAATTCTTGGTCTTTTATATTCATTGCAAAAATATTTATTATCATTCGCCACTGTTTAATTCCTCTTCTGTTAATTTTATTGGTAACATCCAAAACAAAAACAAAAATGTATTAGGTAATATTTCCATTTACATAGTGCTATCCTCCCAAACCATGATGATCTTAATTTTGTATATATTTCCAAATTTTCCTTTATTTCTTCTTTCATCTTATAAAAATTCAATAATTTTAAATCCTGCAAATTCTTAGTAATATTTATTCCTGGATATTTAATAATTTGATTTATCTTTAATATTAAATGTTGCTTTAATCTCCTCCATTTCCTCTCTATGGTTATTAAATAAAATTATTTCTGATTTATTCCAGTTTATTCTTAGCCTTGTTACCTCTTCAAAACTTTCCAGATGGCCCTGAATTGTATCTAAATTCTAAATCTTTCATTGGTTCTTTTATCGTTAATAGTGAATAAGTGAATAAACTAATCTTTACTTTATCCTTTTGTCCTATTCCTTCTATATTGTTATCCTGTTTTATCACATTTGCCTGCATCTCCATCATTAATATAAATAATATTGGGAACAAGGGGCACACTTGTCTGGTTCCTTGACTTAATTGATTTGTTTTGTTAAACTATCATTAACTAGTATTGAAGCATGATTCTTTTAATATAAATGTTTTATGTTAACAAATTAAGAATTATACATTCATATATTTTCTGGAGTACTGCTTACAGTTGTCACTAAAAGCAAAGATTTTGAAATCAGTTCATCTTAAGGTATAGTATATAATGCCTTCAGAAGCTACTTCCATCCATCCTCTTTTCTGGAATTACAGTTTTAAATTTAAGGTGTATTTTTAAGCTATATGGACAAGTAAAATTTGTGTTGTTTCTAACATTTGACATCACTTCTGCTTTTAATAACCAACTTTTAAGTATTTGTGCTACCTGATAAGTGGAAAGGCAATTAATATTTGTTTTGTAGTTGCCATTTCATTTACATATTCAGCTAGCAATCCTTCCATTCACCTAGTAATCTGCAGAACAAAGAATTCAAAACCTCTGTTTATTCCTTACATTTAAGAAATACAGGATTAGTCTAAATCAGGTAATTGTGGGTAAGCCATGCTCAGCCCATAACAGTGCAACTCAGTTGAAATCTACACACTTGAACTCTCCTTTTTGAAAAGTTGGTCACTCAGAAGCCAAAAGTGCCAGGCAAACCAAATTCCATAAAAGTTGTATAATCTGTAGAAGTAGGGATTAAGACAAAACTATAATAACTTATTTAGGTAACCATCATGAGTAATTCTTCTTTTGCTCCTGGTGGATCCTTAACAATGTCAACAGAGAGGGAGTAACTAAACTTCTAAAAAGCTTAAAATTATTGATTCAGTTCTTCAACATAACAAAGTATTTTCCCCATTTACATAAATATCCATTAACTGGCTGTAGAATGCCAATAAAATTACAGACAAAATTCTGTCCCAAAATAGGAATTGGGTAAAAGTACTTCAAATATTCTCCGGTTTTGATTGGCAGACAGAAAACGAGCAACTTCAGTCTGATTACCCTACATCAGGGGTGCCCAAACTTTTCTTGCTGTGGGCCGGCCATGTGGTTCAGTGGGCCAGTCACATAGTTCCTCCCACAAGAAGCAGAAGTAAAATGCACCTTGCAAACTGTTTTGCAACAGATGTTTTGCAACAGGAGATAGATTTTAGGCTGCCATTTTCTCTGCTTAAACCAGGGGTGGCTAAACTACAGCCCATGGGTTGGATTCAGCCCCCAACACCAATTCATCCAGCCCATGCTGTCCTCATCACTCCCGGAAGCAGAAGCACCGCCGCTGTCTGCAGCGCTCCCTGCGCGTCCCGGGGCCCCACACCATTGGCTCCTAGGACTCGGCACAAGTGGGAGCCGCCGTGAATTTTTTTCATTGGCTCCTGGGATCCCTCACCACCACCGCCACACCGCTGGTCAGGACTTTGAATTTACGGTGGCAGTAGGTTCCTTGATTTATGACTTTGGGATTTTGGGGGGGGGCTGGGTTGAATCGAATTGATTTGTTGTTTTTGCCGCTGTCAGGTTGACTGTTGTACCCTGATATGCTTTTGTATTTTTATTGAACTGTATTTATTATATTTGCTGTACTTTTGCCCTTGTGTAAATCATTATGTATTTATTTTGTTTTATACTTTGTTTACTGTATGATTTTTGATGCTTTCGATTGTGTATATTATTATTACTGTTTATTCCACTTTCCTTGATGTAAACCACTTAGAGTCACCTCTGGTTGAATTAAGCCGTATACAAAAATAAAGTGGAATGGAATGGAATGAAAATGCGCCTGCATGGGCATGTTTTACTTCCACTTCCGGGAGCGACGAGGGTGGTGTGAGCCAGATGAATTGGTGTCAGGGCGGATCCGGCCTATGCACCATAGTTTGGGAACCCCTGCCCTACATCATATGCAAATCATGAATATTCAAATCTTATTATTTTTCCCTGCCTCCAAAGTGAGGGCAAGGAAAGCCAATAAAAATTAGTGTGGAAGCATTCATGCAAGAAATGCCACAAAATAGTTGTGAAAAAGGGAGCGATTGCAGGATTGGTAGCTTCCTTGCAAATAGTACTCAATTTAAAGTGTACTTACATAGAGGTTGAGCTTTTCCTCGGGACCATGGTTAACTAACTTGGAGGCAAAACCGGAAGTGGCACAAGCATGACTTGTGTTGGGATAATGATATTGCCAAAAGAGTGTAAAGTAAGGACGGATAACTGGTACAGTTTAAAGAAAAAGACAGGTGATGTGCCATTCATTACATGAAATCATTACAAATATGCTAGTCGCTTTAATCAGGCATCTGATAAAAGAGTTGTCCTTAATTCATGAGCCATAGGAGCTGGCACATTCTGCATGGTCTTAGCTTTCATGTGTGGAGAGCTAAATTCAAGGAGAAATGTCAACAAGTGGACTAGCTCTACACAACTGGGAATCCTAATTTTTCATGTTTCCTGGCTGTATAGAGCAGGGATTCTCATCCTGCGGCCCATGGGCTGGATGCGGCCGATGTCGTTATTTCATGTGAACCCACCACCACCACCTCCACCACACCAATAAGTGCCATGTGGTGGAGGAAGGGCAAAATGGCTGCCCAGCCCCCAAAGCTGTTTGAGGGAACGTAACCCGGCTCCCGGCTTTAAAAGGTTGAGACGTCCTGGTATAATGTCCACAGACAGAAGATGTTCTGTTCTTCAGATTAAGCTCTCCATTTTTCAGAGCTAAAACAGAAGGAATGGTGTCATGTTCAAGGAATGAAGAAGCAGACAAATGAAGTAGTGAAATTCAGCTCTTTATTAGTGGGGTTTGAATACTATTTGGATGGGGCAAAACTCGGACTTATATACACTATAAACAGTAACAGTAAAAATAATACAACAAGCCCATTGGCTAACAGAATGTGCACATTTTTCGATCCACTTATTTGCATAAGAATAGATACATGAGAAAAGATACATTCCGCTCCTGTCAGAAAACACAGTTAACATTCATAACATTCTTCCCCCCTAGGTAAAAACAAAATTCTTTAACCAGGATGGCGGTCTAGTTTCCCTTCTGGGTCGGACGCTTGGCTGAGCCAGCTCAGGGGCTCATAGGATGGACGACCCGACTGAGGTGAGGAATTGACTGGAGGGGGAGGATTGTAAACCCAAATTAAAGCCCCATTTGTCAGATGGAGGAGCAGGGGATCGCTCAAAATCAAAATCAAATTCTGTGGATGAATAAGACAACTCATGGTCCCTCCTGTGTGTACTAACAGTGGAGGCCGACTCCAAACAAAATTGGTCATCAATAAAGGAATCCAGAGTGCTTGGCTGGGACAGTGTAGGGGTACACATGGCCGGAGGAGAGGAGCATTCCACAATTTCCCCTTGAAATCGGTCCCTAGAACACACCTCTGGGTCTAAGTTAGCTTGCAGCTGACTATTACCTCTGCCCCTGGGTTTAAACAGGTGTGGGCCAACCCTAACATTGAGTGTCTGTATTCGCCCTGTGGGTCCAGTATTCTAGGTCTCAATTGATCCGCGTGCCTCCTCCAGATCAGACCAGTGGCTGTTTCAATTCTGTAAGAAACAGGACCAGTCTGATCGATCACAAACCCAGGCACCCACGTAGGGCCACCAGCTGCATAATTGCAGCAATGTATAGGGTCTCCCAGAGAAAAACCCTTCTGGTGTTGGATCGCTATATTTGTGCCTTTGTCCTCCACCCTAGAGGGATCCAGTCTGTCCAGCAAGGATGACAGTTTCCTTCACTGGAGCAATTCTGCAGGGGATAGCCCTGAGGCAAGGGGGGTGAGTCTATACATAGAAAAAAACTGGCATAGCTGGAGCTCCAAATCCCCTTCACCCATACGCCGAAGCACGTCTTTAGTTGTGCGCACCTGCCACTCCACCGAGTCGAATGCCACAATCATGAGGACCTGATGGTCACTTTTGATCTCACAATGGCTTCCTCGACCCCTGGCAGTGGAGAATGTGACAGGGCCTCAGCATGGCTGATGTCCTTGTCGGGCCTGTGCACCAAAGTAAAATCGTATGCATTTAGGAAAATTGCCCAACGCAACATCCTTATGGACAGAATTTGATCCGTGGGCTTCCCGTTCACAAAGATTACAAGGAGGGGCTTGTGGTCAGTTACGATGGTAAAAGGCCTTCCGTAAAGGTAATCGTGGAATTTCTTAGTGCCTGCCATGATTCCCAACACCTCCCTGTCTGTCTGAGCATAATTTTTCTCGGGCTTTGAGAGCGAACGGGAATAGAATGCTACGGGGGCTTCCCTCCTGTCACTTAGTACATGGCATAACACAGATCCCACCTCCACAGGGGATGCATCACACACAAGTACAACTTCTTTGTTAGGATCAAAATGAGTTAATACAGCATCCGAAGATAGCAGCCTTTTGAGTTCTAGGAACGCTTTCTAGTTGCAATGGCCCCAGTGCCAAACAGTATCTTTTTTAAGAAGCCGATGTAATGGTTCAGCAACTGAGGCTTTGTGATGGAGAAAAGCATGATAGAAGTTTAACAATCCTAGAAATGATTGCAATTCGGCTTTACATTTTGGCCTGGGTGCATTCCGCACGGCCGTCACCTTGGAGTCAGAGGGCATGATACCTTGGGGTGTAATGCGGTACCCCAGGAACTCCACTTCCCATGCCAAAAACACACATTTGTCTCTTCTGAGATGTAGACCAGCCCTCTTGAAATGTGACAGGACTCAATTGAGCCTGGCCTCTAGTTCGATGGTGTCCTTAGCAATGATCAGGACATCGTCAAAATATGGCAGGACACCAGGCAACCCTTTCAAAATACGTTCTACAAGAGATTGAAATATTCCAGGGGCTGCAAAAGTAAAAACTCTTTCCGGAAGAACCACTCTTCTCAACTTGTCAGTTCCAGCATAGAACACTTTGTAGTTGTCTGTAAATATCCCATTCCAGTTCACTTTAGCTGACTAACTTCAAGAACTGCAAAGTTTATACATTCCATTTCTTGCTTTACACTTTCCAGTTTGTCTTGATTCATTCTTCTCACATTCCATGTACTGTACCAATTTTATATGGCATTGAACTTTCCTTTCACATCTGTGTTTATCAGCCACTAGATATCCTTTTTGGTTTTAATTTAGTTGCATCATTAGCAGCAGTGCTATCTATACTTGTTGTTTGCTCTTCCCCAGAAGTTGACTGACTACTTTCTGACCTGGGAGTCTCATCGTTCAGCACTATCTTGTGTTTCATTTTGGACCATCTCATCATAGAGGTTTCAAGAGAAGAAACGTTTAGCAGTGATTTACCATTGCTTCTGACTTTCAAGGCAAGAATTCAACAGTGTTTTAATTTAAATTAATTTAATTTAATAGATTTATATACTGCCCTATCCAAAGACTCTGGGTGATGTACACAAGTTAAAATCAATATACAGGTAAAACAATTTTAAAAAACCTTAAAATCATAACAATATTACCCCCCCATGCCATCTATTATCTAAAAACATATAAAATCTACAAAAACCTTTTAAAAAATTAATTACAGGCGGGAGAAAGCCTCAGACGAGCCAAAAAGTGAAGCTTGTTGACAATCCCGGCCCCCAGACCATTGCCACCTTCTGCATAATACCAAAGATGAGCCCTGTGGTGCAGTGGTGCAGCCACAACTGCTGCTGACATTGTGAGTTTGATCTTGTGGGGGTTCAGTCATCCTTTTGAGGTTGGTAAAATGAGTACCCAGCATGTTGGGGGCAAAATACTAATTATCTTGTGAACTGCCCAATGAATGCACTAAGTGTTATAGGGCGATATATAAATGTAATTGCTATTGCTAACAAAAGTTATCTTTATTGTCATATTCATAGTTTGTACATATTGTAATCGTAGGTAAACATTTTTGGCAGGGAGGAGATTAGAATTTGCTCAACTATTCTTAAAATAGCCACCTATGTAGACCACATGTCAGATGTACCAGAAATGTTAGGTAACAATGACCTAAGGCAATTTCAAATTATTTTTTCTCTCTATACATATACAATGAAAAGGGCATTGGCAAAGCATCCCTTTGGATAGGAATAATCAGCATGGAAATGAAACTTCTGCTAATATAAACTGATGAGCATGTTGAGCATGTTACCTAACACTCTTGACAGGCACCTAGTCTGAACAAGGCCCTTGTAAACCCTGTCCATTTGAAAATATTAAAGCACACCAAGACACACCATCTGCTTTCCTATGGGTTTGGGGAGAAAGAACACATTTCAGCATTCCAGCTACAGTTCCCTTGGCAACATACATAACAATAGCCCAATAAAACTCTGGGATCCGGTTTGCTTAACCCTCCAGGACACTGTTTGAATTGAATGCTCCTCTAAGGAAATGTTTCAGCTATATACATAAAACTTGGCAGTTTGGGAGGGATGATAATCTTTGTTTTGTTTTGGGGCGGGGAAAGGAAGGGAATTCCAAACTGGAGAGCATTGTGACTGAACAAAGGTTTAATATTATTTAATTCTGCTGATATATCAAGTTATATCAAAAAGACAAATTGAAACTAGTTGTAGGTAAAGGTAAAGGTTGCTCTCGCTCGAAAGCCAGTCATATCCGACTCTAGGGTTCAATGCTCATCTCTGTTTATATCCAAAGAGCCAGTGCTGCCTGCGTTTGCAGACATTTCTATGGACATATGGCAGGCGTGCCTCAACACCTGAGTGCACGGAATGCTATTTACCTTCCCACCAAAGTGGTACCTATTTATCTACTTGCAACTTCTTGCTTTCAAACTGCTAGGTTGGCAGGAGCTGGGACAGAGATGGGAGCTCACTCTGCTGCTCAGTACTTGGGAATCAAACTGTAACATGATATTTTGAATGCAAAATATTTTGAAATATTATAATATCATGCTTAGTCTGATTTCTATATTCTTAAATAAAGTTACTTAAAACTTCCAATTTCTCTTGACTCAGGTGGAGCTGGAAAGTTAATGGGCAATAAGCCAGGTGCCTGATTTCTTGGAAGCTACCTTTTGGGATGTTAATTTGTCTGTCCTGGCTGCCCAAGAACTATTGTTAAACTTGAAGCTCAGAGTGGCATTAGAGTGATTTCTTTTAAAATAGGTAATTTTCATGAAAACCTGCCTCTCTGTGTGCATGATTACTAACTCTGAATGTTATATCTTATCATTTCAAGGAACAGTGCTGATAAATTCTGATAAAAGCATATATATCAATGACCATACACTGTGCTCTCAAGGAATTGTGTCAAAGAAGGAGTCAACTACCATCATCCAGATATGGACAATTTGTTGCCATGGTTGCTTCTTATCCAGCCTTTTGTTTTACTCAAATCTCTAATTGTTACACTTGCAATAGCTATTTGGTTTCTGCTACATGAAAAATAATTGTAAAATGCTGTTTCTGCCACATGAAGAATATTGTAAAATGACTCTGTATTTTCTGAACTCCCAAAATGTTTCTTTTTCTTTAAAACCTGAAGTACATCAGGATAGTTGTTTATGCATGGGACAGGATGGAGGATTTAACAAGGAGGTGACACTGCTTTCATCCACAGATCAAAGACCACTATCTCAGGAAATGGGCTGTTTGGGAGGGGGCTATGTAGATTTCTGTATTAAGATTTATATTTATGGAATTTGGAGGTTTAGCCATTTGCTACTGATATTTTGGGCATCACTTCATGGAGGAGGGGACTGTCTATCACTAATTTACCATGTGATCCTGTTTGGACCAATTGAAATTGTCTGGATTTTTGAATTGTTTCATCTATAAAGGAAGGGTTTCTTGAGACTCTTGGCCTTCTTCTGCACCTTCACCCTCGCTCCCTGATCCAGCGTGGTCAGGATGGCTTTCTCTTCCCCCCCTGTAGGAATCGGGGCCGTTGGACGGCCGTTAGGTCCCGGAGGAGACTGATCAAGAAATGATACCAGGCAGTATGGAGCGAGATCAGATCAGTGGTTTATTGAATGAAAAGTATCTACATTTATAGATCAGAAGGCAAGGCAGGAAAAAACCGTCATCCAACAGAAAATCACATCACCTATTTACTCGGGTTAATTGGGAAGTTCTCTTGGGGAAGTTAATTAACGTGGGCAAACATTGACAGGGGAAACACCATTGTCTAGGGCTTAGACCGGGGTAAATATGGCCACTATTTGCACCAGGGATTAGGCTAAACTCAGAGATGAGTGATTACCTTAATGGGTAACAGAGGCTAGAGAAATGCCTTCTCAGCGGAACCGTCGGTCAGGTCATTAATTGGGTGAATCAAACCCTATTATTAATCCACCCCCCTTAATTTCTCTGCCCACAGAGCCCACGGGCCAGGAGCGTTCTCCCGAAGTGGCCTCTGCGCGGGCCGTTCCATGCCATTGGGGCATGGGGAATCCACCCCCCCTCTCTTTCTCTCTCACTCTTTCTCTACCTCCAGCAAGCTTTTCCTCCCTATCTCTTTCTTTTCCTTAGGCAAATCTTAAACATGTGATTTCTAAGCAATCTTCTCTTCCTTTCCCCTTTCTATCTTTACGTAAGCTTTTCATTTATAGTAACTTCTTCATTTTTTTATTCCTGAGTAACTCTATATGTCTAAGTATTTTTAAGCAATCTTCTGTATTTCTAAAGTGAACTCCATCTAACTGGATTTCTTATTTTTCTTATTTGATACTTTATTTCCTTATTTGATTCATAAGTAAACATCTTTAAATTTGTATCAAAACACTTTGTCTGTGAGTTTCTTCCTGATTCAACCTTGCCTGTGTATGGTCCCATAAAAGGTTGCCAATTTTCAGGTAACAGTTTTTGGTGGAGAATGCAGGCACTCACAGGTGATTGGTATCCTCTTCCCCATGGAAAGTGCACATTCTATGGGAAATTGGACCAATCTAACAAAAGGGGCAGATCAGGAGCCAACTCCGAGCTAAAAATTAAAGATTAGGCCAAATTATTAGGAGGTGAGCCATCTGAACTCCACTCTCTATAAAGCTGCAAGATCAGGTAAGTATGGATAGTTTGCATTTCGGGTACAGTACTGTGAATTTTAGTAAAAAAATGTTAGACTGCTACCGTGATTTATATCTCTCCCCAGGCTAAGAACCTGGTTTAATTTCTCAGCGAGATAGGGTTGGGTTCCTTGAGCTGACTATTGGAAGCCGCCACGTCTCGTCAACGTGGTAGCAAAATTCTATTGGTAGGGACTGAAGTGTCGTCTTTTCCTGAATGACCACGGGGAAAGCGGCCAGTAGCGAGGCTTAATCACCCGAGCTACAAAACTTAATTGGACTGCTTTCCAACAAGAGATGACCCCCACTTGAGGAAAGTCAAATTAGCACCGAGACCAGTGCGTCCGGCTGTGAGGTGCACCTGAAATAATTGATCTGCTAAGCAAGATA
The DNA here is from genome assembly GCA_035047345.1 of Bradypodion ventrale. NCBI lineage: Eukaryota > Metazoa > Chordata > Lepidosauria > Squamata > Chamaeleonidae > Bradypodion > Bradypodion ventrale. The sequence goes on along the minus strand of JAWDJE010000003.1, from coordinate 49,469,386 downwards.
GGAGTTATCCACCTTGAGCTAGCACAAACTGACAGCAAGATTAAGTGATTCTTTGAGCTGTCACAACTGAATAATGATAATTACAGGGGACGCTGTCCGTAGAGGGATTTAACTTGGAACCTGAAAGTCTTTAGGTCCAAAGCAAAACAAAGCCTTAGTAAACCATGGAGAGTGGAGCTAAGCAATCACGAGCAGAAAAAAGGGGAACTTCATCACAGGGACGCCTCTGACGCATGTTCTTAGGAAAAATTTGAATGAATTGGCAGGCCCGAATCTGAATTAAGCAGACGTAGAGCCTTGATCAGGTGGTGTGAGAGATTTGGAAAAGAGAAAGAAACACCTCTCAAATGAGAAAGGGGAACCCCCCAAGTATAAGGAAATCATGTGAAAAGATGCCCAGTGGCAACTAGAAGGGTATTTGAAAAATTAGAATGTAATTGGCCCCCCCTTGGGGAAGGGCAATGTTCCTTCAGGCCTACCAGTACACGCTCCAACATCGCCCTGGTATCAGCATTAGCCACGCAGATGCTCTGTCCAGATCCCCTGTTGAGTATGTGGGTCGAATTGAGGTGGAAGGACAGGTCCTCATGTTGGATGTGTTAGACTCTCCCCCGATCTCCGCTGCTGACATAGCAGCCCAAACAAAAAAAGACCCACTCCTGTCAAGGGTTGTCATGTGGGTTCAGAAGGGGTGGCCATCACCACCAACCCCTGAGGAATTCAGGGTATTCTACTCCAAGAGAAACGAACTGTCACTGGAGTGGGGTTGTTTGGTTTGGGGGGACAGAGTGGTCGTCCCAGCTGGACTTCAGAACAATGTGCTCCACACGCTCCATGTTATAGCCACCCAGGTATTGTCAGGTCAAAAGCACTAGCGCGAAGCTACTTCTGCCCTTCCAGTCATCAAGTTCAGCATCTTAAACACTTGAGCCACCGCAGTCCCTAAGAACTAGTTGTACTTGTAACCTTATTGTATCCTGGATAACTATGTGCTACTCCAAATGGAAATTTTCTTTCCACCCTGATTCATTGGTGCTGAAGCACTCATCATAGAGCATGGTAAAGTTTTGTAGAAAAGGTGTGTCTTGTGCTACTGGGAAAATTGGCGGAGACTGCAGAAAGCCGCAAAGTCAACACGATTGCCACCACCGATTATGATGACAAAGACATAAGCACTGGGAGCAACCTGCCTCCAGCCCCAAAGCTGCATGTCGGGGTGTGTTTGTCTGTCTGGCCCGTAGCGGGATAACATTGCGAAAGCCTGCAATACAGTATATGATGGGTAAGAATGTAGGTTTTGTTTTTTGTAGGAATTGGCCAAATTTGCAACTTTCTTCATACTTTCAATGAAAAGAAAAGTTACTTAAACAAATTAAAATGTAAGAGAAACAAAGAATTACATATCCTTCTGTCCAGACCCAGGATCTAGTGTGAATAGCAAAAAGTCTGGGTTTAAATATTTGTATATTGAACTTTCTGAAAACCAAATAATGTTGTCATCTGTTTTCCCCCCACAAGTTCTTCGATGTGAACAGGCACCCAGAAGGCAGACAGAACACAGTCCTTTCCATGCTAATTACAGCTGCACCTTTTGAATATGGGCTGTAGATTTGTGAGATGGCTTTGTTGTTGGCTTTGCTTCCTTTGCTTGTATGTTTGGTTTTGCCTGTCCAAAACAAACAAACTGCATACAGAAAGAACTGGATTTTTTTTTAAAAAAACCACAATAAGTATCAGTTGTATCTGATTACAACTCCCTCAGTCCCTGTCCAAGAATGGCTAGCTAAACTGGATAGTTCAGCATTATCAGAGCACAGCTGGGTGGACCACTATCATTAAGTCCTGTTCAATTTTTTTGCATTAGAAGCTTCTCTGAGAAGCTCCCAGCTATGTTCTAATGAGAAATAAAGCTGAAGGAAGAGCCCTCTTGAACTGATTCCAGTTGGACAGAGAGTCGTCTGCAGAATCAATTAATAAACAACTCTGTGTAGAAAGGATGAGAAGGAGCAAAAGATCAAGATAACAGTGGAAAAAGCCCAGACCTGTGATGGTGAAACTTAGCACTCCAGATGTTCTTGGACTTAAATTCCCAGAAGCCCAATCCCCCATGAATCTGCATGAATGGGTTTACTGCAATTCATCCGGCCCACGCTCCCGGAAGTGGAAATAAAACTAAAAGACAACAAAATTGGAGTGTAAATTGTATTAAAGAGGACCTCTGCATCACCAAAAGTGCTTGCTTGACCTGAAGCCTGAAAGGCATAGAGTAGGGGTTCCCAACCTATGGCTCACAGGCCTAATCCTGCCCATGGAGTTAATTAATGTGGTCCACGCGGTGGCCACCCCAGCACCTCCAGAAACACCCACCACCATCATAAGTCCCAATATGTTACTTACCGTGGCAGCAGCGGCAGTAATCACATCATTTTTGTGGCTTCTTGCACAGCCTCCATCACTTCCCAGGGTGGTGGGAGGCTTTTTGGAGCATTTTTGCTCCATTTTGGGATTATTATTATTTTGCCGCTTTTTTGCTGTGTTTCAGCAGCTAAACTGCAATGTTTGGGGACTTCCAGTGCTGGGCGCAGCATATGTCAGTGCCTGGATTCTTTCTTTCACAACCAAAATATTTTGCAAGTATAGAAATGAGAAGTGTAGTCAAACTAAACGTTTACACAGCGAGAGAAATGTGAAATAACAAGCATTCCCTTGCTGAGATGTTGCACCACTTTATTCTTTTTGATGGAAGCAGCTACACAAGCAGAGAATGGAAAAAGCCTATGTGCGGTCCATTTGAAGTGCCTACAGGTGACAGAATTCAAGAGAACTGCTTTAAGAAGGCTTTTCTCTTCACTTCTGTATCTTAGCTTGCCAAAGACAGAGTTTGTGAAGCTGTTAAAAACAAACAAACCTGCTCACCTGTGACAAGATGGATCCCAGGATTGCAAAGAAGATCCTTTCTGGCTCTCAACAGCACTGTTTCTGGACACTGAAAATCACATCAGGCTGCCTCTGCTCTCCAGCTTGGGTGGGGAGAAACTTACCATCTCTCCTGCTTTCCTTCACTCCAATCTTAGACCATGCACTCTAAAAGAGAAAGGCAAATGGACTAGGTTGTAATGCACCTGCCCATCCTTTTGGTAGCTGACTTGAGTGGTTGCCACTCTCCATCTGTAACCAGATGACTGAGAACCAGAACATCTTGGAACCTCAGAACACCTCAGTAAAAAAATCTTGAAACCAAAACTGGCTTCAAAAATAGAGCAAAAGAGTGGAACCTAAAACCGCCTTGCCTCTGTTTAGCCAAGCTAGCACATCACGTTTTGCCCTCTATGCTGTATAACACAATTTCCCTGTGCTCCCCAGTGCTGTCCTTCCTGGAAGCTCCCAATAGCTTGGGTCATATGGCCATCCTAACCCATTCAGTGATCCATGCAGGTATGACAAAACCTAACCATCCTACATTCACAGTTCCCAGGGCATAGTTATACCCCTCGTTCCATATCCTGATGTTGCCCCCCCCCCCACATGGAGAATTAGGGTCCTAAGGAAATGGGGCCAATTTCTCCCCATATACAGCCTGGCCAAAGGTTATCTCATCCCTCTACAGGTGTCTACTATCAATCTATCCCCAGCTATCATTAACACCAAGGATCATTCCTGGATGAAAGGGAGTTAAGGAGGTTTATTTTCAACACTCCAGCCAGCTACAATTTTGACACCTCAAGGCCATCTGGCCACACTTTTAGGCATTAAAGGAACCTCTTGGTGGCAGAAACTTCACACCACCCAAGGGGCAACTGTTAAACAAAGAAGACATCTTGGAAGAGGAGAGACTTTGTGGAGAGAGGTACAGTAAGTGCTGGTACATTTTCTCAATGTAGTCGAGCATCAAGATTTCTAAATTTACCCACTGCTATTTTCCAGCAATTTTAGCAAAAGCTTTCAGAAGAGGTTATACAGTTTCATAAATAAACTTTCATCATTAATTTTCAGAGATGGCAAATTTTCCCTTTATTTCAAATCATTACCCTCAGCAGTTCCAAAATGGAATCCCAGAGAAATACTCATGTTTTATTCATTGATGTCAACGGATTGTAATGTAATACTAAACAGAAACTATGTTTTAAAATGATTGGGGGCGGGCGGGTGAAGAGAGACATTCACAGGGATTTAAAGATTAATAGTAAACAATTATTTGCATCTTCTCAGGCAGCTTCCAGTTCTATTATGTGTGCAGATAAATGGGAGGAAATTCCTGCTGCTTGCTAAATTCAGAAAGAGCTGCCTCTGAGTTGTAGAACTGCATGCTGAAGATGGAGCATCTGTAGCTGTGCTTGTTGTTTTCTTGTTCTTTACCAGTTATGCCCACCACGATATTCAATCCAGCATCAAGACAGGTGGGGCATAAATTGCAGGCACATAACCATTGCATTGGTGGCATTTTTCCACATTTGCATAACATTTGTCCTGTATCTGTAGCCCCATTTTGACAGATCATTTGGGTACACAGAAAGAGCCTCCTCAGATATTGTGGTATTTTTAAACCACAATTGGGCATACCCTAGTAATGGCAACTTTGTGTTGCCAGCTAATCATTCTCACTCTAGGATCAGGTGAAAGGAGCTGCAGAATGAACTCATCAAAAGGTATCATTTTTGTAGTTTCACGTCTGGCCTTGACATGGAAGAAGAACAGATTATTCTTTCATCTTCCCTACTTCTCTTCAAAGTCTCTTAGGTGATGTCCATGTGGCCTAGACAGAATTTTGTTCTGATGGGAGACAGTTTTGGGCATGTTGATTTAAAAAATGAATGTGAGGGTGGAAGACTGGAAGTACTCCTTGTCAGGTTTGGGGGGGGGGCAGTGGGAGGTGACTGTGGTCTCTTCATATTACCCTTCAAGGCAGGAGGCTTAAGAGATGGAGTTGAGCAAATCCTTGAGTAAGCCATCAGGATCACTGATTTCTGGCAATAGTCCAGCAAAAAAAATTGTATTAATCCTACAAAGATCCATTAAAATAAATGGGGCTTGTCAGTCACACAACTGTCAAGTATCATTAAGTTCAATGGGTCTATTTAGAAAGAATGTTGGGTTCAGCCCTTACACTGTTAATTAATGTATTAATTGGCTAAAATGCAGGTGGCTAATGATTTCAAATTGCTTAATCAGTGTAGGGCCAGGAAGAAGCAAATCTGAGTTTCAATTGCTAATTAAAATAAACTCAAGTTTCTAATTAAAATAAGAGTCAAAGTTTTGAGGTGTCAAATCCTACATTTCCTTACTAATAAATCCCATATATGCTTTTCAATATCAAATGGTGGAACAAGTGCAAAATGGGTATGTTCCGGTGTCCTAAATCATTCTCCACTTCAGTATGAAGTGAGTGCATAGAAAGGTATAAAATTCCAGAAGAGTGGATCATGCTGTTTTGAAGAGGGATGCAGAAGATGCAGAGTTAGAGATTTTCTTAAATGTTGCTGGTATTTAAAATTATTATAGAGATGAAATTATAAGGGCCATTATGTCATCAGTAGCAATGTTCAAGGAGAAAGATGCATTAATGCACATCAAAATCAATTGTTTGTATTAAGAGAATGACGCACTTATCTGCGTCTATTTTTGGAAGTAAGCCAGTAGAGGGTGAAAAGGACTATATTGAAAGAAACAGCTATGATGTGTTTTATATATATATATATATATATATAAATATATATATAAATATATAAATAAATAAATATATATATATATATATATATATATATATATATATATATATATATATATATATATATATATATATATATATATATATATATATATATATATATATATATTGTTGTTCAGTCGCACAGTCGATTCCGACTCTTTGCGACCCTATGGACCATCGTTCTCCAGGCGCCTCTGTCCTCCACCATCCCCCTCAGTCCTCCCAGTTCTGTGCCCATTGTGTCTACAATACCATCTATCCATCTCATCCTTGGCCTCCCCCTTCTTCTTTTGCCCTCCACCTTTCCCAACATCACGGCCTTCTCAAGTGAATCCTCCCTTCTCATTTGATGCCCAAAGTACTTTAGCCTCATCTTTACTATTTGACCTTCCAATGAGCAGTCAGTGTTGATTTCTTCTAAGATTGACCTATTTGTTCTCCTCGCTGTTCAAGGTACCCTCAAAACTCTCCTCCAACACCACATTTCAAAGGCATCTATTCTTCTGCGTTCAGCTTTCCTAATTGTCCAGCTCTCACATCCGTACATTACCACTGGGAATACCATTGCTTTGACTATTCTAATTTTTGTTTTCAAGGTGATGTCTCTGCTTTTCACTATGTTCCCCAGGTTTCTCATGGCTTGTCTCCCTAGAATCAGCCGCCTCTTTATTTCATGGCTGCAATCTCCATCTGCAGTGATCTTAGATCCTAAGAAAGTAAAATCTGTCACTGCTTCTACTTCTTCCCCGTCTATTTTCCAGGAACTGATCGGGCCTGTTGCCATTATCTTGGTTTTCTTGATATTGAGTCTCAAGCCAGCTTTTGCACTCTCTTCCTTCAAACCGATCAAGGGATTCTTTAGGTCTTCCTCACTTTCTGCCATTAGGGTGGTGTCGTCTGCATATCTCAGATTGTTGATGTTTCTCCCAGCAATTTTGATCCCATATTGTGATTCCTCCATCCCTGCATTGCGCATTATGTGCTCTAACTGTTGCTTCTTGGTTCATGTACAGATTTCTCAGGAGGCATATGAGGTGCTCTGGTATTCCCATCTCTTTAATCACTTGCCACATCTTGTTGTGATCCACACAATCAAATGCCTTAGTGTAGTCAATAAAGCAAAAATAAACTTGTTTCTGGTATTCCTTTGTTTTCTCCATGATCCAACGTATGTTGGCAATGTGGTCTCTAGTCCCCCTGCCTCTTCTGAAACCAGCCTGCACCTCTGGTAATTCTCTTTCCACATGCTGCTGAAGTCTATCCTGTATTATCTTGAGCATCACCTTGCTGGCGTGTGGGATGAGCGCAATTGTTCGATAATTTGAACATTCTTTGGCATTGCCCTTTTTTGGGATTGGAACATATACTGATCTTTTCCAGTCCTGTGGCCACTGTTTTGTTTTCCAAATCTGCTGGCATATTGAATGCAGTAATTTGATGCCATCATCTTTTAGAGCTTTGAAAAATTCAACTGGGATACCATCATCTCCACTAGCTTTGTTGTTTGCAGTGCTCTTTAGGGCCTTTCTGACTTCACTCTCCAGGATGTCTGGCTCAGGTTCAATTTCTTCATCATTGTGACTATCAGGAGTGTTGAGTTCCTTTTTGTAGAGTTCCTCTGTGTACTCTTTCCATCTTTTCTTAATCTCTTCTGCATCAGCTAGCTCCTTTCCGTCTTTGTCCCTTATCATGTTCATTTTTGCTTTAAATGTTCCCTTGATTTCCCGGATGTTTTTGAAAAGATCTCTGGTTCTGCCTCTTTTGTTGTTTTCTTCCATTTCTTTGCACTGTTCTTTTAGATAGTTTTCCTTATCTCTCCTTGCTTTTCTTTGAAATTCTGTGTTTTTTCCTTTCTCCTTTGACTTTTGCGTTCCTTCTTTCCTCTGCTATTTTAAGAGCCTCATCAGACAACCACTTTGCTTTCTTACTCTTCTTTTCTTTTGGTATGGTTTTCTTTGCTGCTTCCTGCATGATGTCCCTCATCTCTGTCCATAATTCTTCTGGCACTCTATCTATTGAGTCTAAGCCATTGAATCTGTTCATCACCTCCACCGTGTATTCTTTAGGGATGCTGTCTAGGTGATATCTGTCTGGTCTCTTTGTTTTCCCTATTTTCTTTAGTCTAAGCCTGAATTTTGCAATCAGTAGGTTGTGATCTGAGCCACAATCTGCTCCAGGTCTTGTTTTTGCTGACTGTATGGAGGTTCTCCATCTTTGGCTGCAGAGTATGTAGTCAATCTGGTTTCGGTGTTGGCCATCTGGTGATGTCCATGTGTAAAGTCGCCTCTTGTGTTGCTGGAAGAGGGTGTTTGCTATGACCAGTGCGTTCTCTTGGCAGAACTCTATCAATCTTTGCCCTGCTTCATTCTGTGTTCCAAGACCGAACCTGCCTGTTATTCCCTCCACTTTTTGATTGCCTACTTTGGCATATATATATACACACACACACACACACACACACACACACACACACACTAGTATAGGTTGCCCGGCGTTGCCGGGCTGTTATAAACTGTGACCATCTTTTTGGTTTTTTTTTGTGGATTAAAAAAAGATCAAAGGATGATATAATTGTTTCAAATTGTTTTATTTAACCAAATAACGTTTTAGTATGTGACTTTTTTTGTTTATAGTTGTACCGTAGGTAATATTTTTAAAAATGTGAAAGTACATGTTTTTTACATTCACTGTTTTTAAACTGTGTTTAGATGTTTTGGGTTTTTATTTGAGTTAAAACTCAACAGAGGATGCTATAAATCTTTTTATTTTATTTATTTAACACATGTTTGTTATTTGTGTAAACCTTTGATTTATTGTTATGTTTTTGACTTGTTTTTACTCTTGTGGCCTCTAGGTGGGACTGTTGTGTTTTTGAGTTGTTTTTACTATTCTGCCCTGCAGGTGGGGCTGTTAGTGGTTTTGCTTTTGTTTCATGTGTTTTTTCTCTCTTGGCCTCTAAGTGGGGCTTCTTCCGGTAAGTAGTCTTTGTTTCTTCATTTCTGTTCAGATCTCGTGGAGGGAGAACATGCTGGTGAGTTCTCTGGATTTCTTTCTTCTGTTTGTTTTTGTGGTGGTGGGCTGGGAGGTGTTTCTGTTTGTTCTTTTGTGGTTTGGTTGGGTTTTAGGTTTGTTAAATTGGTTTGTTTATTTCTGGTTTGTTTATTTTTGTTATTTCATTGTTGTTTATTTGTGTAGTTTGTGGTAGTTGTGTTGTTAGAGTTAGGTATTTTCATATTGTAGTTAGGTGTTTTGTATGTGCTTTTGTGGTATTGTGGATGTTTTTGTTTGTGGTTTTTGTGGTTTACTTTTTTGTTTATTAATGGTTTTTTAATTATTGATTTATTTTTGTTTTATTAATTTTTATTAATTTTGGTGTTTGTTGTTGGTGTGTACTTTAGTGTGAAGAACGGGCTGCCTGTCGGTTCCTCTTTTCCCCATTGCTGGTTCGAATTTTGGGTTTGATGCAGCAATGGGGGAAAAGGAGGAGCCAGCAGTCAGCCCGTTCTTCCCCTGGTGACGTTCGTTAGGTAGGTTAGGGGAGAAGGAGGCAGAGAAGAGCTATCTCCTCCTGAGGATGGTTCTCTCCTCTCTGTCTCCTTTCTCTCCTTGCTTACCTAACTGGAGATCAGCAGGCAGCGATCCGTAAGGGGTAGTGCTTTTCCTTGCAGATTGCTGGCGGCTGTTTTTGTATTACCTCCGTCGAAAGTACAAAGGCAGCAGCCAGTCATTCACCAGGGAGGGTGCTTCCCCTGATGAACTGCTGCCTGTTTTGGGGTTTTTTTCCACCCCGGCTCAAATTTCCTTGAGGCCGGCGGTAGTCTCACCGTGTCTTTGGTGGGGTAGTGTGGAGGAGAGGGAGTCCCTCTTCTCCCCATTGCTCCAGGAAAGAAGGCTGGCAGGTATCTTGCGGTGGATTTTTGTGGATTTTTGTTTCGTGAGGCTGTAAGGTGCGGCATTTGCCTGCTGGGGACTTGCGCTCCTGTTGCGTTTTTTAATTTTATTTTTCACGCACTAGCGTTCTGTGTGCTCATGGCGCATAGTACGCTGGGACTTTGAGTTTTGCGTTTTTGTTTGCGTTCGTGTGGTGGTTTTTTTTCCTGCGGCTCGATTTCAATTGGGTGTGCCGCATTTCCCAACGTTCTTTTTGCTCGTGCCTCTTAGTGTGATTGGCTGTGGCACGGCACAGCGCGGCACAGAGAATGTTGGGAAGTGAAGTTCTTTTCCTTTTTTCGCATTCGTGGGGCTCATGCCCCACTGGCACCTTTCTCAATCCTGCAGTAACCTCCGGACCGGGTTCAGGCAAGTGCAGGAGGCTTGGTACAGGATAGGATGGATGGGTGCAGAAATGTATAGCAAGTTCCAACGGTTAACCCTCTGATTTATCGGTATAGATATATATAAGCATTTAAAAAGTTGTTAGGATAGCTCAGTGAGTTAGGTATCTGGCTGCTGAGTCAAAGTTTGCGACTTTAATTCTTCATTGCATATTGCAACCTGTGTGGCTATGGGCAAGCTGTAGAGTACCAGGGTAACCTCGGAAGAAGGCATTGATAAACCACTTTTCAGTACTGTCCATGGAAACATCTGCAGAAGCAGATAGCGCTGGCTCTTTGGCTATAAGCAGAGATGAGCACTGAACCCTAGAGTCGGATATGACTGGCTTTCGAGCAAGGGCGACCTTTACCTTTACTTAGGAAACTGTGAAAACAGTCACCATAACTCAAAATTGATTTGACAGCACACGATTGGTTAATGTTATCAAGGGGAATGATCCGAAGTACACATAATTCCTGCCTTGTCATCCAACCTCATAACAATTGACATGCAGAAGTGAAGATGCACATAACATGAAAGGATCCCCTTTTTGTTCATGAGAAAGAATCATTTACATGCAGGGAATTCATGTTCTTCCTGTGTGAGCAAACTATGACAATAAGTAATTATTTTTCATTATCAATTGTTAAAATAAAACCTTAGCTAATTGTTGGGATTTTTATCCTGTTTCAATGCAGCTGTAATGCAGATCTACATGGGGGTGGGGGGAGAATGTTAAAGTTTTTGTACTTGAAGAATTTAATAAAGTCAATACTTAGGTACCATTGTTTGGAAAAACTATCACAGTGGTGGCAAACCATGGCACTCCAGCTGTTCTTGAACTTCAATTCCCAGAAGCCCTGATCAGCAGGAGTGCTGACTTGGGCTTCTGGGAATTGAAGTCCAAGAACACCTGGAGTGCCAAGGTTAGCCATCACTGAGGGCATAGCCAGAGGGCATAACATTTAGATAGTAGCTGCTAATCTAACATGTCCCTTTGCTCTGTGGAAAATTATAACACTACTAATGTGTTTAAAGCAAATGCAAAACTTGCAGAGGACAGACTATGCTATACAGTGTGCATCTATTTCTGATGTTGGGTCATTTATTTGCAAATGTCATAGTCTGTAATAATAATTATGTGCTGTTGATTCTGACTTACAGCAGCCCTTTCCAGGGGCTTCTAAGTACAAAGTACTCAAAAGTGGTTTCCCGTTTCCTTTTTCTAGGGGTACAAAGAAGCTAGCAATTCTCCTAGGATGCAAATGGGGAATCAACTCCCAAACTCTGCCTTCACAGCCAGTTGCACAACTCGTAGAGCTGGTATACAAGGCCGCCGTCAGGGGGGGATAACCAGGACTCCCATCATGGGCCCGGAGCTGGCAGGGGGCCCAGCGGCGAACCTGTACTTCTTTTGTGTTTATTGTGAATTTTTCTAACTTCTAAAAACTTTTTTAAAAACTGCGGCTGGCACGCAGGCCCGGCATCACTGCGCATGCCCTGCTGTTGCTCTGCCCGCCACCACCCTGCCATCACTGATGAGGCTGCTGAGGGCCTCTGGTGCAAGTCGGCTGCCTCATCAGAGACGGGGTGGGTAGCAGCAGGCAGAGCAATGGCTGGAGTAGCGGAGGCAGTAGTGTTGGAAGTGGGAGGCAGGGAGAATTTGCCCCAGGCCCTTTCGGAAGGACGCTGCGGGACGAGGACAAGGGATGGAAGGCGGCCAAGCACACACTCACTACTTCCGATCACATCCAGCTTCCGGTTTCCCGTGCCAAAGCTCCACCCATGGAGCCTGCGAACTGGCCCGACTGGTGTGTGTGTGTGTGTGTGGGGGGGGGGAATTCTTTGCTTTCGTTTTCCTTCACCCGCAAAGGGCATTGTGCTCCCACCACAGTGCCAGGATGCGACTGGGGTGAGTGGCCAGCCCAGCCCCTGCCCATTGCTCACCCTGCTGCCTTCACCCCTCCTGCCCTTTGCCGATGCCTGCCTTGCCCATGGAGGTATAAAAAACAGGAGTTGTCACGATGTCACAAACTTGAAGCCAACTAATCTGAAAGTCCGCCATGTTAGTTGGCCCAAAACATTTGTTAATTGTGCTTTGATTGTGTGGAGTCATAAAAGTAGATCGGGGTTTCCCCTTTAATATCAGTGGGTGGGGAGTTGCGATCCCCCTTTCCACTTGCTCCCCTGGGTCCAGAAGGGTTGGGGGGACAAACCCCTTTTGCCCCCCCCAACCCTTCTGGACCCAGGGGACCAGAGAGAGGGGATTGATTCCACCCTCCAAATGCTCCATTTTTAAAGAGAAGAAACCGCTTGGTTTCTTCTCTTTAATAATGGGGTATCCTGCGGGGGGGGGATCCCCTCTCTACCGGGTCTGTCCCTCACAAACCTTCCAGAGCCAGGGGACCCAGCAGAGAGGGGATCCCCGCAGGACACCCCATTATTAAAGAGAAGAAACCAAGTGGTTTCTTCTCTTTAAAAATGGAGTGTTGGGGGGGTGCCCTCCCCAATAAAGGGGTACCCCCTCCCCAATAAAGTGTGAGCCATGGGGTGAAGTGAAGTGAAGCAAACAGCGGCTCCTGGTGGCCCCCCTGACTGGACAGACTCTGCCCTGAGGAACCGGGAGAGGGAGGGGCTTTTCTCAAGGGGAGGGGAGAAGAAGGGTCCCCTCCTCCTCCTCCCCCACCTGCCCAGGTGAAGACCAGATGAGGTCTGCTGCGAATGGGAACTCGGAAGTGGTGTCACACTATGTGGGGAGAGAGAGACCCTCACCTTCACTGACTCCCCTTGGGGCTCCTGAGAGGGGCTTTGCACCTGAGATCAACCAGTGCTGTCTCTCAAAGGAGCTAGGGGACATTTTTTGTGTGTGTGGGGGTCATTAACAGCCCAGGCGTTACTTTGAAGGGTTGTAATGTTGGGTGGGGGGTAGTGGCCCTTTGGGGAGGGGGTACTCAGGATGCGCCTTAGTAGTGCAGAAGTTGACACTGCTGTCTTGCAGCCAGAACGTTGTAAGCTCGATCTCTCCTGACAGGGATGCAAGGTTGACTCAGCCTCCTCCATCTTTCCGAGGTTGGTGAAATGAGTTCCCAGCATATTGGGGCAAAAGGCTAATTCACTTATGAACTGTCCACGGAAGGCACGAAGAGTAAGAACTTGCTGCTGTATTTTAATGTGAGCTTTTGTGGATCAAGTCCACTGGCTTTTTTGGCTATAAACAGGGATGAGTACTGAACTCTAGAGTCGGATATGACTAGCTTTCGAGCAAGGGCAACCTTTACCTAATAACAGAAGATCCCAGTTTGGTATTCAGATTTGCTGTGGTTAGTAAAGCTAAAGGTCTCCCTTGCTCAAAGGCCAGTCGTATCCGACTCTAGTGTGCAGTGCTCATCTCCATTTACAGCCAAAGAGCCAGTGTCTATGTTTGCAGAGGTTTTCATGGACATGTGGCAGGCATGACAAGATCACATGGTCATCCCAGCAAGTCACATGCCCAGATTTGACACTGCCCACATATTTGGCCACACCCACAGAGGGCATGGCTAAAATGTGGGGGGGGGGGGGGGGCAATAGGATTTCTCAGTCTGGGGCCCAGAAATTTCTGGTGGCGGCCCTGCTGGTATAAATATGACAGTAATACCTTTCAAACACTTGAGTTAGGGATAGGGGAAGCCAGGAATTTCACTATCTCTTACATTCAGAATTTATTAACTTCATTTCTTAAATGTCAAATATAAAGGAAGATAGGAATTTCGGGAATTTCTGCAGATAGACAAATGAAATTGGTTCCTATCTGAACTAGCAAAATTAAAATAAGTACAGCAACTCCAACTTGGGAAAGTTTATTTTGTAATTGCCTGCCTTGTTCCCATTGCAGACAAGGAGCTTCTCAAAAAAAGGGGGGGAGGGGAGTGATGGCAACCTATTTGTCTTCTTCTTGTGTTGTATGATTCCAAATATAGGCGTTCATCATGGCGATCAGTCATGAAGACTGTCTTGAGAATATAATGCAGTGGCCTTTCATCTGCCTTCCACATCACAGCGTGACACCCATACCGCTGATCCAGCTCTGCAAGTCACTTTCTGGCCTTGAGTCTTTTGGGCACGCAAAGTCCTCCTCAGCCCCAGGCTGGTATTGATGAATCTGATGCCCTCCATCAAGATTAATTCAAGTGGGATTTAATCCACTTGGGGACCATCATGCTTCCCTGTGGATTTTGCCAGCACCACTAGTCCTCAGGGTTGTCAGGTTAGTTAACCGCCACCTGATGCTCAGCGTTGAGTCACTGGCATTATGGTCTACTCTATTACCATAACCTGGCCAGACAGTTGGCAACCTATAGTGGAGCATTATAATCAAAGCTTAATAAAAAGAATGTCAGTCACAGAACTTTAGGAATTAAATACTCATAAACTCAGCAAGCATACATAAATCTGTCAGTTTTGGTTGCTCCCATATCAACTGTTTGCATTCCTTTTAAAAATGCAGTCATTTTAAAACTGTAAGTTCTTTCCATCTCAGACAGGAAGAAATTTGAACATTTTAGTAGACTTTTATTAAATATAAGCTAAAATGCAGTTCTCACACATTTTTAATCTGAATATGTCAAAGAAAGGAGTTTGAATTTCTATTTATTCCCACTCCAAATTCAGAGCTCTTTTTTTATCCTATGGAGAACTACATAATTCTGACAATTTCTTCTTCCTAAACATGTTCATAACACCAATTTAATCACTATAGAATGGTTGGGACCGGCTCTGTGTCTTGTCTTGCCTGAACATTCCTTTTTATGTCATAATATTCAGATTTTTGTAATACAGACAAAATACACAGATATAATTCTGTTCCCTGCAGAAATGAGAAGCTTTATTTGCTCCAGTGGATGAAAGTGTAACTCCAGATGATCTTAGGCTGTACATAGATAGGTTCAGTTAATTTGAAAGTTCATTTAAACCACCACAGATAAACAGAGAATAAGGTCTATGAAATGAAAGCGCGATACAAAAGAAAATACAGGAAAATCAATGAATTTCTAACAATTCAATGCAATGATAAAATGAAAAGTACAAAGCAGAAGAGTCTGGATTTAAGTATCAGAAGAAACCCTTTTATAAAGAACTAGCAGATTTTGCCCGGCAGTGCCGGGCATTTCAAAAATTTGTTGGGCAGTTAAGGGGTTTTTTTTGTTTTCCTGAACAAATGGTGCTGGGCTGTGTTCAATGGTTTTTAAAGGTTTTGTGATTTTGTGACTTTGAGGCGCTGCGTCTGCCTGTGGCGGACTTGCGCTCTCAGTGTGTGTTTATTTTTTATTTTTTGTGCGCCGGCTTCCTCAGTGCCGGGCTCTTTAAATTTGGTTTTGGAGAGTGAAGGGTTTCATTTGTGTTCTTGAACAAATGGTGCTGGGCTGTTTTTAATGGTTTTTAAAGGTTTTTTGATTTTGTGGCTTAGTGGCACTGCGTCCGCCTGTGGCGGACTTGCGCTCCCAGTGTTTGTTTTTTTAAAAAAATTTGATTTTATTTTTGTTCATGCAAATTTTATTTTGATTTATTTAATTTAAATATTTTTAATTGTAAATTTAATTTGGTGTTTTATTTTTTGGTTTGGTGTTTTGGTTTTTTTGAGTGAAAAGTGATTTATGGGGGGGGTTGTATTTTTTGAGAGTAGTGTGTATATTTTTGAATGTTGTGCTAACTTATTTTTTGCATTTTTGAATTTATCTTTGCAGTGGCAATGTTTTTGGATGTCTTTTTTCTTTTGGCCTCTGGGTGGGGGTGGTGAGCTTTGCTTCCTCTCTACCATTCTCCTCTTCTGTCCTCTGGGTGTCGCTTCCGGTAAGTGTTACTTCCTTTTTGTTGGTCATTCGAGTTCCTGTCACCATGAAGTGAAGACGTCTTCATGGTAAGCTCTCTGATTTATTTATTTATTTATTGGGGGGGCCTGAGTTTTTGTTGGGGGGGGCTGTTGTTTTTTGTTGTGTGTTTTTTGTGTATGTGTTTGTGTTCATTTTTTAAAGGTTAGATTTTTGTTTTTGACTGTTTTTGATTGTTTTTGGTTTGTTTTTTGGTGCGTCCTTTTTTTAGGGGGGTGCCTTTTGTTCTCACAGGCCATGCTTGGTGGCCCGTGGGAAGGAAGGGCACTTGCGGCGGGGGTGCCTTTTCTTCCCATGGGCCATGCTGGGTGGCCCGTGGGTAGGAAGGGCACTTGCGGCAGGGGTGCCTTTTCTTCCCATGGGCCATGCTGGGTGGCCCGTGGCTAGGAATGGCACTTGCGGGGGGGTGCCTTTTCTTCCCATGGGCCATGCTGGGTGGCCCGTGGCTAGGAAGGGCACTTGCGGGGGGTGCCTTTTCTTCCCATGGGCCATGCTGGGTGGCCCGTGGGTAGAAAGGGCACTTGTGGCGGGGGTGCCTTTTCTTCCCATGGGCCATGCTGGGTGGCCCATTGGGAAGAAGGGCAGTTGCGGTGGGGGGGGTGTGAGTTGCTTTTATGTTTGGCGCGCCGGCTGGCCCTTCGAACAGAAGGGCAGTGGCGGCCGGGTTTTTTGTTTGTACTTGTGTTTTTCGCGCGCCGCTGGCCCTTCAAATGGAAGGGCAGCGGTGGTGGGGGGTTATTTCCCCCCCCCATGGGCAATGCTGGCTCGCCCGTGGGGATGAATGGCAGTGGCGGCGGCTTTTTTTAGCTTTTATTTTTCGCGCGCCGGCTGCCTCAGCGTTTTGCGCACTAATGGCATGTAGGACGCTGGGGCTTGTAGTTTTGGCTGCGCATGTTTGGTTTCTGCGGCGGTTTTTCTTTTGCAGCTTTTTTTTTGATCGGCTGCGGTGCGTTTTCGAATGTTCCTTTTGCCGCGCTGCTCAGCCTGATTGGCTCTGGCGCGGCGCAGTGAAAGGAACTTTGGGAATTGAAGTTCCCTTTTTTGTTTGCGACTGGGGGGCTCCTGCCCCCGGGTCGAAAATTTCAACCCGACAGTTACCTGCGAACCCCGTTCAGGCGAGTGAACGGAGGCTCAGACGGGGCTAGTGGGGCCTGGTGCAACATCCTTTGTCACATTGCAACGGTTAACGCACCATTTTACATGTATAGATTATCCTCTAATCTT
Source organism: Bradypodion ventrale (assembly GCA_035047345.1). Classification (NCBI taxonomy): domain Eukaryota; kingdom Metazoa; phylum Chordata; class Lepidosauria; order Squamata; family Chamaeleonidae; genus Bradypodion; species Bradypodion ventrale. Next base: position 49,452,274 of record JAWDJE010000003.1, on the reverse strand, counting down.
CCATCAGCAAACTGTGTTGAGCAGTTGTTGGGCTAAACACTGAGAGAGAAAGAAGTATAGCTACCTATTCCAAGTAACAGGTTTTCGGAAGACTCAAAGAAATATACAGGAAAATCCAGATGGGGAAATCAGAAAGTAAAAGTAAAATGAAGTAGTAAAATTTATTTATTTATTTATTTATTTATTTATTTATTTATTTATTTATTTATTTATGGTATTTCTATCCTGCCTTACTCATTGCAAGATGACTCAAGGCGGCCTCCAACATATAATAAGACCATCAAAGCAAAACATTGATTAAAAAAACATCAGTTAAAACAACAGTTAAAAACATAGTTAAAAACCTAACAGAATCAAGTAAAAAAGTACAAGTTAAAATTTTTGACTTTATCACTGTGGTGTGTGAGAGTAAGTGAGTGAGAGAGAGAGAGAGAGAGAGAGAGAGAAAGTACTGTATGAGTAATAAATAAAAGGAGACAGTAATGGAGATGTAAAATCTCCCAGAAGGAGTAATCTAACCTATTGTAAAAACTTAAGCTTCTCTCAAAATCAGGACACACTAATCCCAAAAGCCCCAGAGCAGTCAAAATCTACAAAAGTAAAAGTACATGAGAAAAAGTGAACTGAAAAGCATGTGAGTGTAAATGAATTTATAATAACTGAGTAGTGGAAGGATGATGCTCTGTCTAGCTCAGGAGTTCTCAACCTTTTTAAGATGGGGGCTGGGTCATGCTCTCTCAGACAGCTTCAGGGCCCAGATGGCCATTTTGCTATTTCTCCACCACATGGCACTTCCTGGTGTGATGGAGGTGGTGGTGGGACACATGAATGGTGCAATGGGCCACATCTGGCCCGTGGGCCATAGGTTGAGAATCCCTGGTATAGCTGGTAATCATTTAACCAAGAACCAGGCTGGATTCTGATTAACTTTACTGAAACCAGATGAAACTGGGAATGTTTGGGGTTGTACAATGGATTTTTTTTTTAAAAAATTCTTGGGCTAAGGAAGAAATTATGCAGAATGGAATTATGGATTTTTAAAAATTCAAACCTGGCACAAACCAAAAGCTGTAAAATTTAGCAGTCTTTATATGTAGTTAACTTGACATGTTGGTGTTTCTGAACAGTCATGGCAGAGTTTCAAAATCTGCCCTCTGTGTGCCAGCTTTAGGATGATTTTTACATACATGTCATTTGCCTTTAATAACAGAGTGGCATGTATCATCAGTCACTACTGTCTGCTTCATTCCCACACACCATCTTCCCTTCCCCATCACCCCAATGAATGGCTTTCTTATAATTAAGCCATTTTATTTTCAGATATTTTTGGATGGGTGTATTGTTGTCAGAAGGGGAGAACATTTAAAAGAAGAGGATCCCAGGGATCACTCACCTCCACCCTTATTTTCCCCATAGAAAGAAATGGATTTAGGAGACATGAAAGCCCTTGAGCTGCATATTACAGACCAGACCACCCAAGTTTCTTTGTACTGTGCTTTGAACTATTGTGTTTGTTTTATAGTAACACAGTGCCAAATATCCATGTTGAGTTTCAGTAATATATTTATCCCAGTTAGTTTTTCTTATGCCATTTTAAGCAATCTGGTTATTTGCAGTATGTTTTTAAAGGGTCTAGGCATACATAGATAATTAAAACATTTTAATGATTTATAACATGCCATGCTGTCTCACCCATTGTTTCATTATCTAAAGACTAAAGTGTAGTAATTATAGTATAAAATAAAGCATTGAAAAGTATACTGCTTAACTGGAACAGTCACGTTTGGCTCAGGATCTTTAAAAGTTGCAGTCCTTTCCTAGCCAGGTAGAAGAAATTTATTGGGCCCATAATCCACCATTTCACTCTATACAGTGTGAAAGGAAGACTCTTTGAACAAGGAGAATGTTGTGAATTACTTCTTAAAACAGGGAATGCTTCTATACTTACTACTGGGTTTTAGCCATTGACGTGGTATTTTTTGTTTCCTTTTTTAATTTTAATAACTTTATATGTTACATAAAATGCGATCACTATAACCAGTACATTCCAGATTACAAGGTGAACACAAATTCCTTGTTACAACATCTTCCACAGATACTGATCTGTTTTCAGACACAATTCAAAGTGCTTTGTTCTTTGTTTTCATGATTTTCGTGTTCAGGGAATGAAGAAGCAGACGAATGAAGTAGTGAAATTCAGCTCTTTAATAATGGGGTTTGAACACAGTTTGGATGGGGCAAAACTCGGACTTATATACACTATAAACAGTAACAGTAACAATAATACAACAAGCCCATTGGCTAACAGAGTGTGCACATTTTTGATCCACTTATTTGCATAAGAATAGATACATGAGAAAAGATACATTCCGCTCCTACAACGAGCCCATTGGCTAACAGAGTGTGCACATTTTCAATCCACTTATTTGCATAAGAATAGATACATGAGAAAAGATACATTCTGCTCCTGTCAGAAAACACAGTGAACATACATAACAATGATCTACACTACCTATACCATTGGTGCATGCCAGAGGTGGCACTCACAGCCTTCTCTGTGGGCATGTGTGCCATCATCCCTGCACAGAGTTAGCCCCACCCCTCTGCCCAGCAGCCAATGGCAGCACTTCCTCCTCCCCCCAGCACAGAGTTCGGTCTGCCCAGCTGTCCAATAAGAGCACTTCCTCCCTCCCTCCCTCCCTCCCTCCAGCATAGAGTTTGCCCTGCCCCTCTGTTTGGGCACTCGTCTCTAAAAGGTTCGCCAACACTGACCTATACAATCTGAAAATAAATTTTTCTCAAGGAACCATATGCTCTGTCAACAGAACGCTAAGGTGCACTTGGAACAAAAAAGAAGTGAACTATTTTTATTATGAAAATAATAAAAAGTTTCCCATTTTCTTTTTAGTTTCTTCATTTCTGTCTGCATCAGTCTTTAGTTTGTAGCTTTTGCCTTTAGGAGAGCTAGATTGGTTGCAAGCATCTCATTAGATGCTCAGTGTCCTCCTGCAGCTAGTGTCTTTCTGATATTGGCTCCATCAGTTTCTATCAATGTCCCAGTTCCCTAGATGTCAGATCACATCTTCAGTCAAGGTTACACATGATAATAATTTCTAGCAACGTTTCATGAATTTAAGACTTCATTTTTCCATTGTGCCATTTGTTTATTTCTGATTATTTTTATTTAAACAAAAATTAATATCATTTAAGGGCTAGTAAGTTGATATTGCAGAACAGTCAACTCATGGTACCTTGGGGAGAAGGGCTCTTTTTTAAAGTGTGGTTCCATTCTAGCTTATCTGCCCACGGAGTTCTTTATGTCTCTGTAAGCCTTATAGAGGGACTGCAGTGGCTCAAGTGGCTAAGACGCTGACTGGGAGGCGGAAGGTCAGCAGTTCGATTCCTGAGTACTGCAAGACGGAATGAGCTCCCGTCTTTGTCCCAGCTCCTGCCAACCTAGCAGTTCAAAAGCAAGAAATTGCAAGTAGATAAATAGGGACCACTTTGGTGGGAAGGTAAACAGTGTTCCGTGCGTTCCGGTGTCTAGTCATGCCTGCAACATGACCACAGAAATGTGTGCAGAAGCAGACAGTGCTGGCTCTTCAGCTTTGAAACAGAGATGAGCACTGAACCCTAGAGTCGGATACGACTGGCTTTCGAGCAGGGAAACCTTACCTTTACTAAGCCTTATAGTGTAAAGCTTCAGGGAGTGCTGAGGAAATTATATGGCAGAATGTCAATTGTCATGCCCTTTTGTAAGATAATATACAAGTCTTTATTGTAGCATACAGTACTTACAGTCAAGAATTAGCAGGAAGGAAAGTGAAATGCAGTGGCTGAAATCTTGGTACATTACTTAGAATAATAATATTATGTTCCATCAAGTCCATTTTGATTTATGGCAATACTTTCCAGGATTTTCTAGGAAGAGAATACACAGATGTGATTTAGCATTCCCTTCTTCTAGAAGCCCTGGGTCTGTGAAGCTTGCCCTTAAGTACACGGGCTGGCTCTTTTCCTAGAAAACACAGTAGGATATCAAATTCCATAGTCAGGTACTTAAGCCATTGGGCTATGCAGCCAGTCACAAACAAAATAGTCCCATTGAATCAATGGGGATTTAGTGAGTCAACATCTATGTAAGTTCCATGGATTCGATGTGCCTAATCTAGTTGCTAGTAACTGTGCTAAGCAACAAGATTTAAGTCTATACAAGCTTCCAGAATGGCAACACTTTTGAATTTCTATGGTGCATCATTTTACCTGAATGGTATTAATTCATCAAAGTACAATCTCTTTAAATATTTTTATGTCTGCCTTTAAAAATGAGATATCTGTACTGCTGCCTGTTATGTTAAGATATATAATATCTAAAATATGTAAAGCATGCATAGGGTCTTGAACATTTACTTAAGCTTATGTGGAAGGACTTGCTTTTCAACAGTAGTTTGTTCCTATGTCTTAGATGGGCTGAGAGCCCTTGTGGCAAAGTGGTTAACCTGTCATACTGCAACCAAAAGGTTGTGAGTTTGACAAGCTATGAGAAACCTGGGGAACATAATGAAATGTAGAGACATCACCTAGAAAACAAAAATTCGCATAGTCAAAGCAATGGTATTCCCGGTGGTAATGTATGGTTGTGAGAGTTGGACCATTGGGAAAGCTGAGCGCAGAATAATAGATGCCTTTGAAATGTGGTGTTGGAGGAGAGTCCTGAGAGTCCCATTGACAGCAAAGAGAACAAATAGGTCAATATTAGATGAAATCAACCTTGACTGTTTATTGGAAGGACAAATAGTGAAGATGAAGCTAAAGTACTTTGGACATCAAATGAGAAGGGAAGACTCACCTGAGAAGGCCTTGATGCTGGGAAAGGTGGAGGGCAAAAGAAGAAGGGGGCGGCCAAAGATGAGATGGCTAGATGGTATTGTAGACACAATGGGCACAGAACTGGGCAGGCTGAGGAGGATGGTGGAGGACAGAGGTGCCTGAAGGGCAATGGTCCATAGGGTCGCAAAGGGTCGGAATTGACTGTGCGACTGAACAACAACAACAAGGTTGACTCAGTCTTCCATCCTTCCAAGGTCAGTAAAATGAGTACTCAGCATGTTGAGGGTAAAACGTTAATTAACTTGTGAACCACCCAGAGAGTGCACTAAGCGCTATGAGCAGTATATAAGTGTGATTGCTTTGCTTTGTAATGTCTTCCCCATTATCTTCCCAGGGACCAAGGGTTCTAAAACATATTTTAGAAAACGCATCCTTGTGGGATTGAGAATAGATTTGTTTGAAGCAATGTTTAATGCTTTGAAACCCTATTTGTTTATATACTAAGACAGGAGTTCTCAACCTTTTTAAGCCAGGGGCCAGGTCACGCTTCCTCAGACAGCTTTGGGGGCTGGATGGTCATATTGCCCTTCCTCCACCACATGGTATGGAGGAGGTGGTGTGGGGCCACATGAAATGTTGCTGCAGGCCACATCTGGCCCATGGGCAACAGGTTGAGAATTCCTGTACTAAAACAATTCATATCTTATTTGGATCCAGCAATCTTGATTCAAGTATGCCATCCTACTTGGCAAGGTATGTCAAACAGAAAAAACTAAATGAATTTATTAATGGGCTACCATTTTAACTTACTGCAATGTTCAGGGAGTCTAGAAGATCATAATGGCCTGTCACCAAAATCAGAAGCTATCAATGTAGGATTCCCCCAACCAAGGGCTCTATGTCAAAGGCCCTCCAACACAAATCAGTTCCTGTCTAACATCTTCAAATGCTAGAGATTTAGAGCAAAATCCTATCCTGTCAAGGTGACTAAAGTCCAGCTGAACTGTGCTGAATCTAAATCTTTCACAGCCTGGGGATATTCCAACAGACTAATGCCACCTGGGTCTATCTGTTTTCCAGTATCCTTATCTGTATCCTTATAGTGGAGGAAGTTTGGGTCTGTTGTAATACAGCTCCCTGCATCACCTCAGTCCTTCTCTGCCCCCATTTTTGGCTTTTCTGCTGGTGGACCTTCACAGCAGCTGAGCCATTCTGCTGAAAGATCCCCTTACCAATAGATCTTTGAGATTGGCAGGCAGAAAACGTTTCTGCCCATATAAGGGCATTTCTGTCAATGTAGAGGAATTTCTACTTGCACATTTGGTGTGCAATAACAAATGCCCATGCTGACTTCTTAAACTGAGGCTTTCTAAGATGCATGGAAGAGATATTGGATTTGTAAGGATATGATGAGGCTTCCTCACTGGTGGATTGAAGACAGCTGCTACTAAACGTTCATTGAGTTGGAAACTCGAGAAAACATTTTACAGGAGCCCAACTGATAACTTCCACAAAATTTTCCAAATGATCCAACAAAGGATAATGATACCTCATTACCCTGTGGTAGTTAGGAGAGTCTAAATGGAAATCAACCACAGACACAATGTGCTATTAATTCTTATTTAAGAAATAGGTTTTTTTTGTTTGATGCACAGTTTTTTCCCCCCATTGAAGATTCTCCTTTGATAAAATAGGTACTATCAATGTGGAGAATATCCTTGGTGAAACAGCTGTTCTTGTTCACCAGAATTTTTTTCTGATAATTTTCTAATCTGATTCTGAGAGACAAGCCATATATAATCAAACTATACCTGCGTTAACCGTTGGATTCTGGCATGCATGCCTGCACCCGTCCTTACTACCCCCTACCGAGCCACCTACACTTGCCTTAACCCTGACCAACCATCGCCGAAAGGGTCCGGCAGTTGCCAGTGGGGCAACCACCCCACGAACGCGGCCCAAAAAACTACAAAGCTGAAGGGCACAAGCGTGGAGGAGGATGGGCAGCCGGCGTGGCCATTTAAAAAAAACCGTGCCGTGGAAAAGTCCAAGCTGCAAAAAGGTAAGTGGGGAGAGGGACTGGGGGGGCAGTGCCCAGGAACCACGTTGCCCACCCGCCCCACCACCTTGCTCCCCCCAATCCATAACCCCCAACCTTACCTTTTGTGGTTTGGGCCTTTCCCTACGACATGGCCTTCTCCGCTGGGACGCAAACCAGTCTGTCCTCCGATCCTGCTGGCGTCGAGGCCTCAATGCCGGCAGGATTAGAGGACAGACCGGTGCACATTCAAACTCAGAAGGCCACGTCGGGGGAGACAGGCCAGCCAGCAAAAGGTAAGGGGGTGGGCAGGGACAGCAAGAAACCATGCCACCCACCCCACCACCTTGCCCCCCAATCCCTGCCCCCCTTACCTTTTGCCTGCTGGTCTGTTAGCCCAGGGAGGAGACCATGGCCGAATCCTTCGGCCATGCGTCCTCCCTGGGCAGTGGAAAATGCAAGGGCACCAAAGGTGCCCACAGCACACTTCCCATTCGCCTGGGAACAAAGGGCCAAAGGGCACAGCCACTGCCTCCTCTATAGACAGCAGGGAACACAAGGGTGCCTAAGGCGCGCAGCGAAACCTCCCGTTCACCCGGGGAGGAGATAGTGACTGGGTCCTTTGGCCCTGCGTCCACCACGGGTGCCAGTCAAACTGCCCTCCCCTCCCAGGAACACCCAACCTAAAAAATACAAACACAAATAAATAAACAAAAAACAAATAAACAACAAAACAATCAACAACAAACACAACAAAACACAGCTGAAATACCAAAAGCTAATGAAAAAACATGAAAAACTAATTAAAACCACCTACAACATTACAACAACACGCAAAAACCTTACTCAAAATCGAAAAACAACACAATGTACAAAAATAAATACGAACAAATTCAAAATAACAACCAGAAAAATAAAAACCAAAAAAAACATAGAAAATCCAAAAACAATACTAAACACCAAGCCAAAACACTAAATTAAATAAACAAACACACTAATTAAACCAACCAGCCCAGCACCCCAAAATCCCAACAAAATGGGAAAAAAATAACCCAAGACAACTTACGAAACATGTCCTCTCACTATGCCTTCCCCGGCAGAACTGAAGAAACAAAGAAAGGAAAAACTCTTAATCACAGCCCCACCAAGAGGCCGGAAGAGTATCCTACAGGCAAATAAAATTTAAAAAAAATCCAAATATCATTTAGCCAAACTAATAAAAATAAAATAAAACAAAAAACACAAAATCCACAAGCAGAAAAGCTAATTTATTTTAGAAAAAATCTCCCCACAAACAAACAACAACAAAGAAAACTAAAACAAAACCATTCTTCCAAATTTACTCAACACCACCCAAACCACCCCTAACCACCAAAATACACATTAAACATGCCCGGCTTGCCGGGCAAAATATGCTAGTCTTTCTATATGTTTGGGGTGGTGGGATTTCTAGTCTGGAGGAGGGTGGGCATGAGTGGACATGCTGTTCAGATCAGTGCCTGTTTTTATTTTGTTTTTATTGATAAATGGACAGAGGGGAAATTAATGTATAGATTTTCAGTGATGCTGCAAGATGACCAATGCTTTACTGTGGGATGAATACAGTTGCTATATTTAAATACTCTTGGCTTCCCTTAGCCTTCATCCAGACTGTGAAGATATCACCTGTATACCTCTACTATGTAAGCATTTTCTCACTAGTCTAAGGATATTTTGTAGCTTGCCTATGAATAAATTAATTTAATTATTTCTGCTTGGAATGCCTTGTTTATATTTATGCTTATGTTTATTGGATTTATACACTGCTCTACTTGGCAAAGGCTGACTCAGAGCGGCTTACAGCAAGTTAATACAAATACAATAACAATATAATGATACAGAAAATAAATAGTCAATTCGCGTACAATAGATTCCACGATAATAATACAATATCTCAGCACAACATGTCAGAATAACAACAGTATGTCAAAAGGGCATATCCAACATAAAAATACAATGCAATGCAATACAAGTACAGTTCCAATATCACAAAATGAAAAAATACAATATAACATATATGGTGCAAAATACAATAGATACCAAATCCAGTAGATACAAAATACAATGAAAAATAACAATAATCCATGACTCACTCCTTCTCTTGACAAATCCGCAGAACAAAAATAACGGCCACGGAAGTCCTGGTCATGGCAGTGCCTGGGATGCCTGGGATGCTAGCAGGTGTTGGGCTGGCTTGGCATCCGTCTTCACAGGGGCCTCCCCACCCCACCGGGAGAGCCAAAGGCAGTAGCAAAGGTTCAGCCACCTCGACAGCCTTTTAAAAATCCCGGGCTGGAGGCAGGGCTTGGGACACCAGCAGGTGTTGGGCTGGCTCACCGTCCATCTTCACGGGGGCCTCCCTGCCCCACCGGGAGCACCGAAGGTGGTGGCATACTTGCCAAGTAGGATGGCATACTTGAATGAAGGTTGCTAGAACCAAATAAGATATAAATTGTTTTAGTATATTTTAAAAAGGGTTTCAAATCATTAAAAATGGCTTCAAACAAATCTATTCTCAATCCCAGAAGGATGCATTTAATCATTTAAAACATGAATGTATTGATGATTAATGAAACAGAAATATTTCAATGTCATAACAAGATGTTTAAACTCTACTCAGTTATATGGAGATTCAAAGGCAGAAATAAATACAAATGTTCTCTACTAAAGAAGAAAAAGAGCAGAAAGATTCAAATCCGTATTTACAATTATGCCATTAGATTGTGTCACATATCTACATCTATGTATACAAAGGTTGGCCTGAGACTCAACATTTAAAAAAAAACCAAGATAATGGCCATCGGCCATATCACTCCCTGGCAAATAGAAGGGGAAGAAATTGAAGCAGTGACAGACTTGACCTTCTAGATCCAAATTCACTGCAGATGGTGAATGCAGCCATGAAATAAAAAGATGATTAATTCTTGGGAGGCAACCTATGAGAAACCTAGGGAACATAATAAAAAGTAAAGACACCAACAAAAGTTCGCACAGTTAAAGCAATGGTATTCCTGGTAGTAATGTATGGCTGTGAGAGCTGGACCATAAGGAAGGCTGAGCGCAGAAGAATAGACGCCTTTGAAATGTGGTACTGGAGGAGAATTTTGAGAGTTCCCAGGACAACAAAGAGATCAAATAAGTCGATCCTGAAGGAAATCACACCCGACTGCTCTTTGTATGTCACGGGAGGAAAAAATCCTGATACCATGAAAATGCCCAAGCAGAGATATGGTCCAGCCGGCTGCTTGAGGAGAGCACTTGTCATGGGCAATTCAAAGGAAGACATTTATTCTCATTATTTTACTGTGTGATGTTAGGAATGCTTAGCTAATTTACTGATTTATGAAGTAATGCCAATTATTAGGTAGTTGCATACCCAGGTGTTAGTTTGATATTTTTCACCCATGTACATTGACGCCATGACTCAAGGAAAGGAGTCTGGGAATCTGACAGATAGATCCATCTCAGAAGATAACGGGATGGAACAATTAGATAAACAAGGTATCACGTACCACACTCGTGCGAAGTTGCAGCTGGACGCCTTGATGTCCAGTCTGACTGTCTCTTAGATGACATAATTGGGATTTTTCACATTTTTGAAATGGTGGGTGTGAGGAGTTAAATGGTATAAAAACCCAAGCCTTTTTCTCTCTTTAGGAAGAGGGAGGGTCAGTGATCTCAAGCTCAGTGAGATGCTGTCCATTTTTCCTTTACCTTAGCTATTAGACAAATGCCGGTCTAATATCCTATGGGGGGTCTTTCTGGCCCCATACTTAGTTTATGTAGCTAGGTTAGTTAATCATGTTTGTTTTATGATTTGTATTTTGAAATGTCTATTTTATCCGCATATTAATCTACCTCTATTTTGTAACCAATAAAGCTGCTATATTTGAAGAAGATAGTAGTGGCTTATTTTGTTCTCCTCCAAGCCTTGAAAGAGGAGAATTCTAAGGATCCAGCAAACCCATAAATTAAAGGGTTTAGTCAGGAAGGGAGCTCCAGGAGGGGAGAAGAGAAGGCCTCAGTGAGTTTTGTTGTGAGAAGCCTTATCGGCCGCCGGAACCTTCTCTGAACTGAGGTAATTATTTATCTTTCAAGAAAGCTGGATTCACAGAGTGCCATCGGGAGCGAGGCAGTGTGAAAGGCAGTGTTTGGGTTAAAGAAGAACATTCTCATAAATCCCACATTGCTAATTTTAATTGTCAGCTAAGCCTGAATAAACAGAGGTACAGTGAATCTCAAAATGCTGTTTGCTACAGAGTCAATTAGCAAAAGAATCCTCTGTGAGAAGAGTAATATTCACGGCTGCCCTGGCACTATAAATCTTTTAGACTACTTTCTGTAGAATAGCACAGAGTAGTTTAGTCTGAAAGAGGAGAGACTTCCAACAGCACTCACGAACCACCCCAACCAGTATCTTTCATTGCCAAATTTCAGTAGCAGATAAGAATATAGGAACAATAGTGCATTCAATAGAAAGGGAGCAAAATGGGTTGCATAATGAACAGTAGAGAGTATTCAGCCATAGGTACATTCGGCATACATTGTTTCTAACATTAGGGTACCGTGTGAGAATCATGCAAGCTACAGTACATGCCTGATTGGTTAGAACAGCTAAGATAGCGTGCTAGCCTCGTGAAACTTGCGTGATCAGTCTCTCTATAGCAGAAGCTTAGACCTTTATTACTGACATTCTTTCAGGGGAATATTGAAACATAGTAAACATCTCTCGGGAGGAACTCATAAGGCAAACAGGAGTGTTTGCACTCTCATGAACTTGGCTTATGGTTCATCCCTATCATATTCCCACATGCCAAACCCCCCCCCCCTAATTCCAACATGTCCCCCTTTTGGTTTTAAAAGAAGGATTGAACAGCAGATTATACTTTTTACCCTTGAAATTTCTTTTCAACATCATGATTTCTTTACCAGTTAATTTTGCTGTATTACACTGCATAAATGAACGGCATTGGAGAAACAAGTTAGGAACACATTGGATGCAGCAGCAAAGAAGTATGAGGAAACAACCACCAATAATCAAACACATGAGCAACTGATGCACCCAACCAATTCCAGGCAGCCAGTACCAGAATGATTGCCACCAATCATTAATGGTGCCTCGGAAGGGTGCATCCTTAACCATATCCTCCATGGCATTGATAGTATGAGTAATATTAGCTTGGAAATTAGAAATGTATATGCAACAATGTGAGTGAATGAGAGCACAAACTCCACCTTTGCTGGCAAGCACTATATCTAAAGCATATCGATTCTGGAGAACAACCTCTCTGATTTCGCCCATTTCTTGGTTGGCCAATTTTAGGGCTTTGATTGACTCATTAAACATGGCAACAGTCCAATTAGCCAAGATATGAATATCTCTGTAGTTGGAAGATGTGCCAACAGCCGGAATAATGGCTTTTCCAACCTCTGACCAACCAGACCATTTCAAAGGATGGGAGGCTTGATGGTTGTGAAGCCGAGCTCCCTGAATGGAGGATGAAATCATGACGGATGGTAAGAGATGCCCAAGCGTGCAAGTGCCAGTCCACCAGGGGGAAATGAACCTATAAGCTCTCCGGCCACATAGCAGCCAGAGGTTCCCCAACAAATTAGTGATTCCCCACCAAGGACTGACCACCTGACGTACCATGGCCCGTACAAGATTGCATACTTGAGTGCAGTGTGTGCGATTGCCCATTACTTGTTCATGACCTTCATATTCAGTGACACGTGTGTAGTCCTGGTTGGAGGTATTGAGCGCTGGCCACTCTGAAAGACAATTGAAAGTTTTTGCACAATAGGGACACTCTCCCACTTTGGTGCAGTTTTTGCCAGTGCTATTGCTATAAGACCAGCATAATGCAGCCCTCTCTTGGATTCTGTCCCCTATGGCCAATATGACATTAGTACCAGCTTGCTTAACTAATACTCCAGGCATGGGCGGGGGTGCCTTCCATTGGGAGTCATTGAGTGGGACAGCATGAAAAACCAAACCTCCGTGGGCTCTAGTGGGCATATGCATGCATATCCAACAATCACCATAATTCAACTTTTTTGCCATAATCTGAGCATCTAACACAAAAGCATTATTTTCCCAGAGACCTTGCTCTGGTATTCCAACAGGTTCAAGGTTTATTCCATGTTCCAGGCACTGCTCCGATATTTCAGTGGGCCTGGGAGTGGGTAACAGTCCATTTTTCCCCAGTCCCTGCTTCAGTTTTCAGATGGGCCTGGGATTACGTGAAAGTCTGTTTTTTCCCCATCCCTCCTCGGGCATGTCAATGAGTTCAGGTTGAAATGCAAATTGTCCATTTTACGGCATCTCCACCAGTGTTCCGGTGGGTCCGGGACTAAATGCAATTCCCTCTCCCACCAAACAAAGCAGAAGTCCAATCACTATGACAGTAGAATTAGCATTTATTGTTGTTGATGTTCAGAAGTTAGTTTCTGACCCATTGTTACTCACCCTGGGAGCCGAAGCTGAAGGACACGTCTCGAGGCCTATTTCCAGGCGAGGGTAAGTGATCGTTGCCATTGGTTGCCTCACACGGGGCACCACTTGCTGCGGGAGGAAAAAATCCTGATACCATGAAAATGCCCAAGCAGAGATACGGTCCAGCTGGTTGCTTGAGGAGAGCTCTCACGAACCACCCCAACCAGTATCTTTTATTGCCAAGATTCAGCAGCAGATAAGAATACAGGAACAATAGTGCATTCAATAGAAAGGGAGCAAAATGGGTTGCATAATGAATAATAGAGAGTATTCAGCCGTAGGTACATTCGGCATACATTGTTTCTAACATTAGGGTACTGTGTAAGAATCCTGCAAGCTACAGTATGTGCCTGATTGGTTAGAACAGCTAAGATAGCATGCTAGCCTTGTGAAATTTGCATGATCAGTCTCTCTATAGCAGAAGCTTAGACCTTGATTACTGACATTCTTTCAGGGGAATATTGAAACATAGTAAAGGGATGCAGGACATCTCTTGGGAGGAACTCATAAGGCAAACAGGAGTGTTTGCACTCTCATAAACTTGGCTTATGGTTCATCCCTATCAGATTCCCACATCCCCCCCCCCCATTATTCCAATACTTGTAAGAACAAATATTGAAGATGAAGCTAAAATACTTTAGACACCAAATGAGAAGAGAGGACTCATTCGAGAAGGCCTTGATGCTTGGAAAGATCGAAGGCAAAAGGAAACAGGGGCAGCAGAGGATGAGCTGGCTAGATGGCATTGTTGACGCAATGGGCACAGAGCTGAGTGTGCTGTGGAGGATGGTGCCTGGTGTGCAGTGGTCCATGGGGTCGCAAAAGGTCGGACTCAACTATGTGACTGAACAACAAATGTAAACATAGAGATGCAGCTCTATCTCTTACTTTCTGTTTCAGTATATCTACTCTACATGGTTAAGCAGATAGATTCCACTTTATTATCATGCCTCCATCCTATAGCATGGAATTTGCAGTGTGATGAGGTAACTCTAAGTGTGGGGTTGTCTCCAGGCTACAGTCTTAAAGGGTGCTCTTTTAAAGCAATCCTTCTATCTGGTCCCAATTGCATCAGCCTATTCCAAACAAAGAGGTGCCTGCCGCTGATACGGAACCAAAGCAGGGTTAGACTGTTTTGCAAACTGCAGAACATTGTCTGCTCTTTGACAAATGAAGCAAACCAGACAGCGCTATCTGTTATCTAACATGTGATCTAAATCGTCAGATCACATCCTCATTAAACTATACATTCCTAGCTTCTGTCAAACAGAGCCATGACAGGTAAAGAGATATTGAACAGCTGTAACTGTAGTATAATTAAAGTCTTCAGGAGTCTTTAATATCTAATTAGGTAATCTGAAGGCAACACAATAGCTCAAAAATCTGTCTAATTCTGAAGATCTCATGTGCTAATATAGGGTATTAAAACCCTAACTGCAGTAAACAATGCTGTAGGTTTTTTTATATTTGATTCCATCTATTTCATGCTCTTAGACATTTACACATTCCTAAAAAAACATGTCAGAAATTATTCAGATCACTTATGGCATACACAATAATTTAAATTAGCATATGTAGTTTGATGCAAATTTTGGCCTTTTTGGATATCTTTTTTGGCCATACATCAAGTGGCCACTTTATGTATGATTTCTGGTGGGAGCGGGACGGGGGTTATCCATCCGTCCTTGTTGTTCTTGACCTCTCGGTGGCCTTCGATACCGTCGACCACGGTATCCTTCTGGAACGGCTCAAAGGACTGGGGATCCAGGGCACTGTGTTGTCCTGGTTTTCCTCTTTTCTGGAGGGCCGTACCCAGTCGGTGTGGTTAGAGAGTGAGAGGTCCAGCCCTAGGCTCCTCAAGTATGGGGTGCCTCAGGGCTTGGTGCTCTCTTCTCTCCTATTTAACATCTACATGAAGCCACTGGGTGAGATCATTCATTCCCACGGGGTGCGGTACCATCAGTACGCGGATGACACCCAGTTGTACATCTCGGCCCGTGGGGACCCCAGTGATGCTGTTGAAATCCTATCCGGATGCCTGGAGGCCATTGGGGTCTGGATGGGGGCCAATGGGCTTCGGCTGAATCCCAGCAAGACAGAGTGGCTGTGGATAAGAGGCCTCGTGTTATCCAGGGAGCTACTATCTTTGGTACTGGATGGGGCTGTTTTGCCCCAGACAGACCCAGTGCACAACTTGGGGGTCCTTCTGGACTTGCGGCTGCTGCTACAAGAACAGGTAGCGGCTGTGGCCAGGAGGGCTTTTGCCCAACTTCGGGTGATTCGCCAGTTGCGCACGCTCCGGGACCGGGGCTCCTTGCTTATGGTCACCCACGCTCTAGTCACTTCCCGACTAGATTATTATAATGCACTCTACATGGGGCTGCCCTTGACAACCATTCGGAGGCTGCAGCTGGTCCAGAATGCGGCAGCCTGGGTGGTGATGGGATGCGGACGATATGCCCACGCCTCACCGCTACTTCGGGAGCTGCACTGGTTACCAGTTTGTCTCCGGGTGCAATTCAAGGTGCTGGTTTTGACCTTTAAAGCCCTATATGGCAATGGGCCAGGATACCTTAGAGACCGCATCATCCTAAGAGTGTCTGCCCATCCAACCAGAGCGGACCGGAGAGGCTCTCTAATAGTGCCATCAGCTAGGGGTGCACATCTATCCAGCACCCAAAGGAGGGCCTTCTCCATGTCCACACCAACCCTCTGGAGCCTCCTGCCAACAGATCTAAGACTTCAAAGAGAATTGCTGCCCTTCAGGAAAGGATTGAAGACCTGGCTGGCATGGCAGGTGTGGGGCCCTAATGGGAACACGGTCCCCACCTGCTGGCTTATGTAAACAATTAAGAACTCTCTCTTCTTCTTTTTATAGTGGGTGGGATGGGTGGGTGGGATATGGGTCTTTTAAAGTGGGTGGGATATGGGTCTTTTAAAGTGTTTTTATGTATTTTTAGAACTTGTTGTAATGCCGCCCTGAGTCGGGTTCTGCCTGAGTGGGCGGCATATATAAATATGACTATTAAATTAAATTAAATTAAATTAAATTAACCTAGACAGTTTAATCTAATTAAAATCAATGGGAATTGAGATGACTAATGCTAGATCCAACACCATATATTTCCTAGATCTGCATCATGTTATATGAACCGTTTGTCATTACCTGAGTTTCAGATATTCAAAGCTATGCAATACACATTTGTTTTACCAGCTTTGTTGTCCAATAAAAAATAAGAAATCAAAAAAATACCTAAAGATATAGTGAGTGTGTTAGTATCACTTTTTCAGTTTAATATACGCTTTCCCTGAGATTTGTGCAAATGTCTGAGTGTAAACTCCAGCATATTTTCAATTTTTTTGTCCTTTCTCAATTTGTATGTTTAGTTCTAATAGCACTCGCTTAATGAAAGGTCATACATTAGATGGGTCAAGTGTCCTCTTCACAATACATTTATCCCATTAGTTAAAGACCATTCCAAAGAACATGCATCACTGAGCCAGGCCAATGTGTGTAAATAGGTTTAAGTAGTTTCTCTTGTCTTCTGAAAATGTTCTCCATTGATGAAAGTCACATTACAACTTCAAGACAGCTTATACCACAGCATGCTATTTTGTGTTGGCCAAAATAAAACAATAATTTTATTGCGAGATTATTACATAAATATTAAAAGATGCATACTAGTAAGAAGAAGAATGGTGTAGCTGTAGAGCTGTCAAAGAAAGAAAGTCACAGTATACTTAATTCATTATTTTTTTCTTATTCTGTACTTAAATTGATAGTTGGCTAACGAACAATTGTACTGTTAAAAAGGGAGGGTGCAAAAGGCGGCGGCGGCGGTGTTGGCTTTACTTCCCTGGGCGATGGAGAGTCTCCGGGGAGGGGACAGGAAGTCCTCCCATGCAGCAGCGGCGGCTTTTCTGCCTTCTGAGCAGGTGGGGCTCAGAAGGCGGCGGCAGCACCTGCTTCACCTCCCTGGACAATGGAGAGGCTCTGGGGAGGGGAGGGGAAGTCCTCCCATGCGGCGGTGGCGGTGGCGGCAGTGGCAGCTTTTCTATAGTCTTCATGAATAGAGGTGAACCTACTTCTACATGTTGTCCCACCAATGTTAAAGCTCTCAAATAAGGAAAACCATACTATGCCTTTCAGTTTGTTGTAATAATTTTAAAACTAAATGATAAAATAGCTTAATTAAATACATAATAGATATAGAAGATTAGATTAGAGGTGACACTTGGTCCAGGAGGCCTTTTGCAGGCTGTGGAAAAAAATAGAACACAAGCTATTTTTCCCACAGCCTGAAGAAGGCCCCATGTCCAAAATGTCATCTCTAATCTTATTTTCTATTTCTAGTGTATATTAAAGCTGCTCTGTTTGTGCCACTATCGTTAACATTGTGTCAGTGTTTCCATTATAAACCCCTATTTTCAAGGTTTGTAACTCAGCCATAAAAATTTGCTTTGGGCTGAAACTTGGCAAACAAGTTCTAGGACTGAAATATATAGAACTCTGTATGTGTGTGTGTGTGTGTGTGTGTGTGTGTGTGTGTGTGTGTGTGTGTGTGTGTGTGTGTGTGTGTGTGTGTGTGTGTGTAAAAAGATTATCTTAAACTTGCCCATAATGTGGTTCATGAGATATGTATGGAATAGGAAACTATTTCAGATGCTGTATGAATAGTGGCTCAAATACTAGATGAAATAGTTTAAAATGTTTGCTTTCTCTAAAATGATGATGATGATGATGATGATGATGATGATGATGATGATGATGATGATGATGATGATGATGATGATTTAATAGTATTTATACATGTGCCTACTCAGAAGTAAGCCCCACTGAGTTTACTGGAGCTTACTCTTGGCTAAGCAACTTGACTTATTTGCAGACTTAGTTAATAGAACTTAGTTAATAGAACTACTTAAAATATTAGAAGTGTCTGCCTGCCTGTCTGTCTGTCTGTCTACCTGGGTGCTTTCCCACTCTGAGCAGTGTACAACATTACAAAAATGTCATCTGCTACAACTCATAGTCAAGTATACATTTTCCTGGAAATCAGGAAAAATGCCCCTCGCATGAATTTGTTTAAGGTGGATCCCAGCTTGCCATGAAGTGACCCACACACTGTGATCACGGAGCCATCTCCTGCGCATACCTGTCAAGTTTCGGGAAATTTCTGTCAAACCCCCTTATTTTACACTCTTTCCCGCCATCATCCCATATTAGTTAGACTGCAATTAGACTGGAGTTAGACTGGAGGCCAGCACAGGATAAGCATAGCTGTCAAGTTTCCTGTCCCTTACTTGACAGAAATTTCCCAAAATTTGACAGGTATGCTCCTGTGGCATGTATGAAATGAGACATGCAGGATTTAACACTGGGACTACAATGGACTTCTGCAGCCTTGAGGATATTAACAATCTCCAGTGGCAGTGTAAGAGGTAGACAATAAATTATATTTTTTTAAAAATAAACCCCTAAACTCCACTAGTGTTATTTGGTGTCCTTGTAATATTTCTTTGATGTTATCTCTACGCCCTTCTCTGGATCTGCCCTCTTTCTACATATGCCTCGCAAAGTATGGAATTCCAAGACAATTTCTCCAAATGGACAAACCACTTTATTTGTTGTCTCTGTATGTAGTGCAAGATTAGTTCTGTTCCAATTCTTTCCCTTATAACCTCTCAAATTCCAACCCCACAGCCACACTGTGAGTGGTGGTAAAAGGTCCAATTAAGGGATTGCTAGGACTGGACGAAGTATGCACCACAGGACCGCTATGGTAGCCACGAGGGCCATCCTGTACTACCCTGAAAAGACCTGGCCAAAGGGGCTCTGGTGAAGTTGTGACAGGCCCAGAAAGCTGGCAATTGATAACACATTGCTAAAAAAAACCTACAAAACAATTATAACAGGTAATACAAAAGAAAAAGAAAAACCCCACCAATGATCTTCACGTGGAAAATTCTGTGAATGCAAATTCAAAATACAGTAGTCTGGGGGGGGGAGGGTTACATAAAAATTCCTTCTATTTAGCTTTTTTAAAAAAACACAGTCATGCTGATAAATAGAGACAGAGACAAGAAGAAGATAGATACACAAATAGGGAGACAGGCACAGACACATATTAGACACACTATATAACTGATTTATTTCCCTCGGTTTCTTTTTGAAGTGAAATCTAGAAAGATAGATTTTGATAGGATGAAATAGTTTTTAGGTAATCATAAAACTCAACATTTTATTTTTCAGAATGTTTTAAAAATGCAACTGTTTGAGAAAATATATGATAGATTATTTTGACAATGAAGTGCAGGGAATTGAAGAGCTTGTAAATTGTCCTGACACCCAGGAACCTTTGTTGTTCCAAGGAAAAAATCAAACAGGAAAAAGTTACAGAAAGAAAGATATAAAGACTGTCCTATTCAGCGTGTGGAGTTATGTGCACTTTCTCCCATGTTCTGCAAGCCTAGGATATGATCCTACCACTTGTATTTGGCTTAAAAGGAAAAATTCTGTTATCATCTCTGTCTTCTAAGCACCATAGAAGCCAACAGGTTCAAAACTGACTGAGGTCAGCCAGCTGCAGAATTGATCTTTGCAAGTTTTACTGTGTTTCCAGAGTCTTCAGCTTTTTGCTTTAACCAACAACATAGATAAAATTACAGCTAGTAGAGTAGATTGAGTCTTTGACTAAATCTGGATATACATGTGAAACTCGGAAAATTAGAATATCATGCAAATGTTCATTCATTTCACTTAGAGGTGAAACAAATATATGAGATAGACTCACTACATCGCAAAGAGTCGGAATCAACTGTGCAACTGAACAACAACAACACTACATTCAAAGCGAGATATGTCATGCCTTAATGCGTTATAATTGTGATAATCATGGCGTACAGCGTACATGGGATTATGTGATGATTATGGGGCACATGAGATTGGAGGGTGGGGTTTTCATAAGCTGTAAACCATTAGCATCAATATTATAACAAAGTAAGGCTTGAACTATCTCGCTTTGCATGTAATAAGTCTATCTCATATATTTGTTTCACCTTTTAAGTTGCATTACTGAACTGAATGAACATTTGCATGATATTCTAATTTTCTGAGTTTCACCTGACACTGCCAAATCAGGCTAAATGTTTCTGAGTCCGAAACCTAACATTACTTGATGTGATCTTGCGTATTATAACTTTATATAGCATATCTATATAGCATATTTTTATATAGCATATCTATATAACTCTAACCTAGTGAAAGCTTAAGAGGTATTTTACTTGCTGTGTCCTTACTGTTATAGTGCTGCTGCCACTTTCTTAGAGAATCCAAGTGCCAGAAGAATGAGAAATTCTCCACTCAAAGTTAATTAAACTCTGCTTTCTTCTCTTGAAATCACTTCCATTTAGTCTTTGTTTATGGAAAACATGTCCTTCACTGATGACTTCATACTGACAACAATTGTAGTTTTATATCATCATATTAACATACCATTATCACCAATCACAGACTGGTTTTTGCTATATTTCCATACAAAGTCCAAGTGTACTTGATGTGAATTCAGAGTCATGGTATTGTATGAATAAAGACAGAACAAGGTTTAAGAGACCTGGCAAAGTGGAAAACAATAGATAGACCCAAATTTAATCACACTGTTGGATAATGTTGGATACTGTGGTAGCTCAAGTGGTTAAGACACTGAACTCACTGACTGGAAGGTCAGAGTTCGATTCCCTGGTACTACATGATAGAGTGAGCTCCCATCTCTGTCACAGCTCCTGCCAACCTAGCAGTTTGAAAGCAAGAAATTGCAAGTAGATAAATAGGAACCACTTCAGGGTGAAGGTGAACAGTGTTCCATGCACTCCGGTGTTGAGGCATGCCTGACACATGTCCATGGAAACATCTGCAGACGCAGACAGCACTGGCTCTTTGGCTATAAACAGAGATGAGCACTGAACCCTAGAGTTGGAAACAACTGGCTTTTGAGCAAGGACGACCTTTACCTTTACCTTTATTTGTTATTCTGGATTTTTTCTAAATTTCTTCTGAGGTTGGAATGGGGTGGTCTCAGGAGAAAAATGGTAGATTGAGGAGAAGTTGGGTGTGCACACCTGTGTCTCATTCATATGCAGAGATAGTCCACAATCTTTCATTGATTTAGGCTAGAAGCAAGATAGCTCCGATCTATCTGTTCAGTTAGCAACGCATACATAGAGCAAAATGGCCCTCCCCCATCGTCTGACTGGTAGCAGAGAGAAGTATTCCCTCCTCCTCCTCCTCCTCCACAGGAGGTGGAAGTAATGTCAAAGACAGCAACAGTCTCCCATTAACGCAAGATATGGAGGAGGAGAAGCACTGAAGAAGTTACACAAAATATCTTTCCTCAGTCTCCCACTTGAGTTCAAGGGTTACTTTTGCTCTTGATGAAAATCTTTTAGAAGCATTTCTCAAACTAAACTATTTGTTGGAAACTAGAAGCCAGTGGCTTTCACCTGTGTGAATGAAATCTCGTGAAGGTGGCAGACAAGAAATCAGTTCCTTCGACATGACGTGTTGCGGGAGGAAATCCTGACACCATGAAATGCCCAGACAGAGATACGGTCCAGCCGCCTGCCTGGGGAGAGCTCTCTCGAACCACCCCAACCAGTATCTTTTATTGCCAAAATTCAACAGCAGATAAGAATACAGGAACAATAGTGCATTCAGTAGAAAGGGAACAAAATGGGCTGCATAGTGAACAATAGAGAGTATTCAGCCATAGGTTACATTCAGCATACATTGTTTCTAACATTAGGATACCATGTGAGAATCATGCAAGCTACAGTACGTGATTAGAGTCCTGATTGGTTAGAGCAGCTAAAATAGCATACTAGCCTCGTGAAACCTGCGTGATCAGTCTCTCCATAGTAGAAGCTTAGACCTTGATTACATGTGTACTAACATTCTTTCAGGGAAAGATTGAAACATAGTAAAGGGATGCAGGACATCTCTCAGGGGAAACTCAGAAGCCAAAGAGGAGTGTTTGCACTCTCATGAACTTGGCTTATGGTTCATCCCTATCAGATTCCCACATGCCCCCATCATAATGCAACAATGAAGAGTCTAAGGCATTTTTAATATGCACTTGAAAGTGATCACTTCAGAAAATTCCAAGGAATTAAAATTCTTAGATCCAAGGTATTATAAAGAAAGTAGTCTAGAAAATCACCAATGCCATGGTAACAAATTTTATACTTCACCCAAAGTTAAGAATTTATATAAACCAGGGATTCTCAATCTATGACCCATGGGCTGGATGCAGCCTGTGGCACCATATCATCTGGCCCATGCCCTCACTCCAGCCACCGCTTCTGCCACTTCCGGAAGCGGCCACAGGCAGATTTCCAGCGGCTGTGGGCACATTCCTGGCAGCTACAAGTTTTTTCCGGTGGCCAATGAGGTGTTCTTGCTGGCCGCTGAGGCATTCCTGGCGGCCATGAATGTAGCTGGGGGGAGGGCTGCCTTCACCCACACCACGAAACTCCTCCAGGCCAGTAAGCAGGGGGGGAGTGGGGGGCTTTTTTGGGTGTGGTGGGCTCAGATTGATTGGTGGTGGCAGCAGCAGCAGGGGGACACCAGTCCGGCCCACAAATAGTCTGAGGGGGAATGATCCAGCCCCTGGCTTTAAAGGGTTGGGAACCCCTGATATAAGCATCAATAAAAGAAATTTGCAGAGAAATATTATTGGAGAGTACAAGTGCAGTAGCCAATTGCAAACATCACAGCAGCATAGACCCTTTAGGAGCAGTAGCTAAGGTGGGGAGCATTCCACTTGTCAGGCCACCACCCAGTGTTCTGTCACAGATACGGCTGTCTCATATAATAGAACAGGTGTGTTCATATCTTCAGCACTGTTAATTTGCCTGATTAGCTAAATACATCATAGTTCTGCATAAAATGAGAGAGAGAGAGAGAGAGAAGAAAGAGAATTTGCACTTTACATTTAAAGTGTAAATACAGTAATAATAATTTCATGTCAGAAATTATTATGGGAATGCCCAAAATGAGGCCCTTTTCATGCACCAAGAGCTGGGACAGAGATGGGCACTCAATCCCAGGTCTCAAACTGCCGATTTGCTAGCCCTCCAGCTAACAAGTCGAGCTTCTTAACCATTGAGCCACCACAGCCCCTTTAAATAAATTTCATGTCAGAAATTACTCTGGGTTGAAAGGATTTTTGCTGGAGAAACTCCACTCAGGGGACGCCAAAATTTCATGTCCCCAAGATCTGTCATGCAGCACTCTGGTATTGAACCCCGACCTTCCAGTCTCTAAGATTAGTGCTTAGTGTAAAGATTAGTACAAAGGGAAAATCTAACTTGAAGAAGATGCAATATTAAATAATTTTTGGAAGTATGAACTATCCATTTTACCAGGCCAGTGGATAGGAAATGAGTTTTATTCTCTGGAAGACTTAGATTCAGCTGAACTTTAGTCGACTGCATCCAAAGGATAATTAAACCCAAATGTTTCCTGGTTTCTACAGTCATAGTAGAATAATACATCATTCACTTCATTGAAAGCAGTTTTGTTTTGGTTCCTTTCCTCCCCTTCTTTACTTTGAAACCTGTCTTGCCTGGAATTGGGTTATGGGTAGAGGCTGGTCATTGCACAGAACCTCTCTGATTCCAATCCTGATACATGCTTCAGATGGACATACTACAATAATGGATGAGAAAAAGTGAGATTTTGCTTTTTAGTTGAAAATTATGGTTATTTATAGCTAGACTGTGTTGGTGCACTGTGTGTTGCTAACAATTCCAGGACTCAGACCTCATGAAGCAAACCAGTAAGGTGTGAAAAATTTAGACCAACAAAATGAAACATGTGTGACAAGCAGAATGAGCAAAAAAAAGAGAGCCATTTATTTTACTGAGACCATCGGGCAAGTGCTTAAATCTTACATTGAAAATGTTCTCATTGAATTTGCCTGAAGTAAAATCTATGATAAAGACAAGACAGCTTCAAATACTAGGTTTTTTCAATTTTGGATTTTATCTGGAGTGGAGGAAAGGGAATTTGCAATGATTGTGCCACCAGGGGGTTGTTTGAGGTTTTTTGTTTGGTTTAGTTTATTTTTGTCTTGTTTAATCTCATTTTATTTTGTTTGTTACATACTGTGTTCTGTCTGCGGTTCTTCCTTTGTCTATGGAATGGACACAGTTTGTGCTCCAGAATGTGCATGATGACAGAAAACTGTAGAAGCATGTGAAAAAATATGTGCACATCTGAGATACCAGCATGTGCACTGGTGTCTGGGTTTGAAGATTCGATCATGTCTCCCCAACACCAGGTCACTTGCATCAGTTGCCTGTAGGCTTCTATCCCCAATTAAAGGTTATGGTGATAACATAGTAAAAGTAAAGGCAAGGCTGCCAGTCATATCCAACTCTAGGGTGATTTTGTTAACTACTGCTCTACCTAAACTTTATGCTACTCAGGTTTCCTTAATAATATGTTTATTAAAGTTTGACTAATCCATCCTTAATCAATCACACAAGTGAGCTAAAGGCTCAGATTTTACTACAGAACTATTTTGGACTCCGTTTATAATGTGTGTAGCAGCTTCCCAGGAGGCCCCTAAGCTTCAGAAAAGGAAATGAACACATTTTTGTAAGAATTTTCATAAGTAATGCTATATAAGCAAAAACCCTTGCAAAGGGAATAACAGTACTGTATTTGGGGCATAACCCTTTTGTTGTGTTTTTAAAAAAACTACTTTACAAACTTAATCCTAAAGTATTCAAAATCATTAACCTCAACACTTGGGGGCAGGGGGGAGGTATGAAGTAGTCAGCAGTTCGAGACCCAGGAGACCCAGGTACTGCATGACGGATTGAGACCCCATCTCCATCCCAGCTCCTGCCAAGCTAGCAGTTCGAAAGCAAGAAATTGCAAGTAGATAAACAGGGACCACTTTGGTGAGTAAAGATCTTGGGGATATGAAAGAGCCTCATTCAGGTGTTCCCTGAGTGGAGTTTCGCCAGCAAAAAAATCCTTTCAACCCAGAATAATTTCTGACAAAAAATTATTACTAATTACTATTACTAGAGCAATTCTAAATGATTAATTTATTCCAGTACCCCCAAGAAATTAACTTTCATGATGATATGTCAGCCTCTGATGCAGCCTCTGATGGGTGGATACAGCCTTCCAGAAGTTGTTGAACTATATCATACCTCGTCACTGGCTATGTGAGTTAAGGTTGATGGAAGTCTCAGTTTAACAACATCTGGAGGGCTGGATGATGGCCATTCCTGTTGTAGATTTAAAGGCAATATGAGGAGAATGTTGCTTGTGGCAACTTCACTTCAGTTGATTTGAAACAAAATGCATGGGAAGCCTATACCTTTTTTAAAAAATTGAATCATTCTTCCAAAAAGCTTTGGAAGCATTCCCCAGAAACTGTTTCCAAAAGAAATTCAGAGTGGGTTTGCCATTGATCACCCCCCAAATTAAAAAGCACAGTGGGTCCATCTTTCAAAAGCTAGAATAAGCAATATGTGTTTAAAAAATAGGACTCACAGAAAGAAAAACAAAGCCAAGTATCCTAATTGCTCGATATTTTATTATCACCAGCACAAATTAACTTCTTTCATAAAACATTTTACATCTGTGAAGCCTCCAATTTCAATGTATTTTTTAATAATAAAAAAATAAGTAGCACAGAGTAATCTGTCCTACCATTCCCAAAGCATAAATGTGCATCATTCCTAAATCTACTAAAGCAAACGTGGATATCTATCAAAGGAGTTAAGGTAAAGGTTTTCCTTACTCGAAAGCCAGTCGTATCCAACTCTAGAGTGCAGTGCTCATCCCTGTTTCTAATCTAAGCCGAAGAGCCAGCACTGTCTGCTTCTGCAGACGTTTCCGTAGTCATGTGGCAGGCATGACTAGACACCGGAGTGCACGGATCGCTGTTACCTTCCCACCAAAGTGGTCCCTATTTATCTACTTGCAATTTCTTGCTTTCGAACTGCTAGGTTGGCAGGAGATTCAAAGGAATAGAACAAAAAGAATGTCCACACTTGGGGAAACTACTGAGCTATTTACTAGCAGAGCAAAAACTAATTTAGACATTTCCATCTGACACATAACAGGTTTGTCAGCAGCCATTACCTTTGCCCACCTGTCTTCCTAAAATGTGACCATGACAAGCAGGGGTAGCAGTGTAGCTGGGAAGACAAGCACAACAAAAAGTGCTTCCTCTTTTCTTGCTAGCTCAAAGTGAAATATAGTTTTCAGTGTTTTCTTCCTAAACCTTTTAGGCAAACCCATTCCTTATGTTGAGTGTAGCAATGACCATTCCCAAGCTTGCCAAGAAACAACCACTGGCTTAGCCTTTAGGACACATTGAACTACCCATGTCACCTATTCTTGGTGGTTTTCATTGCTACTGCCCATTCTTTTGTTCTGCTTGAACTAAAGTGCAAGAACTACTGGGAAGAGATGGTGACAGCCAGAGCAGCAACTAAATTTTACTTCTTTAGAACTACCAGAATCTCTTAGCCAGCATGGACATACTGAATGAAGGACTCTGAAAGTTGTAGTCCTGAGAAACACCCTCCATGGTGGATGTCTGTTTATTAAAAGTTCACACTGAAGTGGAGATAAGTTTCTTTCTGAGATTTCCCAAAGAAAAAAATGATACAAATCCAAAAAGAGCTTAGAGGAGAGATTATATTTTGCCCACCCAATTGTGATTCAAAAATACCACAATCTTCGAGGAGGCTCTTTCTGTGTACCCCAAAATCACAGTACTATAGACCATAGATTTAAAATGGGATAGTTGTTACAGTTCACTATCTAAACATAAGAACATAAGAACAGCCTTGCTGGAACAGGCCACAGCCCATCCAGTCCAGCATTCTGTCTCACACAGTGGCTCACCATTTCCTTCAGGGTATTCCCAAGCAGATGCCTGCTTAGGATTCCCTGGAAATGATATTGAGAGATATCCTGCCTATCTCTCCAACCCGGAGGTTGTCCTTAAGTATCCATAATTATAGCCATTGATACTCTTGTCCTCCATGAACTTGTCTAATCCTTTCTTACAGCTGTCAAGACTGACAGCTGTCACCACTTCTTCTGGCAGGGAGTTCCATAGACCAGTAATCCTCTGGGTGAAAAAGTACTTTATCTTATTTGTTTGAGAACTAGTACCCAAAAGTTTCATGGAGTGTCCCCTAGTTCTAGTGTTATGCGATAGGGAAAACAGTTTTTCCTTATCTACTTTGTCCACACCGTGCATGATTTTATAAACTTCAATCAGGTCACCTCTTAGACGTCGTCGTTCAAGAGTGAAGAGGCCCATCTGTTGCAGATGGTAAGGAAGGTGTTCCAGTCCCCTAATCATTTTGGTTGCCCTCCTCTGCACTTTTTCCAGCTCCATAATATCCTTCTGGAGGTATGGCGACCAGAACTGTACACAGTATTCCAGGTGGGGCCTCACCATAGATTTATAAAGAGGCAAAATGACACTTGCTGACTTATTTTCTATACCCTTCTTAATGATCCCTAGCATTGAGTTTGCTTTTTTCACTGCTGAGGCACACTGGGTTGACACCTTCATTGAGTTGTCCACCAGGACACCAAGGTCCCTTTCCTGGTTTGTCGCAGAGAGTTCCGACCCCATCAGTTTATAAATGTAATTGGGGTTCTTTCCCCCAACATGCATCACTCTGCACTTACTAATGTTGAAACTCATTTGCCACTGTTTTGCCCACTCCCCCAGTGTCGAGAGATCCCTCTGGAGCTCCTCACAATCTCTCACAGTTTTCACTACCCTGTATAATTTAGTGTCGTCAGCAAATTTGGCTACCTTGCTTTTTACTCCTACCTCTAGATCATTTATGAAGAGGTTGAAAAGCAGGGGTCCCAGTACTGAACCTTGGGGGACCCCACTCTTTACTTCCTCCACTTGGAGAAGTGTCCATTTAGTGCTACCCTCTGTTTCCTGTCCCTTAGCCAGTTGCTGATCCAGGACAAGTCCTGTCCCTTTATTCCATGACTGGTAAGTTTATTCAAGGGCCTTTGGTGTGAGACCTTGTCAAAAGCCTTCTGAAAGTCCAGATAAACAATGTCAACTGGATCCCCCTTATCCACATGCTTGTTGACACTCTCAAAAAATTCCAACAGATTAGTGAGGCATGATTTGCCCTTGCAAAAGCCATGTTGGCTCTCCTTTAGCAGCGCCTTCTCTTCTATGTGCCTATTAATTCTATCTTTTAGGATGGTTTCCATCACTTTACCTGGGACACATGTCAAACTGACAGGTCGGTAATTCCCTGGATCACCCCTGGATCCTTTTTTGAAAATTGGTGTTACATTCGCTACCTTCCAGTCATCAGGCACAAAGCCTGATTTGAGGGAAAGATTATATATTTTGGCTAGGAGATCAGCAATTTCATCTTTAAGTTCCCTGAGAACTCGTGGATGGATGCCATCTGGTCCTGGTGATTTGTTAGTGTTTAGTTTAACAAGACATGCAAGGACCTCCTCCCTGGTTATTTCTATCTGGCTTAATTCTTCGGTTTCCCTCCCTACGAAGATAGGCTCTGTTTTGGGCATGTGGCCTCTGTCTTCTTCAGTGAATACTGAAGCAAAGAATTCATTGAGTCTCTCTGCAATCTCTGTTTCTTCTTTAATAACCCCTTGCCTTCCATTGTCATCTAATGGTCCAATGGCCTTCCTAGTTGGGTTCTTACTTCTAATGTACTTAAAGAAGTCTTTGTTATTTCTCTGAGTATTTTTAGCTATACGCTCCTCAAAGTCTTGCTTTGCTTTCCTGATTGTTGCCTTGCATTTGTTCTGCCAGAATTTATGTTTTTGCTTGCTGTCCTCATTCGGACAAGCCTTCCATCTTCTAAATGAGCTTCTCTTGCTCTTGATCACTTCCCGAACAGCTCCTGTAAGCCACATTGGAGTCCTCTTGGAGCTGGCAGTGCCCTTTTTCCTTGGGTATGCATTCCAATTGAGCCTCTGTTATTGTTTTTGTAAACAGCCTCCATGCCTCTTGGAGTGTTTGGACTCTCTCAATTTTCCCTTTCAGCTTCTTTTTTACTAGTTTCCTCAACTTTGGGAAATTTCCTTTTTGAAAATTTAAGGTCTCTGTGTTAGA
This sequence comes from Bradypodion ventrale, assembly GCA_035047345.1. Lineage (NCBI taxonomy): Eukaryota > Metazoa > Chordata > Lepidosauria > Squamata > Chamaeleonidae > Bradypodion > Bradypodion ventrale. The sequence goes on along the minus strand of JAWDJE010000003.1, from coordinate 49,422,708 downwards.
TTTTATCAGTGACTTGCGGTCTATGATCAAGTTAAACATAATTGAGTTGTGGTCACTGTTCCCTATTGGATCAGTCACATTAACATCTTGCACCAGATCCTGAGTATTACTCAGGATCAAGTCAAGGATTCTTGTACCTCTAGTTGGGTGTTCAACCATCTGTCCCAGGGAACAATCATTTAGCATATCTAGGAACTTTATCTCTTTATCATGTGCTGAACAACAGTTCACCCAGTCTATGTGAGGGTAATTGAAGTCCCCCATTATAACCAGGCTTCCCTTCTTGGATGCCTTCTTTACAACATTCTCCAACTGCCAGTCTCCCTAGCCATCTAACTGCTTCTGATGTGGCTATAATAAAATCATCCCAAGTACTTTGAAATTTCCAGTGAGGACATTCACAAACTCCATGTGATACCATTTGTTCTGGTGTTGGCCCTCAGCCATTCCACACTTGAACAGCATAAATTTAGTTCTGGCATGTTTTAGTGTCTTGCACGGAAGACAAAGAAGGAGTCGCAGGAAGGACTAACACAGGTTTATTCATTGATGATCAGGATGAACATGTGGTAATGGCGGAGGTACATCACATTATATACAGTAGCACAATACATTTGAATCTTGTTGCACGGTAGCTCATTGGCTGCTACCGGCATGACGTCGTCCCAGTCACGCCCACCATCTGCAGGTAGTGATAGTACGGGAAAGGTTCCCGCGGCTGTTGGTGATTTGGTGAATGTGAACCATGTGAGTTGAACGCTCGCAGCTGCCCTCTATGGACAGCTTACTCGCGTTCCTTTACAGCTGGGCTACATTGTAATTGTGGTCAGGTTACATTCATACATTTTGAGGCAACATCTCTCAAAGCAACATTGTACATACATAACACATGTCCTGTCCTAATTCTGTTCAGGTGGTTCTATATTTTAAGGGCAATTGCATTCCTGAAATTGATGTCAACAAATGAGGTTGATTTTGCTGGATCTATATAATTTATCTGGTTATGGTTATTAAGGGTCATCCATATTAGTCACCATTCTTCCTCTAAATCATAAAACTGATGCTACTAGCAAATCTTCTTCTTCCGTGTCTAGGCCAGATGTGAAACTGCCAAAATGAAGCTACCCCAGTTATGATTGGATAGTTATGTCCATCCGGTGGGTCGCTACCTTGTATCCAGGAGCTACCGCCAGAGAGACACTATATAAGCCCCATGGATACACCAGGGTAGGGCCGGACTAGAACTATACTTCCCACACACCAGTCAGGTAGCTGGGTAGCGCTATGCCCTGGGTCCCTCCACTGCTGCACTTCATGGTAGCATGTATATTGCCCAAAGATGGGCAAGAGTCCGGAGGTACTGAATATGCTGGGATTGTATAGCCATCTCGGGATCCTGGAATGCCTTGTAAGCTCATCTCTATCTGACTGTTAATAAAGCCTGTTGCTGCTTGTTACGTTGTTGTCCTGGACTAGTGCTTATATGGGCCGGATACAACAAGTTCATAGACCCAATGCAAGGGAGTTCTCACATAATTCACCCTTTCCCACTGAGATAACTTCAGGATGCTTTAGGAGTACATGATTTAGGGGGAAGAACTATTCTAAATCTCATTGCATGCAGGATATAAGATTGATTAATTGACTAGTAAGGGAAGTATATACTTTGAGGTTAGGTCACCGGTCATAAAGCGGAGGGGCAATAAACATTACAACCCCTCTCTGTTCCTCGGAGAGTGAGAGATGCTGAACCTTCAATATCCATCTTGGAGAATTTTTCCTCACAAGGCCTAGATATCAAAAAGTTCAGAGGAATGCCACAACTAATAAGACTGATGTTCATCTTAACAACACAATGGGGGTAATATCTGGAACCCTTAAATCTACACTGCTTTTATGGCTCCATGTTCTTGCTAATATTGCTCCTCCTGATCTTAGATGACAACAGCAAGCAGTATGAGAGTAGAATAAGTTAAAAAGGATGTTGACTCCTTAGAGACCTACCAGTACAGAAAACATTGGATTCTCTTCCTGGCACCAAGCTTAAGTCCAGGAAACCAGTTTGGGACAATACAGTATTCTTAAAATGAGATTGTTAAAAGTGCAGTAGTGTAAAAACAGTTCTCTTAAACTCTACAGTAAGTGTTGCAAGTTACACTGTGGCAGATCTATCTCTCCATATCCTTGTAATTCAAAACCTGTTTAGAATATCCTAAAATGATTCATGCCATGCCTTGCTGAGGCAGTAATAAACACATTATTATGTTATTTCATAGAGCAGCTTTCTAAGTTCATCGTGTAGAATGTAACAGCAGGATCCAAAACACTGATGCCAACTCCACACAGTCACATACTGCCTTCAAGAATATGCACACATGTAGGCCTGAACTCCTCATTGTTTATTATAAGTTATTTGGCGCCAAGCATAATGCCAGCTCTTGGCAAGCCTGGAGTCTGGAGTCTGAAGTAGCTTAGTTTATTGGTGCCGATGACACAGATGAGTAAGATTAAAGAAACTGGGATTCTTTTTGATATAATTCAGAGGGAACACTTCCAAAGCACTAGCTGTCGTGCTAACTGAAAAGTTACACTTTACCAGGTTTTTGAGCACACATCAAAGCCCTGAGCAACAACAGTTCCACAGAAGGAAGAATTCAGGGTGGGAGATTTTTATGGTTATGGTTATGCACAATATTAGTACAAAGTCCCCCCCCCCCATGTATTGCTAGCTTCTCGTCTCACGCTTGATGTCTCTTAGAGTGTAGTGCTACTCATTGTTTTTTGCATTATCCCATCCTATGCTTTTTTTGAGAAGTTTTTTTTGTTTTTTTAAAAAGGCTACAGACCTTCTCTAGAGATAAATGTATAGCTAATCATTAAAATAGATTATAAATAAACTGGAGCGTTGCCTAGTAATTATGGAGAGTAAGAGGCAAGGAAAGGGTTGTTAAAGGAGTGGTAACTGTTAATCTCAATGGGTTTTGACATTAACTCTTACAATTGGCAGTTATCCTAATGTCAAACAAAATGTTATAGGATGGCTCATGTTATGGCTCCTTATTGTTGGTTGGTTGCCTTGGTGCAGAAGTGGGCATGATTAGCAGGGGAGAATTAATAGAGTGTTTTCACATGCATGCACGCACGCATGCACACACGCACGCACACCACTTTCCTTCTTCAAATTACCTTTTCCTAACACAGCCTTAGCAGCAGAAAGTGGAAGTGGGTAGAAAACAATCACTAAGCTCCTTTTGCCATTATTAGCCATGTTAAGAACCAAGAAAAAAATATTTTCACTTTTGTTGTTGTTCAGTTGCACAGTCGATTCTGATCCTTTGTGACCCTATGGCCCATTATCCTCCAGGCACCTCTGTCCTCCACCATCCTCCTCAACCCACCCAGCTCTGTGTCCATTGCATCTACAATACCATCCAGCCATCTCATTTTTGGCCACCCCCTTCTTCTTTTGCCCTCCACCTTTCCCAGCATCAAGGATTTCTCAAGTGAGTCCTCTCTTCTTGTTTCATGTCCAAAGTACTTAAGCTTCATCTTTACTATTTGATCTTCTAAGGAGCAGTCAGGGTTGATTTCTTCTAAGATTGATCTATTTATTCTCCTCGCTGTCCAGGGTACCCTCAAAACTCTCCTCCAACACCACATTTTAAAGGCATCTATTCTTCTGCACTCAGTTTCGTAAGCAGGTGAAGGCATCTGCTTGAGAATGTCCTGAAGCAAATGGTGAGCCACTGTGTGAGACAGAATGCTGGACTGGATGGTCTGTGGCCTGTTCCAGCAAGGCTGTTCTTATGTTCTCCTAATGGTCCAGCTTGTTGTTCAGTCGCACAGTCGACTCCGACCCTTTGCGACACCATGGACCATTTTCCTCCAGGCGCCTCTGTCCTCCACCATCCCCCTCAGCCCTCCCAGCTCTGTGCCCATTGTGTCTACAATGCCATCTAGCCATCTCATCCTTGGCCTCCCTCTTCTTCTTTTGCCCTCCACCTTTCCCAACATCAATGCCTTCTCAAGTGAATCCTCCCTTCTCATTTGATGTCCAAAGTACTTTAGCTTCATCTTTACTATTTGACCTTCCAATGAGCAGTCAGGGTTAATTTCTTCTAAGATTGACCTATTTGTTCTCCTCGCTGTCCAGGGGACTCTCAAAACCCTCCTCCAACACCACATTTCAAAGGCATCTATTCTTCTACGTTCAGCCTTCCTAATTGTCCAGCTCTCACATCCATACATTACTACTGGGAAAACAATTGCTTTGACTATTCTAATTTTTGTTTGCAATGTGATGTCTCTGCTTTTCACTATGTTCCCCAGGTTTCTCATCGCTTGTCTCCCAAGAATCAGTCGCCTTTTTATTTCATGGCTACAATCCCCATCTGCAGTGATCTTTGATCCTAAGAAAGTAAAATCTGTCACTGCTTCTACTTCTTCCCTGTCTATTTTCCAGGAACTGATTGGGCCTGTTGCCATTATTTTGGTTTTCTTGATACTGAGTCTCAAGCCAGCTTTTGCACTTTCCTCCTTCAGCCCAATCAAGAGATTCTTTAGGTCTTCCTCACTTTCTGCCATTAGGGTGGTATCGTCTGCATATCTCAGATTGTTGATGTTTCTCCCAGCGATTTTAATCCCATATTGTGATTCCTCCATCCCTGCACTGCGCATTATGTGCTCTGTGTATAGGTTGAATAAGCAGGGTGACAAAATGCAGCCTTGTCTTACTCCTTTTCCTATTCCAAACCATTCTGTCATTCCGTGTTCTGTCCTAACTGTTGCTTCTTGGTTCATGTACAGATTTCTCAGAAGGCATATGAGGTGCTCTGGAATTCCCATCTCTTTAATTACTTGCCACATCTATCACAATCATACATCACAGCTATCACAATCATACATTACCACCGGGAATATTATTATTATTATTATTATTATTATTATTATTATTATTATTATTATTATTATTATTATTATTATTATTATTATTATTATTATTATTATTATTATTATTATTATTATTATTATTATTATTATTATATTTCAATTTGTATGCCGCCCCACTCACAATGCAACTCTGGGCAGCTGACAAAGAAATAGAGTATTAAAAACTACAGTTACATCAACACAATATTTTAAAAAATTCAAGAACAATAAATATTCCAAAAGCAATACACATTTCAAAGCAATAAACATGGGGGAAAGGAAAAAAGAAAAATACATTGCAAAAACTCAGACTTGTCCACTTCCCTCCAGGCCAAACAGCCGAGGGAAAATGTCCAATAACAGTTCCTCCTTCAGCTCAAGGCCTGGGCTGGTCGAGGGGAAGGTTCGGTGGTGGCAGCATTCTTATGGCCAGCTGGCCGCGCCACACAGCTGCTCCTCATTCCTCTCAGGACTGGGACCGGCCAAGGAAAAAAGTATGGTTCATAAAGCCGTCGAGCTCCGGCAGCTGCGGCCACTTCTCCTCCCTCCTGGCGGGTGGTTGAGGGCAGGCATCCGGCATCCTGTGGTCATGGTGGCAGAGTTTTTAAAGCCACTGAACCCCGACAGCTGTGGCCACTTCTCCTCCCTCCAGCCGGGCTTTGGCTATCCGAATTTTTGTTTGCAATGTGATGTCTCTACTTTTAACTATGTTCCCCAGGTTTCTCATAGCTTGTCTCCCAAGAATCAGTCGCCTTTTCTTCTACATCTTCCCCATCTATTTTCCAGGGACTAATAGGGCCTGTTGCCATTATCTTGGTTTTCTTGATGTTGAGTCTCAAACCAGCTTTTGCACTCTCTTCTTTCAACCTAATTAGGAGCTTCTTTAGGTCTTCCTCACTTTCTGTCATTTCGGTAGTGTCATCTGCGTATCTCAAATTGTTGATTTTTCTCCCAGCAATTTTGATCCCAAATTGTGATTCCTCCATCCCAACATTGCACATTGTGTGCTCTAAGTTGAATAAGCAGGGTGATAAAATGCAGCCTTCTCTTACTCCTTTTCCTATTCCAAACCACTCCATCTTTCTGTATTCTGTCCTAACTGTTGCTTCTTGGGTCATGCACAGATTTCTCATGAGGCATATAAGGTGTTCTGGTATTCCCACCTCTTTAATTACTTGCCACATTTTGTTGTGGTCCATACAGTCAAAGGCCTTGGTGTAGTCAATGAAACAGAAGTAGATTTGTTTCTGATATTCCTTTGTTTTCTCCATGATCCACTGTATTTTGGCAGTGTGGTCTCTGGTCCCCCTGCCTCTTCGGAACCCAGTCTGCACTTCTGGTAATTCTCTCTCCACGTGCTGTTGCAGTCTATCCTGTATTATCTTGAGCATAACCTTGCTAGCATGTGGGATGAACACAATTGTTAAATAATTTGAACATTCTTTGGCATTACCCTTTTTGTGGATTTCACTTAACCATAAGAAATTAGCAAAGCCAAAGAAAACAAATGCCACAGAAAGCCATGTTTGTGAAGCATCCAGAATGAAAAAGATATAATTGTTCCTTTTCATTTTCTTGGCCACACTGCACTGGAGCTTGAGCTTTCAAAGAACCATAAAACAGAAGGTCCCCTGACAGATGAGAATATATTACTGACACAGTCCTACTCTCAATCACCACTTCAAGGAATGGCTCAAGAGAAACAGTAGCTTAATGAAAAGTCAAGCAGTAATCATGATAGCACAGTTCAAAGCTGCTCAAGGGACTTTGAGATAGTGAACTTCAGCAGTGTTCATTACTCTGAACAAAGTATGCCACCACCTTACTCTTCTAAACTGCCACCTGCAGAATTGTGTCATGAAAATGAATTCTTGAAACCATAAAAACCCATCAAATAAATTCACCACAATTCTTAACCATCTAGCCCCTGTCTGACTGTACTGTTAGCATTAAATGGACCATATACTGAAGTGTAGATTTACAATTCTTAGAATCTATAATTAGAGCAAAAAAATACATACTATAAGCATATAAAGTACACGGTCATGTTTATAATTACATTACAACTGGGAAGAGTCTTTGCTAGCCTATACATCATTAGCTACTGATCCACACTAGCCTGATTATACTAAATTGGTGCTACAAGAAAGTACCAGTCTTGAATCTTTTTTACATTAATAATATTGACAATGAACTAGGACTACTTCATACCTTGTTTTAAAACATGTTTCCTTCATCATTCTCTTCTACAAAAAATGAAGGCTCATGCACAAGCACACCTTAATTCCTTTTGAGATCTTTATGAAATGAAAACAATAGAACTCAACAGGTAATGTTGTTGGAGATTTGTTGCATATATACTCTGATTAAAGATAATAGTTTTAAATTATCTGGAAAGTTTTCCAAGACCACCATCTGGGTTAGTTGGGAAATTGTTGGACTACATATTTTCTTATATTTATTCCAGATTTGCAACATATTTTTAAACAAGGGGTTATTTATATATTTTATTTTATTCAGTTGATCCTGAAGTAAATCAACCCTGACTGCTCATTAGAAGGACACATACTGAAGTTGAAGCTCAAGTACTTTTGCCACCAAATGAGAATAGAGGTCTCACTTGAGAAGGCCTTGATGCTGGGAAAGATCGAAGGCAAAAGAAGAAGGGGGACACCAGAGGATCAGGTGGCTGGATGACATTGTGGACACAATGGGCGTAGATCTTAGCAGGTTGAGAAGGATGGCAGAGGACAGAGGAGCCTAATGTACAGTGGTCCATGGGGTTGCAAAGGGTAGGACTCAACTGTTCAACTGAACAACAACAAAATTCTCTTTTTAATTTCTTCTTTTAAAATATTTTGTAAATCCTCCTCAGCTTCATATAACTATACTTCTCCATATCAACTCAACTCATTTTGATTTATTATAATATTAAGGATACTGTATTTATCATTAGATTAGCAACATAATATTTAATCTTGGGGAAACCTAACCGACCTCCTTTTGTAGGATGCTGCCTCTGCCAGCCGACCTGGAGGATGGCAGCAGCAGCAGTGCGGCTCGGGCGGCTTTAAAACCTCCACTGCTGCCACTGCCATCACTGGACGTTGCCTCGGCCAGCCAGCTTGGATGGAAGCAGCAGCAGCTGTGTGGCTTGGGCAGCTTTAAAAACGTCTGCCGCCGCCATCACCGGACGCTCCCTCGGCCAACCGGGGGAGTTTACTGTATGATGTTTTTCTGTGTATTTTTTTGGAGTGTTTTGTATTACGATAATTTGATATTTTGTAATTATGATATTTTTTGAAATATTTCTGAAATGTTTTTGTAATGTGATACGATGTAATTGTGCTATTTTGCTTCTTTGTTAGTGGCCCAGAGTCACTTTGTGAGTGGGGCAGCATACAAGTTGAACAACAACAACAACAACAACAACAACAACAGTTTTCTTCATTTCTTTATTTTTGGTCTTTCCTCCTCATTATTTTTTATTATATTCTCCCAATCCCTTAACGCTACACCTGTTACCATTACGGTTAACATCCAAAACAAAAAGTTAATCTTGGATATCTTCTTCATTTTACATAATGTGATTCTCCCAAACCATGATAACCCTAATCTTCTGTAACTATTTAATGTTTCCTTCACCTCTTGTTTCAGTTTATAAAAACTAGCTCTCCTCAACAGCATCATAACTTTTTTTTATTATAGCTGCCATAATTTATAGATTTCTATTCTATGCAAAAGATGGCTATCTTGAACTGTAACAGAAAGTCATTTCTATTCATCTTCTTCTTGTGGTGTATCAGATTTCAAATATTGGTGATTGTCATGGCGATCAGCCATGCAGACTGTCCTGAGAATATAATGCAGTGGCCTTTCATCTCCCTTCTGCATTGCAGCATGACACCCATACCACTGATCCAGTTTCGTGAGTCACTTTTGGCACACAAAGTCCTCCTCAGTCCCAGACCAGTATTGATGGAGCTGCTGATCTCCATCAAGACGGATTCATGTGGGATTAATCCACTTGGGGACCATCACTCTTCCCTGTGGACACCACCAAGGTCGTTAATCTTCATGGTTGTCAGCCTGGCACTCAGCGTTGAGTTGCTGGCAGTATGGTCTACTCTATTACCATAGCAGGATAACCCAACCAGACTTGCATAACCCAGCCAGACTTGCAATTCTATTATAATAGATGAATATCCTATAGACTCATAATTTCCTCATTGCTAGCAGAGTGTAGGTTGGCAGGGCCACAGTGGCTTAGTGGTTAAGATGCTGAGCTTGACAACAGGAAGGTTGTCAGATCAGCAGTTTGAGATGTGAGTGCTGTATGATGGAGTGAGCTCCCATTGTCAGTCCCAGGTCCTGCCAACCAAGCAGCTTGAAAGCAAAAAAAAAAAGAAATGCAAGTAGATAAATAGGTACTACTTCAGCAGGAAAGGTAACAGCATTCTGTGCACTTCAGCATCTAGTCATGCCTGTCACATTACCATGGAAACGTATGCAGATGCAGACAACACTGGTTCTTTGGTTGTAAATAGAAATGAGCACCACCCCCTAGAGCAGGGGTTCCCAACCTACAGCATGTGGGCCAGACTCTGTCCACAGCACCAATTAATCCGGCCCATGGTGAGGACCCCACCACCAGAAACACCACAGATGCTGTGTTTGGGGCACTTCTGGTGCATTTTTGCCATGTTTTTGCCATGTTTGGGGCACTTCCGGCTCATTTTCAACATGTTTTTGGCATGTTTGGGGCATCCCAAATGCAACAAAAAATGCAGCAGAAACACAGCAAAAATGTGCCAGAAGTGCCCCAAATGTGCCAAAAATGTGGCAAAAATGCACCAGAAGCACCCCAAGCATGGCCAAAACATGCCAGAAGTGCCCCAAATACCATTAAAACTGGCCAAAACCTGAAAAACAGCAAAAATGCACCTCCCTCACTCCCACCATCATGGGGAGCAGTGCTGATGGTAAAAATAGCACATTTGCAGTACTTCCAGGGCATTTTCATCATGTTTGGGGGACTTCTGGAGCATTTTTGTCACATTTTTGTCACTTTCACATTTTTTTTCCGCTTTTCTCAAACATGGCAAAACACACTGGAAACACCCCAAACAAGACAAAAAGGTGCAGTGACTATACCCGCTACTGCCACCACTGGAAGTGGCAGAAGGAACCATGCCTCCAGCCGGCACATCTCTTTGAGGGGACATGGCGCGAAAAGGTTGGCCACCCCGGCCCTAAAGTCAGACATGGCTGGCTTTCAAGCAAGAGAGGACTTTAGCACAGTGTTGTTTCCCCCCTCTGCCATTATGTTTATAGTTGCTGTACCAAGCTTTGTTGTATTTAGCTAGTTTTGCCTTTGGATGGTAAACATCCAAATAATGTGTTATATGGTGCTGAAACTGTAAATTGTAATTTGTTATTGTAATCATTTGATACTGTGTTTTGCTTTTTGGATTGAATTATTGTATATTGTATTGCTGTGTACCCGTTTTATATTGCTGATTTATGTCGAAGTTTCTGTGAGCCGCCCTGAGTTGGCGTAAGCTGAGTGGGCGGCATACAAATCGAATCAATCAATCAATCAACATCCAATTTGCTATTGGGGCTAGACCTGGAACTCTACCAATTTGGTAAAGCATGCCAACATTTGCATTTCACTGCCACCAACGGTCACTTCCACAGCACAATAAAATGGCAGATTAGGACTTTGTCAAGGGTGACAAGGAATTGTCCAAAATGCTTTACAATATTGCACTTGATAAACTTTTTTTTCTGTTACAGGTGATATTAAAAGAAATAGTGCATAGGATAATTATATCCATACACATACTTAGCCCATATTGGTGAAACCAATATTTCATTAGACGTAATATTGAATAAGACAACACTTCTATAATTAGAGCAGAGAAGAATAAATTCTAAAGCTGTCAACACATCTGTCCATGGATCATGCCAAAGAATGATGTGATATGTCTTGAGGAATGTTATTTAGATCTTGAAATTTTGAGCAAGTGATTATATTGTGGGTTGGGGTGAGAGAAAATAACAGATGCTACCCCTTTGTGAATAAAAATCTATAGCCTGTATTTATTATGACTCTGAAACTAGAACCCTAATTTTTATGTCATAATCCCCCTGTGCTTTGCAAACATTAGGCAGAACTAGTATGAAGAGATTAACATATGAGTGCATTCCTCCTCACATTTACATCTTGCAAGTCTGAATTTTCAAACACATGGGGTACACGGTTATTACCAGGGCAATGAAGCTGAGAAAAGTACACTTAGTAAAACAGAATTCCTGTTTATCTTAATCCTGGAGTGGCTGCCAAAAACAGATTATGTCGCTGAAATCCATGAGCCCATTAGTCCTAAAATTCTTCTATGTATATCAGCTCATTGATCCTAGAGTTATACTAGATTAATAGCACACTCCTATTCATGTCTACTCACAGGTTGCTCACAGGAAGTACAATGACATTTATTCTCAGAAGTGTACACAGGATTGCAAGTTAAGGAGTATATAGAAAAATATATACAGCAGTTTTAATACTGAAATTAAGCTCCTTTTTTGTTCATAGGTTGAACACAATCCAAATAAAGTGGGTTTGCTTTTTTGTTTTTATAATGCATTTACAAATGTGGAGAATGGTTTACAAATTTATGTGTGTTTCTGCTTGTGGTGTGTATGACATGCAGCAATTGGACTAAAGAGAAAATTTAACTTCTTTAATTAGGGAGAGCTATAAAGCTATGGAAAGATAATAAATCTTCTTCCCCACTAACACCCATTTTGGAAATTTATTATTTTACCAGGGCTTTTGGTTTATTCTCTGTTCCATACTTGTGTTTAAATTCTATCATTAGGATTTTAAAATTGTATTGAAAGTCACTTTTTAAAACATCAAAAATACATTCCACTTCATATTTATGGCACACAAATGCATTTGTAGCAGGTACGTAAGTGTTGTTATTTGGCATGGCTGGAAGTGGATTAAAAACCAACATTTCTAATTTTGGCTGGTCAAAATGTCATCAGGCTTGGGCAGTGGTGAGCATCAGCAGGTTCGCACAAGTTCACCAGAACTGGTAGCAGAAATTCTGGCTGGCCCCGCCAATCCAAGTTTTGAAGTAAAATAGTCCTAATTGAGATGCAATGCAGGGCTTTCCCCCTGGCCATGCCCACCATACCACGCCCACTGTGTGGTAGTAATTTTTTTTTAAGCCCACCACTGGGCTTGGGTCCAATGGCTATTAGATGAATGTGTGAAAATGGGTCTTCCAAGATCTTATGATAAAAGAGGATCCAAGTCACCATGCCTTAGGCCAAACTGCTTTTTTAGAAGATATAACTGTACTAGTTTTTTGAGTTTAATTAGGAACTGGGTATGTTTAGGCTTGAGAAAAGGAAACTGATAGGGGATATGATAGCACTCCTCAAATACCTGAAAGATAAGGGCAGGATCTATTCTCAATCATTCCAGAGTACAGGACAGGGTGCCCAAACCTTTCAGGCCACGGGCCAGTCACATGGTTGAGCATGCCGGTCACATGGTTCCTCCCACTGGAACCATAAGTAAAACACACATGTACACATACAGAACATACCCCTGCATGCATAGAACACTGCCATAAATGACCCACAGATGTCGTAAACACATTTATGACCACCGCGGGTCACTTACAGCCATGTTCTGTGCATGCACAGGTGCGTATGGGTATGTTTTACTTCCACTTTCAGGAGCAATGAGGGCTTTGCGGGCCAGACGAATTGGCATCGGGAACTGGATCTGGCCCCTAGGCCATAGTTTGGGCACCCCGAGTTAGAGTATTTTAGAACAACTTATTTTCTCACACTGTTTTGCACATTGCCTACCTCAATAGCACAATAGATATTCAAATTTTCTTAATGTGATTGGTAGGTTATCACATGCTGCAGCCTACAGCTATCTGTGCCAACTTTGCTTCTGTTGCCTTTAAAAAACATTTTAAGATTAATAAATCATTATTTTCTAATAATAGAAAAAGCAAGGTTTCCTCCACTTGGGCAATTACAGGTACTCTATTTATACTTAGTCACTTTCCATTCAGGTCCATGTCCGCAGCACTCAGCAGACTCCGCATAGAGGCTAGGATGCGAGAATCTATCGTTTGTAATAGATTACCATTTTATACTGAGGTAGGATTTTTTCGAATACAGTGATACCTCATACAACGCCCAAACTTGGTTCCACAAGTTTGGACTTTATACGGATTTGGACTTTGTATGAGGCATGCAAAATCCTAGCTGCGATGCCTCATACAACATCCAAATCCTTGCCGCGATGCCTCGTACAACGTCGTTTCCATAGAGATACATTGTACTGTAACAGCACAGACTTCAGGGCTAAGTCAAGCAAACAGACAGGAAACTGACAGAACTTTAAGAAATCATTGTCTAAAGGCTAAAAACATTACAAAAACATGTCAAACAACCCTGATTGTCCAAGAATCTGAAGAATGCTGCAAAAATCCCAGGAATGCTTCTAAAAATTCTGATGAAAAAATTCAAAAAAATCCAAAATCGTGCTCAAAACCACCCCTAAACACTCTTTGCCTCATGCAAAACCCACAAGAGCAATGCACGCATGTGTCCTGCCTTTTATACTGCCCAGGCACAATGCAACCTGGGAAAACCCCAATGCCTCATACAAAGTCCTTTTTTCAAGGAATTAGGCGATGTTGTATGAATCCGATGTTGTATGAAGAGGACTTTGTATGAGGTATTACTGTAATATAATATTTCTTCAATCACTTGTTTATTGAATGACAGTGTTTATTTATTTTTAGTACTTATTGTTGATACTTTAGTCACTTCAAGCCATTTTAATAAGTATTTAAACCACTGTATATAATAACAATATGTGTTTTATACTGTATTCCCTATCCTCAGTTTATAATGATGTTCATACTAGTACAGTTTTTATGTACCCCAATATTTAGACATTTAGATATTTTGACTTTTAGATATCATCTTGTTATGTACTATTCTAATTGCATACATGTATATGTCTATTCACTTGTCCTTTTTTGTATGTCCTTTTTATGTATGTGTTTTATCTAGTTATGCACAGTCACTTTGTCACATTTTGCAGTATGATATATTTATTAACTTACAGATTTCCCTGAGGAAAGGGCTTATGCCCAGAAAAGCTTATATTTTACCGATTCATCTGGCCTGCACAGCCCTCGGCATTTTACTTCTGCTTCCGGGAGTGACGAGGGCGGCGTGGGCCACATGAAGCCCAGTAAACCCATTTGTCTGGATTCACAGGGGGCTTGGGCTTCTGGGAATTGAAGTCCAAGAACATCTGGAGTGCCAAGGTTCACCATCACCGGTATATGGTTTTAGCGTGCAATTCCCAGAAGTGGCAGGGAAATCACAGCATCCAAAAATGATATGAGCAGGTGTAGTTAACAGCAATCCAGTTTTTTTAAAACAAATACCAAAAATTAAATACCATCTGAATCAGAGTATTTCTTAAGCTTATAAAGTCCACCCATTTCCTTCCGCCCTTCTTAGTGTTGTTAGAAAGCCCATTAGCAGGCATAAAGAGAGGAAAGTAAAGTGATGGGAAATAGCACCTGTCTTTGCAGCTGGCCTCCATGAAGATCTTTAACTTGCTGCCTCCTGGGAAATAGGGCTAGGATCACATTACATGGAGTCCTTTGCAAACAGCAAGGTTTGCAGAATGGAATCCGGCAGCCAGAAGATGTGAGGCTTGGGTTTCAGCCAGGAGCAAGGGAGAACAGCCCAAAATGAAATGTTCCATGAGTACATGAGCATTTAGCCACCAAGCAGCAAACAGATTTGTGGCTTGGAAGAATGCACCCCTGAACACAGAATAAACAATGTTAGTAAATACCCTGATTCATTGCTTGAATGTTGCTGCTTGCTTTTAATATCAAACAATCCTAAATTTGATTCCTTCCTGCCTCCAAAGTGATTTTATGCTTATCAGAGCTTTAAAATTTTTCCTTTAGGCCACCACGTTGGTTGGGAGATTCTGGGACATATGCTCTAGAAAAAGTAATTTTCCATAGCTCTAATGCTTCTAGCATGCAACCTACTACTTCCTCATAGGAAAACAGTATTGGAGGATAAAGACCATATGTTATAAGGGTCTTCCATGAGCCACCAGATTTAATTTAACATGATTAAATCTGATGTGAGCACCTGGGATGGATGGATAAGGAGGCCTTCTCAGCTACATGCCCCAATAGGTAACCTGCTCCTTCACCAGACTAGCCAATATGCAGTAGGCTAAAAAAACCTGGCGCTAAGGTGCACATCTGTTTTGCCTAGGGTTGCCATAATTCTCTCCCACAAAACCAGGACAGAAGTATACTTGACAAAAATGGGTGGATTATTTCTTGCTTTCAAAATGCCAGGTTAGTAGGAGATGCTACAGAGATGGGAGTTCACTCCATCATGCAGCACTTGGGTCTTTAACTGCTAACCTTCCAGTCTCAAGTTCAGCATCTTAATGACTAAGTCACTGGAGCCAACAATATACATTATTGTAGTTATTCTTTGTTTATTATAAGTCTCATTACTTTGTAATTTTTTTAACAAAAGAAATCCATTCCAACGTGAAAAGAAATCCCAGAAAGAAGTTACTATCTTCCATGCAATATTGTGCAGAAGCACAAGCTACTTTAAGGAACCGGTTAGCTTTAATATGTGTGTTACCAAGTTAGGAGATGGTCTGGACAGAGTTTGAAAGTGAACCAAGTCCTTCCGAGCCTGCCTCTTGCCCTTTCATCCCCCATCTCTTTGCTCTCGAATCTGCTCATCAGCTTTGCTAGTTGATGCAACCCAAAACAAGCAGCCCTACCTGAGAGCTGGCACTTTCAGCCCATCGAGAGGAGTTTGGGAGACAGCGCGGTGTTAAGGAGCTCCATGACAGCTGCCTTTCCTTCCTCCCACGCTGTCAGGAGGATGCTTCATTGACCCCGCACAAAGCCCTGCAAAGTCCCCATTGAGCTGCTTCAAGTCACCTTCCTGCTTTTTCCTCTCCGGCTCTGAAGCTACACTTTATTTCATGAGCCATGCTGGCAGGAGGAGAAGGCTTGGAAAGAGAGGAGAGGCAAGCCAGACATGTCCCAAGCTGTCCTTGTTTGATGGCGAGGGTTCAAAAATCCGGGATTTTAACAAGATTTTTACTGAACTGGCCAGGACAATTTTCTGACCTTGAATCCAGGACAATCCCGGTTTTCCAGGATGTATGGCAACCCTAGTTTTCCCTCCTCCTGATCATACCAGCTATGAGATGGAGATTAGGACAATGCATCAAACTTCTATCTGCCTCAGGATGTTCACCTTCATTTCTTAGTTTATCATCGCTCAGCTTTCACAAACTAAATTGCCAGTCTGCCCAGTGGTGACCAGTTTGATGTGACAACCAATCAGTCAACTAGAATCTGCAACATTCACAGCCATAAAAAGCAGGTTCTTGAAAGCAGTTGCAGAAGCCATCTCCAGAGTGCATACTGAGCCACCCCAAAACTGACAACTGACCAATCTCAAACTACTATTAGTATGGCTTGGGCACTTTGCCATAACATATTAAAAGGGACTTTTGTGCAACAGATTTAAATAACTATGCTTGACCATAATCTTATCAACTACAGAGGGTAAGTTTGAGACACAGGGACTCGTTAAACTAAACCAACTTGAAGAGGGCCTCTAATATTATCAAAAAAGGGGTATTTATTTAGTAGAAGAATTTTTTAAAATTATAATCTGTAGTCTTAAACTTTTCCTTATATCCATCCTTTGCAACATCTCCCCAAGAACTAAGGCAGCTTTCACATCACCTATATTACGTGATCCTGTCAATTTCAGAAGCCAAACGATGAATCTGGAACTACCTTCAAGACAAATATGTGCAACAACTACAAGACTATAGTCCTTATTTGTTTAAACTCAGTGAGGATAAACCTTAATTATTCATTCTTTCTCTGTTTCTTTTGGGGGGAAATGGGCTATTGTGCCCCTTTTAGGCTTTAACTTTTCCCCCAAGATAGTTTCTTAGCATCACAAAACAGGTGTGTACATTGTCTCCTAGAAGAATTTATTTAGGATGAACATTTCTGTAAAATACATAAACACTTGATACATTGTGATTTTATAATTTCACTAAGTCTTCACTGGCTGTCCTGGATAAAACAAAGGTAATGGAGGCTTCCTCAAAATTATGAAAGCACACCTTAGTACGCATGTATGTATTTTATACATTTCTTGCCCACTTTCTGGGAATGTTAAACCCTTCTATCTAGACCACAATCTGAATCTTGATTGCACTATCTCCCTGCACATGTTACAGAAGTGGGAAATAACATAGTCCTATGAGCCACTCATGCTGCTCATATTCTGGGCTACCTCATAACAATGTAGTGGGCTGGATGTGCCTTGGCAGGTCACAAATTATGAAATCTTCACCTAGTTTTACAGAATAAATCCAGGTGTGCACGTATTTCATGAAATCTTAATTCCCTAAGAGATGAATACATACAAAATATTAGAGAGAGAGAGAAAATATTTTATGATACAATGGTACACAGGATATGACAGAAAGTAGGACAGAAAAATAAATAATGTATGAAAGTGGTTTAAGTTGCTTTCCTAGAAGGAAGTTCTGCCAGTGAGGGCAAATATATTATGTGGTTGCCTCTGAAACAGATTGATGGAAGCCTTATAATAACTAGAACATCTGGACTGTTTTACTAAACAATCCCTTGCCTGAAGGCTCTTCTGGTATGGTATACCTCACCATGTTGCCACTTTACTCAAAGAAAATTCTTATAAACACATGCAGATTTTCCCACAATAAACGTAGTGATTGCCACATTTCCCAAGTTCCCATAATTATGTATCAAACATTTCCTTGATTTCCTTCCAAGAACATAAAAGCATAGGTCTTAGGTTCTTAAATAATGCTCACAGTGCATTTAACTTCTAAGAGCCTCAAAGTAATGTGTTACCAGTGATTTGATGAACAGTCTGACAACCATCCTGTACAATAATTACAGGGAAAGTCAACCTCAGATTAAGACATATTCATCTCCATTGGAAGTAGCAATCTAAGGATAAAACTAAAACACAAACTTGACGTCTGTCATATTTAAACAGATAATAATCATGAAGTAGTTCATAATCTTAAAAATGGTGGCTAATCATAATAATAAATAATTTTATGCTGTCAAGTCAATTCTGATTTATGGTTAGCCTTCCCAGAGCATACTAAGGATTGAATACACCAGCGATGTAGTGACCCCTGCCTGCTGGCTGATTTAGTAAGAACACTCTCTCCCTCTTTTAATCTCTTTTAATCTGTAGGGGTCGGGGTAATTTTTTGGTGGCAGTTTCAATGAGGTTTTTATTGGTTTTTTAAAATGTGATTGGTTTTATTTTCTGTTAGCCCCCCAGGGTCTTTGGAGTTGGGCAGCAATATAAATCAGAAAAATAAAAGAAAATAAATAAATACATGGTTTATGTATGTTATTCTGGGGGTGCCCAGGAGCTGTGCAGTTTGCTCAGGATCACACATGCTTCCACTTCTTCCTGGAATCAAATTCCCAACCTCTGGCTCTGCAGCCAGTTACCTAAATCACTGAGTTATCCAGCCAGCATCTAAGCATATATACATTGAATAAACTCACCAAGAAGAAAGATCACTTTGCCTTTTCCATGGGAGCTATGTTTCTTGTTAGGACATTTTTAGAGGTAGAAAAGAATTAATAGTAAACTTTTAAGAGGTTAATGTTGAGATAACTATCGAGCTCATTTACCATTAATTAAAATTTTAGACATTTTCAACCACTTTTTCCATCTTTATGTTTCCCACACAGAGACCACCTTCATGTTATAACCACGTCAGCATTCAATTGTCCAGTTAACAATGTCAGAATAGGCAATAGTGACTGTTGCCAAGGCAGCTACAGTGGTTGCTATCTTACTTACACAGTACACACGACCGATTTAGAGTTTTTCAAAGCCTAGTTCTCTGCTTGAGATTACGAAAAGTTCCCTCAGCACAGAAATCACACAGGGATTTTACCACAGAGCTGTGCCACTGCGACAAGGATTGTGCTACAAGAAGCATCATCTAAAAATTTAAAACTTTACTTTTCTGATCTTGAGAGTTTCTTCCCACCTTGAGGTCCAAAGCAACATGGGTGCTCTCTAATCCCCCCATTTCTGTTTTATAATTATCTGGTCCTTCTTTGCTTATTCTATGTATATATTTTTGTATTTTGTTCTCCAAGGGAATCAGTGTTAATTTTACAAAGAGACATTTTGCACAAATTGCAAGAATCTTGACCAAAAAAAGTCCCAAAGATCTTCTTGTCTTATTATATTCAAGACAAAAAAATCTTAAGGAGTCTGAAAATTCTTTGCCAACATTTCTCATTGTTTTGAGACAGCCTACATCAAGAGATCTCAACCTTTTTAAGCCAGATGCCAAATCACGCTCCCTGAGACAGCTTTGGGGGCCAGATGGCCATTTTGCCCTTCCTCCATCACATGACACTTCCTGGTGTGGTGGAGGTGGTAGTGGGCCACATGAAATGGTGCCATGGGCTGCATCCAGTGAGACTGGGAAATGTAGCAGATGTTCTTCACACCTTTATTCCAACTGCCTGCCTTGCAATCTTCTTGATACCTGGATCCATTTGTAAATGTTAAATTATCAGGTATTATTATACCTCATTTTGATATAAATGACATAAAGGACCCCATTAACCCAAAAAACAAGGATTTAGCCAAAAAATAAGCCTCAAAGGGGTTTTAAAATGGAACCTGTAGCCAGTTCCTGTTTCCAAACGGAAAGGCACTGGGCTAGTCCCTGTCCTTCTTGTTTTGAGTTCTTTGCAAAGTGTTTAGCAGTACACTGCTAAATCTATTGAGGTTCAGTGTGACGTGCATAAGGAACAGAAGGGGGTGAAGGGGATTGAAGTCTATATAAGTCACACCTTCCCTCCAGTCTCTTTGGAAATATGTAAGTGGCCGGCAGGCTATCACATGTTTTCCCCAACCATTGATGAGTCTGCATGATGTTACTCTATTGTATGATTTGATACTGTCTGTTATTTTGTGTTTCTTTGTTTTCTGCCATATCGCTTAGTTTTTCTTAAGAAATAAACCTTTTATTTTAAAATAAGTCTAAAAGTTACAAGCTTTTGTAACAAGTTACCTGTGCCGCAAAAAGAAAAACATTCTGTCACAATCCAGCTCATTCTTTCCCCCACAATATGAGGAGATGTCTATGACCCATGCTGAAATGAAGGCCTCACCCTGAAATGGAAAGTAAACCCCTTACACTAGCTTGGATTGCTGGTGCAAGTAAGAACATAAAGCAATAACATGAAGCACAGCTTGAATTATTCCTCCTCCACAAACCAGTGGCTAACATTTAGTGCATAACATACCATATATACTCGAATATAAGCTGACCTGAATATAAGACAAGGAACCTAATTTTGACATGAAAACCTAGGAAAATAGATTGACCCAAGTATAATTCGAGGTTGGGAAATGCAGCAGCTGCTATCGAGCTTCAATAATCAAAATACATGAAAATATGGTAAAATTAATTACATTGTTGGCATGTCTCAATCCGGCACGGTCTTGGGACCCTCATGGTTGTTGGCCCGAGTATAAGCCATGTCCCCTTTTGGAGTGAACATTTTGGGGGGCTAAAAATCTCATCTTATACTTGAGTATATATGGCACACGTTGTAATGGAATAGGAAGGGTACATGCTTTTTTAAATAATAGATTTCTGTTTACATGTTCCCAGGAGCAAAAACGGGAAGGAATAACAAATGTAGTTATATACTTGCAACTAAATGTACAGTATGTTATCTCTCAGCAAGCATTTGTCATAGTGTAATGTACTTATGCCCATGTCAATGCAACAATGATCTTGCGCCACCAGAAACATACACCAATGAGGATTTAAGTTTGGCCAACAACAACGACAAGAAATTGGCTTCATTTTGGCAATACAGGGTTTGATTGGGACATGAAAAAAGAATCTTGTGCCAGCAGAACAAATCAACATTCTACAAGACAATTGTAAAAATGGGTACAGCCCAAACAAAAAGGGATACCTTTTAAAAAGGGCTTTGAATGAGCATCAGATTTGGAACAGTAGCAGTAGATAGTATGATGTTGCTTTGTACCAGGTTTGGTGTTTTTTGGTCAAACAGTTATGATTTTTTAAGTATAACAGTGGTTTACCACCACTACCCCCTATTCAGCTGCAAGCAGCTTTTTTCCTCCAGTAGATTAGACATCATTGAATTGTATTTCAAACAACTAATGTTTTGCCTTAAAAAGATGTTAATTACCACAGTTCCCTTTTTTATTTGTAGAAAATCCATCCTGTATTTATGGAAATGTTAAAACATTAAGCACTTTTTAAAAACACATAACAGCCATTTTATGACTCTGGAGCATGCTTAGTAGAAGCTTGCCAGAAAGAACAATAGTTCAAAAACATTTGTATTTGTCTTTACTTTCTGGTATAGTGTTGTGGAATTGAAAAAAAACATATTTTCAAACTCTTATATTCAATGAGTTTGAATGCAGAAAATTTAGATTCTAGACACTTATACTCAATTATGCCTAGATACAAAATTTAATTTTGTAAGTGCTTATGCCCAATACCCTTATAAGAAGTTTTAGATATCCGTGAGTTCTGTTTTAACCAACCTTAGCCCACTGCTCATAAGCCTATTACGGAGGACTCTTCTCCGCTTCGTAAACCCTTGTGACCCAATTAAGTTACAAAGCAACAAGGAGAATAATTATTTCAAATCTAGGTTGTTTAATATCAATCAATATTAAAGGAGTCCTTGGCATACATCCTTACAAGCTTGCATGCCTGTTCAAAATGCAGCAGCCATATAAAGAAAGTCTACAGTTTTTATACATTTTCCCTCCTTTCTCCCTCCCAAGTCCTTTCATGAATCAAGAAATGTCAAACAATATCATACAAACAGGCAATATTTATGCTTCTTTTACCGTATATACTCGAGTATAAACTGAATTTTTTAGCCCCAAAATGAGGTCCAAAAGGGAGATGGCTTATACACGGGTCAACAACCACAAGGGTCTAAAAATATGAGGTTTTTAAAAGTTATTTGACACTTTAAAAGTAAGTTTTGGGACATCTGCCACAAAATAATCTGAGGTGCAATTACACAACTGGCCACGAGGGCGCAAATTGCGATTTTCCATTAGAAGACATTGAAAATCAAGTTCTCCTATTCTGAAGTTTGTTTTCAATTAATTCCTATGAAAAACCACAGATGAAGAAAGAAGCTCTACATTGCAATTGTGTCTCCCTTTCAAACTGGTGGGGGAAAAGAAAGGATTTCACTTACTGGTACCTTCTGCCTTTGTCTCTGCTCTGCCCAAGATGAAGACTAGGCTAGAGCAACACTTCCTGCCTCAGTGCAATTGACCTGCCCACCCACTTTACCTGCAGCTACACCACTGGAGGGTGGTGCAAATACAGTTTTAAAAAATCACTAAAATACTTAATTTTACTGTATTTTTGTGTATTTTAATTACTGAAATTCACTAGTAGCTGCTGCATTTCCCAATCTCAGTTTATACTCTGGTCAATCTTAATATCAAATGTTACATTTTGTTATATTACTATCCTAACTTATAATACTAAGTATAAAGTATAAAATATAAAGTAGAGATATTATAAGGTTTACAGGGATACTGGTATAGAATTCTACTAAACAATGAATAAATGAACATAGCAAGCATCATGTGAATAATAGACATCATATAAATATACTAAGCAAGGCATAAGAATAAAGACCAATGTTAAGGAGATTACATACAATAATATAACTTCTATATGCTCAAGTGTATAAGCTAATATATGTAATCTAACATGTATATGAAACTACTATTATGTGAGGCAATTGTTATATGTGTAGTATACCTAAGAATATTGTAAGGTAATATATCTAAGGATATATGCTGGTAAAGCATTTCTAAAGGTAGATACAATAAGGATAAATGCAATATATGTGTTAGATGTAGTATATTTCTATATAACTAAAACATATTTTTATCTCTAATAAAAATCAATCCTCATCAATAGGACCTCAGGACCTATGAAGAGAGCAACAGAGACCTAGGCTTAGGTGACATTTTTTCATATGGACTAATTACACATAACTCATTATTCATTTGTACCTAATTGCCTCCCAGTTCAGGATCAGACTGGTGGCAACCTCAGCTATGCAATTTTAAAAGGAAAACCAGGAAACATATCAGGCTTGAAATAGAAAATGAATCTGGGCAAGATTCTGCAGCTTCCAAAAGCTGGAAGGGAAAAAAAAACACTCAGAACAGCATTTTGTTGAACCCAGCTCTCAAAGCAAAGAGAAACTCAGATGCGATATCAGAATTTGAAAGATGAATTTCAATAAGCCAGGAATTAAATCTGGTGCTCTTCGAGCTTCAGCAATCACAACGTAGGCTTTGTCTGTGCCTGTCATGGAGAGCTGTACTTTGCCCATGCTTGATTGGAGTTACTCTCCAGTTCACTTAGTCACATGCAAAGTTCGCATTAAACAAAACAAATAGCTTTTACATTAAATAATAATAAAGGAATGTCTCACTGCCTCCAAATAGGGTTGGAATGCATTTGGGTTCCCCTCCCCTATTTGCCTAAGTGTGAGCATCTCACTGCTATCAGAGACATTTCCATTTATACTGTGATACAGCCATGAATTGTAAGTTACTCAGAGTCACTCAATACATAAATGCATTCATCATTTGCAACTAGCCTGCTTAGCAGTTGGGAGAATTCTGCACGTATCTCAAGGATGCAGCCTTAAACTGGCTGGAATTCAAAGCTATTGCATGGATAATATGCTTGTTGCATGTCAGTTGCTAAGGAAACAACTGGGATTGCATATTTTTGGAGCAACAGGCTAGCGTAGAGATGTCATTTAAGGTAATGTGTAGAGCTACACAAATTCTTCGTGAATATATTTGCTAGTGGCAAAACTTCTGCCACTTGCAAATTTGTTTGCAAACAGATTTTCTGCTATTTATTCTTGCATAGATAACTGTTCAAAAATGGCTTAGGAAACTGACTCAATGCCCAGTCTAACTTGATGCAAATTGGCTTTGGATCCACACACGGTGAACAAATTTCAGCTGGCATACTCACAAATGTGTTTCCTGGAACTATTTACTATTTGTTATTTTTGGTGCTTAATTGACCACCTGAGTCACATACCACTGGTTTGGCTCTCTATCTTGATGGCTGTAAATTCTTGCATAATTGGGACTCCTGTATTGCCAGAAATAAACTCTCCCTCCCTTCCTCTCTCTCTCCCCCTCTCTTTCTTGCTCACTCTCTCTCTCACACACACACACACACACGCGCACACACACACACACACACACACACACACACACACGGGGGACGAAAACAGAAACACTTTATTTAATATACTTCAATATAAGTTAGTAAATCAATGCCCCAAAGGATTTTAGAATTCAAGAAAATTTTGTAAAATGAAGTGCTTTAACTGACATGCAGGGCTGGCCCTGATATTAGACAGTGTGGCCCATCTAAATAGCAGGCGCTGGAGGGCAACAATGACAGCTGTTCTTTTTCAGCTCCCTGCTCATTTTTTTCTTTTTGGTGAAAAAGCTTCATATGTCGTACAGTCTGTTATGCACCCTCTCACCTTCTGCTTTCTGATCTGGTAGGAACCACAATTCCAATGTCAATGCTAAATAAAACCTAGCTGGCTTCTTTACATAGACTAGGAGAATATTATCATTGCTTCAGGCAGCAAAACATCTTTGGCTCATCCCTTAGCACAAATAGGCATATTGTTTGAGAATGTGAGCTGGGTAGACCTGCGCAGAGCTCAACTGACAGAAAATGCAACAGTGTGATTATGTGGGTCTTACTTCAGCCTGCATTTACTGTACCACCATAAAGCAAATAAAGCTTGTTGAGGTTACACGAGTTCAGATTGTGAAGCAGATGTGATGGCTCCAAGCCCAGCCTGGTACTCTGTTTCAAACTGGCACTGACCAGTTTGAAACAGAAATGGCATACTATTGCTGCTGCATCATGTATCACTCTGGAGCACAGATAGATCAACTGTCCCCTGAGTGTTTTATTGCCTATGAATGGGTTCCATGTTGCAGAATTAACAGGCAAGTGAGATGAGGAAATCAAATTCTTCAACAGGAAAGGCCTGGCTTTAGACATTTTGCCACCTCAGGAGGACCAGAAATTGTTGCCCTTCTGCCATTCCATGTCAAGGAACAACCCAGAGCTAGTCAAGTTATACAGCGTCTGTGTCAGGAAATCCCACAAAAAGCTCTCTGATTTCATTTGTAGTGAAAATGTAGCTATAATAAATTAAAACTGCAATTTTTGTTGGAAGCTGCCTTAGTCACACTTGTGCGAGTAAGGCGGGGTATTATTATTATTATTATTATTATTATTATTATTATTATTATTATTATTATTATTATTATTATTATTAATAATAATAATAATAATAATAATAATAATAATAATAATAATAATAATAATAATAATAATAATAATAATAATAATAATAATAATAATAATAATAATAATAATAATAATAATAATAATAATAATAATAAATTAATCGTACTTTCATTATATCACAAATCAGAAGTCTTAGGTAGAGCTACATTGGCAATTTATGCTGCATTTTACGTCAGACTAGGCACAGATGACTACAAATTAAAACCCAGTGAATACACAATGTAAAGCTCAATGAAAGGAAGCATTGAATTGCCTTTTTGGAGTAGGGAATGCTTTTCTTTTGTTCAGCAAACATGGATGGTTTAAATATGTTCCAATTGGGTTGACATTGTTTTTTAAGTAATCCTTTTGTTCCTCTGGTCAGATGGCATGTTCCCTGTCACATCAGGCCCTTATAAGCAATAGTTGAGGCAACGATGCCTTATATTTTTCCATTCTTCAGCAACTGACTAGCTACTTGGTCTACTGTTACTCCATTATTGTTTTGTTGTGGCAGGTTAAATCTCCACCTACATTTTTAATGTGTCTCCAAGCTCATCTACTGTTCTGCTTCATGTCCAGATTCTTGACTATCATGCACCATCATGCAATTTTCAGTTAGAGCTTGCATCAGTTCTTCCCCAACTTCAATATCATCAGGAAACTCACAAAGTATAAATGGGGAACTCAATCATCCATCAGCTTTGGCCTTGAGCATCTCTGCAGCAGAGTACTCTGCTTCAGTATGGAGCTCATCTACTGTTGTGTCTGAAGCTTGCAATAAAGAGACCAACGAGCGGTGAATCAAGCAAACGATGCAATGGCTTATTCATTACTCTTGGAAAACAATATTACAGCTTAACTGGACATGAGTTGGCTGCACTTGTTCTCGCTATGTTGCTACCTGGGATCACTTCTGCACCAGTGCCCTACTGGAGGTAGTCCACATGTGTGTGTGCCATTGCCAATCTTCTACGGTAGATTCCAGAGGGACTGATTTCATAGCCATCTTGTGTCCGGAGCACCTTGTAAGCTTTATCTGAAAGTCTGCTTAATAAACACCTGTTGCTATTCTGTTCATCGTTGCCTCAACTATTGCTTATAAGGGCCTGATGTGACAGGGTACCGAAAACCTACACTAGTTGAAAAAATATAACCTCTTGTGGGAATTATTCCACCTAAAATAAGGAGAGAAGTAATAGTGGACATAGAGAGAACTAAGCAAGAGTCTGTTAAATCAGATCCAGGAAGAGCTCTATCGCAAGAACAAATATTCTGGAGAGTACAAAAGAGCAAAATCAAATTAGAAGATGGCAGGAGGAGCTCGACAAGAAATAACATTAAGGAACGATATGGCTGAGGAACTCGACCTTCCCTGTGTCACTTGGAGAACCCTGAATAGGCTGAGGGTTGGAGTACCTACAGTATTTTTTGGACCATAAGACGCACCCGACTGTAAGATACACCCAGTTTTCAGAGCAGGGGAAAAAAAATTAATACTGTATTTTGCACCAGCAACCAGTGGTGGCGCTGCAGGGGAAATGGGCAGGCCAGGCCAATTGCACTGAGGAAGGAAGTGATACTCTAGCCTAGCCTCTTGCTCTCCTTTTTATTATTTATTTATTTATATATTGTTAGATTTCTATACCGCCCACTCGACCATGGCCGACTCAGGGCTGTTCACATAAATAAAACAGATAAAAACAGAGTAAAAAAAACCCACCCCTAAAAAGGGGGTGCAGGTACTGAGCAACTGTGAGGGAAGGCATACTCCTCTATACCAACCACCCAATGGAAGCCACCCCTCCACCTGCACCCCAAACTTGGCCCACCAGCTAGGTTTTTAGTTCTTTCCTAAAGGGCAACAACTCCATCTGGAGATGCAGTTCTACTGGCAGGAGGTTCCAAAGGGCCGGTGCGGACACAGAGAAGGCCCTCCTCCTTGTACCAGAGAGGCGAGCCCCCATGGCAGATGGCACAATTAGAGAGCCCCTCCGGTCTGCTCTGGTTGGATGGACAGACGTCCTTAGGGCAATGCGGTGTCTGAGATAACCTGGCCCACTACCATATAGGGCTTTAAAGGTCAAAGCCAGCACCTTGAATTGTACCCAGAGGCAAACTGGTAACAAGTGCCACTCCCGAAGCAATGGTGAGGCATGGGCATAACATCCACACCCCATCACCACCCAGGCCGCAGCATTCTGGACCAGCTGCAGCCTCTGAATGGTCATCAGGGGCAGCCCCATGTATAGCGCATTACAATAATCTAGTCTGGAGGTCACCAGTGCATGAGTGACCATGAGCAAGGAGTCCCAGTCCAGGAGCAGGCACAACTGGTGAATCACCCGAAGTTGGGCGAAGGCCCTCCTGGCCACAGCTGCCACCTGTTCTTCTAGCAGCAGCCGCGAATCCAGGAGGACCCCCAAGTTGTGCACCGGGTCGGTCTGGGGCAAGATAGCCCCATCCAAAACCAAAGATGGTAGCTCCCGGGATAACACAGGACCCCATATCCATAGCCACTCAGTCTTACTAGGATTCAGTTGCAGTCCATTTGCCCCCATCCAGACCCCAACAGCTTCCAGACAACTGGAAAGGACTTTGACTGCATCACTGTAGTCCCCACAGGCCGAGATGTACAACTGTGTGTCATCCGCATACTGGTGGTACCGCACCCAGTAGGAACGGATGACCTCACCCAGCGGCTTCATGTAGATGTTAAATAGGAGAGGAGAGAGTACCAAGCCCTGAGGCACCCCATATTTTAGGGGCCTAGGACTGGACCTCTCACTCTCCAACCACACCGACTGGGTCCGGCCCCTCAGAAATGAGGAAAACCAGGACCACACAGTGCCCTGGATCCCCAATCCTCGGAGCCGTTCCAGAAGGATACCATGGTCAATGGTATCAAAGGCCGCTGAGAGGTCAAGAAGAGCAAGGACGGATAGATGACCTTTCAAACAGGAAGCATGTTTCCCCCCTCCATTTTGTCCACGTGGTGTAGAGACAAAGGCATCAAGGTAAGTGAAACTCTTTCTTTTTAAGCACAGGTTTGGTTTCCAACTTAAATGCATTGGGACCATACAAACAGAAAACTTTTGAATACCAGAAATTTATTTCCAATGCAGTTAAATGGGAAATTGCGATTTTCGCCCTTTAGTGGCCACTTGTTTTTCATATGTTTTTTTCCCCTGCCCCGAACAGCTGAGAGGCG
The DNA here is from genome assembly GCA_035047345.1 of Bradypodion ventrale. Lineage (NCBI taxonomy): Eukaryota > Metazoa > Chordata > Lepidosauria > Squamata > Chamaeleonidae > Bradypodion > Bradypodion ventrale. The sequence continues at coordinate 49,393,942 of JAWDJE010000003.1, read as the reverse complement.
GCAGTAGTAGTCTTCGGCCAGCTGTGGCTCTTGGAAAATATCCTTTTACAACAGCCACAGCTGGCTGAAGACCAGCATTTGGACTATAAGATGCACCCTCATTTTCTCCCCACTTTGGGGGGAGAAAAAGTGCGTCTTATGGTTCAAAAAATATGGTAAATAGAAGTCCAACATGTTCAAGTGGGGGCTGCTGGCTGACAACAACATGCTGTGTGAATGTTAGGAGATGCAGAATCCAGCTCATTTGCTGGTCTGCTGATCACTACTGGAAATATGTACAGATGAGGATTAAATTTTGGTCAACAGCAAAGCCAAGAAGGTGGTTTCATTTTGGCAGTTTAAAGTTTGATCTGGACATGAAAGAAGCAGCAGCTCTGAATATTCTCTAACCCTCCAAAGCAGCTCTTAATAGGCTGCCACACCAAATGGCATACCAGATCTCCTAGCCACCCTATTAAACCTACTCCAGTCTCCTCAAGAGACCATGTAAGCAAGCTCTTACAAGTGCAAGACAGATTATAAACACATCCAAATCATTTATCCAGAGAATGAACTTAATCACTGAAAGATCAATCGTTCAGTTGACATTATTATTATGTTTTATTTTTTCTGATACAATCTTGGTGGCTTCTAGTAAGAAGCATAAAGCATGCATGTTCAATATGACACCAAGAAACATTTATGTATTGTAAGCTCAAGAAAGAGAAAAATTGGGAAACAACACTTTTTCCTTTCTGTATTTCTTTCTTTCTTAAAAGAAGCCTAGGTCTTATGAGTTAGGTTAAGAGTGTGATTTCTGGAGCAGCTCCATCATGGTTTTCACTTTATAGTTATTTGTGTGCCTTGGAAAGCTAGCAATGTAAGCCTGTGTGTGGATGGGTTATTCAAGGTAACTTGCATGTCACAAGGAAGCAGTATTTTTATAGCTTGTGGATCAAAAATGAGGTCACATACTATATAGTACCTAGAATGGGGGAAAAACAGAGTATCTTCTGTTTTTCATGTCATGCATTATCTTACACAGTACAGAAACTCTTATTTCAGAATTCCTAAAATACACAGCCATTAGTATGCTAATGTGATGGGCAGTGAAACATCAGTATCTAATAAAATCAAATGTTCCTGAAGAAGAGACATTAAATTTTCATTTTCCTTAAGGCTAGCAGTCTTGTTTCCTGTCCCAAGAAAAGCAATGAAAGGAAATATAGTTTATTGAAATTTACGGGAGTCTTTAAAACAGTAAGGGACTGTGGTGGCTTAGTGGTTAAGACACTGAACTTGATGACTGGAAGGTTGGCAGGGCAGCAGTTGGAGACCCGAGTACTGCATGACAGAGTGAGCTCCCATCTCTGTCCCAGCTACTGCGAACCTAGCAGTTCGAAAGCAAGAAATTGCAAGTAGATAAATAGGGACCACTTTGGTGGGAAAGTAAACAGCATTCCATGCACTCAGGTGTCTAGGCATGCCTGCCACATGTCCATGGAAATGTCTGCAAATGCAGTCAGTGTTGGCTCTTTGGCTATAAACAGAGATGAGCACTGAATCCTAGGGACAGATACGACTGGCTTTTGAGCAAGAGCAACCTTTACCTTAAAACAGTGGTTCCCAATGTGGGGCCCAGGCCCCACAGTGGAACTTCAATTCCCAGAAACCTAAGTCAGTACATGGGCTGATCAGTGCTTTGGAGAATTAGACTTCTGGGAATTGAAGTTCAAACACCAAAGGTCAGTAAAGACTGCTTTAATACATAAAATAGATGAGAAAGAAGATTCAGCTGGTTAATGCTCATTCTAGGTGAAATGGGTTCTCTCTGCTCACCTGTTTATCCAGTTGAACTTGCATGTTCCATCATGTTTAGCCTGGCATGTTTCATTTATATGTGGCTTCGTATGGGAAGCAGGATACGACCAATGAACCTAGGAATGCCTCCTTATGCTTTTTCTTGCAAAGCACTGTAGAGTCAGGAACAGTTGGGAAAAATAGGTCTGTCACAGATGTGTGGCACGGTGGAACCAGGGTTCATAGGGTCAGGATGCCAAAGATATGAAATTAGCAACAACTTTCTTGGAAGAAAGATCAACTATAAATGTAACTGACAAATAATTGACTTTTTCCTTTAAAGTGCACATTATGAATAATGTTGATTATACAAGTGTGACCAGTACCCTCTTGGGCAATTCTGCCAGCATAGCAAGAGTGAGGTGACTTTGCACTGGCACATTACTGGTTATTAAAGAGTTCTTAAGTTGATTTCAGTTTGCATGCTACTGCTGTTCTGGCAGAATTGTGACACAGGATACTAGCCTGTATTTAATTTTGTTGTCTTAATAAATCCTTTAAGAAAAAGCTTGTTTTACTTAATTATTTTGCGTATCTGTTTGCCACTGGCCTAAAAACCATGCCACACAGTTCAGGACACATAGTTGTCTGGACCACTAATTGCACTTCGCACATCAAATGGCTGTTTTGTTAAGGCAGACCTGTAATAAAAGACTTCCTAGTAGTAGTGAGGACTAAGAAGAGATGACTTAGTGCACGGGTGCCCAAACATTTTGGGCCGTGGGCTGGTCACATGGTTCAGGGAGTCCGTCACTATGGCCCATGGGCCAGATCCAGCCCCTGACACCAATTCACTTGGCCTGCGAAGCCCTCATCACTCCCAGAAGTGGAAGTAAAACACGCCAGGATGGAACGAGCGACGAGGGCTTCACGGGCCAGCTGAATTGGCATCAGGGGCTGGATCCGGCCATATGGTTGCAACACTGTTGATGTTTAAAGTTAACATTTCTCATTTTGGTATTGATGTAATCATGTGTGTGTGTGTGTGTGTGTGTGTGTGATTGGCTAAAAATGCATGCAAAATACAATTTGCTCAAGAGTTAGTAGATATGAAGATGGGTATGGTAATGTAGTCATTGGGAATTATATGTACAAAGAAGTATGTGCAAATTTCCACCTGGGTAAAAGCAACTTGATACAAACAATGTGCATATCTAGAAAAACACCATGAGAGTTCATGATGTTCCTGTTCATAAATTCTTATGAAGCCTTCATACTTTTGCAAACAATTTCATAATCTTTTTTCACATTTAGCTTTGAATACATATGTCAACTCTAGATCAATTACCTTACATCTCTAGCTGGTGAGATTTTCTTAAAGTGGACAATAAGTGAGCACTGAACCCTAGAGTCGAATACGACTGGCTTTCGAGCAAGGGAAACCTTTACCTTTACCATAAACTTAGCAGTCATGGAATAAACTGGGCTGTATAAGATCGCTTCATCATTGTGCAGTATTGTTTATAAAAAATCAAGAGCAATACACTAATTTTTGATGCTATTGTAAAACAAATGCAGATGTTATGGTATGAGCAGAAGGAGCTTGTATTTATGTTAAATTATTAAGCAATGACTGAGGGATGCAAATGCCAAAAGACAAGAGCCGCTGAAGTGAATGTATTGTTCTAACAATCCTGTCCTCACATGACATCTGTGATTGACAGATGTTGCTAGGGAACCTAAAACCAAGGCAAATCTCTCACCAACAGATGAGCCTAATGTAGAATGACCTGTAAGCATGAACTCAGCAGCATCAACAACATGCACACACAATGAGGTGTTTATAGGTTTTGAAGCTAGAGTTTCAAATCATCTTAATTCTAAACTAGGCCAAGTGACTGAAGTTACTGGGGATATTTCTAAATCATGATGTGTACAGCTAGGACTTGCAAGATCAGGGTTCTGGGGCTTTTTGAGCAGGGGTAAAGTTAAACAAATAAGTTTTTCCCAACAGCCTGCAATTCGAATGGGGAATTGCTCCTCGCTTTGTCTCAGAAATTAATTTCTAGTGATGTCTCCACACAGGAGAGCTAGGAAAAAAGACAAATTCATGATGTGGCACAATTCAGCCAACACAGAACTCAAATCTTTTGGGTATTGGTTTTGGCAGGGACAAATTACTTAGGCAAAGGGCATTTGGGCAATAGAAATTTCTGGTTGAATACCACAGAAGTTCTGGAAGAAAGAGAATACAAACATCACAAAACTGGATGGTTAAACCCAGTTATTAATTTCAGCTAAGCACTATTCAGAGGCTAAACCCTGATTTAAGAGAAGGTTCCAAACATGGTGGATCCTATCCCAGTGCACTTTTCCAATCATTTATCAATCAGTTGATCATGTTTTCAACAAAATATTTTCAGAGACATGTGCATGCATTTTCAGTTGAATGTGTTTTAAAGACTTTTTCCAGCTTAAAGTGGTTTCCTTATGCACATTCATATAATTTTCTTGAAGAACTTCCATGATTCATAGCCCTGATAAGGCAGGAGTGCAGCATATGGAGGTATCACAGGGGCATTTAATTGACTATTCAGATATTTCTTTGGAACTCTTTTTTTTTAAATGAAAACTGGCTGTCATTAATTGTATTTCTTTGCAAACATTTGCTTGAGCTCATCTGTATTCTAGCTAGTATAGAGTTGCCATATGTAACGGAAAACCATGAATTTCACATTTTGTAACTGTCCTGCATGGTTCCATAAAAAACATAGAAAATTCAGAGTTTTCAAACCACTTGATTTGGAAGAAAAAGTTCTTGCACTTCTATTGGAACGACCAGTAGGTGGCAGCAGTAGCAGCTTGGTAAACAAGGGAGTGGGGAGAAACGCACCTTGGCCTTTGTAGCAGCAGCAGTTCGATACCCATATACTGCAGAATGAAATGAGCTCTCGTCTTTGTCCCAGCTCCTGCAAACATAGCAGTTTGAAAACAAGAAATGGCAAGTAGATAAATAGGGGCCATTTTGGTGGGAACGTAAACAGCATTCCATGCACTCCGGTGTCTAGTCATGCCTGCCATATGACTACGGAAACGTCTGCTCCCGTCTCTGTCCCAGCTTCTGCAAACCTAGCAGTTTGAAAGCAAGAAATGGCAAGTAGATAAATAGGGGCCATTTCGGTGGGAAGGTAAACAGCGTTCAATGCACTCCGGTGTCTAGTCATGCCTGCTGCATGACCACGGAAATATCTGTAGAAGCAGACAGTGCTGGCTCTTTGGCTTTGAAACAGCGATGAGCACTGAATCCTAGAGTTGGATACGACTGGCTTTCGAGCAAGGGCAACCTTTACTTCTGTCCTGTTTTTGTGAGAGGGAATTATGGTAACCCTAAGCTAGTAGAGACAGACTGAATGGCTTCAAAGAAGGATGAGTCACATTCATGAAGATCAAGGCTATGAGAAGCTAATACTCCTGACGGCTATGTATTACCTCGAGTATAAAAGACAGTGTGCCTCTGTACTTTGGGGGAGCAAAAGCAGGGAGGGTAAAATAATCACATTCACATCTTGGTTTCAAAAAAGTAGCCATTTTAGTCTTTTGAAGCACATTCAGACCCCCTCCCACAAAAATAAAAATAAACCAAAAATGTTGGGTTACTTTGAAAGACTAACAGTTATATTTCAATGTGTACCTTCATGAACATATCCACTTCATAAGAACATAAGAATAGCCTTGCTGGAACAGGCCACAGCCCATCCAGTCCAGCATTCTGTCTCACACAGTGGCTCACCATTTCCTTCAGGGTATTCCCAAGCAGATGCCTTCACCTGCTTAGGATTCCCTGGAAATGGCATTGAGAGATATCCTGCCTATCTCTCCAACCCGGAGGTTGTCCTTAAGTATCCATAATTATAGCCATTGATACCATTGTCCTCCATGAACTTGTCTAATCCTTTCTTGAAGCTGTTAAGACTGACAGCTGTCACCACTTCTTCTGGCAGGGAGTTCCATAGACCAGTAATCCTCTGGGTGAAAAAGTACTTTATCTTATTTGTTTGAGAACTAGTACCCAAAAGTTTCATGGAGCGTCCCCTAGTTCTAGTGTTATGCGATAGGGAAAACAGTTTTTCCTTATCTACTTTGTCCACACCGTACATTATTTTATAAACTTCAATCAGGTCACCTCTTAGACGCCGTCGCTCAAGAGTGAAAAGGCCCAACCGTTGCAGCCTCAGATGGTAATGAAGGTGTTCCAGTCCCATAATCATTTTGGTTGCCCTCCACTGCACTTTTTCCAACTCCATAATATCCTTCTGGATGTATGGCGACCAGAACTGTACACAGTATTCCAGATGGGGCCTCACCATAGATTTATAAAGAGGCAAAATGACACTTGCTGACTTATTTTCTATACTCTTCCTAATGATCCCTAACATTGAGTTTGCTTTTTTCACTGCTGAGGCACACTGGGTTGACACCTTCATTGAGCTGTCCACCAGGACACCAAGATCCCTTTCCTGGTTTGTCGCAGAGAGTTCAGAACCCATCAGTTTATAAATGTAATTGGGTTTTTTTTGCCCCAACATGCATCACTCTGCACTTACTAATGTTGAAGCTCATTTGCCACTGTTTTGCCCACTCCCCCAGTGTCAATTATACCCTGTATAATTTAGTGTCGTCAGCAAATTTGGCTACCTTGCTATTTACTCCTACCTCTAGATCATTTATGAAGAGGTTGAAAAGCAGGGGTCCCAGTACTGAACCTTGGGGGACCCCACTCTTTACTTCCCTCCACTTGGAGAAGTGTCCATTGAGTGCTACCCTCTGTTTCCTGTCCTTTAGCCAGTTGCTGATCCAGAACAAGACCTGTCCCTTTATTCCATGACTGGCAAGTTTATTCAAGAGCCTTTGGTGCGAGACCTTGTCAAAAGCCTTCTGAAAGTCCAGATAAACAATGTCAACTGGATCCGCCTTATCCACATGCTTGTTGACATTCTCAAAAAATTCCAACAGATTAGTGAGGCATGATTTGCCCTTGCAAAAGCCATGTTAGCTCTTCTTTAGCAGCTCCTTCTCTTCTATGTGCCTATTAATTCTATCTTTTAGGATGGTTTCCATCACTTTACCTGGGACACATGTCAAACTGACAGGTCGGTAATTTCCTGGATCACCCCTGGATCCCTTTTTGAAAATTGGTGTTACATTCGCTACCTTCCAGTCATCAGGCACAAAGCCTGATTTGAGGGAAATATTATATATTTTGGCTAGGAGCTCAGCAATTTCATCTTTAAGTTCCCTGAGAACTCGTGGATGGATGCCATCTGGTCCTGGTGATTTGTTAGTGTTTAGTTTAACAAGACAAGCAAGGACCTCCTCCCTGGTTATTTCTATCTGGCTTAATTCTTTGGTTTCCCTCCCTATGAAGATAGGCTCTGTTTTGGGCATGTGGTCTCTGTCTTCTTCAGTGAATACTGAAGCAAAGAATTTATTTAGTCTCTCTGCAATCTCCGTTTCCTCTTTAATAAATCCTTGCCTTCCATTGTCATCTAATGGTCCAATGGCCTTCCTAGTTGGGTTCTTATGTCTAATGTACTTAAAGAAGTCTTTGTTATTTCTCTGAGTATTTTTAGCTATACGCTCCTCAAAGTCTTGCTTTGCTTTCCTGATTGTTGCCTTGCATTTGTTCTGCCAGAATTTATGTTTCTGCCTGCTGTCCTCATTCGGACAAACCTTCCATCTTCTAAATGAGCTTTTCTTGCTCTTGATCACTTCCCAAACAGCTCCTGTAAGCCACATCAGAGTCCTCTTGGACCTGGCAATGTCCTTTTTCCTTTTGGGTATGCATTCCAATTGGGCCTCTGTTATTGTTTTTGTAAACAGCCTCCATGCCTCTTGGAGTGTTTGGACTCTCTCAATTTTCCCTTTCAGCTTCTTTTTTACTAGTTTCCTCATCTTTGGGAAATTTCCTTTTTGAAAATTTAAGGTCTCTGTGTTAGATTTTATCAGTGACTTGCGGTCTATGATCAAGTTAAATATAATTGAGTTGTGGTCACTGTTCCCTATTGGATCAGTCACATTAACATCTTGCACCAGATCCTGAGTATTACTCAGGATCAAGTCATGGATTCTTGTACCTCTAGTTGGGTGTTCAACCATCTGTCCCAGGGAACAATCATTTAGCATATCTAGGAACTTTATCTCTTTATCATGTGCTGAACAACAGTTCACCCAGTCTATGTGAGGGTAGAAGTCCCCCATTATAACCAGGCTTCCCTTCTTGGATGCCTCCTTTACAACATTCTCCAACTGCCAGTCTCCCTCAAGAGTTTGGGTCGGAGGCCGATAGTATATGCCTACTGTTAGACCATCCTTGTGGCCTGGTACTCTTACCCACAGAGCTTCTAATGGTGACTCTAAATCACATAGATATTCCAATTCATATGATTTTATCACTTCTTTGACATACAAGGCTACACCCCCTCCCGTTTGCCCCTTCCTATCCTTCCTGTACAGTTTGTAGCCTGGGATCACTGTATCCCATTGGTTATCATCCGTCCACCAGGTTTCAGTGATACCAATAATATCAATATTCTCATCTATTGCTAAGTATTTTGTTCCGGAGGCTTCTGGCATTTGTATACAAGCATTTATATATGCTTTCCTGATACAGTCTTTTGAGTCCAGTTGCATTGTTAGACTGCCTCTTGCATCCTTCTGCTAGAGTGCTGGTGACTAGCTCCTTGCTCTGCTCAGTAATTTTTGCATCCTCCTCACTACTCAAGTACACACTTTCCTGAACCGGATGCTGCCCAGCTCCTGTCGGCTTTCCCCCAATTATCAGTTTAAAAGCTGCTCTGCAGCCTTTTTGATGTTAAGTGCCAGCAATCTGGTCCCATCATGGTTCAATTGCAACCCATCCCTCCTGAACAGATTTGGCTTGTCCCAAAATGTTCTCCAGTTCCTGACAAATCAGAAGCCCTCCTCTCGACACCACCGCCTCATCCACACATTGCAGCTTCTGAGCTCTGCCTGCCTGGTAGGTCCTGCACGAGGAACAGGCAGCACCTCTGAAAATGCTACCTTGGAAGTCCGGGACTTCAATCTTCTTCCTAACAACCTGAATTTGGCTTCCAGGACAGACCGCTTGGCCTTCCCAATATCATTGGTACCAACGTGTACCATGACCACTGGCTCATTCCCAGTTCTCTCTAACAATGTATCTAGATTTCTCGTGATGTCTGCAACTTTTGCACCTGGCAGGCAAGTCACCATACGGTTATCATGTGCATCACAAATCCATTTCTCTGTATTTCTAATTATTGAATCGCCTAGTACAAGGAGCCTCTCTCCTGCAATCTGTTCATCTACATGCACCTCATCAACCATATTAAGGGAGAGAACCTCACTTTGTTCCTGTTGTTTATCTTCCTGGATCTCATCAAGTATGATGAAGGAGAGATCATCAGGTGGAGTCAGTTGTTCCTCTGTGTGTTCCTCATCAGGTGTAATGAGGGAAAGAGCCTCAAATTGATTCTGTAATTTCAGACTCTCAGAGTGATCCCCTACTCTTCTCCTCCTTTGAATCACATTCCTCCAAACATCTCCCTCCTGAGTTAGTGAAGGGCCTTCTCCCTCAGAACTGTGCCCTGTCTCTTCTTTGTCCAGCATAGTCTGCTCCGCTCTGTCCAAGAACAGCTCAAGCTCTTTAATTTGTTGATGGTTAGATATGCGGGCCTCTAGCTGCTGGACCTTCTCTTCTAGTAGTGCAACCAGCTTGCACTTGCTGCAATTGTAGTTCTCCATATGCTTTGGCAAGAACACAAACATGGCACAAGTATTGCAGGTAACTACAGCTGTTCCCTCAGAATCCATTTTAACAAGTGCAGTATTCTGGGCCTCAAAAATGTACACGTTTACTACCTTTCTATCTAGTAAGACTATATTCTTCCTTTCTGTTAGTTTGAAATCTCGCACGCCATTAGGCGCGCGGGCCTCTAAAGCAGCTCTACTCCAACTGCAAAACTTACCAGTGCTCACTTCCTATGTTTGGCTCTCCTCAGCAGCAGCTCTGCTTAAGAGCACATGCAGAATCAAAAGGGATGACCCTGAAAGAGCTCAGAGTTTTTAAATGCTAGTGTAGCTCCGCCCCTATGAGTCACAGTTCAGGGAAGGGCCTGGTGTGGCTCTGCCCCCTGCTTCTGGAATCTTCTAACTGCTTCCTCTGTTTGAACAGAGGTGGTTCTCAGCAGTTTAAATTATCAGTTTAAAATAGTGGAGACCTCTAAAGCAGCTCTACTCCAACTGCAAAACTTACCAGTGCTCACTTCCTTTGTTTGGCTCTCCTCAGCAGCAGCTCTGCTTAAGAGCACATGCAGAATCAAAAGGGCTGACCCTGAAAGAGCTCAGAGCTTTTAAAGGCTAGTGTAGCTCTGCCCCTATGAGTCACAGTTCAGGAAAGGGCCTGGGGTGGCTCTGCCCCCCTGCTTCTGGAAGCTTCTAACTGCTTCCTCTGTTTGAGGAAGACAACTTTGAGGAAGACAACTTTCCCCAGACAACTTTGATTGTAAGCTTTTGGCAAGGCTTTGGTCAGCTATTTTGCAGACAAAATCCTAGCCTACATAGCTTTCTTCTAAACAGACTTTGTTCTGCTCCACCTCTGCCCTTCTGGTATCCTTTTGGCACCAGAATGGGGTCGTGTAGATTCAGCATGCAGACTGCAGCTCTGCCTCTTCTGTTCGCTGTACTGGTAATTACTGATACGACAATGGCTAACATTGCCACGTAATGCCACATTTCTTCCTGTGGTTTTTAGTTTAATAAAAATCAGCTGCAGAAAACAACGTGGTTGTTTTTTTTTAAAGACTTGTAAAACTGATCCATTCTGTTTATGAAAAAGGTGAAATTTGTACTAAAAAGCCAATGGGGAAAATTGCACGCCAAGTCATTTTTAGATATAAAAAAGGGCAGGAACAAGCTGTTTTACAAAATATTGTGTCTCTTAAAACTGACACACTGCCCCCACCCCCCAGCTGAAATCAAGAGTGAAAATATGACCCCACTTTTATAATGCAATTTTTCAATAAGTATTTTCACCTTTTATTGTGGACTCTCAGAAGTTGTAACCCCTTTGGTTTTGAACAATACAAAAGAAAAACCTGATAGACAGAGTTTCACAAAACAAGAAAAAAGTCCCCCTTTACCTTGTCTTTTCATCTGAATTGAGTTTTCATGCAAAGATAAATACAAAGACAAAAGCAATCCTTGTGTTCCCCTTCCAGGCATAAAGTAATATTTGCCAAAGATAAAGGGAAGCAATTGGCTTCCATACACAATGTTGCCTAAATTTTTCAAATGTAGAAAAGGCTGTATATGTTTGTTTTACCTGCTCTTGTGTGTATTAGCTTTACAGTGAGGGATAAGCTATTGATCGTTGCTGGAGGCATAGTGATACCAGAATAGAAAGAAAACTGACACAGTTAGTAAAAACAAAAGCTCTGATTCTATGTTGGAAGTATTCAGAAGCACAGCTGTGAAACTTAGCAAATATTTAGTTGTGTTCCCTGTAGGACAGGACTTCTTCAGTTACATTATACTATGTCTTCCTATGAAAAGGCATCATGTGTGTGATTTTGAATATCTGTTTGATCCACCAGTCTTTTACAGCACACACCAGTAGGAAAGGGTAGAAGTTCATTTGGGTGGCATTTTTATAAAAAAAACCACCTAACTCATTTCCCCTGAACTAACAATGAACTGGAATGCAGTTATGCATTTGCTTTTTCACTGCTGTAAGGCTAACCAGTGTAGATTTCCAATGAGAAAATATATCCAGAAAATGGATACACTATTTGCAGAACCATTGTGTATTATCGGTAAATACATCTAAAATATTGTACATACCAGTATTTATATCTAAGAGAATATATAAGAAAATGTTGCATTGACTTTAAGATATTGTATACTGATGCAAGAATAGGCTGGATTGATATTATGCTTTTGGGGGAAATGTGGTTATTGTACAAATGGAAACATTAATTCATTGGGTCTTACATAAAGGTTGTTGTAAAATTGGTCCACTCAACATGTTAAGATAGAAAAATCAAATTGTGTTCCATATTTATTGATTGATTTATTGGATTGATATAACCGCCTTTTCTGCCTAAGTGACCCAAGGCAGCTCACAACATCAGTTAAAACCCATAGCCAATACTAATTAAAACCAAAACTATCTAAAAACATCCATAAAACCTCCCCAATCCACTTAAAAATAAGGACACCCAGGCAGGAATAAATAAAAACCCTGGGCAGGGCTAAGTAAGCCAGCAGGGCTGGGTTGTGGTACCAGTTGTACCCCATGCCTGCTGGCATAGCCACGTTTTTAATGCCTTCCTGGTCCCAGTGAGATGTGTCTACCTGGTTGATGGGACCACTAGGGAGCCCCTACGGTCTGCTCTCGTAGAATGGGTCAAAAAACTTGGGATTTCATTTCACTTTATTTTGTATACCGCTTAACTCAACCAGAGGTGACTCTAAGCAGTTTACAACAAGGAAAGTGCAAGAAACAATAACAATATACAAAATCACAAGCATCAAAAATCACACAATAAGCCAATACAGCAATGCAACAAATACAGAATACAGCAATAGCAAGTAATATGACTCACCCCAGCACACCCCCTCCCAAAAAAAGTCCCAGAATGGGGAAAAAGAGACCCATTGCTATCATGGCCCCAAGTCCTAGCCAGCAGCAAGAAGATGGTGGCGAGGCATCCCGGGGGGGCGACCAGGACAAACCGTGGCATCTCCCACCTGTCTCCACTACCGGGAGCCGATGGCATGGGCTCCCAGGCGAGACAGGGAGTCTCTCGTGGTGGTGGCAGCATCTTCCCTTTTCTGCTCTCCAGGTGGGCCAGCTCGGAGAGCAAAGTCAGCTGTGGCAGAGCGGGGGCATCTCCCACCTGTCTCCACTCCCAGGAGCCGATGGCATGGGCTCCCGGGTGAGACAGGGAGTCTCTCACAGCGACGGCAGCATCTTTCCTTTCCTGGGCCAGCCCTGAGAGCGAAGTCAGCTGTGGGGGGCAGCGGCATCTCCCACCTGTCTCCACTCCCGGGAGCCGATGGCATGGGCTCCTGGGTGAGACAGGGAGTCTCTCACGGCGACGGTGGCATCTTCCCTTTTCTGCTCTCCAGGCGGGCCAGCCCAGAGAGCAAAGTCAGCTGCGGGTGGGTGGCGGCATCTCCCACCTGTCTCCACTCCTGGGAGCCAATGGCATGGGCTCCCGGGCGAGATAGGGAGTCTCTCACGGTGATGGTGACGTCTTCCCTTTTCTGCTCTCCGGGCGGGCCAGCCTGGAGAGCGAAGTCAGCTGTGGGGGGGGGGGGCATCTCCCACCTGTCTCCACTCCTGGGAGCTGATGGCATGGGCTCCCGGGTGAGACAGGGAGTCTCTCGTGGATGATGCAGTCTCTTAAGTATCCTGGCCCACTACCATGAAAGACTTTAAAGGTCAAAACCAGCACCTTGAATTGCACACAGAGGCACGCTGGCAACCAATGCAGCTCCTATAGCAGTGGCATCACCACCAGGGCAGCTGCATTCTGAACCAGCTGTAGCTTCCAGATGGTCATCAAGGGCAGCCCGATGTAGAGCGCATTAAAATAATCTAGTCTGGAGGTGACCAGTGCATGGGTGACCAAAAGTAAGGAGTCTTGGTCCAGGAGCGGGCATAATAAGCGGATGACATGAAGTTGCGCAAATGCCCTCCTGGCCATGACTGCCACCTGCACTTCGAGCAGTAGTCATGAGTTCATGAGGACCCCCCAATTACATGCCAGGTCTGTCTGGGGCAAATAAGCCCCATCCAGCACCAAAGATAGTAGCTCCCGGGATAACATGAGGCCCCGAACCCACAGCAACTCAGACTTGCCAAGATTCAGCTAAAGCCCATTGTCCCCCATCCAAACCCTTTCAGCCTTCAGGCACCTGAATAGGACTTCAACTGCATCACTCGGGTTCCCATGGGCCAAGATATACAATTGGGTATCGTCAGCGTACTGATACCACCTCACCATATGGGAATGCATGATGTCACCCAACGGCTTAATGCAGATGTTAAATAGAAGAGGCAAGAGTACCAAGCCCTGTGGCACCCCATATTGCAGGGGCCTAGGGGTGGACAACTCATCCTCCAATGACACCGAATTGGTCCGGCCCCTCAGAAATGAGGAAAATCAGGACCACACAGTGCCCTGGGCCCCCAATCCCTGGAGCTGTTCCAGAAGAATACCGTGGTCGACAGTATCAAAGGCCACTGAGAGTTGAGTTCAAGAAGAGCAAGGATGGACAGATGACCTCCGTTCCACTCACACAAGAGATCATCCATAAGTTCGACCAATGCAGTCTTGGTACCATATCCGGGCCTGAATCCTGATTGAAAATGGGTCAGATAATCTGCTTCATCCAGAACCCCCTGGAGCTGCCGTGCCACTGCTTTTTCCAGTACCTTTTCCAGACAAAATTATAATTGCCAAAATCCTATTAGTTTTTTCTGCAGCATAGAATAACTGAAAAATCTCAGCAGCTAATTGCTACAAATTCAGAAATCAGTAGTGAGTTTGCTATTTTGCACTGAACTTTCAAAACTAACTTCTTAACTTGTGGCAATTCACTGCTGAAGTTTACACTGATTGGTCATTGAGATGTTCTTACTATCCGTCTCCATTGGCTATACCATATGGTTCTTATGAAGAATTTCTTTTCTACAGAAATATAACAAATGTAGGAATATGTTGTATTTGGAGAGTAAAGTTATGATCCTATGCTACAAAAATCAAAATAAGCCATAGAGACCTTGATTCAAAGGGAAACATACTGTTTTTATGATGTTATTTCTTCTGTTTCTGTGCTGTGGGAGGTCAACATATTTGTTCTTGACTAGGTCCTTAACACACTGTTGGATATGAGTAATTTTTGCACTGCATTTTGTAAATCCATCTACTACTGGTGGCAAAAACTATCATCTCTGCAGGAACCATCTACTGTTTCAATGAAAAGGATGCACATTTTAATGGTTTTAGGGAGCTATAGGGAAAGAAAATGAACAATAGCAGGAATTCTGATCTATGTCTTTTTAAAAAGAGAAAGAAAACTCAAACGTTATAACATAATTATTTTTAAAAAACGTGGAAATAACCACAGGAAAGGAAGAGACACAGTTCTAATTCCATAGTGCATTAAGGCACTCTCATTAATTTAATATCTCTCACAAATGGATCAAGGAAATCTTTGTTCACTATTAACACTTTAGAGATATACAATGTCAAATAAAATGGTTTATTTTTTAGCATCATGTTGTTCTTGGGGGGGGGGGGGTTAACATTGCAACTCTTCCCATTTGAAATTCATGTCCATTGAGAGTCACATAGTCAGAAGCTTTCATCTGCCACTCAGAAAAATAAAAAAGAAACGGCTTCACTTCTTTTTCTTCAGCAAAGAAGTTGGTGACTTAAAGATTTCCTAAACAGAAGTGGGTTTGTTAAAGAAAAAGGATTTTTAAAGGGACATCTAGGTTTAAAACTTGGTAAACCACAGGCTCCTTTCCCAAGTGAAAGGAAGGAAGGTGGAATCTTTCCTCTGTCTAAAAAAGTTCTCAGTCTTGATAGCTCTGCACAATGTGATAAAATGGGTGAAGAGATGCATATATGCTAAAGCAAACACCAGCTGAACCTTTCCTTGCAAAAATCTGTATTTATGCACTTATCACATATATATTCATTCAATCCACACTTTTGCAATATTCTGTTTTTCCATTCATTTAAATTGCTCTCAATGAGAAATGAGCTCCAGTATGTAACTAAAATATATGGCTGTAGATTGGTTAACATGATTAATAAATTTTGTAACAAGAACAAGTAGTCAGGGATTATAACAATTTTGTGTGTGAAATTATTCTGGGTTGAAAGGATTTTTGCAGTAGAAACACCACTCAGGGGACGCCCGAATTAGGCTCCTTTCATGTCCCCAAGAGCTGGGACAGAGACGGATGCTCAATCTGTCATGCAGTGCCCAGGTATCAAACTGCTGACTTGCTGGCCTTCCAGTTAACAAGGCAAGCTTCTTAACCACTGAGCCACCACAGGGATTAATAAGAGGAGATAGTATGAATCTCAAAAGTTTAATATTATACTGTATTGCCAATTAGTTAAGATACAAATTAAATATTATATCTCACTCCAACATATCAATTTGACTGAACATGGAAACACAATAACTGCATCTCTTTATACAAGAGTAGCATTGTAGCCGGGTCCTTCGGCCCTGTGTCCCCAGGTGAACGGGAAGTGTGCGGGTGGTGGTGGTGGGAAAAGAGGGGCTCTCCCCCCCCCGGGAGCTACAGTGCTGGCCTCCAAGGCTGCGGGGAGACTGGGCTCTCCCCGCTGCCTCGCCAAAGCCACATTGGGGGTGGGAAGAGGGGCTCTTCCTCTCCCCCCAAGCTACAGCACTGGCTTCCGAGGCTGCAGGGAGACTGGGCTCTTCCCACTGCCTCGCCAAAGTGGTGCAGGGTGGGGGTGGGGAAAGAGTGGTTCCTGGGCCCTTTCCCCCTGTCCCTCTCCCCCATCCAACTTACCTGTTTGCCTACAGCAGGGGGGGGGCTTTTCCCATGGCCTGGCCTCGCTGGCTGTGCCGGTCCGCAGGAAACCCTGTGGTACTTCGGGCTGTAGCGGGGGGGATTTTCCTTCCCATGGCCTGGCCTCACTGGCTAGGCCATGGGAACCCCAGGGACACTTCAGGTGGTGGTGGGGGGGGGGTTCCTTCCTGTGGCATGGCCCATTTCGCTCCCCCACCCCACTTAGGGAGGGAGATGAAGTGTCTCCTGGAGGGAAGTTGTCAGCATGTTGGCAGCTTTTTTACCGCGAGCGCTGGCTGCCCCGCCTCCTTTGCACTTGTGCCCTTCAGCCTCATTGGCTGAGGGATGGTGTGGTGTGTTGGACGCTGGGCCTTGTAGTTCTTTTTTTCTTGCCGCATTCATGGGGCACTTGCCCCACTCACAGCTGGCGGGCCCTTGCACCAATGCTCGGTCGGTCTAAAGGTAAGTGTAGGCGGATCGGTTTGCGATGGTTGGGCCAGGTGTGGGCATGCATGCCGGACACCAACGGTTAGTGCACCATTTTATAGGTAAAGATAATACAAATATAGTGGAACCTTGGGTTACAAATGCCTCAACTAACATAATTTTCACAATATGAAAGGAAATCCATTTAAAATAATGACTCAAGTTATGGATTTAAATCGCAAAAAAATCTGTATCTCAAAGCATGGTTTCCCAAAGGAATGCATTAAAAACCAATTAATCTGTTTGGGAGGTCAGAAAAAAAGGTTTTCAATTCATTCCTATGGGAAACTGTGTTTCGAGATACAAATTTTTTGTACTACAAAAAAACACATCCCGAGGAACGCATTAATTTTATAACTTGTGGTTCCACTGTATAGCAAAAAGAAATTAAAATCACTTCCTTAAAATATGCTAATAATTTGGAATAGATATAGAAAACTAATTATGCTAATAATTTGGAATAGATATAGAAAATCCTACCATTTCCCCCATTATATCCAGTAACATGGTTGGAGAAATCCCTGAAAACCTAAAAAGAATCAATTGAGAAACTATTAATAGACAAGCTATTAGAATAAAGGATTGGTTAGAAAAAATAAAGAACAATAAATAAATAAAGTGTTAGGTAAAGATGAATTATTTTGATATACTATTATCCCATTAGAACAGAAAAAGAACAATTGGATTTTAAAAGTGATAAAACTAGGGAAATGTGTTTATAGCTATATGGGGAGAAATTGTTGATTTTATATTAATAAAGGAGAAGGGACAAAACCCAATGAAATAGTCAATACAATTCTACAATTCTTGAAGGGAGAAAGAGCTTTGCAAGAGTAAAAAGGATAGGCAGTTACTTCCCAATGGTCCCAATGGTGGAGAGCACTGTGTATGCAGTTTGTTTGTTTTTGCTTTTGTATTGGATGTTTAAATGTTGATTGGATCTGTTTTTATGGGGGGGGGGGGAAGGTTTAGCTCCACAATTGATTCTTCTGTGTAAAATATTTTGATGGAAGATTTCCACAAACAAACAAGAATGAATGAAGATCTCTAAGAGGAATACATTACATTTTATATTTTTAAAACAAATTCTGCCTTTCTTCTAAGGAATTGTAGCCTAGTTTGCATGGTATTTCTTCTGCTTTCTTTCTTTATACGAGAGTATTACCTAATTTACAATTATTGATATATAGGAAATATAGATAAAATTCAGAATAAATTAAAATGTTAGCCTACTTTTGTCCAGTAGTGTTGTGATCCAGTCCTCATCAGACTCCGAAGATAATGTTCTGAACCAGGAATCTTGGTCTGCTTCTGGCTCAACTCTGTTTTCCCAGGCAGATTACCTGTCAGATCAGAAGTCTGACTCTGACAGTGATCAGCCCTCAGACAGGGAAAGATTCAGAAAGGAGCTACATTTGTGATGCAAGCAAGCTAGAATTAGAGAAGGCTCCCATCTGATACAATTAGCTGGGAGGCTTTTAAGCAAGCTTGTTGCAGCATTCCAGCATTGGTACAATTCTTCAGTGCAAAGACCAATGCCCCATTTGACTTCGGATACCTTTTGAGATTGCCTTCCTAGACCCTGACTTCTCTACCAACCCTGATGATGCCCCTGGACATCCTTTGGACTAGACACTTGCTTGAACTACCGAAAACCAGACCTCGGCTTGCTCTTTGGACTTTGCTATTTGAACTCTCCTTGAACAGATGCTCTGTGTAGCACTGCTGTGTGGTGACTGTGCCCGCTGGGGTAGATCAGCACGAGTAGTGGTTTACTTCAATTGAACCAGATTTTCAATTGAACTAAATTCAGTTGAACTTTTCAGTTGAACTAACATTTATTAGATCTTTTTTATTACTCGCAATAGGACATAAACTGCATGCACATTCACATGCAGTCCCATTTACTTGATTTTTCTTTGATCTTCCTACTTTACTTCAGAACGTATAGAGGAATTGACTCACCATATCCCCTTTGACTCAATGAGCCTACTCTAGTGTGATATAATATGCTAAGCATCAGCCAATCTGTGGGAAATACATTGAATGTCCTAAAGCAGAATATACATTCTAACAATTTGTATTATTTTAATGGTAAAAATTCTATGGCAAGCCACATTCATTATCTCAGAATAATTCTTGCTTTCATCTGGCATGATTTTTGTCTGGAGTTGCTGATTATGTATTTTTTCCATAAGTGTAAGAATATCAATAAGTAATGAGTGAAAATCTGATTCATTTTTTGATAAGAACTTCCAAAATTTGCAATTTTCTTTTTAAATTCAATGGAGAGAAACTGAGATATTATTTTAAAATGAAATATGGAGAAAGGGAATTAAATAGACAGCCATCTACACAGATAACTTTTAGTATTCAGCTAATAAAAGTATGATTTTGAATCATCATATTTTCAACTATATTTATAATGATGACTCAGGGTTTTAACGTCTTTTCTTACAAGTTCCTCTTTTAACAGTCACGGATTAGAAGACTGCTAAAATTATTCAAACTGATTGTACATGACAGGTAGTGACTCACAGTGTTTATCCATAACAGTCATGGACAGGATGTTCCCCCTCCAAATTAGGAGTAGCTTTGCCTGCTTAATTTGGCCAGTTCATAGGGTGGGAAATTTACTTTTGTTTGTATTTTTTTTAAAAAAAGATTTTAACAAAATTTAAGACATTTCTTCTTACCTCTAATAGGAAAGACTTAAGGTTTTAAAATGTAGGAGAAAGTGTTAGATCTGCCTACCTCTCAACAGCATTGACTTGAAACAACTAGTGATGGGAGATGAAAGTATAAAATCTGTAAAATCATTAGATCCAAGGATATCACACAAGGCTCAGTCCTGGACTGTGTGCTCTTCAACATTTTAATAAATGACTTGGATGAGGGAGTGCAGGGAATACTTACCAAATTTTTGGATGACAGAAAACCGGGTGGAATAGCTAATTCCTTGAAAGACAGGAGCAAAATTCAAAATGATCTTGATAGGCTTGAAAGCTGGGCTGAAACCAACAGAATGAGATTTAACAGGGATAAGTGCAAAGTTTTATACTTAGAGGGGGGAAAACAGATGCACAGTTACAAGATGAGAGATTCTTGGCTCAGTAATACTACAAATGAGAAGGATATTGGAATTACAGTAAAACCTCACATAAAGAGTGCCTCGCTTAGAGACTAACTCACTTAAAGAGCAGAATTTTCTCTGAATGGTCGCCTTGCTTATCAACTAAAACCAACCAAAAACTTGCTTAACAACTAAATCAGGGTTCAAAATCCATTCCCCCACCACCACCACCACCAGACTTCACAATTGGTCACTTACAATGGTGTTTTGCTCATACCTGTCAAGTATCCCATTTTCCCCAAGAAAACCCCTTATTTTACCCCTCTTCCCACCCCCTCCTGTTTTATTAATTTCCCCTTAATATCCCTTATTTTTTTTAAAAAAAATCCTGACCGCAGCACTCACAGGCGAAGCTGCATTATGTTTTTCCTGCCACCAGAGGTCGCTGTGTGGCTTTTTGCTTGTGGAAGGAGAGAGAGAAGGTGTGTGTGTGTGGGGGGGGGGTTCTGTAGTTTCTCTTTCATTTCCCTGCCACTCCACATGGTCATGGAGGCTTCGTATTTGCTGCTGCTGCTGGTCGAAGCCACAATGGGACAGGAGTCTACTCTAGGTGAGCGATATTTCATATATGGAGATTAACTCCTCAGCTGCTGGGAGGCTTGGAAAATACAGAGGCTGCTTTTTACTTTACTAATTCCCTTCCTTAAGCTGGATCTGACATTCTTAGGTGTTGGTGCTTCAACTGGTTGCAGTGAGTGAGGAACAAATAGATTGGTTAGTTTGGGGGAATTAATCCCTTGCTCCTCCACCCTAATGGGGGGTGGGTGTCTAGCCATGTGCAGGGCTACTTCATTAAAGCCAAGCTGCTTACCATACCTGTCAACCCGCGGCTCCGGAAAAAATGGGACTTGAGCAGAGCGGTTCCGCGCAGGTCGCCTTCCACGCATGCATGGAAGGCTTCCACTCATGCGATGAAGGCTACACCGCTTGCGCAGCTCCCTATGCAAGCGGCGTAGGCTTCCACGCATGCATGGAAGGGTTCTACACGAGTGTAAAACCCTTCTACGCATGCGTAGAAGGCGACTTGCACAGAAGGGCTGCACAGTACTTCCTTTCCCCCGCTGCCAAATTACGGGGTTTTGGCAGCGCGGGTCGGGAAATGACGTCAATCGGCACAGGATTACGGGGTAATCCCAGCCAAATTGGGAAGGTTGACAGGTAGGCTGCTTACAAGCAGTTGGTAACCCTAGCGGGCTGGTTTACTATTCTGCACTTTGCTTTCCAGGGAAATTTTTTTAATTACAAATGAGTAAACAAGAAAGAAAAGAAAACAAAAGTCCCCCAAGAAGATGGGGAAAGGGTTCTTTGGCTCACACAGCTTTGTGCCCATTGCATCTACAATACCATCTAGCCATCTTATTTTTGGCCACCCCCTTTTGTCTTCCACCTTTCCCAGCATCAAGGCTTTCTCAAGTGAATCCTCTCTTCTCATTTGATGTCCAAAGTACTTTAGCGTTATCTTTACTATTTGACCTTTAATGAGCAGTTGTGGTTGATTTCTTCTAGGATTGACCTATTTCTAACACCACATTTCAAATGCATCTATTTTTCTGTGCTCAGCTTTCCTAATGGTCCAGCTCTCATACCCATACATTACCACCAGTAATACTATTGCTTTGACTATGCAATTTTTTGTTTGCAAGGTGATGCCTCTACTTTTAACTATGTTCCCCAGGTTTCTCATAGCTTGTTTCCCAAGCATCAGTCGCCTTTTTATTTCACGGCTGCAATCACCATCTGCAGAGATCTTTGATCCTAAGAAAGTAAAGGGTGCAGTGCTCATCTCCATTTACAGCCAAAGAGCCAGTGCTGTCTGTGTTTGCAGAAATTTTCATGGCCATGTGCCAGGCATGACTAGAGCCCAGCAAGTCACATGGCTATATTTGGCCATGCCCACAGATTTGGCCACACCCACTGAGGGGTGTGGCCAAAATTTCCCTTATTTTCAAATCCAAAAGTTGACAGGTATGGTTTTGCTTAAAGAGCAAACTCACTTAAAGAGCAATCCGGTGGAATGCATTGTGCTCTTTAAGTGAGGTACCACTGTATTGTAGATCACAATCTAAATATGATTCAACAGTGCAATGTGGCTGGGGAAAAGGCCTATGCTCTTTTAGGCTGCATTAACAGAAGTATAGTCTCCAAAATCTATGAAGGACTAGTCCCCCTCTATTCAGCACTAGCTAGATCACATCTAGAGTATTGTGACCAATTCTGAAGAAAGATGCAAACAAACTAGAGCAGGTATAGAGAAGGATAACAAGGATGATCAGGGGACTGGAAACCAAGATATATAAGAAAAGACACAGAGAACTGGCCATGTTTAGCCTTGAGAAAAGGAGACTGAGACTTCACTAGTCTGCTTTTCTCAAGGCTAAACATGCCCAGTTCCTTCAGTCTTTCCTCATGATAGCACTCTTCAAATACAGTACCTGAAAAATAATCATAAACAGGAAAGGAAGGATGTGATTTTGACCATCACAGAGTGTAGGGGATGCATAGTAATGAGCTCAAACTAAAGGAAGCCAGATGTAGGCTGAATATAAGGGGAAATGAGTTAACAGTTAGAGCAATACAACTACCTTGAGAGGTGGTGAGTGGTACAATATCAGTGGTGGGCTGGCCCATTGGGCAACCAGGACTCAGCCCAGGGTGGCCCCCAGTACCATTGCATCCCCCCACCCCTTGGGTGCAAATCCAAAGAGCCAAGCTGAGCTTCAATGCCCAGAATGATCAAGCAAAGGAGCGGGGCTCCATGTTCCTCTGCTTGCCTTCCTCCTCCTGTGCTGCCAAAGATAAGATTACAAAAGCAGCTCAATTGACAGCAGAGCTGCCATGGCTTAGAGGTTGCAATTTTGCCTTGAAAGCAGGAGGTTGTTGGTTCGAATCCCCAGAGGGGAGTTGAAATTAGAAGATGAGTGGGAACATATATTTTTTTTTGTTAGGGTTAGACGCCCTCATCACTCCCTGTCCATCGCCCTTTTAACTTAGCTAGCACGCTCCTGTCCAATGCTGGAAGAATTCGGGAGAGAACTGGACAACCATCTGTCAGAGCTGTTTTGATTTGGATTCCTGCATTAAGCAGGGGGTTGGACTCGATGCCCTAAAAGGCCACTTTCAAACTCAGTTATTCTATGATTCTATGACACTGGAGGTCAATGACAAGATCATCCATTCTATTGTATTCATAGATATAGTAGTAATCTTGTCCAGTAAAAGCTCAAGAAGAAAGAAAAGTGAGGAGAAAAAAAATAGATTTATTTGTATTTACAATGTAGAGGGGAGTTTACCAATACATTAGACCAGTGGTGGTGAACCTATGGTATGCATGCCAGAAGGGGTACGCAGACCCCTCTCTGTCAGCACACAGAGAGTCATACCATCACAGAGTTCACCCCACCCTTCTGCCCAGCAGCCCAATGGGAATGCTTCCTCCCTTCCCCTGCACAGAGTTTGCCCCCACCCCTCTGCCCAGCAGCCCAATGGGAGTGCTTCCTCCCTGTCCCAGCACAGATTTTGCCCTGCTCCTCTGTCCAGAGGCCCAATGGGAGTGCTTCCTCTCCCCGCCCCCCTGCACAGATTTCACCCCACATCTCTCTAAAAGGTTTGTCATCACAGCCATAGACTGACAGAAAAACAACTGAATTGGTTCTGGATGTAGATTTCTACATTTAATAGAATATAAACCGAGAATGGCAAATAAACACAGCTGAGTTTGTTGTGGTACCAATAGTGTTCCAAATATGCCTCTCACATAAGCACTAAATGACTTAGGGCAGGGCTTATTTTAGCACAGGGGTGGCCAGCCTTTTTATGTCATAGGCCTGACAATGACCCCAGACAGCTGAATGGGCTGGACCACACCCCTGGAAGCAGACACATTTATGGCTGTTGTAAATTCACCTTCTTCCGCATTTATGACAGCCATGGGCGCATTTTACACCTGATGTATATGCACCTGCTTCCAATTCCGGGTGCAGCAGAGGCAGTGACAGGCCAGATTGGATGAGAATCCCTGTTTTAGCAGAATTCTAGAGGTTCATCTGTATCTTTAAAGAATAAATTATTTGGAATAGAGAGAAAAAATACCATAACCTGCTTCCTATGGATTTTATATTTTCCTATTGTTCATTCTGTCTGTCAACTTATAATTTAGGGTGCAACCTGAAGCCGTATAAATTTTCCTGTCACCAGGCTGGCTTGCCATAAATGTCAGGGTTAGATTTCTGACTTGTGGACACTCTCCCCTCCCCAGGTTGGCTTGTCAGATGTGAGAACTTTATTGTGAGTATTTTGATTCTAGGTTCATGTCTTTTATAATAAAACAAATACAAAGATTGTTACTTGTCAGGTCTTTTCAAGATATTCTAAATGTAATTCAAAAGGTTTACTGTGTAAGAGACCACTATGAATAACTCATAAATCTAGGTTCAATCCCAGCTGAAAAGGAAGGCAATCAATTGAGTTTACGCACTCAAGGGTCATGTGCCATTTCTTCTCAGTACATCTGGTGTCATTGTTGCAACAATGACAAGCAAACCAACTTGCCCTATAATTTTATTAACTATTTGCTAAACATAAAATAAACCCTTAAAGTATTTCCAAGGAACGGGGAACATATAGCAAGTCTGTGAGTTCAAAGGTCTTGGCAGTAACATGATTAGTGAAAACTGTATACATGCAGTGGTGGGTGGGATTCAGCAGATTTGCCCCAGTTCACCAGAACCGGTAGCAGAAATTCCGGCAGGCCCCACTCATTCAAGTTTTGTAATAAAGTTGTCCTAATTTGGGTGCAACGCAGGACTGTCCCCCTGGCCACGCCCACCATACCATGCCCACAGAGTAGGTAGTAAAAAAAATTGAATCCCACCACTGCATACATCTACGTGAAAATTGCAAACAGGAGGAGGAGAAATTTAATACCAAATGCTACATGAAATAATATGTTTAGAAATAGAAGAACAATTGCATTACTGTATATGCAATACTATACAATTTAAAAACCATTTAAAATATAGTATACAGTTATATCTTTTTAATAATGAAAATAACTTCTTAAGGCACAAAACCTCTTAAAAGTCAGAAGTATATAGCATTTCTAAGCCCTTTAAACATGATTGATTGATTGGTTGGTTGATTTATTGATTGCATTTATATCCTGCCTATCTATGATATTCTCTCTCAGCTTTAATCAGGAGTTCTCAACCTTTTTAAGCCAGGGGCCAGGTCACACTCCCTCAGACAGCTTTGGGGGCCAGATGGCCATTTTGCCCTTCCTCGACCACATGACATTTCCTGGTGTGGTGGAGGTGGTGGTGGGGCCACATGAAATGGTACCACGGGCTGCATTTGGTCCTTGGGCCACAGGTTGAGAATCCCTGGATTAAATACTCAGCAAAGCCCTTGCTTCCTTTATCTAAAGCAGTGGTTTCCAATGTTGAGGCCATGCCGCACATGGGGCTTCAATTCCCAGGAGCTTAAGTCAGTACATTGGCAGATAAGTTCTTTAAGGGATTGACTTAATCTTCTGGGAATTGAAGTCCAAAAACCAAAGGTTGGGAAACACTGATGTATGGGGAAGGCCATCACTAGTATTCTTATGCTGTCTTCTAGATGGAAGCCAAGGGTTTTAACCACTACCAGATACTACCATTATCAAGGCATGGTCCTTGCAGCTATTGTCCATGTGTTTCATTCTTTTGTCTGTCCTCTGTCTGTCTGTCTGATCTGGCCTGTCATTGACTTTCTTCTTTTATTCACAGTACTGTTGTTTAAACAGTCTGCTTAGTAGTGGGCGATTCTTCTGGAGGGTGTCCATGGTAATTTGGCACAGACCCTTGCTTTTCAGTGATGTTTTATAACTATAACCACCAGATGGTGCTGTTAGAAATAATCCCTTTATAATATCATGGGGAGTTTCTTTCCCTTACTCTTTCTGATTTGTTAAGTGTTTCATTATTATCTTCTTACTCCTCAATTTATAGTAAACTATGACAAGCAGAAATAAAGATAAGGCTCCTTTGCCTGGCATTTATGTTTTCTTTTTTAATGACCCAGTGTGATAGTTGTCTTTTAAACAAACACATATATCTCTGGTGATACACAAATTGGTTTTAGTAGCATGGGACCCCCTCAAGGATTGTTGCCTTGCCATGGTGAGGGGGCTTGCATGGTTTCAATGAAGCTATGGGCTATGCTGTAATAGGGCCACCCAAGACTCACAAACCATAGTGGAGAACTCAGACTAAACACAATCCACTGGTGAATCCATGCCAGTACCATTGCCAAGAAAACCCCATGGACAGTATCAAAAGGCTAAATGATATGACGCTGGAAGATGAGCCCCTGAAGCTGGAAGGTGTCCAACATGCTACTAGGGAAGAGCAGAGGAAAATTACAAGTAGCCCAGGAAGAGTGAAGTGGCTGGGCAAAACCCAAAATGATACTTAGCTGTGGATGGATCTGATGGTGAAAGGAAAGTCTGATGCTATAAGGAACAATATTGCATAGGAATCTGGAATGTAAGCTCTATGAATCAAGGTAAGCTGGACATGGTCAAAAATGAGATGGAAAGAATAAGCATTGATATCTTGGGGAATCAGTGAACTAAGGTGGACAGGGATGCGAGAATTTAACTCGGGGGACCATTATATCTACTACTGTGGGCAAGAATCCTGTAGAAGAAATGGAGTGGCCCTTATAGTCAATACAAGAGTGAGGAAAGCAGTAATGGGATACTGTTATGTATTGAATGAATGTTGCAAGTTTCCCTGTTTTGTCTGATGTTCACCCTGACCATCATGCAATAAAGTTGTGTTTAGCCCTATTGCGGCTCCTTCTATTGTCTTCCGTGCAAGACACCAAAGATACAATCTTTTAAAAATGACAGAATGATCTCAGTCTGAATTCAAGGCAAACCATTCAACATCACAGTAATCCAAGTCTATGCCCCAACCATTGATGCAGAAGAGGCCATAGCCAACCAGTTCTATGAAGACCTACAGCACCTTTTAGAACTGACACCAAAAATGATGTCCTTATCATCATAGAAGATTGGAATGCCAACATGGGATGTCAAAAGTTAACTGGAATAACAGGCAAGTTTGGCCTTGGAGTACAAAATGAAGCAGGGCAAAGGCTAAAAGAGTTTTGCCAAAAGAATGCCCTGGTCATAGCAAAAACCCTCTTCCAACAACCTTAGAGATGATTCTACCCATGGACATCACCAGATGGCCAACATCAAAATCAGATTGATTACATACTCTGCAGCCAAAGATGGAGAAGCTCTATACAGTCAGCAAAGACAAGATCTGGAGTGGACTGTGGCTCAGATCACAAGCTACTGATTGCCAAATTCAGCTTAGAATGAAGAAAGTAGGGAAAACAATTAAGCCACACAGGTATGACCTAGATAAGATCCCTCACGAATATATGGTGGAGGTGAAGAATAGATTTAAGGGACTAGACTTGACAGACAGAGTGCCTGAAGAATTATGCACTGAGGTTCATAATATCATACAGGAGGCAGCAATTAGAACCATCCCAAAGAAAAAGAAATGTAAGCAAGCAAAGTGATTGTCTGATGAGGCTCTTCAAATAGCTGTAGAAAGTAGAAAAGCGAAAAGCAAGAGTGAAGGAGAAAGATTTACTCAACTGAATGCAGAATTCCAGAGAACAGCAAGGAGAGATAAGGAGACCTTCATAAATGAACAGTGCAAAGTAACAGAGGAAAACAACAGAAGGGATAGGACTAGAGATCTCTTCAAGAAAATTGGGGAAATTAAGGGAACATATCAAGCAAACATGGCCATGATAAAGGACAAAAATGGTAGAGACCTAACAGATTCAGAAAAGATTAGGAAAAGATGGCAAGAATACACAGAAGAACTCTAAAAAGGACATTTATGTCCCTGACAACCACAATGGTGACTTCGAGCCACATATCCTGGAGTGTGAAGTCAATTGGATCTTAGAAAGTATTACTAACGACAAAGCTAGTGGAGATGATGGTATTCCAATTGGGCTATTTAAAGCTGTAAAAGAAGATGCAATTAAAGTGTTGTACTCAATATGCCAGCAGATTTGGAAAATGCAGCAGTGGCCACAGGATTGGAAAAGGTCAGTCTGTATTCCAATTCCAAAGAAGGACAATGCCAAAGAATGTTAAAATTATTGTACAATTATGTTCATCTCACATGCTAGCAAGGTCATGCTCAAAATCTTACAAGCTAGGTTTCAGCAGTATGTGGATCGAGAACTTTCAGAAGTACAGGCTGGGTTCCAAAGAGGCATGGCAACTAGAGACCAAATTGCCAACATTTGCTGGATCATGGAGAAATCAAGAGTACGTGAAAAAACATCTACTTCTATTTCATTGACTACACCAAAGCCTTTGATTGTGTGGATAACAATAACCTGTGGCAAGTCCTTAAAGAGATCAGAGTACCAGGCCACCTCACCTGTCTTCTGAGAAATCTGTATGTGGGTCAAGAAGCAACAGTTGGATGCAGAACCACTGATTGGTTTAGAATAGGAAAAGGAGTACAATAAGGCTGTATATTGTCACCTTGCTTATTTAACTTATATGCAGAGTACATCATGTGTAATGCAGGGCTGGATGAAGCACAAGCAAGAATTAAGATTGCTGGGAGAAACATCAACAACCTGAGATATGCAGATGATACTACCCTAATGGCAGAGAGCGGAGAAGACCTAAAGAGCCTCTAGATGAGGGTGAAAGAGGAACGTGCAAAAGCTGGCCTGAAACTCAACATAAAAAAAAAATCATGGCATCCGGACCCATCACTCCCTGATAAATAGAAGGGGAAAAAATGGAAGCAGTGACAGACTTTACCTTCTTGGGATCCAAGATCACTGAAAATGATGACTGCAGCCATGAAATAAAAAGACGCTTACTTCTTGGGACGCAATCTTTGGCAAACCTAGGCAGCATAATAAAAAGTAGAGAGACATCACCCTACCAATAAAAGTCCACATAGTTAAAGCAATGGTCTTTCTAGTAGTAATGTATGGCTGTGAGAGCTGGACCATAAGGAAGGCTGAGCACAGAGGAATAGATGCATTTGAACTGTGTTGCTGGAGGAGACTCTTGAGAGTCACCTGGACTGTAAAGAGATCAAATCAGTCAATCCTAAATGAAATCAAATCTAACTACTCTTTGGGAGAACAAATACTTAAAATGTCTCAAGTACTTTGGCCACCAAATGAGAAGAGAGGAATCACTGGAGAAGGCCCTGATGCTGGGAAAGATCGAAGGCAAATGGAGAAGGGGACAGCAGAGGATGAGGTGGCTAGATGGCATAGATCTGGGCAGGCTACGGAGGATGGCAGAGGACAGAGGAGCCTGGGGTGTGGTGGTCCATGGGGTCACAAAGGGTTGGACTCGACTGTGTAACTGAATAACAAAAACATGGGACCCATAAGATAAACTTTAAAGATTCTTGAAATAAAGTTCTCCTTTATTACTTCGTGCACTTCGGTGTCTAGTCATGCCTGCCACATGACCATGGAAACATCTGCAGACACAGATAGTGCTGGCTCTGGCTATAAACAGAGATGAGCACTGAACCCTAGAGTTGGATATGACTGGCTTTCGAGCAAGGATGACCTTTACTTTACTATTTCTGACTCTGTCTTCCAATGAAGTGGCAGTTTAATGGTATTGTTAGTGGATGTGATAGTCATAGTGATTTGTTATTTCTAGGGTCCCTCCATTCATTAAAAATAAATTAGACCTACTCCCTAGGCCGACAATGTAAAAGACAGAGCAAATAATAAAGGGAAAGGATGAGAAAGTGAATTTGAAGAAAAGGTTCATTTGGCAACTTCAGAGCAAAACTAATTGATAAATGCAGGCTGGGAAATTTTGACTATCCAGGTGTTTTGTTTTGTTTTGGCAACTGTTGTGACCCAATATAACCATCTCTTGCAAGATGAAAAAATAGGCACCAGTACTAAATGTCCAATGCCTAATGGTAGAGCTTTTTCAACTTGCACCAAACACATGTGAACACTGAGACAACACTATTAGAATAAACATATTCATGGAAATTCACCAGCCTTCTTTTAAAAAGCAAAAAAGTCTCTCCTGTGGTATTTCATATTTACATATAACACCTCTTCTAAACCAAAGTTTCTGCAACAGTGGAGAAATAATTACATAGTATTTTCAGCCAAATAAATTTACAACTGCAATGAATGATGTAAACAAGCTGAACATTCTAAGATTATAAAAGCCAATTTGATGGATGCATAGTTTAAAAATATACTGTTGAGCCCCAAACACCATTTGTGTGGAAGGTTTCAGCTTAAAGGTTTTTTAAAACAACAACAATAATGATACATCACTTATGACTACAATTCACAGCCACAGTTCATGCCAATGGCCTGAGTACAAGTAAATTTTGGGTGCAATCAGATTTAATAGGACTGGTCTCTTAAGATATCAGAATGATAAAGAAGGATACTAAATATTTGTTCTTCCCATCTCTAAGCAGGCAATTTTGGTGTGAATCTAATCTAAAATATATCATACCTTCACATGGGCCATAATATTGAATTCAATATTGTTCAACATACTTCTCCAGTCATAGTCAACAAAAATAATTATGATTGAATGCTTATTTGCACATGCCAATCAATGGGGTGTGCAATGACCACAAGATTCAGTTAAAATTTCAAAATCAGCAATTTTGGAAAAACAGCCTGATTTGGCTTAGACAGTTTCAGAAGCTCCCTGATTCTGTTCATTTCCAAACCCTGATTCAAAAATCTTTATTTTCTGTCATTAGAGATTAGCAACCAGTTAAGACAGTAAAGGTTTATACTCAGGCCACTTCAAAGAAGCCTCTAGCATCTTTCTGAATTAGCCTGACAGTTCTGGATTCAGAATTCAAATACTTTGGGGTCTATCAGAATCCAAAGCACACCCCTACTGATCATTAATTCATATTTCATAACCTATAAATCTATTTAAAACATTGTAGGAATATAGTATGTGTATAGCATATCTTTCATCTAAGGCATTCAGAGCAGGTTATATTGCTCCCCTAATAGTCCATTTCCCCCTACAAATACCCTGCAGAATATGATAGGCTGAGAGAAAATAGCTACTCAAAGGTCATCCCCATGTGGTTATGATTGAGCAGGAACTTGAGCCAAATCTCTGTGGTTCAAATTTAACATACATTCCTGTGCACCACACTGATGCACTAGTGCCAGAACAAGCTCTACTATCTAAATACAACAACATCTTGGTTGCTTTTATAGGCTAGATGTGCAGAATGTTCTCACTTTGTTGAATTCCCCATCCTCCCTGCCCCCAAAGGTGAAAAAAAGAAATAGAAAATGTAAAGACATGGACTTTTAAAGCTTAAGCCCTTTCACTATGGCATACAACCAAACCCAGCATCATCTAGGGCCAACCGGAAGCTTTGATTCTTTAGGGCTTCTCATACCTTCTTGTGCTAGGTTGAATGAAGCTCAACTTTGTCTCTTTCACAAATTAGAAGGAAAATACAGTCTCTCCTTCTCAGCTAAGCTTTTTCACCTTGTGTTATGTCTGGCGCTTGCAAGCAATAGTCCAAACAACGATGAACCAAACAGCAACAAGTCTTTAATTAACAGTATATTCAAGATGAGCTTACAAGGCATTCCAGACACAGAGATGGCTATACAGTCCATAGCTGTCAAGTATCCCTTATTGGCCAGGAAAACCCCTTATTTTACCCTCTTTCCCGCCGTCATCCCTTATTAATTAGACTGCAGTGCCCTATTGCAGCCATTGGAGGGCAGCACAGGATAACCATAGCTGTCAAGTATCCCTTATTTGCCAGGAAATTTCCCTTATTTCCAAATCCAAAACTTGACAGGTATGATACAGTCCCAAGGAATCAGTCCCTCCTGACTCTTGCCGTAGCATGGCACTAAACTAGCTAGCATAGGAACATAGCATAATGGAGGAGATCCAGGCTAGCATGTTCCTGGCTACCCGTACGGAGAGGGAAGTATAGCTCTGGTCCGGCCCACCCTTGTTTACCTGTGGGGCTTATATAGTGTCTTCTCGGGGGTGGCTCCTTGATAGAGCCGGGCCAAGAAAGGAGCTCTTTTAACCCCCACAGTGGCTGATGCAGGTGCTACCACACCTCCCAGTTTGTCAAGCCAGGAGGAGGGGCTCCATGTCTCTGTCTCTCTCCCTGCCCCTGCTCACACCAAGGGTGGAAGAAACGGCAAGTCCAGCGGTTCCGACAACGGCATGAACTTGAAGAGGAGCCAGTCTCCCCAAACTTGGGCAGTCTCTCTCTCCCACCCCTGCTCTCACCAAGGGTGGAGGGCCGGAAAATCCATCCACACCAGCTGCGACAGGACAGCATCAGCTGGGCTCCCACCCCCCGCGACCGGCCAAGCCATGAAGGGGAGCAGGAGATGCTGGTGTTGGGCACAGTGGCGGAAGCTTTTGAGGGCTCTGCCATGATGGTCGTCAGCTGGGCTCCTAACCCCCGCAACCGGCCAAGCCACAGAGGGGAGCCGGAAATGCTGGCGCTTCAGAATATGTGTGGTAGCTTTGGGAAAAATCTCAGCCTCCACTTAAAAACAAATTAATTGTAACTTTAAGAAAATGCCTCTTTCATGCAACTTTACTATGTGCTACAGAATAAATGGACACAATTGGTTAGTATAATAAATGTCTTTAAGATAAATAATATATTTGTAACCTATAATCCAATGTCCAGGACTCGTTCAATGTATTTGGCCCCCTCCTCATTCAACATGCAGATATCATTTGGACTAACAATATTATGTTACTTGATTCAAGGGACAATTTAAAGTCTTCAGCTATGTCTCATGGCACTAGGCTGGTTGAAAGGATGCAGAGGAAGCCATGTGGCCTTTACAGCTCAGTCCTCCAAGAGAAGTGAATAGACAAGGGATGCTGATGATGAAGCTGGCCCTGAAAATATCATAAAGAGATAAAGCAGGTGTAGTTTGCATTCTACCCCCAAATTTCTTGTAAAAACCTTGGAATAGAAATACAATAGATAAACAAAATTCCTTGACATTATATCCACTATGAATAAACATAACTATTTACCTGCTGCCCTTACACTGGATCAGAATAGGCGTACCTCAGATTTCCCATAAGCTTTATTGGTGTATTTCTTACTATATAGAGCTATTATCTGTTGTGTGCCAACACAGTGAAAAGCTGTAAGTTACTGTTCTGATGAGAACATTTTACCTTTAAAGAAGAACACGTTTGCAGTGGCAGATAACTATCAAAGTGGTATGTCCAAAGCCGTTCAGATTGTTGCAAAAATACTTAATGAAGATTCCTGAAATGCCAGTTTTACGCTATTCTCTGAGCAAATCTTTAGAAATAAGACCAGAAGGGGAAAAGTTCAAATATATTGGGCCTGTTGTAAGAATGTAGATAAAGTCTATTCCTTAAAAAGTGTGGCTTGCCTGGAAACAGAGGGTGAAAATATGCGCCCTAAATACCATGAGTCGCCTGGGAACATGAGAACCTCTTGGGAGCAGTTCAAATGGAATGTCATCTGACTCGCCTTGAGAACTGTAAATACATGAAGAAAACTTGGGAAATTGTTCAAATGAATTTTTTCTCTGACCAGCATGAAGTAATGGGAATCTCCAGAGCCATGCTCATTTGAAATGTGGAAAAAATCTTAAGAGAAGTGTGGTAAAAGAAGATTAGGCAGCCACTTTATCTTTTCCTATAAGAAGGGGGTAGGGTGGTGCGTGTCTGACATTAGTGGCCATACCCAGCCTAACCATACCACACTTACCTTTAGACCATCCGAGCATCGCCACAAGGGTCCGGTCACCGAGAGTGGGGCAACCGCCCCACAAACACACAAAAAAAGAACTACACGTCCCAACGTCCTCCGCACCATGCAACCTCTCAGCCAATCAGGCTGAAGGATGCAAGTGCAGAGAAGGTGTGGCAAGCACTGCATGTGGGGAGGGGGGAACCGCCGACACATCCAGGTCTGGCGACGAAGGCCAGCGCCGGACTCCCTGTGGCTTTGGTGGGTTTGCAGAGAGAACAGGAAGCCCCTCTTCTCTCCATGGCCACAGCAAAAAGCTTCCCTCAGGGAGACGGAGCCCAAGAATGGCACTCCGTTCTCAGCCTCCATCTCCCGGAGGAAAGACATCACCTTCCATGGAGGACAGGGGCCAAAAGCTTCAGCCCCTGCCCACCGAGGACAATGAACTGCTTCCATACAGGAGAAGGAGGCCAAGGATGGCACTCCATTCTCGGCCTCTGTCTCCCACAGGGAAGACAATGCCTTCCACAGAGGGCGAGGGCCGAATGCTTCAGCCCCTGCCCACTGAGGAAAATGAACAGCTTCTCACCGGAAGACGGAGGCCAAGAACGGAGCACCATTGTCGGCCTCCTGAGGAAAATGAACCACTTCCCTACAGGAGAAGGAGGCCAAGGTCGGCGCTCCATTCTCGGCCTCCGTCTCCCACAGAGAAGACAGCGCCTTCCATGGAGGGTGAGGGCCGAAAGCTTCAGCCCCCACCCACTGAGGAAAATGAACAGCTTCTCACCGGAAGACGGAGGCCAAGAACGGAGTTCCGTTGTCGGCCTCCGTCGCCTGGAGGGAAAACCATCCGGAGCTTCTCTCTCTCTCTCTCTCTGTGTCCTCACCAAGGCTTTGCCACCCCTACCACCAACACCCAAAAATAAACCTGCCCGGCAGTGTCGGGCAAAAAATGCTAGTATTCATATATAAACAGAGATTTAAAATCTGCTTCCTTGGCTTACAACAGCCAGAATTCCCTAAGCTGCATGGCCAGTGACTGAGCATCCTGGGAGTTGTAGGCCAAAAAAGCAACTTTCCCAAGCTAGACCACACAGACACTCATTCAAAAATGTCTTTTAAAAATTATCTAGAAATAGCCTTATTTATTTATTTATTTATTTATTTAGATTTATATAGTAAAGGTAAAGGTTTCCCTTGCTCAAAAGCCAGTCATATCCGACTTTAAGGTTCAGTGCTCATTTCTGTTTCAAAGCCGAAGAGCCAGTGCTGTCTGCTTCTGCAGACGTTTCCGTGGTCATGTGGCAGGCATGACTAGACACCGGAGCACAGAGAATGCTATTTACCTTCCCACCCAATTGGTCCCTATTTATCTACTTGCAATTTCTTGCTTTCGAACTGCTAGGTTGGCAGGAGCTGGGACAAAGACGGGAGCTCATTCCATCCTGCAGTACTCAGGAATTGAACTGCTGACCTTCCGCCTCCCAGTAAGCATCTTAGTCAAATGAGCAACTCTGGGCGGCATAACAACAGTGAAAACATTACAATCATAACACATTAAAAACTCTTAAAAACCCTTAACAGACCTTAAAGATTACCCTCTCCTTCCCCATCAATTATTTAAAAATTATGGTTAAAAGAATGACTAAAAGAACGGAGAGGCCTATGCTATATAAGCTAGCAGGGTGGGGTCACCATGTCACCAGTGCCCCACACCTGCTTTGCCAGCCAGGTTTTTAGTTCTTTCCTGAAGGGCAACAACTCTGCCTGGAGGCGCAACTCAGTTGGTAAGAGGTTCCATAGGGCTGGAGCAGACACGGAAAAGGCCCTCTTCCTAGTGCTAGAGAGTCGAGCCTCTCTAGCTGATGGTATGTTCAGAGAGCCTCTCCAGTCTGCTCTGGTGGGACGGACAGATGTTCTTGGGTGATGCGGTCTCTTAGGTAACGTGGCCCACTACCATGTAGGGCTTTAAAGGTCATAACCAGCACCTTGAATTGCACCCAGTGGCACACCAGTAACCAGTGCAGCTCCTGGAGCAGTGGCGAGGCATGAGCATAACGCCTGCACCCCATCATCACATAGGCAGTCTTTACACCTTAATTCATGAAGAGGTTTTAAGTGTGTGAGGGAGGGAATCAGAGAATAACAGCATTAGGAGGTTAGACTTTGTAGACAGGTCTTGACTACTAGCATTGTCACCAAATGCCTACTGATTCAATCGGCCTGTTCTAAATTGTTACTGACTATGCTATGCAACAGGATTTTAGCCAACAGCATGTGTGAACATGTGCAGGTGAAATTTCAGTCTGTTTGCTAACAATGAAGAAAGAGGATATAAACAGATTCTGTCAGTAGTAATTCACCTAGCTTTAGCTCTACAAATGAGATTAATTTAATTACACAATTAATAAGAATATGACAAGAGACTGATGATTTTATATTATGCCAACCCTGACATACATTTAATTAAGTCGGGACAACTGTGATAACAAGCATTGCAGGCGCACCCCCCAATAAAGGACTCAGACACTGATGAAAGTGGATAACGGCATTGGGCCACATTTATTGATTCATGCCCTAGTCCGAATTATAAATTTCTATTGGTAATTGACCAATTATAATTCTTAAGGCAAGCAGGCCGAAGTAACACTGGTAAGGTACCCCCCAAAATTGGCAACGGCAATTGTTACAATGTATCTATTTGTATCAATTTGTTTGTTGACAACAAACAAATTGTTGACCGTAGTCAATATCTAACTAATGACCCCACCCTCTGACGCGTATCCGTGAAATCACGGGGTGATGCATGCTGTCTAGCTGTAGCCATCACCCCGTCGCCTGGTTCGTCGTTGACCGGACAACGTTTAACCAACTTATGCCTGTCTAGTGTTGTCCAGTCAATTGCGAACCTGCCGGATACCTGTGGGTCATAAATGTTTACCTTACCAGTGCTACCCGCCACACGGGGAGGCTTCCCAAAAGGCTCACCGCCCCCCAAGACCGTCAGCTCGGTCAACAGGCCTGCTCGCCAGTCCACTAACAAGAGGTCCATACCTCCCTGCGACAGATGAGCCCCATCCCCTGAGTAAAGCTCGTAATTTTGCAGACTGATGGCGGGGAGGCGAATGACGCGTCCCCCACCCATATCGAAAAGGAACCGGGCAATAGCCCCGTTCACGGAGCGTTGGCTCGGTCAAGAGCCTCGAGGCCGAACGCTCCCCTGTAAGCGTACCGCGGCATCGTGTCCGACCAATTGAGGGTTGTGGCAGGCCACAGATAATGTGAGTAGGGCAGGTCACTGCAAATCGCAAGCTTCCGCGATAGGTCAGTGACCTGTCCCAAGCCATTGCCCCCAAGGTACATAACCAGGACATCAGGCGAGTCAGCATCCCTGATGTAGAAAAGGAATGGCAACAGTTCCCGCCATAACATGCCGCGCTTACCATACCACCTGAGACGTGCGGATGCACCCAGTCCCAGTCGGGGTCCCCACTCTGTCACCGCAGCGTAACGCGCTGCCCTGTGCAGCGTAACGCGCTGCCCTGTGCAGCGTAACGCGCTGCCCTGTGCAGCGTAACGCGCTGCCCTGTGCAGCGTAACGCGCTGCCCTGTGCAGCGTAACGCGCTGCCCTGTGCACGTGGCTATGGCCCACCAGCCATACTGCCACCGGTGTAATACGACACCCAGGGTCTTGGTGACAGAAAAACGGGCCATGGTGTGTGCCACGCAGTGCAAGGAAATCCTGTAGGGCACCAACCGGACAGATGTCTGCCAAAGAACATCGTAGCAGTCTTACTCCACTGCCTACGCCGTGCTGATCCGTTTTAGAGGAGCGTATCCTCAACTGAGCCCAATCATTGGCCACATAGACATCTTCGAGTTCCAGTGCCCTACGACTCGCATCCGCCTTAGACAGCATCACAAGCTCGCTGATGCGGAGCGCTCCAAAAAAGACTACCGTTGTAGCCGCATGAAACGGGGCTGCCTCATACCTATCAAAACATAGGTCATGCCAGCCCCGAGCTAGTTGGGTAAGAACCCCTGGGGAAATTGGGTGGCGGTCGTCCAGGCTACGCCCACGCTCCCGCACCCACCCCTCCAAAACGTGTCTCACACGGAAGTCAGCGGTATTGTCCGCATGACCGCCTACTTTGGCCATGAAAGCCAGCGCTGACAGCCTGGATGCTATGGTACGAGGCGCGAGGCCCTGGGCATGTAGGTGAACCATAAATCGAAGGATGTGGGCCACTGGGATCGGCCAGGTGTCTGGCAGCCGGAATTGGGCACAGAATGCTCGGAAAGAATTGAATGCGTGGTGATACGCCTTACGCGTGTGTGGCGCTAGCGACATGCCGATCGCCCGGTTCACCTCTCCTTGCCAATGGTCCATATCTCGTCCGGGAGTGGTGAGGGAAATTCCTCCGCATCCGGGGCCAAGGCGCGGAACCGGGAGATCTGCAGGCGGGACAAAGCGTCAGCGATATCATTATTGACACCCGGGACATGCCTGGCCCTGAACAGCACATTGAGGTGCAGGCAGCGCAATACAAACTGGCGCACCAGGTCCATGACCCTGGGTGATTTAGGGGTTTGTGAGTTGACAATGTGGACAACGGCCGCATTGTCACACCAGAAATGAACAACCGAGTTGGCCCACTCCTCACCCCATAGCATCAAGGCCCCCAGAATGGGAAAAATTCCAGATAAGTAAGATCACGCAGGCGACCCGTGCCAGACCAGGCTGGTGGCCACCCACCATAGGCCCACTTCCCATTGAAGTACATCCCGTAACCCAGGGATCCCGAGGCATCGGACTGTATCTGGAAACGAGGGGAAGCCAGAAGGTCAGACCTCCAAAATGACACCCCATTGAACTCCCTCAGAAACTGGAGCCAGATAAGCATATCTGCCTTAATACCCTGGGACAGTCTCACCCCATGGTGGGGCCTGGATAAGCCTGTCATGGCGTCGCACAAGCGCCGAGCAAATGCCCTGCCCGGTGCGACCACCCTGCAAGCGAAATTGAGGTGACCATGTAGCACCTGCAGTTCCCGCAGTGATGCCTTGCGTTTAGCAAGCAAGTCCGAGATAAGGGCCACTATCCTTGACACCTTATCCCCTGGTAACCTAGAAGCCTGCGCTACCGTGTCAATCTCCACCCCCAGGAAGACTAACTGGGTAGATGGGGCCTCGGTCTTTTCGGGCGCTAAAGGGACACCAAGTTCCTCCATTAGCGTCTGAAATGTGTTGAGGAGACGTGTGCACGTGTCCCAGCCCCGTTCACCCCCGAATAAAAAATCATCCAGGTAATGGGCTACAGACCGGGACCCTGACCTGCGGACAAAAGCCCACTCTAGGAAGGTGCTGAAACGCTCGAATGCCGAGCATGATATGGAACAGCCAAAAGGCATGGCCTTATCGAAATAATATTCTCCCCGAAACTTGAAACCCAGCAACTCAAAGTCACCCGGGTGGACCGGCAGGAGTCAAAAGGCAGATTTAATGTCGCACTTAGCTAACAGCGCACCCGGGCCACATGAGCGCACCATGCGCAGCGCCTGGTCAAAAGATGTATACCTGACCAAGCAAAGGTCATCAGGGATAGCATCATTGACCGATCTGCCGGCTGGGTAGGACAAGTGATGAATCAGGCGAAACTCACCCTGTGATTTCTTGGGCACTACGCCCAAGGGTGACACTTTAAGGTTGGGGAACGGGGGTGCAGGGAAAGGGCCAGCGACCCTGCCCGCATCAATCTCCTTAGCAATGCTGGCAGCAGCCACCTCCTCCCTTCCCCTAAGGGACAAAAGGTTGGGTGCGTCTTGGGGGGACCTATCACCCGTGAAAGGAATACGGAACCCCAGTCGAAAACCCTGAAGCAGGTAAACTGCATCTGCCTCCCTCGGGTACAATGCGAGCCAATGCTCCAACATGTCCACATTAATTGGGGAGGGGGCCTTTCGATGAACCAGCTCCCTCTGCGGCAGTCTTGCCAGCCCCTTGTCCACCCCTACCACTGCCCCACATCCCTCCAGGCCTGGGGCAGGCGGATGCAGCATGGGGGCCAGCACAAGAGGGACACTCATGCCTGAACCGGCAATTCTTCCTATTGCAGGAACCATTGGACGAGAAAGTCCAGCACAGCAGGCGGGCTGGAACCCCCTGCCCCGCCACCTGGCGGGGTGTCTGTGCTGGGGCCGCTCGCTGGACTGCATGTCCACAATGGTATCTTTCCCCAGGCGCAGGGCGCGTGGGAGTCATGTACAGAAGCCACAGCTTCTGGCAGGGCTCGTCCCACCTCATCTCTGGCTGCAGGGGAATTCGCATACGGAATTCTTCATCATAAGCCAACCACGACGGGCCCGGGAAGTCAACCATCGCTCGGTATATATTGTCCAAATACTGGACCATCGGGATTGCCAGATCTGGCCTGGCCCTGAGGTAAACCGCCATGTATATGAGGTACGCTGGCAGCCAGTTGGCCCACGTGCGTGGCGGCTTACGACGACGTGCCTGTTCCTTATCCTTCTCATCCTGCCCCTCCCTCTCCTCCTTGGTGGGCTCTCTGTTAAGAAGGGAGAAGATGTCCACATACTCCCCACGCCAGATCTTTTCCTTGTTAGCCTGGGCCAGATGATCCCCAAGGGGCAGGAATACCCCGCTGTCGGCAATGCCGTCATCGGCACGGTGGGAACTGTGGGCATTGCGAAAGGAGCCTGGACCAACCCGGTCACCCCTAACATGTTCCCCACTGAGCAGGAGGTGCCACCCCAAACAGGGCCCTGGGTGGGAAGTGAAGTCGCCGGGTGGGACGTCGGCGACTGAACCGTCGTGCCACCCGTGCGAGGCCACGGCCACTGAAATGTTCCCCCCAAGGTAGCCAGGTGTGTGGGTGCACTAGATTGAACCGCATACTCACATGCTGCACCCCGTGGGCCGCACCCACCTGGGGTTCTGGCCCACTGGGGGTGTCGGAGCTCACGGCCGCAACTGAGCTCGCCGATGGGGCCTGCTCCGCACCAGCCTGTTGATTGGGGAGCTGCGAGGCAGTGGCCGACGCCGGCCCACGCACCTGAGGCAGCTTGACCCGTCCTGCCGCCTGCCGCTGCCCAGCAAACGATGGATCAACCTGCACCCCAAAAGGGGCCCCAGGGTGGTTAACCCTGGCCAGCGACGCCTCGAGGGCCACAACGTGGGCCAGAAGGGCCTCCACGCTGACGTAGCCCCCTAAGCCAAG
Organism: Bradypodion ventrale; assembly: GCA_035047345.1. Taxonomy (NCBI): domain Eukaryota; kingdom Metazoa; phylum Chordata; class Lepidosauria; order Squamata; family Chamaeleonidae; genus Bradypodion; species Bradypodion ventrale. The sequence goes on along the minus strand of JAWDJE010000003.1, from coordinate 49,352,875 downwards.
AGGGTGCAAAGGGCCGGCCGGCCCGCTAACTGCAGGCGCGGGTCCAGGTCCCTGGACCCCGGGGCCCATATAGGGCCAAGATCCCAGGCCCGGCCCCAGGGCCGGGGGAGCACCCTGCCAGGGGAGGGAACCCAACCACCCGTGGCTGAAGCCCCCCGCAGGCAGCTGCACACCAACGGAGGAAGGCCCCGCAGAATGGGCCACGCCAGAGGCAGTGGCCACTGCTCGCAGGCCGAGGGCCGCGGCCCCAACCAGGCCGGTACGTGGACCTCCAGCCTCCGGCCAAGGGGGAATCAACCCCATCCCACCGGTCCCGGTGGGCTCAGGCAAAGGAGGCTGCTGTGGAGGCGCGGCCGCGGTCCTCCGGCCCGGCTGGCGCCTCCGCGCAGAACGAGCCACGTTCGCAGTCGCCTTCTTCTTTGAGGGCATCGCAGCTAACCGATGGGAAGCCGAAAAAGAAAATCAGCAGCCAAGAGGCTTCCCGGTGAAAGGCACGAGCGATGGAGGTAAGGGGAAAAACTTCTTCGCTTCGTCGCTTCGCAAAATGGCAGCGCGGCTGCCTCGTGGCCACCCCTTTTATAAGGGAGCTGGCCATGCCCCCTAACTACCCGGATGCCTTCGTCCGGTGGGGGGGCCCCACAAAGAGCGCGGCGGCCATTTTGGCGCCGCGCTTGCAATAGGGCTGTACAAGAGTATTAGATCTTGTCTTTTTTAATTATAAGAGACTTTATCCTCACCAGTTAAATCCATTCAGTGTGTAGCACTTTATTTCACAGAGAGGGAAAGGAAAAACAAAGAGCTGTAACTACCTTAATTCCCTGATTTACAGATTGTAGAAATCTCCTTCATTTCACTAAACCATTCAGTAGCTGGAGGGTAGAAAGGAATATTCCAGTTATTGGTTTGAGAAATATGGGAGAAAGTAGCTAACCATGCAAGCTTGCTTTCTGCTTGACACAAGAGTAGTGACTTTTACACCTGAGGACTGTAATGCATCCATTGAAAACCTCAGAAGTCCAAGGTGATGACCTAGATTCAGGTTTAATTTTGAGATTTTCTGCAGCCAGAAGCAAACAGAGCTAAAGAAAATAGTTGTATAAATCTTCTGCCTTCATTTTAAATGTTATTGTAATCTTTCAGAAATATATAGGAGCCTTCACTAACAGATACTCTTGAAGGAAATATGGGATTATTCAAAATGATTATAAATATTTATAGCAAATATTAGATTTTGCAGTTTCCTTAGTTTTATTTTAAATGATTTCTTGCCTTAGTAGGTGACTGGCCTTGATACTCTGAAGGTTCCCTACAATTATATAATTGAAGAAACAGGAAAACTCCATTTGAGGCACAGGAATGGTAATGTGTTGTTAATAGTTGATTTTAATTTCACAATATAAAATAGTAGATAGTCATCCAGTAATGCTATGTTGTGAAAGTTGACCGGTAAACAACTCTTTCGGGGGAACTTCCCTTCTTCAGACAACTTAATAGCTTTACTTTCCAACTTCTGTAAAAACAATTAATACACACTAAATTGAATGACATTAACTTTGAAATATAATATTCTTATTAACAACTATAATAACAAATATAATAACTATAATAACAACTCACCTGGTTACATCATACATATATGCATAGTAGTATCATTCTTTTATTGGGTCCTAACCTCCCATTGTGTTTTCTTTCTGGGCTACGGACTTACTGTATCTAAATGCTATGTCCTTTTATATGGTGATGAATCAGGTGAGTATAATGAGAGCGTGCCCCTCCCGGTCCTCCCAATGCAGCTCCATGTGTATACAGCATACTAATCACAGTTTAAGGGCTAAAAATTCTAACACTAGCCATATATGCCAGGATATATCTATATAAGTACATATCACCACAATATAATTAGTTACAAGACTTCAAAAAGATTAAGCCAGAAAACAATGGCAATAAATGTACAAAACAACAGTGGGAAGAGGTCTCTTTATCTCTAAGTCCCAGCTGAATAAGTGTATATGAATTGGGAAAGCCTTGCATATTCTTATAGGGTGAGTCAAAACAGAGCTGCATACCTAGTACAGTTTAAGGGCTAAAATTCTAACACTAGCAATGCATCACAGGATATATCTATGTGAGTACATATCACCAAAATGTAATTAACTACAAAACTTCAAAAAGATTAAGCCAGGTAACACTGGCAGTTAATGTTCAAAACAACAGTGGGAAGAGGTCTCTTTGTCTCTGAGTCCCGGTTGCATAAGTGTAAGTGATTTAAAGAAGCCCTGCATCTTCTTGTGGAGTAAGTCAAAACGGAGGTACAAACGTGGAGGTTCCGCAAAAATTCCAGCCATAAAGCCAAAAGTTCCAAGAACAAAGACAAGGGCCAAATGGATTATATAATTGAAGAAACAGGAAAACTCCATTTGAGGCACAGGAATGGCAATGTGTTGTTAATAGTTGATTTTAATTTCACAATATAAAATAGTAGATAGTCATCCAGTAATGCTATGTTGTGAAAGTTGACCGGTAAACAACTCTTTCGGGGGAACTTCTCTTCTTCAGACAACTTAATAGCTTTACTTTCCAACTTCTGTAAAAACAATTAATACACACTAAATTGAATGACATTAACTTTGAAATATAATATTCTTATTAACAATTATAATGCAAGCGCGGCGCCAAAATGGCCGCCGCGCCCTTTGCGGGGGCCCCCCCACAGGACAGAGAATCCGGGTAGTTAGGGGCGTGGCCAGCTCCCTTATAAAAGGGGTGGCCACGAGGCAGCCGAGCTGCCATTTTACCTCAGCGACGGAGCGGAGAAGTCTTTTCCCTGTGTCTCCGTCGCTCTTTAACTTACCGGGAAGCCTTTTGGCGGCGATTTTCCTTTTTGGCTTCCCTTCACTCCGGTGGAGATGCCTTCGAAGAAGAAGGCAGCTTCGAGTGCGGCTCGCGCTGTTAGGAGGCGCAACCCAGGTCGGAGGACCGCGGTGCCGCCTCCCCAGCAGCCGCCGTTGCAGGCCCCTGCCGGGACCGGCGGAATGGGGTCTATTGCCCCTTGGCCCGGAGCGGGCGAACAGAGTGCGGGCGCGGTAGGGGCTCCGGCCCGCGGCCCGCGAGCGGTGGACACCGCTCCTGCATCTGCCCACCAGGTTGGGCCTGCTGCTCTTGGGTCGCAGCCTCCCCCTGGGCCCTCTAGCCTTGGGGGGTGGTGCGGCCCCCTGCCTTGGCAGGTTTCTCCACCAACCCTGCCGGGCTTCGGTGTTGGCCAATGGCCATATTCGGGTCCTGGGGTACAGGGACCTGTACCCACGCCTGGACCGTGCGGGCCGGCCGGCCCTTGGCCCCAGGTCAACGTGGAAGCCTTACTGGCCCGCCTTGCGGCCCTTGAAGCGTCGTTGGCTCGGGCCAGTCAGGCGGGGCCCCCCTCCTTTGGGGGTTCCTTTCGAGGCGCTGTCGGCAGGAGGACAACAGCCGACAGGGAGGGTTGAGCTGCTGCAGGCGCGTGGCGCGGTTTCGGCCACTGCCTCGCAGCTCCCCAGCCAGCAGCCAGGTGCAGGTCCCCGGTGATGAGCTCTACGTCGGTCGTGAGCTCCGACGCCCCCAGTGGGCCGGAACCCCCGGTGGGGGCGGCCCGCGGGGGTGCAGCATGTGAGTATACGGTGTAAGCGAGTACATCCACACACATTCCCAATATGGGGGGGGGGGCTTTCCAATGGCCTTGGCCTCGCGTGGGTGGTGTGGCGGTGCACCCGCTGACGCCTCACCCGGCGATGACAGCTAACACCCAGGGCCCCGTGGTGGGGGGTGTTCCCTACCTTAGGGGAATGTTTTGTGTGGTCGGGTTGGTCCAAGCCCCTATTCCTTACCGATGAGTGACCACTTGGCACAGGCCGCCAGAGAGTAAATTTGGCGGGGGGAGTACGTGGATATCTTCTCACTCCTAAACAGTGTGCCCACCAAGGAGAGAGGGAGGGGCAGAATGAGAAGGATAGTGGCAGGCACGTTGTCGCAAGCCACCAAGTATGTGGGCCAAATGGTTGCCGGCCTGCATCATATGCATGGCGGTGTACCTTAGGGCCCGGCCGGATCTGGCAATTCCGATGGCCCAGTATTTGGACAACGCCTACTGGGCGATGGTTTACTTTCCGGGCCCAGCGTGGTTGGCTGGTGACGAGGAATGCCGTAGGCGGATTTCCCCGCACCCCGAGATTAGGCGAGATGAGCCAGGCCAGAGGCTGCGGCTTTTGTACGTTACGCCCACGCGCCCTGCACCCGGGGAGATATACCATTGGGGGCATGCGGTTCAGCGGGCGGCCCCAGCACAGGTCACCTGCCAGGGGGCGGGGCGGGGGGTTCCAGCCCGCCTTGCTGTGCTGGACTTTCTTGTCCAATGGCTCCTCTAATGGGAAGACTTGCAAATACAGACAGGAGTGTCCCACCTGTGTTGGCCCCCATGCGGCCTCCGCCTGTCCCAGGCCTGGAAGGATGCGGGGCAGAGGGTGGGGCAGACAGGGGGCTGGCAAGGCTGCCGCAGATGGATCTAGTTCACCTAAGGGCTCCCTCCCCATTTAAGGTGGACATGTTGGAGCGTTGGCTCACACGGTATCCGAAGGGAGAGGATGCAGGTTATCTCCTTCAGGGTTCTAGGCAGGGGTTCCGGATCCCTTTCATGGGTAATAGGTTCCCTCAGGATGCCCCCAATCTTTTATCCCTTAAGGGGAGGGAGGAGGTGGCTGCTGCCAGCTTTGACATAGGGTCCATGCGGGCAGGGTCATTGGCCCTGTCCCTGCACCCCCGTTCCGGGGAGCATATTATTTCAATGTTGCCATGCCTTTTGGCTATTCCATTGGGGCTCGGTATTCGAGCGTTTCACCACTTTCCTAGATTGCGCTTTTATCCGCAGGTCAGGGTCCCGGTCTGTAGCCCATTCCCTGGATGGTTTTATTCGGGGCTGAACGGGGCTGGGACACGTACACACGTCTCCTCAACACATTTCAGACGCTAATGGAGGAACTGGTGTCCCTTTAGCGCCCGAAAAGACCGAGGGCCCATCTCCACAGCTAGTATTCCTGGGGTGGAGAGTAATACGGTAGCGCAGAATTCTAGGTTGCAGCGGGATAAGGTGTCAAGGCTAGTGGCCCTTGTCTCGGTCTTGCTGGCCGAGCGCATGGCATCACTGAGGGAACTCCTGGTGCTACATGGTCACCCCAGTTTCGCTGGCAGGGTCGTCGCACCAGGCAGGGCATTTGCTCTGCGCTGGGGCGACGCCATGGCGGGATTATCCAGGCCCCACCACAGGCTCAGATTTACCCGGGGTATCGGGGCAGACGTGCTTGTCTGGCCATAGATCCAGGGGTAGTTCAACGGGGTGTCATTTTGGGGTCTGATCTCCTGGCTCCCCCTTGCTTTCAGATGCAGTCCGATGCCTCAGGATTCCTGGGTTTATGGGATGTACTTCAATGGGAAGTGGGCCTATGGTGGGTGGCCACTATCCTGGGCAGGCAAGGGTTGCCTGCATGGTCTCACGGAGCTGGAATGTTTCCCTATCCTGGGTGCTTTGATGCTATGGGGCAAAGAGTGGGCCAACTCGGTTGTGCAATTTTGGCATGGCAACGCGGCTGTGGTCCGCATCGTCACTGCACAGATTTCCAAATTGCCCGGGGTTATGGAGCTAGTGCGTTGGTTTGTGTTATGCAACCTGTGCCTCAACGTGCCCTTCAGGGCCAGGCATGTCCCAAGGGTTGATAATGATATTGCTGCTGCTTTGTCCCGCCTGCAGATCTCCCGGTTCCGTGCCTCGGCCCCCGGATGCGGAGGAATTTCCCTTGCCACTCCCGGACGAGAGATGGAACGTTGGCAAGGAGAAGGTGAACCGGGCGATTGGCCTGTCACTAGTGCCATGCATAAGTAAGGCGTACCACCACGCATTTAGTTCCTTCAGAGTATTACTGTACCTGATTCTGACTGCCAGGAACCTGGCCGATCCCAGTAGCCCATGTTCTGCGGTTCATGGTTTACCTGTATGCCCAGGGCCTTGCACCACGCACCATAGCATCTCAGCTGTCGGGTTGGCTTTTATGGCCAAAGTGGGAGGTCGTGTGGACAGCACCAATGACTTCCGGGTGAGACATGTTTGGGAGGGGTGGGTGCGCGTGCGCGGGCGTTTCCCGGGCGACCGCCACCCCATTTACCCAGGGGTTTTTTACCCAGTTGGCCCGGGGCTGGCCTGGCCTCTGTTTTGATAGATGAGGCAGCCCACTTCATGCGGCTACAATGGTGGCCTTTTTTGGAGCCCTCCGCATCGGCGAGCTTGAGATGCTGAGTAAGGCGGATGCAAGATTTTCCCAGGGTTTTTTACCCAATTGGCCCGGGGCTGGCCTGGCCTCAGTTTTGATAAATGAGGCAGCCCACTTCATGCGGCTACAACGGTGGCCTTTTTGGAGCCCTCCGCATCGGCGAGCTTGAGATGCTGAGTAAGGCGGATGCAAGATTTTCCCAGGGTTTTTACCCAATTGGCCCGGGGCTGGCCTGGCCTCTGTTTTGGAAATGAGGCAGCCCACTTCATGCGGCTACAACGGTGGCCTTTTTTGGAGCGCTCCGCACCGGCGAGCTTGAGATGCTGTATAAGGCGGATGCAAGTTGTAGGGCACTGGAACTCGAGGATGTCTATGTTGCCAAAGACTGGGCCCAGTTGAGGATATGCTCCTCTAAGACAGATCAGCATGGCGTAGGCAGTGGTGTAAGACTGCTACGGTGTTCTTTGGCAGACATCTGTCCGGTTGGTGCCCTACAGGAGTTCCTGGCACTGCGTGGCATGCACCACGGCCCGTTTTTCTGTCACCAAGATGGGTCTCCCCTTACTAAATTTCAGTTTTGGAAGGTGACAGGCAGAGCCCTCACCAGGGTGGGCCTACCAGGTGCCCGTTATGGCACACATTCATTCCGTACTGGTGCAGCCTCTACAGCAGCTGCTTTTGGGTACTCTGGGGCTGACATACGCAGCATGGGGAGGTGGGGCTCGCAATGTTTTCAGTTTTATGTGCGCCCACTTCCGCCATGAGTACCAATCCAGTCACCTTACCGTCTTTTTCTCAATTTTTCTCAATTTTCTTACAGACCCTGGGTGTCGTATTACACCGGTGACAGTATGGCTGGTGGGCCACAGCTATGTGCACAGGGCAGCGCGTTACGCTGCGGCGACAGAGTGGGGACCCCGACGGGGACTGGGTGAACACTCCAGTCTCACATGGCATGGTAAGCCTGGGATGTTATGGCGGGAGCTGCGGCCTTCCCTTTTTTCTGGCCTGAGTGCTGACCCGCCTGACATTCTCATCATCCACCTTGGGGGCAATGATTTGTGCCAGGTCACCGGCTTATCGCTCAAGCATGCGATTTGCGAGGACCTCGCCTACTTGCATTATGTCTGGCCTGCCACAACCCTAGTTTGGTCGGACATTATTACGCGCCTTTCTTATAGAGGGGGCGTTCACCTCCTGGCCCTTGACCGCGCTAGGCGCACGGTCAATAGGGCGGTGGCGCGGTTTCTTGCCGACAGGGCTTGGGGACGGGTCAGTCATCACCCCGATATTAGTCTACAAAATTATGACTTGTACGTAGGGGATGGGGTCCATCTGTCGCGAGGAGGTATGGACCTCCTGTTAGGTGATTGGCGAGCAGGCCTGTTGACCGAGCTGACGGTCTGGGTGGGGGCGTCAGGTCTTCTTTGAAGCCCCTCCGTGTGGCGGGTAGCACTGGTAAGGTAAACAGTATGACCCACAGGTATCCGGCAGGTTCGCAATTGACTGGACAACACTAGACAGGAATAAATTAGTTAAACGTTGTCCGGTCAACGACGAACCAGGCGACGGGGTGATGACGATTGCTAACCAGCATGCATCACCCCTGTGATTTCACGGATACGCGTCAGAGGGTGGGGTCATGAGTTAGATATTGACTACGGTCAATAATTTCTTTGTTGTCAACAAACAAATTGATACAATTTGATACATTGTAACCAATTGCCGTTGGCAATTTTGGGTGGTACCTTACCAGTGTTACTTCGGCCTGCTTGCCTTAAGAATTATGATTGGTCGTTTTACCAATACAAATTTATAATTCGGACTAGGGCATTGAATCAATAAATGTGGCCCGATGCTGTTATCCACTTTCAATGTTGTCTGTGTCCGTTATTGGGGGGGTGCGCCTGCAATGCAAGCGCGGCGCCAAAATGGCCGCCGCGCCCTTTGCGGGGGCCCCCCCCACAGGACAGAGAATCCGGGTAGTTAGGGGCGTGGCCAGCTCCCTTATAAAAGGGGTGGCCACGAGGCAGCCGAGCTGCCATTTTACCTCAGCGACGGAGCGGAGAAGTCTTTTCCCCTCCACCCCCTCCCTAGTTAACAGTGTGATATTTTGGTCGCTTCGGGGCCGGGTGGGAATTTTTGGCTGGGACCCATATTGGCTTTCGGGTCCTGGCTTTTTTGCCCATCCCACACTGTTGCTATGGTTTGATATAGGGGTCTTTCTACGTTCCTAATGTTGACTTTGGTCACATTGGCGGGTAGCACTGGTAAGGTAAACAGTATGACCCACAGGTATCCGGCAGGTTCGCAATTGACTGGACAACACTAGACAGGAATAAATTAGTTAAACGTTGTCCGGTCAACGACGAACCAGGCGACGGGGTGATGACGATTGCTAACCAGCATGCATCACCCCTGTGATTTCACGGATACGCGTCAGAGGGTAGGGTCATGAGTTAGATATTGACTACGGTCAATAATTTGTTTGTTGTCAACAAACAAATTGATACAATTTGATACATTGTAACCAATTGCCGTTGGCAATTTTGGGTGGTACCTTACCAGTGTTACTTCGGCCTGCTTGCCTTAAGAATTATGATTGGTCGTTTTACCAATACAAATTTATAATTCGGACTAGGGCATTGAATCAATAAATGTGGCCCGATGCTGTTATCCACTTTCAATGTTGTCTGTGTCCGTTATTGGGGGGGTGCGCCTGCAATAACAAATATAATAACTATAATAACAACTCACCTGGTTACATCATACATATATGCATAGTAGTATCATTCTTTTATTGGGTCCGGTCAACTTTCACAACATAGCATTACTGGATGACTATCTACTATTTTATATTGTGAAATTAAAATCAACTATTAACAACACATTACCATTCCTGTGCCTCAAATGGAGTTTTCCTGTTTCTTCAATTATATAATCCATTTGGCCCTTGTCTTTGTTCTACAATTATATAAGCCTGTGATTCAGTGCCCCATAATGCGTGTTTACTAACCATTGATGCCCAGTCTCTCTATACCAATATGCCTCTAGATAAAGCTAGACCTATAGTAGAAAGGGCATTAGACTCCAGAGCCAAATTGTGGCCACCCACTCGGTTCTTGCTAGAATTAATGGATGTGGTACTAGAAAATAATTTCTTTCGGTATAAAAGCGATTTCTACCTACAAATCGATGGTGTGGCCATGGGCTGTGCACTAGCGCCCACCATCGCTAACCTATACATGATCGATTTCGAGAAATCCTTCATTCTTAACGAGCAGTCCAATCCGTGGCATAGCAATATTATTGCTTACAAAAGGGACATCGATGATCTTTTTTTCATACTGGACTCGATAGACCTAGTTCCTGTCTTTTTAAATTGGATCAACACACTAGATGAAAACTTGAAATTCTCTGGTTCTTCTGATCTGGTAAGTGTGCCTTTCTTAGATCTCAATGTGTACATCGCTAATGCCAAGATAGGGATGAGCCTATATAGAAAACCTACTGACCGCAACTCCTACCTCAATTTTTGGTCATTTCATCCCAAACACCTTAAAAATAACATACCCTATAGTTTGTTATCAAGGGCCAAAAGGAATTCCACCGATGATCATGATTTTAAAACTTCAGCTAGCACCATCAGTAGATACCTTATTGAAAAGGGTTATCCCAATAAAGTAATAGTACAGCAACTAGACAAGGTTAGTTCCACTCCCAGGGATACTCTTTTGAAACAGAAGGCTAAGGAACCCCTATCTCGAATTTTCTGCTCCTTCAATTACACACCTCTGACACTAAGAATTAAGAAGTCGCTGCTGAAACATTGGCACATATTAGAGGACCTTCCAGGTTGTGCGCTCACATCCCTTGTAGGTTTCCGTAAAACCAGGACTATCTACAACCATGTTGTTAGCTCTGATGCCGATGCTAGCCGATGCTAGCCATTCCCTCCCACCCATTATTAAAGGACACTACCCATGTGGTGACTGTGCCGCATGCCGCTATGCCTGGGAAACTAAATCGGTCAACATTCCCAATACTAATCATGTACACGTTCTGTCTAGTTTTACTAACTGCCAATCTCGTTACATCATCTATGCTGTCATCTGCCCCTGTGGTCTGTTCTATGTGGGTTTAACGGGGCACCCCCTAAAGGTTAGAATACTTGAACATCGCTCCCGTATCCGTGGACATGTCACTACAGCCCCACTTGTTGCTCATTATTTACTCAAAGGCCACTCAGATCATGATATTAAATTCCTTGCGTTAGAAAAACTTCACTCTAAGAGATATGAAAGAGTTAATTTATACCAGGTACTGAAATGCAGGGAAGCCTATTACATACATTTGTTTAATGCCTTAGCTCCGGCTGGACTCAACACTGACCAGGACCTCAGCTGTTATCTGTAAAATTGATTGCTTGTAGAACTTTTTCGACCTTGAATACATTGCTAGCATCTGGGCTCTGTTAACCGTATTTATGTAACCAGGCTTAGTTACAGAATAACGTCAAGTGCACTAAAGAATATACCAAGAGGCCACGACGTGTGTAAATGAGTCATAAATCTTTCATGATTATACCTATCTTGGGGTAAGTTTCCTACTAGTTGTACCACTGTATATATATATATATATATATATATATATATATATATATATATATATATATATATATATATATATATATATATATATATATATATATATATATATATATATATATATATAAATCCTGTATATCTTATGTATATATGTGCACATCATTTATTATATTATTGTTGTACCATTTTATTGTAGAAAACCCATGATGAAGCGACAGTGAAAAGCTTGTATACTAGTGAGCTTTGGTTTTCTCACTCCAGCAGTAAAGGAATATTGTTTTTCAGACGGATATCTTGTTATTTTTCCCCCTTTGTAGCAGGGGAAAATCCTTCTTGTTTTTGAAAAAAGTACAATTATTTCAGCGTCTCATAACCATTGGCAAGATGCAAAGATTTTTAGAAATTAAAAGAAGTGTTGTTCTACAATCTTGTAAAAGATGGAATCATATATTTTTTTTGTTTCCTAATGGGAATATTAACCACAGTACATACTGAGACATATAACACCATCAGATGGAAACAAGGCCTACTTGAAGAGTGTAATTTCTATCAGCCGCAATGGCGGCAGCACCACTTCTCATTTCTCAGCATTGGTGGTGCTTAGGGGTAGTCCAAAGGGTCAAACCCAAAAATTAAGAATCAAGTCCTAAAATTATCTTCTCTATCTATAGAACTAAAACCAAAGTGTTGTGGCATTTGTTAGTGAAACGCCATGCCACCTTGGCCCCCACCGCCTCAGAAACCCGTGCCCCGCCTACCTGGTGCATGTGGCCAGGCCGGTGCGGGGTACCGGCAGTGGCCCCTGCGGTCCTTCACTCAAAAAAATGGACACAAAAGTGCCCCCACAGGCAGCATGAAATGGCCAGGGAGGCAGTAATATGCATGCACGCGAATCCACGCAGGCGCAAAAGCCTACCAGGAGTTCCAGGCAGCAACACCCCCTGGAACTCCGGGCAGTCTTCTGCACCTGCATGGATTCACACACATACATATTACCGCCTCCCCACTTGGGATGCACCACTGGCTGGCTGCCATTGCAGCCGGAGGACAGAGGGCTACCCTTCTCCAGAATGCTTGGGCTGACCGGAGCACCCCGTTCGGCCCATGCCTGCTGAAGAAGGGCTGTGCCTTCTCCGGCATCCATGGGCCGACTGGAGCACTCCCAGCAGCCCCTGCCTTCTGGAGAAGGGCCGCCCTCCATCCTCCGGCTGAAATGCCGACCAGCCAGGGGAGCCTCCCAAGCAGGGAAGGCAGTAATATGGGAATACCTATCAACTGGAGCACTTCAAACGGTGTGCTCCATTCGGCAATACACACCGGCGCCCAAGCCGAGGCTGCCACATGTGTGGGGAACCAAAGCGACAACGCCGCCGCAGGCGGCTGCAGCGCCTGCCATGGGACCACCACCGTTTGAGGCAAGGCCGCCACAGGCGGCCGCCACCCATAGCGTAGGTAAGGATCCACTACCCAGCGGAGCGGGTACCCTCTGCTAGTTATAACTAATTTTCTTTGCATTGATGGTGTTTTGGGTAGAGCAAAGAGTCAGACCAAAAAAACTATGACTCAAGTTCTAAAATGTGTGGTTGAGGCAACATTTTCTGCAAAATCACTGCTTTTTGGACCTTCAGAAGCAAATTATTAGTTGTAGACAATTGTTTTAAATTGTTAACTAAATATTTTGGAATAACTCTGGTTGCTGAAATTATTCTAGGTAGGAGTATGACCATATCTTGTTGCTGTATTCCTCTATGCCAACTACCCAACGGAGGTCACCCTTCCACCTGCACCCCATACTTGGCCTGCCAGCCAGGTTTTGAGTTCTTTTCTGAAGGGCAGCAATTCCATCCGGAGACACAATTCTGTTGGCAGGAGGTTCCAGAGGGCCGTTGCAGACACGGAGAAAGCCCTCCTCCTTGTGCCAGAGAGGTGAGCCCCTCTAGCTGATGGAACAACTAGAGAGCCTCTCCTGTCCGCTCTGGTTCGACAGACAGATATCCTTAGGGCGATGCGGTCTCTTAGGTAACCTGGCCCACTACCATATAAGGCTTTAAAGGTCAAAACCAGCACCCTGGATTACACCCAGAGGCAAACTGGCAACCAGTGCAGCTCCCGAAGCAGTGGTGAGGCATGGGCATAGTGTCCACACCCCATCACCACCCAGGCCGCTGCATTCTGGACCAGCTGCAGCCTCCAAATGGTCATCAAAGGCAGCCCCATGTAGAGCGCATTACAGTAATGTAATCTGGAGGTCACCAGAACATGAGTGACCATGAGCAAGGGTCCCGGTCCAGGAGCAGGCGCAACTGACAAATCACCCAAAGTTGGGAGAAAGCCCTCCACGGCCGCCACCTGGAATTTATAATATGGAAGCAAAGATGTGACTAATCCATTTCAAACACCCAACAGTTTGTTTATTTTGAATTGATACTGTTTACAGTATTGTCTGAACTATTTTGGCATGTGCAATTGTCTGTGCTGGAGTAAATTGTGTCTCTAAAGTTTGCCAAACTTTTGGTGGCAAAATAAGGAGTTTTGGACTGAAAACTGCAGGCACATTGATTATATTCATCCTTCAGAACCTGATCAGTGTTCCCTTCCAACTGTTTCCAACTGCTTCTTTCATTCTTTTGCTCACTCTTACGCTCAAGAAAGACTTCACAGGATTTTAAGTAAACTGCCCAAATAGTATTCTAGTCCCTAGGAGTTCTCAACCTTTTTAAGCAGGGGGCTGAGTCAAACTGCCACAGAGAGCTTCAGGGGCCGGATAGCCATTTTGGCCTTCCTCCACCATATGGTATTTTCTGGTGAGGTGGAGGTGGTGAGGGGCCACATGAAATGGTGCCGTGGGCTGCATTCAACCTGCAGGCCACAGGTTGAGAATCCCTGCCCTAGTTCTTGTTGCCATATCAGCAGTTCCTAAAGATCAAATGACTATTCATGACTGAGACCAGCAGTTGTGCAAATGTAAGTACTGTACTCATATAGCATGATTGAAGACAAACCTATGACTGCAAGCAGATGCCATGCCAAAAGGTCAAAAAAAAGCAGAAATCCTATAAATCCAATGCTACCTGCTAGCAAAGTAATACTGATAATCTTGAAAAACTTTGTCAGGTATGTTTGCAGTTCAAATATTCTAGTTAATGGCCTTTTCTTAGAAAGTTTTCTGACCATAGAAGTAAACAAGTTCAGAAATTATGTAATGTTTGCACCATATCTTCTCCTTGGGGTCATCAGGATGAACAACTGTCAGAATAAATCAGGAAGTGTCAAGAACTAGGAGAAAATAACTTTAGTGCAGAGTTCTAGAAGGTCTGTTTGCTTCTAATAACTTCTTCTTAGCAGCTGCTTCTACTACCAGGAGTTCTTCAGATAACTCAAACATCAAAAGGTCTGAACTTCCATGGGAAGTTGTGGTGCAAGCATAGTAGTGAGAGTCTGCAGTTTGTCTTGGGGTTTGCTTTGTATTTATTTGTTCGCTTAGAATCTTTCTATACCAATTTCATTTCCAACTATATGAAAGTTGTCAACAGTAACAATCAATGCAGCATAAGTAGTACCTTGAATAAAATGTTAAAAGAATAAGAACAAGAAGATTAATGAAAAAGATTGGAAAATCGTTGAAAATCAAGAGTAGTCATTCACAACCTATGGCCTGTGGGCCAGACCCGGTCCCTAATGCCCTCACCGTTCCCAGAATTGGAAGTAAAACGTGCACCGTGCATGCGCAGAACACTACTAAGTGCATTCTGTGCATGTGTGGTACACCTTTTACTTCTGCTTCTGGGTGGGAGGGAACCACATGATTGGCCTGATCAGCTGTCCAGTGTTGTGTATGGATTGTAACTATATACTGTGCCTTTAAAGATGAATGTAGCCGGTTCTACAGGAAATGCATACTTATCATAGCTTGCATTGAGTCATTGTATCCAGCTGCATAATAATGCGAACTGCTACCAGTGGTGGTAGCAGTGAGCATCCAGCTCACATGGTTCATATTCCCCAATCACCTGGCCGCGGGAAACCTTCCCGCCACAGATACACCTGGACAAGAGGGGTGTGTCTCAGGATGACGTCTCTCTGACAGTAGCCAATGGGCTACCGTGTAACCACATTCAAATGTATAGTGACTGTATAAAAAGAGCTGTACCTCTGCCATTACCACATGTTTGCACTGTACTCCATGCAATAAAGATGTGTTCAGCCAGACTACGGCTGCTTCCATTGTCTTGGTTTCAGAACACCAAACTGGCGACGAGGATGGGATATGGCACCCCAGAAGTCGAAGATTTCTGAATTCGATGTGAGACATCCCGAATGATGGGATCTATACGATCTACATTTCCGAAATGCGATGGATGCTGCCGACGTTACCGACGAGGGAAAGAAATGGTCCCACCTCCTCACGAGCATTGGTTTCCCCACTCTGGAGCTGCTGGTTGGCCTCCTGGCGCCAAGAAAAGCAGATGCGGTACCCCTCAAGGAGATCCTAACAGTCCTGCGGGGACACTTCAAGCCAAAGGGGACCTTCTTTCCAGCCTGAGTTGCATTCCTGAGGCGAGACCAGCACCTGGGTGAATCTGTGGGGGACTACGTGGCGGTCTTGCAAGTAGTGGCCGGCCCGTGCGAGTGGGAGAACTTAGACGTGATGATCAGGGACTGGCTGCTGATGGGTATATGGGACGAGGAGACCCAGAGGAGATTAATGCAGCGGGGCCACAACCTGACCCTCAAAGACGCGTGGAGCGAAGCCCTGGCTGCTGAGGCTGTGAGGAGCGGGGTAAAGACATTCAGAGTATGGCCCCCAGCTCTAGAGGGGTCGGCCGTCATGGTGCAAGCCACATGGCATGCTCCGCGGGTGCCAAGAAGGCCCCCATCATGCCTGGAGACATCTTGCTCCAGCAAGGATGACAACGTCTGAAAGGTACAAAAGAAGTGGGCAGAGGGGAGGAACCGGAGGCAAGGGGACCACCGATGTGACAGCTGTGGAGCATCCCACGACCGAAGTAAGTGCCCGTTTAGGAAAGCCAAGTGCCACAACTGCGGCTGGCGGGGCCTCATCGCCAAGGTGTGCAGATGCCCGCGAGGTGAGAGCAGGGGTCCAGTGGAACGCACCCCATGGAACACCCCACAGAAGCAGGATGGCGTAGGCAGAGTCTTCGACGACGGCGACCCAGAAGCACAACGCGTATACCGAATGGCCCTTGAGGACGACGACGTGGCCGTCCACAGTGTGTCCTTAGGGCACCCCTGTCTTTTTGTTGAGGTACTGTTACAGGGGGTCCCAGTTAGGATGGAAATAGACTTGGGGTCGTCATACTCCATTATTTCCCAGAGGGAATTCCTGCGCATTCCCCCAAATAAGTGACCCAAACTCAAGGCCCTAAAGACTCAGCTGCAGGACATTCAAGGGGTTGGAATCCCATTGTTGGGAGTGGGGGAATTCATGGTACAATTCAAATGCCACAGGGAGAAGCTGCCCCTAGTAGTCCTGAAGGAGGGGGGTTGTTGTCTCCTGGGAACACAGTGGTTCAGGCCCCTGGGAATTTCAATAGAATTGGGTATGACCCCATCCAGGACGTTTGCAGTACACACCCAACGGTATTCGAGAAGGGTCTTGGGAAATTCAATGGCCCCCCAGTTTCATTTGATTTGGACCCGGAAATCTGGCCCATTCAGCTCAAGCCTAGGAGGGTCCCATTCGCCCTCAAAGACAAAATAGAAGCGGAACTGGACAAATTGGTGGGCCAGGGTTTTTTGGTTCCAGTGGACTCTGCAGAGTGGGAAACTCCTATTGTGACTACTTTGAAACCTAACGGGGAGGTTAGGATCTGCGCAGATTATAAATGTACGATAAATAAGGCAATCCACCCTAATGCATACCCGGTGCCGGTTGTTAGCCACCTATTAGCCACATTGCACGGGGAAAAGTATTTCACAAAATTGGATTTGGCACAGGTGTACCAACAGCTGACCGTAATTCCAGCTGCCGCTGCTGCACAAACAATTGTAACTCACAAGGGGGCTTTTAAGGTCACGCGCCTACAGTTCAGCGTGAATTCGGCCCCTGGGATTTTTCAGTCCCTCGTGGAACGTCTGCTTAAGGGGCTCCCCGGGGTCCTCCCATATTTTGATGACATGTTGATAACAGGGGGGAGCGTGACGGAACTGGCTAAGAGGTTGGACAAAATTCTGTCTATTTTCGAAAAAACAGGGTTGAAGTTAAAGAAAAGCAAGTGTGTGTTCCTAGCAAGGGAAGTCGAGTTCCTTGGGTTTAAAATAACCCCTGAGGGAGTAAAGCCCTCTGAATCAATGGTTGTGGCCATCCAAAATGCCCCTCACCCCACCGCAAAACCGGAGCTGCAGTCATTCCTAGGGCTCCTGAATTTCTACCATTCCTTCCTGCCTAGGAAAGTGTCTGTTGCTGAGCCACTGCATAAGTTACTTAAGAAGGATGCTGTTTGGCGGTGGGGAGACAGTCAGGAAAATGCGTTTAAAGAATTGAAGAGGCTTCTATCCTCAGAAGCAGTCCTGAATCACTTTGACCCCAGAAAGCCCATAGTTCTAGTATGCGACGCCTCACCAGTAGGGGTGGGGGCAGTACTGTGCCATGTGTTAGAAAATGGGCGGGAGGCCCCAGTAGCATTCTACTCTAGATCTCTATCACGGGCAGAGAACAATTACGCGCAAACGGACAGGGAGGCTCTTGCCATAGTTGAGGGAACAAAGAAATTCTGTGACTTCCTGTATGGTCGACCGTTCACCATTGTGACTGACCACAAACCCCTACTAGGCATCTTCACCACAGGCAAGCCCACGCCACAGATTCTGTCCCCCAGAATGCTCCGATGGGCTATCTTTCTCAATGCATACCAGCACACGCTGGTCCACCACCCGGGAAAAGACATTAGCCATGCAGATGTTCTTTCCAGGTCGCCCCTGCCACAGTTAGGAGACCCTAAGTGCAAGGTAGAAGGAGACCACCAAGTGCTCCTGATCGAAGCCCTCGACTCACCCCCGATAGTCCCCGCAGACCTCGCCAAAGCCACGGCAAAGGACAAGACCCTTTCCCGAGTGAGCTCCTGGGTTCAGAAAGGGTAGCCAATGGTTTCCCCCGGGGAGGAATTCATGGCTTATGTTAGGAAAAGGGATGAGCTTTCCATAGAGAGGGGCTGCATCCTATGGGGCCAGCAGGTGGTTATTCCCAAGTGCTTGCACCCGAAAATCCTCAACCTATTACACGTCAGCCACCCCGGGATAGTTCGCTCTAAAGCGCTGGCCCGAAGCTACTTCTGGTGGCCTCAAATGGATGCTGACATAGAGCACATGGTCGGCACTTGTGAGGGTTGCCAAAGTTCTCGTCCCAAGGAGTCCCGACTTCCCCACAGAGAATGGGACACTGCTCAGGGGCCATGGTCTCGGGTACACATCGATTTCGCAGGTCCTTTCAGAGGCTCCCTTTTTCTGTTAATAGTAGATGCATACTCCAAGTGGTTTATCCCCATGTCCAGCACCTCCTCAGCCGCAATGGTAAAACAATTGTGCAAGGTGTTTAGTTGTTTCGGGATACCAGATGTGCTTGTGAGCGACAATGCCAGTACTTTCACGTCTGCGGAATTCCAGGCTTTCATTGAGAGAAACGCCATTCAGCACATCACCTCTGCCCCTTTTCACCCCACCATGAATGGTCAGGCAGAACGCCTGGTGCGAACTACAAAGGAAGCATTGCGGCGGATGGGCCCCGGAGATCTGAACCGGCAACTGTGCCAGTTCCTGCTGTGCTACAGGGTGACGCCACTGGCGTCTGGACTCTCGCCTGCAGAGCTCCTCATGCGCAGGAAACCCGCAAAGCTTCTGACTAGGTTGGATCCAACCAGGGTGGAGGATAAAGGGAGGAACATAGAATTGGGAAGCACCAAAAGTTTTGGAATAGGAGAGCCTGTTTATTGTAGAAATGACATGGCTGCAGGGCCAGCCTGGTTCCCGGGGGTAATCATTGAGCAAACGAAGCCAGTATCATACTGCACAGAGACCAGCACAGGTCTACTCTGGAGAAGGCACGCCAACCAACTGAGGCGAAGGGTTACCGGGAGGCAGGACACTGAAAACCAGCCCCAGAATTCAGCATTAGGGTTGTCCCCCACCCATTTATTCCAAGGGGGAGACACAGGGTACCCCTCGGGTTCGAATGCAGAGTGTCGGTCCTCCCCTAGGGGGGAGGGGGTTGACACAAATCCATATCCTGGGGACACAATGGATACATTGGAAGAGAGGAGTGAGTTTGGCCAAGAGGGAAAGTTTGATTGTGATTTTGATTTGCGAAACCGGGGGGGGGGGGGTCAGAGTGGTCACCCACCCGTCCAAGCGAAGAGAGGGATTTTTCGTTAGTCTCAAGAGCCCTCGGTTTCTCGGCATTAGAGTTCATCCCTACCCCACGTCTACAGCCCTGGACCCCCCAGTCAGGGCCAGCGCAAATGAGAAACCCCAGTTCCCCATATTTGCAGTCAGAGGCCGCTCAGCCACAGCAAACCGCTAACGAGTCAATCCCTCCCATTGCAGGGCAAGAACCAGAAGAGCAGAGAAGTGCGAGGGTTCCCAAACCAAGCACAACAGCCGTGCGTCCCAAGCTCACATGCGGAAAACCACATTGGTTGAGGGACTTCGTCTCATCCTAGGGGGGAGGGGTGTTGTGTATGGATTGTAACTATATACTGTGCCTTTAAAGATGAATGTAACCCGTTCTACAGGAAATGCATACTTATCATAGCTTGCATTGAGTCATTGTATCCAGCTGCATAATAATGCGAACTGCTACCAGTGGTGGTAGCAGTGAGCATGCAGCTCACATGGTTCATATTCCCCAATCACCCTGGCCACGGGAAACCTTCCCGCCACAGATACACCTGGACAAGAGGGGTGTGTCTCAGGATGACGTCTCTCTGACAGTAGCCAATGGGCTACCATGTAACCACATTAAAATGTATAGTGACTGTATAAAAAGAGCTGTACCTCCGCCATTACCACATGTTCGCACTGTACTCCATGCAATAAAGATGTGTTAAGCCAGACTATGGCTGCTTCCATTGCCCACGGCCTGAAAACATTGAGAATCACTGATCAAGAGTAATTAATAATATTGACCTTTAGGAAAGGCCTAAAAACTCGACTGGCCCAGCAGGTGTGGGGTGCTGCCATTGGAGCAGCCCCACCCTCCCCCCGGCTGGCTTAGCTTTATATGAATGGCCCTTCTGGTTTTAGTTTTAGTTTTAACCTATTGTGTATGTTGGGAGAGCATCTTATGGCTTTTAAATGTTAAATGTTCTTTATGATTTTAATTGCCATAGGGATGTTTTTATACTTGAATGATTTTTATGGTTGATCATAAAGTGATAAGCATTGTCTCCCCGCTTTTGTAATATAAAGAGGAGGACAGCCAGTATGGAAGAAAACAAATTCCAGTAGTAAGTCACTAACAGAATCTGCTCATTTGATGTGAAGATTTGATGAGTTCTATTCTCTGTAAGTTCCATTGATTCAGTGAGCCTACTCAAATTGCAGCTTATTATTGCATACCAGCTACTGTCTTGTTCTTACACTGGAAGCAAGAAATACTATGTTGAAACTGCCTGTCTGTGGTAGACCTTACACTTACATTGGGTTAAGAATTACCACATAACATTAGTAGGGAATATATAGGACAGCAGAAAGAAAGAGCAGTAAAATGTGAGATACAGTACTTGGGCCCATGATGTTAGCTCATCTTGTGCATAGGAAGGATCCAAGAGGGAAGTTTCTGAAGAGCTATCATGTTCTTTTTTGCTCAGAGACTGCAGGGGGGTGGGGGTGGAGAACCAATACTGGCCGGTGATAAGTTTAAATATTAGGATGGTTCCAACATTCTCCTCATCATACTTTTTTCTCAGGTTTAGAGTTCTGATATATATTGTGATGTTTCTGAAATCTAACCAACATAACAGGTTTTTTATAAAATTTTATTTAAAAAATATATAAACAAGTAACAAAATAAAAAAATTATATGCCTGCATATCAATATTTTTAAAGTATCTCTTAGCTTTCAGTTCCTTGAGAATCTTCACCAATCTCCAGGTGCACTTTGATAAAATGCTGAACAAAAATAATCTTCTAGTTTGATATTATTGTACCCATGATTACATGGAGGAGGATCCTGAATTGTAATTAATTATTCTACTTTGACAAATTATAGTTGTTCTGTCACATAGTCAAGTCTGACCCTCTGCAACCCCATGGACTACATCACACCAGGCTTCTCTGTCATCCACCTTCCTTCTGAGCCTGTTCAGATCCATGCACACTGCATCAACAAATACTGCCTAGCCATCTCATCCTCTGCCACTCCTTCTCCTTTTGCTCTTGATCTTTCCCAGCATTAGGGCTATTTCCAGTGAATCCTTTCTTATTTTGTGGCCAAATTAGTTGAGCTTCAGATTCAGTATCTGCTTGTGCAGTTGTGTAAAAGGATTCTACCCATTGCACTCCACAACTATTATAAATAATTTGTATAGTTGTATTTTGTTGACTTGTACTAGGAGGAGAAGTGCTTATATTCAGCATGTTATGGAATAGGAAAAGGGAGTAAAATGGCAGAGAAGGATATCAGTGTAAGAATGATTGTGAATGGGGGGTATTGCAGGTAGAAATTACGGGATAATTACATGTCATCAGAATGGCATGGGACTGTTTTATAAGTGGCACTGGTAAAGAATACAGGGAATAGAGTATTCAGTAGGGTACCCAAGCTTTGTACTTAGTGCACTTGTGTTAGACGATCTACACATTTGTTAGCTATCAAACCATGTTGATAGTTTTGTTGCAGACATGAATAGTCCTAAACATTTCAGAGTTAGGACATCTAGTAGATCACTTTCCCACATATATCCAGTTGACATCCAAGATCTTTACAGAACATCTTTTTGCCCATTCACTGTCAAAAAAGTGAAAACATCCTGTGGAATAGAAACTTCCAATGCATCTTTTGAGAAGGGAAATATGTAGAGACAGCTAAGCACCTTCTGAAAATCCATCAAGTTTTTCTGACTTGTAAAACTCACCATGAAGCAGCTTTGTTCTACTGTATTGATGTCTTCATAGCATATTGTATGTACCAGATTCAGACAATTCTCATATTACTAACTGAACTGAAATTTGGAAGGTTTACTTACTTCTGCAAAGGTAAAGGTCACCCTTGTTCAAAAACCAGTCATATCTGACTCTAGGGTTCAGTGCTCATCTCTCTTTAGGTTCTATCTTTAGGTTCTATCTTTAGGTTCTATCATTTCACCGAGTTTCATGTACCTCAGTGCAAAACGTAAAATGTCACAGTTGTTTAAGTTTTCAGACTGGATAAGGGGACTTGTGCAAAGCCTTATGTTGTGTACAAAACCATATATTATTTAAAGCTCTTTAATACATTTTTTGTCTCCCACTTAAGAGTTCTCATTAAGCAGTATACAGACATCATAACTATCTCAGAGAAAGGAAGGAAGCCTCTCTTTTCTCTCAGTTGAACAACCATTTCATTGTCTTCCAAAGTTGTGCAGAGCTGTACAGTGAATATGTGATTTGAGTTCAAAAGACGTATACACAGAAAGCCTTGAACTATCAATAGATTCTTGTTTAGCTCATGTTGCCACTGCAGCAACATCACTTTATTATCCTAGGCAAGATGTGTATACAACATACCAGATCAGTATTGAATACCAGTGATTCAAAGATATTTTTGGGAGATAGATAACATTTCAGGCCTCATCCACATGTTTCTTGCGCCTGCACAAATATAACAAAAGCCAGTTATGCTATTATTTATTAAGTTGACATGATTTTATCTGCTCCTTTCCTCAAGTAATTCAGGGTATGTTGTTTATTTTACGTTAATACTGGGGGAAAGTTTAAGCTAAGATATACAATGACTTACTCATAGCCACCCAGAAAGACTCATGGATCCCATGGGGCCCTGGATTTGGGTTTTCCATACAGAAGCCCAAAACATTGGTTTAGTCATTTCACCACATGTTAGTGGCTGATACTTGTTTTAAATTGTACAGAGCAACATTTTCAAAGTTTTTTTATTTATGGGATCAGTTGGTTGACTCTGTTGGATCGCATGGTAGCAGTTTCTCATTTATTTAATGCAGCTGTCAACTTCATGCAAATTAACGAGATATTTTCTTCAACAAATGACTTTGAAAATCCAGCCATAGTTACTTGTAGAAACACTGATTTTATTCTTCTAAGGAGGAGAAATAGGTAATAAAGATGAAGTGTTCCAAGAATCAAACAAGGATGAGAGTAGGAGAGATTTTCTATTAACAACGTTCCGTATGCAACTTTTTAAAAACTCTGTTTTCATTTTCTTTGGTTTCATTTTCTTCATTTTGTGTGGTTTTATTTTCTGGCTAGATACGTCAGTGATTCAAGTAACTGGCTAAGGAGCCAGAGGTTGGGAGACTGAGTCTCCACTATGCCTCCAGGGAGAAAAGCCAGTCTTTGAAGTCATGAGCAAGCTGCACAGTCCCCAAAAGAAGGGAACGGTAAACCATTTTTGTGTATTCTCTAACAAGAAAACCCTAGAAAGCATTGCCATAAGTCAGGCTTAATTTGGCAGCATACAATTATTATGCATACATAATGCAGTATTCCAGCCTGCTTACTCTTGACCAATTTTTTTCCTTGTGCAAATAGTTCAATAAAGGTTTTCTCAAGATGTGAACAGATGACAGTTTATCTCACATTTTGGATCATTGTGGTATGGTCTGAATCAACCTGTTTTTTGGCAACTACATGATTTACAGCCAATCATAAGCCAACCCAATGCTTTTCCATGCTCAGCCTCATCTCTACTTACTAACAATTAGAGCAGGGAAAGACTAAATCAAGATTGCTTATTTCCATTCATTGCTTCACTGTGGCCAAAATGAACCGATTCATACTGCATGGAACTAATTCAGGGTTTTAGCCCAGTTTACAGCAATCCAATACCCATTACAGTGAGAGAGTCTGTGCTAATGTGCCGACAGATCAAAACTCTGCCAGACTTGTACTGGCAGGCAGAAAAGGGCTGTCCTCCCTGCTGCTTCTCCATTTGATGGCCATTTGTTTCTGTTCTTGTGTCTTTTTAAAGATTTCAAAATAGATCAAGGTATTTACTAAGACTGATCACAGAGAGCCTTACCTTGACTCCTGGCTAATTTTGCAATATGGGTTGGTTGTGTAGCACCATACTGTTATCGCTTCGTTGATGGGACCCCAACTGACTCTGTAACTACAGCAGTGGTATATAGACAGGAATATGGAGCAACCAGCAATAAGGTTGTAAGTAGAACATTGAGGGGTCAGAATACAGAAGGGACAGATATCAAAAGACGAGGGCTAGGAAAATAAAACAACACTTTCCCTTTTTTTTTGCTTTCCCCTTTTGGAAAGCTTCCCCTGTCTCACTTTTGGGAGGGAGCACCACATTCTTGGGGCTGTGGTGGCTTATTGGTTAAGATGCTGAGTTTGATTACTATAAGGTTGGCAGGTCAGCAGTTTGAGACCCAAGTGCTTCATGGCAGAGTGAGCTCCTGTTGTCTGTCAAAACTGCTGTCAACCTAGCAGTTCGAAAAGAAAGAAATTTCAAGTAAATAGGTATCACTTTGGCAGGAAAGGTAACAGCATTTTGTGTACTCTGGTGTCTAGTCATACCTGCCACATGACCATGGAAATGTCTGCAGGCAGATAGCGCTGGCTCTTTGGTTGAAAACGGAGATGAGCACCGCACCCTAACGTTGGATACAACTGGCTTTTGAGCAAGGGAGACCTTGATCTCTACCACATGCTTCTCCTTTTTTTTCAAGGTAAGGGCTTGCACCCATGTCTTAATTCACCAGTTATGGCTCTTGGTAACCACATGATACATATTTTAGATCTTGAAGTGTTGCAGTTTGGGGCGGGAATATTATGGCCCCCAAAAGCATGCTTTCCATCCTGAAAAACTAAAGGTACAATCTTATCATCCCTGGGAAGTTGTTTCAGAAGTGGCAATTCTGCCCTCTGAGCAGATGTGCTAAGGTCCAATGCTTTTGACTCTCAACTGTCAGTAACCTTCTGGCATAGATGATAAAAAAGGACATTTGCCAGGATTTTCTGAGCCTGGGATATCCATCCCGGGTCATGTCAGTGGCATATGTTGAATCCAAAATGCTTCCATTCTTCCAATATGTGCTTTGGAATTAGGAAACATATTACCAGCTACAAGGAGGGAAATCAGCAACTTTTGTGGTGGTGCCTACTTACCTTTGGAACATTGAACTGTTGTGTATCTCTTATGTTTTTGTCACTCATTCAAACCCTATGGCCTAACACCAATTTTTTTATAAACAACTACATTAAACAGATCAAATCAATGAAATGTATCTAGGTGTTCTCTTACCACTTTTTTTTTACTGATTTAATTTTTGGTTAACATCAGGTGAATCTAACAATTTTCCTTCCCGTCCCATGAGGCATTTCCCAAACACTAAATTCTAAATAAATCTTAGTTATTGTCTGCTTTTTTAATGTTTAATTTTTATATTTCGTGATATTTATTTATGCTTATTAGTTTGTGAAGTGCTTTATGATCTTACATAGCAAATGCTGCTGTTAGTGATGTTTCCTTTAGAGAAGTCCCTGAAATTACCAAAAGGGGGCTTATGTTTTGTGTTGTGCTAAAAAGTACATGGGGCTGCCCTTGATCACCATTCGGAAGCTGCAACTGGTCCAGAATGCAGCGGCTTAGGTGGTGATGGGGTATGGGCGCTATGCCCATGCCTCACCACTGCTTTGGGAAGTGCACTGGTTGCCAGTGTGCCTCTGTGTGCAATTCAAGGTGCTGGTGATTACCTTTAAAGCCCTATATGATCGTGGGCCAGGATACTTAAGAGACCACATCACCCCAAGGATATCTGCCCATCCTACTAGAGCGGACTGGAGGGGCTCTCTGGTAGCTCCATTGGCAAGAGAGGCTTGCTTCTCAAGCACAAAAAAGAGGGCCTTCTCTGTGTCCGCTGCAGCTCTGTGGTAACTCTTACCTATTGAACTTCGTCTCCAGGTGGAGCTTTTACCCTTTCGTAGGGGTGTGAAGACCTGCCTGGTGCAGCAGGTGAGGGGTGGGGAAATAGCCACTGTAAGCTGGCTAGTTTGAGTAGCAGCCGCCTGAAGTTTGGGATGTGGCTTTGGTGGGTTTTTTAAAAGAAATTTTTAAAAGATTTAAATTTGTTTTGATGTTGATATATTATATTGTTTTACTGTAAGCCACCCAGAGTCACCTCGGCGAGTGGGGTGGTGTTAGAAATATGATAAATAAATAAATAAATAAATGCCCTCATTTGGTTCAAACGTAAAAAACCATCTGCAACTTTAATTTATTTATTTTATTGGAAGCTCAAAAATATGTCTGGAAGCTCAAAAATATAGGCACCTTTCCAGAACATTGATGACTATCTCCATTGACGTTTTATGTGTTATTCTTGTTCCATTAGACTATTTTTATCTTCACCACTATTAATTCTAATTTAGGCTCTAGCATTTGCTTGTCAGGTCAGAGGTTCAAACTTTAAATCCTCCAGAGGTATCCAGTGCTTCTCATGTTCTGCTCTGTTAAGACTAACAAGCAAAATTCAAGGGGGAAACCCCAATAATTAACAGGAACTTCCAATCACAAATGTTAAGCAATTGGAAACACCTCAGGTATATAGATTAAATTAATGCTAGTGCATTTTACTTTTATTATAAAAATCATTTTTAAAAAATAAGCATTGGAAATATTTATTTTGAAATTGATTGTATTATGGATAAGTCTCTATAACAAAATGAGCTGCTTTTTTCCTTAATAAAATTTTGTTTAGCAGATCAAATGCAGTTTCATTTAAGAAATGTAAAATGCCTTATGAAAGTTTCAGTATGCTGCAATGCCAAAGACAAGACTACTATACAGTATTTGGAAATTATCTAATGGGAAGCATCTCTCAGTGTATGCTTATAAAACAACAGCCCTGCTCTGATACAATCTGGAGAACAGATTCCTTTAAGATAATCATGGATAGATTTCAGATTTGTCAGACCTGTTTCATTTTCAAATAAAATGTTAAGGACCATCAAATGAAGCCAAGCACAAAATGGTAATGAGGAGGTGGGGAGAACCATACTGAATTAAGGTGCATAGAGTTACAGAGTTAATCCCAGCTATTAGTACCAACTAGACTAGATCCAGTGAATCACTGGGACTTGAATACATTCTCATTTTACAAGTCCCATGTCCATTATTGAGGCACTAAAAGTCCATGACCATTTCACACTAAGACAGGCAAAATGAACTACAGAATGAATTCACCAAATGTGGCTTTATTTTGGCAGTTTAAAGTCTGACACAGAAGAAGAGGAAGAAGGAATCCCTTAAAATATTTATATTTTTTGATCTCTGCACTTTTGTTCCAGAAATGCCGGTAGAATTGCATCACTTTCTGAAGATGCATTGTTTCATGGAAGAATTTCATCATCTGAAAGTGTAGTTCTCTGAAACAATACATGTCTCCGCACCTTGGTTTTTATGCCAAAGCCTTAAGATGTTTTACGGCATGATCCCAAGTAAGACTGTTGAACTCTCACTTATTTTATCACACATATTCACCTAAAAAGGTTTAGACATCAGTTGAGCTTTTTAGTACAAGGCTTACTACTGGCTGAAGTCCACTAGTAAGTCAGAACTAAAGTTTGTTGTTTTGTGCCATCAAGTTAGAACTGGCTTACAGCAGTCCTAATAGGGCTTTCAAGTTAAGTGTGATATTTAAGGAGTGGTTTACCAGTTCAACACCTCCAGCAAGCTTCCACTGCTGAGCTGGATTTAAGCCCAAATCTGAGTCCTAGTCCATCACTATATTCACTATATCACAATCATAGCTGTCAAGTATCCCATATTGCTGGGGAAACCCCATAATTTAGCCCCTCTTCCCGCCATCACATTTTTTCATAATCTTCCGTATTTTTTAAAAAAAATCCAGGGGGCATGTAAATCTCCTGTATAATATTGTATTATTATTTATATCTTTATTTATGAGGTATATTCCTCATACCAGAGCCAGAAAGGAGTGTTGAGCTCCCCCTGGTGGAAGAGGAACCACCCCCTAAGCACTCCCCTTAACATGACTGCTTCCCCTCATGGAGAACAAGGAAGCAAGCTAGCCTTACTGTAATAATTCTATTTTAAATCTCTTTCCACATTCTCTGCTGCGACATCATTTCATATTATGGTGATTTTTCATGGAACTGTTTTTTATACTTTAATCACTTAATTGTCTACTGTCTTAGCCTTGTGTACCTCGATTTCATTTTTTAAAACTCTGTGTTTAAGGCAGGACCACGGAAATATCCTCTTTATGTTGTATACAAATATACTTGAAGCCGATTGGCTCATTGTCTCTTCTCCCTTCTGGGAAAGAGGGTGTTAAAGGGAAGAGCCAATGAGCCAATGGAGGTGGTGACAGCACCTGAGTTCAAGAAAACGTTGATTCAATAGACACACACAAAGTATTAACTACAAACTGCTGACAACTCTTTCAATCTGATATTGTGGTGTTTCCAGACATTGATGTTTTCCATATGCAGCTGCATAGCATTAGGTAGGATGTGATTTTCCCCAATTATTATTATCCCCATTAGCTGGCTGGGATTAAGTATCTAACTGTAGAGCTAGAGGTTGGGAGTTCAATTCCCCACTGTACCTTCTGGGAGAAGGGCCAACCTGGGCATTCATGGACTACCTGCACAGTCCCAGGGTGCCCCCAGAGGAAGGGAATAGTAAACCACTACTGTGTGTTCTTTACCTGGAAAACCCTGGAAGTGATCACCTTAAATCAGAATTGACTTGACAGTATGCAGTTAATTGATTAATTACCCCCTCTAGCATAACTCTAGGGTTATTTTATGTTTTGTTTTCCTCTGACCACATTTTACATAATACATCAGACATGTGAGCCTTTCTGATCTAAGTATCAGGTAGTTCATCATCCCTGCATACCTAAACATAAAATGACTGGTTTTCATATCCAGTAATCAATTGTAACGTTAATGTATTTTGTGACTTCAAAATTTAATGCATGTCAAACATTTGATGGTAAAATGTATGCTTGTAAGGAAATGCGTATATGCGAGCAGGAAATCTAAGTTTAGGTTACACCAAGATACATTGTAAAGTCTTTAGTATAAAGTGCAATGTTGTGACTGACTGTAAAGCCTTTGGCAGGTACTGTACTCATCTTTCAGACCCAAGGAGCAGAAGGATGGAAATAATTTTCACCCCCATGTCCCTCATTCTCATTGAGCAAGAGGGTCAGAAGCAGATTTATGCTCACATTCACTGGAGTATGAGTAAAACTCTCCATGTGATGCTTCTGTATTCCTGATTACAAAAAAATGTGGTTAATCACATTCAAGAAGAATTAGATAGAGGCTCCCTTCAGCTATTACTCCTTAACATACCCAGATCACAAGAGAGATCTTACCTGCATGAGAATGAGAAACTCCCAAATTGTTCTCTTCCTCTGTCACTCTTGACAGACATGCACAGATGTGCTAGATCTTTGTGCAATGTACTTGAACCTATGATACAGCAAACGATGAGTCTTTGATACTGTGAACTATGAGAGTACAGTGGCTTAATGGTTAAGATGCTGAACTTGATGACTGGAAGGTCGGCAAGGTAGCAATTCGAGACCCAAGTGCTGCATGGCAGAGTGAATTCTACCAACGTAGCAGTTCAAAAGCGAGAAATTGCAAGTAGATAAACAGGAGCAGCCATGAGACCACCCCAGCCGGGGGTGGGGACGACCAGGCAGGTGGCGGGAAAGGTTGCCGTCCACCGCCGCCACTGCGGAGAGGCTGCCCGTGGCCAGGAGCAGCCGTGAGACCACCCCTAGACGGGGTGGGGACGACCAGGCAGGCGGCAGGAAAAGTCACCATCCACTGCTGCCGCCAGAGGCAGAGGAGGAGGACCAGCTGAGCTGTGGGGAAATATATCCACCGGCCGCCGCCACAAGGCCCCTGGAGCAATGGGCTGCCCGGAGACCACAACGCCCACCTGGACAGAGATGAGAGACATCATGCAGGAAGTAGCAAAGAAAACCATACCAAAAGAAAAGAACAGTAAGAAAGCAAAGTGGTTGTCTGACGAGGCTCTTAAAATAGCAGAGGAAAGAAGGAATGCAAAAGTCAAAGGAGAAAGGAAAAAATACAATCATTTGAACACAGAATTTCAAAGAAAAGCAAGGAGAGATAAGGAAAACTACCTAAAAGAACAGTGCAAAGAAATGGAGGAAAACAACAAAAGAGGCAGAACCAGAGATCTTTTCAAAAAAAAATCCGAGAAATCAAGGCAACATTTAAAGCAAAAATGACCATGATAAGGGACAAAGACGGAAAGCAGCTAGCTGATGCAGAAGAGATTAAGAAAAGATGGAAAGAGTACACAGAGGAACTCTACAAAAAGGACCTCAACACTCCTGATAATCACAATGATGAAGAAATTGAACTTGAGCCAGACATCCTGGAGAGCGGTCAGAAAGGCCCTAAAGAGCACTGCAAACAACAAAACTAGTGGAAATGATGGTATCCTAGTTGAATTTTTCAAAGCTCTAAAAGATGATGGCATCAAATTACTGCATTCAATATGCCAGCAGATTTGGAAAACAAAACAGTGGCCACAGGATTGGAAAAGATCAGTATACGTTCCAATCCCAAAAAAGGGCAATGCCAAAGAATGTTCAAATTATCGAACAATTGCGCTCATCCCACATGCCAGCAAGGTGATGCTCAAGATAATACAGGATAGACTTCAGCAGCATGAGGAGAGAGAATTACCAGAGGTGCAGGCTGGTTTCAGAAGAGGCAGGGGGACCAAAGACCACATTGCCAACATACGTTGGATCATGGAGAAAACAAAGGAATACCAGAAACAAGTTTACTTTTGTTTTATTGACTACACTAAGGCATTTGATTGTGTGGATCACAACAAGATGTGGCAAGTAATTAAAGAGATGGGAATACCAGAGCACCTCATATGCCTCCTGAGAAATCTGTACATGAATCAAGAAGCAACAGTTAGGACAGAACACGGAATGACAGAGTGGTTTGGAATTGGAAAAGGAGTAAGACAAGGCTGCATTTTGTCACCCTGCTTATTCAACTTATACACAGAGCAAATAATGCACAATGCAGGGATGGAGGAATCACAATATGGGATCAAAATTGGTGGGAGAAACATCAACAATCTGAGATATGCAGACGATACCACCCTAATGGCAGAAAGTGAGGAAGACCTAAAGAATCTCTTGATTGGGCTGAAGGAGGAAAGTTCAAAAGCTGGCTTGAGACTCAATATCAAGAAAACCAAGATAATGGCAACAGGTCCTATCAGTTCCTGGAAAATAGATGGGGAAGAAGTAGAAGCAGTGACAGATTTTACATTCTTAGGATCAAAGATAACTGCAGATGGAGATTGCAGCCATGAAATAAAAAGGCGACTGATTCTTGGGAGACAAGCGATGAGAAACCTGGGGAACATAGTGAAAAGCAGAGACATCACATTGCAAACAAAAATTAGAATAGTCAAAGCAATGGTATTCCCAGTGGTAATGTACGGATGCGAGAGCTGGACAATTAGGAAGGCTGAACGCAGAAGAATAGATGCCTTTGAAATGTGGTGTTGGAGGAGAGTTTTGAGGGTACCCTGGACAGCGAGGAGAACAAATAGGTCAATCATAGAAGAAATCAACCCTGAATGCTCATTGGAAGATCAAATAGTAAAGATGAGGCTAAAGTACTTTGGGCATCAAATGAGAAGGGAGGATTCACTTGAGAAGGCACTGATGTTGGGAAAGGTAGAGGGCAAAAGAAGAAGGGGGACACCAAAGATGAGATGGCTAGATGGTATTGTAGACACAATGGGCACAGAACTGGGCATGCTGAGGGGGATGGTGGAGGACAGAGGCGTCTGGAGAACAATGGTCCATAGGGTTGCAAAGGGTCGGAATCGACTGTGTGACTGAACAACAAAAAACAGGTACTGCTTCAATGGGGAAAGCTAACAGCATCCCGTGGTGTCAGGTGTCTAGTCATGCCTGCCACATGACCAGGGAAATGTCTGCAGATGCAGACAGCGCTAGCTCTTTGGCTGTAAACAAAAATGAACACCACACCCTAGAATCGGATACAACTGGCTTTCGAGCAAGGGAGACTTTTATCTTAATTATGATACTGCCTTTTCCCATAGACTTATCAATGGTTTGTTTGCATCTTTTTTTTTCCAGTCAGCCATACCTCCTATCTTTCTTGCAAGTGCTTTGCTTCACAAACAAGAAAGTCTGCTCCTTATCTCATTCCTACACTGTCAGTGAAAACTTTGCAGAGGTTAACAATTTCTCAACAAGACAGCCTGCCTTTCAGAGAGAAGTAATTTTGGGGACATTTTTCCTATCCTTATGCCAGGAGCAGCACACACAGAGCCAGCATGAACAAAAATATTGTTGGTGGACTATGTGTACTTATTGGGGGCCCCCCCCTATCATTTTTGCATGCATTTTTGTAACAAATGTGTGCATGTTATTTCCTGGAATAGTGTGTGTCTTTTGATGGAAGGAAGGAAGGAAGGTTGAAACTGGAAAATTTCCTAAAAGACATATATAGTAGCTATGATGGACCACTGATCTGGAAAGAAGGCTTTGTACATAATAAACTCATAAGCATTTTATTAGAATCTATCAACAACCATTTTGAAGATGCAGAGACAAATGATCTATTGATATAGGAGACTTTCATTTCCAGAACGACACTCTCCATGCATACAACTGCCAAGAGAGGATAGTGACTGTCATGTAATTCTCATCATCATCATTTCTTTATTCTACACAGATTAAAAGTGTTGGGCATTTCTTAATATGTATAATGCATTTCATTCTAAGGATAGCTGTTAAATGTTAGTGAATTTGTTCGTTCCTGGCCACATTTGCCAAAGTCCCTGACCTTTTCCATTCTGTTGTACACACAGAGTAGCAAAACATAAGCTTCCTCATCATCACTCCTGATATTGCCAGCAGGAGCACTTTGCTTCCTCTAACATCACTCAGGAGATATCTGGCAGAATACTGGAAAGAATGTCAACTTATTCCTTCCAGAAGAAAAAGTGTCCACTTGTGTACCATTGAGCAACCTGAAACACATACCCGGCAGATGTTCTCCCAGAAAAAAATGCCTTGCCATCATAAATCAGTGAGAGTGCTCCCAGATTAATCATTTCCAATTTATTTTGACATAATCATGATTTCTTTGACCTTTTGGGCCTTTGCCCTCCTTCCAGAATTTGAAAAGTCCCCAACCACAGTTGCATACCAGGTCTGACTATTAGGATGTCCCTCAGCAGTGGCTCAAAGGGCTAAAACGCTGACTGGAAGGCAGCAGGTCAGCAGTTCGATACCTGAATACTGCAGAACAGAATGAGCTCCCATCTTTGTCCCAGCTCCTACCAACCTAGCAGTTCAAAAGCAAGAAATTGCAAGTAGATAAATAGGGACCACTTTGGTGGGAAGGTAAACAGCATTCCGTGCGCATTTCGTGTCATGCCTGCCACATGACCACAGAAACCAGTGGTGGGCATCAGCAGGTTCGCACCAGTTCGCCAGAACCAGTAGCAGAAATTCCGGCTGGCCCTGCCCATCCAAGTTTTGAAATAAAGTAGTCCTAATTTGGCTGCAACACAGGGCTTTCCCCCTGGCCACACTCACCATACCATGCCCACAGTATGATAGTAAAAAATTTTTGGAGCCCATCACTGACAGAAATGTCTGCAGAAGTGGACAGTGCTGGCTCCTTGGCTATGAAACAGAGATGAGCACTGAACCATAGAGTTGAATATGGCTGGCTTTCAAGCAAGGGTGACCTTTACTTTTACCTTACAGTCTTTTCCCCCTCCAACATTTATTTTAGTCTTTGATTTCTGTTGGCTTCTTCCCCCTGCGTCCTTAGTAACACTCGGTTACCCTTTCTCTATTACAATCTTTTCCTAATAGGTCTAACTCAGCTGTCTCATTACCACCACTGTTATCTTATTATCTGGCAATAGAATATATAATGAGTTTACAACAGTTCAGTGACAGGTAGACTAGACTACTGGTTCAAGAGTACAGTGGTTAAACTACTGTACTGCAGCCAAATTGTTGTGAGTTCAATACTGATGGGGATCAAGGTTGACTCAGCCTTCAATCCTTCCATAGTCAGTAAAATGTTGGGAGCAAAATGCTAATTACTTTGTGAACCAAGAATGCACTATGGTAATAAGTCTAATTACTATTCCTATTCAGAAGGGAGGTAGTTAAAAAACTGTCTTCCCAGTTAGACCTCTGGATTTCTGCTGAGAAAACAAAGTCTCTGAAGTATTGTGGCCAATTGTTACTACTGTATTAGTATTCATGGTTGGACCAATTGCAGCCTCCAAATGGTCATCAAGGGCAGCCCCAGATAGAGAGCATTGCAATAGTCAGGTCTAGAGGTGACCAGAGCAAGCATGACCATGAGCAAGGAGTCCTGATCTAGGAATGGGCGTACTGGCGTATAACACGAAGTTGTGTGAAAGCCCTCCTGGCTTTCTAAGAGGGGGGAGGGAAGAAAGAGTGTTGGCGGGTGACGTCCAGCCTTTCACCACCCAGGCACCGTGGCTTCTTCTTCCCTCTGCAGTAATAATCCAATATCCGCTGCCCCTCCGGGCCCCACCCCATCTGAATAGTTGCCAGGAAACAATCCTCCTTTTGAACCTGTTCTCTGTTTAAAGAGCAGTTCTTGTGTTCTTCTCTGTACTTACCTAACTTGGACCTGCAGGAGTTAACCTCAATCAGGAAAAACAACTGCTAGTTTCCTGTGACTTGAGAAAGGTGGTAAGAAGAGAAGAGACTATCAGATATCAGGCTGGCTGGCCTATACTTTGCATTGCCTTATCTTATACACTTATACCATATTTATTAATTATTAGCTTAAAAAACATAATTCATCTTTCAATATAGCTTTGAGTTAGGATTGCACTGTTTGCTACTTGTCAGTGGATTCTTTCGACTTAGTTTTAAATGTTATGATGGACCAAACATAGAAAGGATAGTGAACTATGAAGAACATTCCACTGATCACGGAATGTGACCAAGAAATGAATAAACATAATTTGTATTTGAAAGCTGTTTTGTGCACTTTGATTGGCACGAGGCCCTGAAGTGCAGTGTGAAAATAAAATATATATCTTTTTAACCACATATTTATCTCTGATTGAAACACATGTAATTAGTCAAGAACTGCAAAGCAAAATATTTCTATGGGAAATGTAGGCTGTACCCTTCATTTAATCGATATGCCCTTCTAGTGAAATTATTGATTGGAATGTGAGCACAATTCCTTCCAGTTTCCCCCCTCTTAACTTTCTGAACCTGTTGGGGGTGGAGAGCAAGCAATATCACAGGGTGACCTACAAATCCACAGCTCTGAGTTACAATGAAAGACTGACATCCAGATTCTAACCAATTTCTTAATACTGGGACTGCCTGAGCCCCTGTTGGGGTAAATGTTGTTTTTATTTATTTATTTTCATTGATATGCTGCTTTTCTGTCAGTTAAGACAGGGGTCTCCAGCCTTTCCCACACTATGGACCGGCTTCATGCCAAACAGCCTTTCCATGGACCAGCAAGTGGTGGTGGCAGGAATGGACAGTGCAAGTGCACAACAAAATATGACAAAGTGTACACAAGCGGGGGAGAAGCCCCTCTGCAGCCAAAAAAAGAAGGAGGGGCCCAGCGCCTGCCATCCACACCATCCGACTCAGGCAGGGAGGTGTCACACTGCACACAAGTGGAGAGTGGAGCCCCACTGCAGTTAAGCAACATGGAGAAGGAGCCTGGCCACCTGCCTATCCACTGTGTTGGAAGCCTGTGCGACCGCCCCACCCACTGGGCAGACCTGGCGGAGTGTGCCAAGGGCAGAAGGCTGCCACTGGGACTCCCAGTGCCACCCAACCCCATGGCCCAGTTCGGGACAGCCATGGCCTGGTGGTCGGGGACCTCTGAGTTAAGAAACCCAAGGGAACTCAAATTATTGCAAAGACAAACCAACTAAAAACACAATAAATTATAACATTAAAACATATAGTAGTGTTAAATCAATTACTTAAAAGAGTTAAAATCACCTTAAATCTACAGTAAAACATACATAAAATAATAATCAAGACTCTTTGCCATCCAGTTAGTTCATCACAATTCTTCACTGCCCAATTAGTTGATGACAGATGCTGGTTTAGAATGGGAACAGCTTCCTTGGAACCAGACAGAAAGGAAAGACAGAGCTGAATGTCATTCATATATTGATGATCTTGAACTCCAAAACTCCAGATAACCTCTTCCAGTGGTTTCATGTATATGATAAATAATGTGAGGAGCAAAATATAACCCTGAAGGACAGCACTTGCTAATGTCCAAAACATCAAATGAGGCATCAAATTAAAAATCCAGCATTACCTTCTGAGTTTGCTCTTTCAGAAAGAGCCAGGGTCACTGTAAGATAGTACCTTCAAGCCCCATCTTGGAGAAACATTCAAGAAGGATGGTTGATGGTGTTGAAAGTTTCTGGCAAATCCAGTGGAGCCAAGAGAGAACCACTAACCTGTCCCAAACCCATAGGTCAGGAGTTCCCAACCTAAGGCTCATGGGCTGGATCTGGCCCCTGGTGCCATTTCATGTTGCCCTCCACCCCTCCAAGGGCATTCGAGAAACAAAATGGCCGACCCTTTGAAGCTGTTGGGACAAAATGACCACCCCATCATACAGGCAGGGCAAAATGGCTGTCCAGCTCTTGAAGCTGACTGTGAGAGTGTGACCTGGCGCCTGCTTTGAAAAGGTTGGGAACCCGTGCCATAGGTCACCATCAAGTAAACCAAACAGTCTCCATTTCAGGCCAGGGCATGGATTGAATTGGTTAATATTCTATTTCATTCGGAAATGTTGGAGCTGAGAAGCCACCACACACTCCCACACCTTACCAAAAATGGAACATTGGAAATTTGATGATAATTGCCCCATATCCAGGAGCTCAAGGAATGCTGCACTGTCCATTTGATGTAATGTCAAAAATGCAGACACCATTTTTGCATTCATTTGGGGTAAATGAGCACACAGCAGAAAGATATCTATCTATCTATCTATCTATCTATCGATCGATCGATCGATCGATCGATAGATAGATAGATAGATAGATATATAGATAGATAGATAGATAGATAGATAGATAGATAGATACATAGATACATAGATAGAGATATATAGATAGATATAGATATAGATATAGATATAGATAGATAGATAGATAGATGATAGAGATAGAGATAGATAGATAGATATAGATAGAGATAGAGATAGAGATAGATATAGATATAGATATAGTGATATAGAGATAGAGAGAGAGATAGATAGAGATAGAGATAGAGAGAGATAGAGATAGAGATAGAGATATATAGAGAGATAGAGAGATATAGATATAGATAGTGGAGTGTCCCCTGAGTGGAGTTTCTCCAGTAAATATCCTTTCAACCCAGAATAATTTCTGACTTATTATTATTATTATTATTATTATTATTATTATTATTATTATTATTATTATTATTATTATTATTATTATTATTATTATTATTATTATTATTATTACCCAAATACATACTGGTCAGGTACTCTGAGCAAGCACCTCTTTGTTTCTTTACCTGCAACTGATGATTAATTCCTTCCCCGAATAACTAAGATATATTACATTACTGTACATTTTTTACATAACAAAACACTTTTAGTTACTTTTATAATTATGTGGATGTGATAGAACTAAACACTGGAGGAGGAATATTACATAGTTCAAATGCTGGCTCATGCTGTGCCTCATGCTGGCGAGAAGGAAAGATTCTGATGTTATTTTTGAAAAGGAAATAAAACTATTTTAGGTATTTTTTATAATCAGCTTGGTGCTGAGAGATTTCCAAGGCAGCTGCTCCTTCAAGTGAGAATATAAGCTGCCTTTTAAAAGCCTCTTCAATGTCCAATCTAGCAGAATGATGCTATTTCAGGAACACTGGGAATATTAAAAATGGTGTTTCCCTTACTCTTCACAGCTGCCAAGCGCATTTCTCATCTCTACCATAACAACTGCTGGCCACACCCTGACACATTATCAGAAACTGATAAAAGCACAGCAGCAGCACTGAAATCTACAGGTGCAAATGGTGGAGAGACGTAGCTAGTGCCACCTCTTGTTGTTATTAAGTGCTCTCAAATCATCATCAACCTGTGGCAACCCAATGAATGAGAAATGTCCAAAATGTTTATCTATCTTACAATTGGTCTTCCTCTTTTCTTTTCTTTTCTTTTTTTGCAGCCTTCAACCTTTCTCAGGATTATTGTCTTTTCCAGAGAATCTTGCTCTCTTATAATGTGCTCAAATCACCTAATGTATTCCCTCTTTGTCAAGTCTGATTTCCTTTGCATAATCCGAGGATCAAACCAGCTTTCAAGGGAGATGTACAATCCATATGATCAACAGGTTTTTCCGCTGCAAGTAGACAATCTCAGAGGCAAACCAAATGCAAGATACTGCATGTAAATGAGGGAAACCATATGCTATGGCAAAGAGAGGACCTTTACCTCTTGGGGAGAACCTCAGGGTGGCTGGTGAAGCAAATCATTCAGTTTGGCCCCAATACTCTCAGGGATGATTCCACTTCCTTTATCTTAACACTCATCTTTACTTCTCTATGATAAAGGTAGCTATTCAATAGCATCTTATTTTCCTGTTAACTGATGGGCATCGTAAGAGCATCCATAACCTCCTGCTTTCCATCTGGTATACTCCAAATACTCTTTGGTGCTTAATTAAGCATAGTCCGAACCACATACAGGGTGGGGGAATTGGATACTTATGGTGTTGCCACTGTGTTTGGGGCTCTTCAGACCCAAAGATGCTTTTGACTTGTGAGAATCAACATTTTTCAATGATGCCTATAGGATCCTTAAATGCACTCCCCCCTAACTCTTTTTCAGTTAAGTAAAGCTGCCTTAACCTTCTGAACTAGCAATATTAGCATCTAAAAAAATAATAATTCAACTCAAAAGGCCACGGTGGCGGTGGGTGGCAGGATTTCACCACCGCCGCTGCTCCTTGTCTCAGCTGTGGCCAGGGCAGAGAGGAGAGGTTGCTACGGCAACCAGGCACCAGGACCACTCCACCACTAGCACCCTGGGCCCCACCCCTGGCCGAGGCTCAAAAGGCCACAACAGCAGCAGGTGACAGGACTTCACCACCTCTGCCCCTGGACTCACCAGTGGTCAGGGTGGAGAGAAGAGGCTGCCACCGCAACCAGGCACTTTGACCACTCCACCAGCAGTGCCCTGGGCCCTGCCCCGGCTGAGGTTCAAAAGGTCATGGTGGTAGCAGGCAGCAGGACTTCGCCACCGCCACTCCTGAACTCACCTGTGGCCGGGGCAGAGAGGAGAGGCTGCCATGGCAACCAAGGTCCGGGACCATTCCACCGCTGGCGCCCTGGGCCCCGCCCCTGGCTGAGGCTTAAAAGGTCATGACAGTGGTGGGCAACAGGACTTTGCCACCACCATCCCTGGACTTACCTGCAGCCAGGGCAGAGAGGCCGCTGCAGTATTGTAATTTAGTATATTGTTTGTGTGGATTGAATACTGAATAATTATTGTGTGTTGTGTATATTGCATTACTATATATATTGTATGATAATTGTGTGAGCCACTCTGAGTCAGGCTTCCTGATGGGGCAGCATACAAGTGTGAAAATTAAATTAAATTTTAAAAAATTCTGATCATGGGAAAATTCATACATAATCACACATTACTACCTAGGCACTAAACCAGGCAGTACAAAATTAGCATGAATGAATGAATGAATGACTATTGCTATATTAGATTTTTTTTTCATATAAGTTTTACAAACCTCTACCATACAGAACACATAATGTGCAATGCAGGACTGGATGAATCACAAGTTGGAATTAAAATTGCTGGGAGAATCATCAACAATCTTTACCTATAAGGAAGGACGTTAACCATTGGAATGTAACAAAGGCTCCCGCACCCGTCCCTACTATCCTGTACTGAGCCGCCTGCACTCACCTTAACCCGGCCCGACCATGGCCGCAAGGGTCCGACAATCACCAGTGGGGTAGTTGCCCCACGAAACAAACAAAACGAACCAACTTCAATTCCTAACATCCTCTGCGCCGCGCCACCCCTCAGCCAATCAGGCTGACATGCGAGAGCAAAGAGAACATTGGGAAAGCCGGTGCACCCAATTGAAAATGAGCTGCAGGGAAAAAAAGCCACTGGACGAATGCGAACAAAACAAACAAAACTTCAAATCCCAGCATCCTCCGCGTCATGACCACTTCAGCCAATCAGGCTGAAGGGCGCAAGCATGCAGAACACTGAAAATAAATTTTAAAAAGCCTCATGCAATGGGAGCGCAAGGCCGCCGCAGGCAGACACAGCGCCTCATGGCCTCGCTAACCAAAACCCGCAAAAAAAACCATGGGGAGACAACTGCCAGCCTTCTTTCACAGAGCAATGGGGTGAAGAGGGACTCCATCTCCTCCCTGCTGCCCTGCCGAGACCACCACCGACCTCAAGGTAAGTTGAGCCAGGGTGGAAAAAGAAACTAGCAGCAGGCAGCAATTCGTCAGGGGAAGCACACTCCCTGGCGAATGACTGGGTGCAGCCTTTCTACTACCCACACCGCTATTTTGAGAACTAGCATGAAACAGCAGTGGAGGTAATAGAAAAGCAGCAGCCAGCAATCTGCAAGGAAGAGCACCACCCCTTACGGATCATTGCCTGCCATGCTCCCATTAGGTAAGCCAGGGGGAAAGGAGACAGAGAGGAGAGAACCATCATGAAGCAGATCGCTCATCTCTGCCTCCTTTTCACCCGACTTACCTAATGAACTTTACCGGACGAAGAGCGAGCTGACTGACGGCTCTTCCTTTTCCCCATCGCTGCATTGAAACCTAATTTCGAAACAGCAATGGGGAAAATAGGAAATGACAGACAGGCTGTTCTTCACACAACAAAACACAACAACAACAAAACTAAACAGTTAACCAAAACTCCAAGCATCAAAATTAATAAAATACAAATAAACAAACAAATAATTAAAATAAACCCAGTAAACAACAAAACAATAAATGACAAACTCAACAAAAAAAACACCCAAAATACCAAAGGCTAACCAAAAACCATAAAAGCACACTAAAAACACTTATCTACAACACGAAAATACCTAACTCAACAAACAATAATATCAGAAACTAAACAAATAAATACGGAAGAACTCAAAAAAAAAATAACAACCAGAAATAATAAAAAGAATTAAACACATCTAAAACTCAAAATACAAACAAACGAACAAGCAGAAACACTTTTGGGGGGGGGGGGTTAAGTAGAAACTCTCTACTTAAACCCCCCAGCCCAACACCCCAAAATCAACACAAAATAAAAACAGAATAAACAATCAAGAGCACTTACCAAACATGTCCTCCCACCATGCCTCCAGAACTGAACTGAGCAAAAAAATAAAATCGCAGTACTCTTAATAACAGCACCACCTAGAGGCCGGAAGAGTAAAAACCAGTCAAAAATATTTTAAAAATCAAAATGGAAAATAAATAAAATCAAATAAATCAAATAAAGTCAAAAACCACAAATTCAAAACAACAACACCCAAACCACCCCTAACCAAAAAACACACACATAAAAACTGCCCGGCTGGCCGGGCACAAATATGGTAGTTTAAGATATTGAGATGATACTACACTAATGGCAGAAAGTGAGGAAGACCTAAAGAAACTCTTGCTTAGGTTGAAAGAAGAGTGTGCAAAAGCTGGCTTGATACTCAACATTAAGAAAACAAAGATAATGGCAACAGGCCCTATCAGTCCTTGGAAAATAGATGGAGAAGAGGTAGAAGCAGTGACAGACTTTACCTCCTTATAATCCAAGATCACTGCAGATGGTAATTGCAGCCATGAAATAAAAAGACGACTGATACTTGGGAGACAAGCTATGAGAAATCTGGGGAACATAGTTAAAAGTAGAGACATCACCTTGCAAACAAAAAGTCAGCATAGACAAAGCAATGGTATTTGCGGTAGTACTGTATGGTTGTGAGAGTTGGGCCATAAGGATTGCTGAGGACAGAAGAAGATACGCCTTTGAAATATGGTGTTGGAGGAGAATCTTGAAAGTACCCTGAACAGCAAGGAGAACAAACAGGCCGATCTTAGAAGAAATCAATCCTGACTTTGTAAAGAGTTACTATTTGACCTAGAAGGTAAAATAGTAAAGATGAAGCTAAAGTACTTTGGACATCAAATGAGAAGAGAGGATTCACTTGAGAAGGCCTTGATGCTGGGAAAGGTTGAGAGCAAAAGAAGAAGGGGACAGCAGAAAATGAGATGGCTAGATGGTATTGTTGATGCAATGGGTACAGAGTTGGGTGGGTTGAAAAGGATGGTGGAGGACAGGGGTGCCTGGTGTGCAATGGTCCATGGGGTCACAAAGGGTCGGAATCAACTGTGTGACTGAACAACAAACCATTTTGATGGGGGAACTGTGGTGACATAGTGGTTAAGCCACTGAACATGATGTCTGGAAGGTTGGCAGGTCAACAGTACAAGACCTGAGTGCAGTATGATGGAGTGTGCTCCTGTCTCTGTCCAAGCTCCTGCCAACCTAGCAGTTTGAAAGCAAGAAATTTCATGTAGATAAATAGGTACCACTTTGATGGGAAGGTAAACAGCATTCCGTGTACTTTGGTGTCGAGTCATGCCTACTACATGACTGTGGAAATGTCTACCAACAGAGATAGCACTGGCTCTTGGTGAGCACCAAATGCTAGAGTCAGATACTGTATGACTGACTTTCCAGTAAGGGTGACCTTTACCTTTACCATTTTGATGAGCATTTGGTGTTAATCCAAACTTTGTTAAATGATCAAAAGACCACCTTTTAAATCTTTTGGTGCTCTTTTGGCTTCTCATGACTCTTTGTGAGAACAGATGGCAGATCAATTACTGGTGATTTCTCTAGAGCCAAAGCTGTAACATTAATAGAAAATTATTTAAACCTATTGGAAATATACTGTAGAGGTCTACAGCCCCTATGGAGCTCACCAAAAACACAGTGCTTTTTAATAGCTATTGATTGTATGAAGCTAAACTAATTTTGTGTCAGAAAACATTCCTTTCCATCTTTCACGTGTAGCTTTAACGTTAAACAAGTTCCTGGCCATTGTTTGCAAATCTTATACAGTGATACCTCATACAACGCCCAAACTTGGTTCCACAAGTTTGGACTTTATACAGATTTGGACTTTGTATGAGGCATG
The DNA here is from genome assembly GCA_035047345.1 of Bradypodion ventrale. Lineage (NCBI taxonomy): Eukaryota > Metazoa > Chordata > Lepidosauria > Squamata > Chamaeleonidae > Bradypodion > Bradypodion ventrale. The sequence continues at coordinate 49,309,463 of JAWDJE010000003.1, read as the reverse complement.
CAAAATCCTAGCTGTGATGCCTCATACAACATCCAAATCCTTGCTGAGATGACTCATACAACGTCGTTTCCATAGAGATACATTGTACTGTAACAGCACAGACTTCAGGGCAAAGTCAAGGAAACAGACAGGAAACTGACAGAACTTTAAGAAATCATTGTCTAAAGGCTAAATACATTGCAAAAACATGCCAAACAACCCTGATTGTCCAAGAACCTGAAGAATGCTGCAAAAAAACCAGGAATACTTCTAAAAATTCTGACGAAAAAATTCGAAAAAATCCAAAATCGTGCTCAAAACCACCCCTGAACACTCTTTGCCTCATGCAAAACCCACAAGAGCAATGCACGCATGTGTCCTGCCTTTTATACTGCCCAGGCACAATGCAACCTGGGGAAAACCCTGATGCCTCATACAAAGTCGCAGAGACTTTGTATGAGGCAACTTTTTTCAAGGAATTAGATGATGTTGTATGAATTCGATGTAGTACGAAGCTGACTTTGTATGAGGTATTACTGTAGTTTGATACACAAAAGTTAAAACCAAGATGGCTTTGAAATATTATTTGTTGCAATCTGTACATTATATTAAATCAAAGCTCCAAAAATCCATAGCTGTCTGAAGTGATATTAATCAAAATCATTAAGGGTACACATTGCTTCTTGCATCATTAATCCACCTTTTCTCTATTACTAACAGATAGACACAGGTTTCATTTCAAGTTAAAATGTTTATAAGTGGCATATTGCACCTTTATCGCCCAGTCATCCATACCTTTTCTTAGATGACCTTTATTTAATAGCTCTTTTGACTTTGATTCTTTCTTTAGTGTTCCTGTGTCATTATACTACCTCTAACCACGGAATGTCCCTTAAAAATCAGGAAAGCATGAAAATAAGAGGGCAACAGATGAAAAATTCCATGAGATGTTCATATATTCTTTCAGCTCAACAGAAATAAGAAAAGATGGCATCAGTTGGCATTGCTTTATTATTGCCCTCCCAGCTGGCAGTCTGCCAATATAGGGGTGGAATAGCCAGATGAGACAGAATTTGTCAATAGTTTTATAGAAGCTGGTCTAATAAAGTAATTGGGAGGGAAAATAATTGAATTAGGCCCAGAAGACAGTGTGAAACAATCAGGATTGCTAATGAGGTGTATGCATTAGGGGGGAATCATTTTCAATGGATCAGTTGAATCAAATCTATTGTGTGCAACACAAAATTTTGGAGGCAGCCAACTCTTTCTTATTTTGGTCACTAATGATTGTTTCATGCTCAGTCTGCAGAAGAAGACAATTCCATCCTTCTTAATAGTCTTGTTTCCAAAAATGCTGCAGCCTAGCTTAAACAGAAGACACTAGCAAGCCAAATTATACCTATTTTGGATACTGTAAATTTATAAAAGGAAACATACACGGGCATCTGATGATTAGAACTTAATCTATACAGTCATCCAAGAAGGCAAAACTGATAAATTTCTGTGTACATGTAGATCTTGGAAATGTTGCTCCTTTTTTTGAATATGATTTATAGAATAAGGCTGTGCATATCCAAACCTCTCACTCCTGGGGATAAACTGAGGAAAAATCTTCTTGCAGCGTGATTTCTTTGTGTAACATGTTTTATTTTCTGAGAAATCTCATGGGAAATCTTTATTAGATGTTTCATGGTCATTTTTATGGAAGAAATAGCAATCCATTCAGGAATATGCAGGTTTCTGTGCAGGAAGTCCTCTTTCCTCCATAGGATTTACCTGGGAAAAAGCAGAGGAAACATTATATTTCTCCATGGGACTGTTATAATTGTATTCACTGTGTGAAGGAGTCATCCAGAAAGGTGAACAGAAGTTGGCAGTTTCCTGCACAAAGCAATAGGAGAAATGTGGTGGAGGCAAAACAAGACTAAACAGTCTCTTTTACAGGAAATCAGGAAATTTTTCTGGTGTAGGGAGAAGTCTTGGTGGGGCATCAGCATGGGAAATTTCCCAAATGGGCGGTTGTGGTATCCGCGAGCACAATTGGCATACTGTCCCTGACAGAGGCCATGCCATGTGAGAACGCTCTGGGCCTCTGGGCTCCGTGGGGACAGAAATTGGGGAGTGGATTAATAGTCATAAGATTGATTCACCCATATCTGACCTGCCAGGCAGTCCAAGCAGGAGGAAATTGAATGCCTAACTAAGCAGTTAGGAAATAGGTAATATCGCACCTGCAGATTACCCCAAGCCCTAACGTCAATAGTGGCCATATTTACTCTTGTGTAAGCTAGGAACAATGGACTTCCCCTGCCAGTGTTTGCCATAGTTAATTAACTTCCCCAAGAGAGGTTCCCAATTAACCCGGGTAAACATGTGATGTGATTTTCTGTCAGATGACGATTCTATCACACGCTGCCTTGAATTCTTATATATGATGATGATTTTCCCTCAATAAACCACTGGTCTTCGCTCCATCTTGTCTCACGTCTTCTTCTGACCAGTCTCCTCCAGGACCCAACAGCCACTTCGTGGCCCCAATCCAACAGGCGGTATAGAAGCTAAAAACACAGTTGTATGGTGTAAGACAGGATTCCAGCATACCTTTGTATTTGAGCAGTCATACATGCAAATGAAGTCTATGTTACTTCTAAATGGTCAATTACAGAACAAAACAAGCTAATTTGCAAACTATAGGAAGTGTGAAGAACTCCACCTGTGTTAGACAGTTTATTTATTGTTTATTTATTGGTCAAATTTATATAGCCACCCATTTGGCAAGCGACTCTGGGTGGCGTACAACATAAAATACATAAATCCCATATTAAAAACTACAAAAACCCTTAAAATATTTTTTAAAACTACTGCTCCCAGGCTCCAATAAGAGTTCTATTAAAAGCGAGCAGTCCTCCCTATATTAGCTAGCTGGGGGGGAGGGGTTACCCCCAGTTGTCTAGCATGTACATTATTTCATCTTCTAATGCAGCGTTTCCCAAACTATGTTCCTTGGAACACTGGTGGACTTCAATTCCCAGAAGCCTAAGTCAGTACATTGATTGATCCGTGCTTTGGGGGATTGACTTGGATTTACCTGTAATGTATAGTTTGAGCTGTCTCACACCATTATCTCACTTGCTGAAGATAGCAATGCATTCAGTTAGATGGATCCAAATGCTGATCTACTGCAAATTTTCAAATATGAATGCTTCTCCTTTAAAGAAGGATAAAGACCACTGTCTGGAGGCAACCAGCTATGCTTTAAGAAGGTTCAAGAGTTCATTTTGCTTCTACATCTTGTTTAAGCAATTTTTAGATCATTGGTCCAGTCTGGTAACAAAGGAAGATGGATAACTTACTGAATATTTTGCCTTGCTGGTCTTGATTTGTGCTCAAGATGAGACAAACTGACTATTGCCATAATATCATTGTCGTCGTCAACGACTACAACTCGTATCTGAGAATGGTTTTTTTTTTCCTGAAGCAGGAAAAATGCCATTGGCATGAATTTGTTTAAAGTGGATCCCAGCTTACCATGAAGTGACCCACACACTATGATCACATAGCCATCTCCTGCAGCACATATGAAATGAGACATTCAGTATTTAACACCGGGATTGCAATGGACTGACACAGCCTTGAGGATATTATCAAGGCACGGCTTCACAGCCAGTCCATCTGACATTGCCTCTTCTACCTCCATGACCATTGGGAATCAGGGTTCCTCCTCTGTCCATTTTGCCCAGCGGCAAAATTGCCACATTGTAGCTATTGTATTAAGCAGAAATTTTACTTTGACTCAAGTTTGCTCTCCTATTTTGCAGAATTTTAGAAAAATGTTGAATCAATGTTTCCAACATTTTGTAATCTCTTTAAGAATCGTACAGGATGATGGTATTGATGTTAGAGTTTTACTTTCATTTATTTTATTCTTACCACTGTGTTCTACAACTAGGCTATATTCATTTCTGTGAAGAAGAAGAAGAAAAAGGTGAAGTCTCCCTAATGGGAGGAAATCTCCATGATTTGTAATAGCCCAGTGGGAATACAAGCTGTACTCCTTGCATGCCTTTAATCCAATTTAATTTATCTGTCAAAGGATGTGATGGATTTGTCTGTAGAGTTGTAAAGTGGTGGATTGAGAGCACTTCAGTTTTTAATAGGCACGCACCACCTGGTTAGATACACTCTGCAGATCAAATCTATGCTTACTTATAGGCTTGTAGTGAAGTTTGTCTCTACTGCTACAAACAACTTGGTTTGAAAATTAATACATCTTTCCATGTGAGTGAAATGAATTATTCAAAAATGATATCCACAGCAGCCTTTTTGAGCTCCCTCTAGCAACTCTTGGGGTAAATCCAATTTTAATCTCAATTAGAGGCAATTCTGTGAATACAAGGGTAGTTGAGCTAATGGTGAATAATGAACCCCATTCATTTCAATTGGTCTACTCTACTCTCCCTCCCTCTCTTCATACTCCCCCCAGAGGCTACATGTCATCATGGCTATTATACTTCTGTTCTATCATCACTATTTTGAATCTGCTCTAATGGGGGCGGGGGGGGGGGACTGAATTTATTTTCTACATTTTTCAGGGATGGCCATCCCATGTACAGATATTTATTTATTTATTATTCTTTCAATACATGGATAACATTGAAATACTGGCAAAAGTATGGACAGCACAATCACAGGCTTTGTTCCCAATCTTCCAGTTTGGAGGACTGGAAAGGCTACTGTGGCCAATCTCCTATTGCTTTGCTTAGGCACCCACACTAGAGTAAACTGATCAATGAGTCAAGCCCTCTCTAATTCCATAGATTCATGCTAAAAGTATGAATTACTTTGTTAAGCAATGGAATTTTGGCCAATGTCCTTCTGTGCCAAAGTTTTGCAATGCAAATGAGGAAATTTTCAAGCCTGAATAAAAACTAGTCCTGATTTGATGGAGAGAATAGCTTCATCCAAATGAGATTCAGGAATCTTAACCTGTTCCATTTTATATTAAGAGTTTTAAAAATCAGTGAATTTATGATTATTGTCTTTCATTTTGGCCTTCTCTGGCTAAGTACTTTATTGTGTTCTTATATACCCGTGCATGGAAAAGTCACTGATCATAGCTGTCAAGTATCCCGTATTGGCCAGGAAAACCCCTTATTTTACCCTCTTCCCTGCCATCATCCAGTATTAATTAGACTGCAATGCCCTATTGCTGCCATTGGAGGGCAGCAAAGGATAAGCATACCTGTCAAGTATCCCGTATTTGCTGGGAAATTTCCCTTATTTCCAAATCCAAAACTTGACAGGTATGCATTAAATGCTTCTTCCTTTTCTCACCTCCTAATTTTCATGAGCTTGAAAAATAAGAAGAGTGACCCGAATAATCTGTTTTGATTTGTTTAAAGAAATCTCAGCAAAATGGAACTTCTGTTTTCATGAATAGACTTGTGATGTAGAGGTTATCCAGATGGGCATTCTCCTGTATAGAACCATTTTTGAGGGGGCGGGGACTGGCCCACTATCAGGTGGCTCTACTTTTTTGAAGCACCCCACTTTTACTCCACTCCCAACAAATCTTGACACTGAGAATCGGGGTATAAGGATGCCTTGAAACTTTGACAGTGTTGCAACACACACACACACACACACACACACACACACACACACACACACACACACACACACACACACACACAGAGGAAAAGTAACAAAGGCTGTTTTCCTTTTGCATTGTTAGGGTTCCGATGCTGGCCTTTGTATGTTTGTGTGCATGTGTATAGATGGGCTGTCCATAAGAAAATTGGCTAGTATCACAAACTGAAGTCAAGTAGAGGATCATCCATATTATGATATTCTCAATGATTTTATGCAAAGACTATTGTACTTTAGGCAAACCATGAGAAAATACTGGAAAAGGTAGTAATGCTGGGGGAAATTGAAGGCAGCAGAAAAAGAGGAAGACCAAATATGAGACAGATTGATAATAAAGGATGGCATGGTCTTATGTTTAAAAGAGCTACCTGTTTATGACATAATGTTTTGGACACCTCTAGTTCTTAAGGTTATTCTACATTAAAGTGACTTGACAGCACATATTACATAATTATATGGAGGTGGGATGGAATTCAGCCCTCCAGATGTTTTGGATTACAGCTTCACAATGGTAGTCATGCAATAATAGGTTTGCAATGTTTGGTGATATACCAGCTGTTTAGGGCTTTTCTACTTGTTTCTTTGTTCTTTCAAACAAGCATCAAAATAGTGCAGCAAAGCTGAGATACATAATAGAAGCATAAGGCACATTTTAAAACAATTTCCAAGGAAAATAAACTGATGCAGTGTGTATCTTCCACAGTACAGTAGTAAGTGAATATCTATGCATTGATTATGATGCATTTTAATTTCAATTATAAACATGGTTTGTTTGATTAATTTTTCACAGATGTTGTCTTTACAATTGTTTAATTTGAGCACATTGGTGAAAGCTATTCTTTATCCAATTTCTTCAGTGCTAAATCCTTGTACGGCTTGGAAGAGAAAGTAGTACAGTATTTTCTATAAAAGGATTTTTTGCTCAATTGGCACCATAGGTATGTTGAACTCTTCCACTGGAACTATTCATTAGCTGAACTCCTGTTGTGTAGTAAGTTGCAACTAGAGTAGGTCTTTTGAATCAGTGGAAGGTATTAAGGTGTTGACTCACTAAATCTGTACTAATTCAACAGGCCTACTGTTGTGTATGTAACTGAATGTATTGTTTTAACAGTTTGTATTTAATTGTTGGGATCGGGGGATCCTCCATTTTGTGTTCTTCTTGGAACTAAGCTCTCACGGGAATTGGGTTCCCGCCCTTTCTAATGAGAAGTGTGAAAGGCTTCACAGTCTCTGTCACCCTACGATCACCCCACTGTCCTCCCAACCAATCCAGTTGTTTCCTGCCCGAATGTATCTTTTCTGTATTGTCATACCTGTCAAGCGCAGCTTCGGAGATTACGGGACCTGCGCAGAACGTTTCTGCGCAGGTCTGTTGTACACATGTGTAGAAGGCTTTTACGCATGCGTAGAACATTTCTGCACAAAATGTTTCTGCGCAAGTCCATTCTACGCATGCGCAAAAGCCTTCAATGCATGCGTACAACGAACCTGCATAGAAACGTTCTGCGCAGCTCACTTCTACGTGTGCATAGAAGGCTTTTATGCATCCCCTTCTGCACAGAAGCCGTCTACGCATGCGTAAAAGCCTTCTATGCATGCGTAAAAGCCTTCTACGCACGCGTAGAAGTGAGCTGCGCAGAAGGGATGCGCAATAACTCATTCCCCCCCCCCCCACTGCCAAATTACAGGGTAGCGGCAGCTCCGGGCGGGAAATGACAAAAATCGGCACAAAAATACGGGAAATCCCGGCCAATCCGGGATACTTGACAGGTATGGTATTGTATATATATGTGCTGCTGCGCCATTGCTCTCCATGTTCAGTTCCCATAATAAAGTTGTCTTTGGCCCTGTTATTCTGGCTCCTGCGTAACCTTTGCTGAACATCAAACCTACTCTAGCTGCAATTTACTACACAAAGCAACACAGTTTTAACCAATATTGCTGATCTTTCTGACCTTCATATTTTGAAAGAGGTTAGGAAAAGAACAAACAGTTTCTACTAAAAAGGTTCAGTTTTTATTATTGCCACACCATCACTGAACATGATGACTTTTAACTGTTTTTATATTGATTTTAAGATTTGCTGAGCAGCCAGTGAGGTGTTCGCTAGACTGTGTACACCACCCAGAGTCTATTGATCAGGGTGGTATATAAATCTAAATAAATAAATAAAGGGACAAGACTCTGTCAAAGGAGTGCAAAATCTAAAATGTAACATGGGGAGACCAGAACATTGATTCTACCTACCTACCTACCTACTAACTGCCAGCCTTCTGACTTAGTGTAAACATTGTTAGTTGCAATTAATTTTCTCCTAATAATGGAGGTATAAATGCAATATAATATGTCAATAGGTTAAAGGATACATTCACTGTTGACAAGCATTAGGGAGATAATTGACAGAGGTCTCATAATAAATAGTAGAAAAGGTATACTATGTTGTGCTTTATGTTGCTGCTCTAATGCTTTCTTGTGGATATTGTGCAACAATGAGGCAGACAAGAAGAAAGTTCTGTGCCACAGATAAATAGATGGAGAAAAATAGAGAGAGAGAGAGATGGATATTACTGTGGTCATGAGGCTATAGCTTTAGCGATTTACTTGTAAAAGCAATTTTGCAAACTTTAGAAAAATAAGACAAAGAGGTATGGAGGTATAGATAAATGGGAAATTCAATGGGAAATTATTTTATTCTATATTCCCAGGCTTCATTACAATAAGATTTTATTGTAAAACTGGGATTAAACATTTCTAACTTTTGTAGTGTATATTTGGCTATATTGTAATATTTTTAAGGTTACCACCACATCATTTGGGAGTAGGTGTCATTGAGCTCCAAATCCAGTTAAGACTGAATTTTTTATTTTCTGAGCTGCTAGATCCACTAGACCAGTGATGGCGAACCTTGGCACTCTAGCTGTTCTTGTACTTCAATTCCCAGAAGCTCCGATCAGCAGGAGTGCTGACATGGGCTTCTGGGAATTGAAGTCCAAGAACATCTGGAGTGCCAAGGTTCACCATCACTGCACTAGACTGAAGGAATTGATGTTTGGTATTGATTCCACACATAGTGGGGAGGTCAGATTCAGTGAATAAACAAACTGGGTGCATGCTGGCCAATTTCAGCATACCAGCCAACTGAAAATCAAAAAGCACTGTTACTTATTGATGCTAGATAATTTGTTTTTCTGCTGTTGAAGAGTACTGGCTTGGAATGTCTAACCCATAATCTAGCTACTCAAAAAATGAAGGAGAAAAGCCAGAAAGCTATGACATGGGAAAGAGCAAGATCAGCAGGCTTGTCAGTGGCTTCTCAGTATGATACAACTTCTTAAGCTTTCTGAATTGCTGGTCTTGCCAGTGAATTCACAGTAAGTCTATGTTACTTCTGTCGAAAACTAGTGTGTGTCTCCAGTGCAAATTTATGAGTGTGTTGCAAGGAAGGTTGTATGTATGTGAGTGCTCACCCCTGTTCTATGTTAGATAGGCATGTATTGGGAATTAATAGCTAAATTACAAGAGGAGTCACTGTAAATTAGGGATTAAATGAACACTGGAAACTTTTCTTGTCCTTGGCAAAAAAAAAGAAGAAGGGGTATCTCAATGTAACCACATAACAAGAGACCTGGAGGGGTTTATTGACAACTGCTGTGAGATGATTCACTCCTTTGTGGGAGTGAATTTGCCTCTCTTTTTTTGTCTACTGACAGAGAAAGCAATGTTTTCAGGGGAGGAACCCATCCCACTTTTATTTTGGGCAAAAAGTTGTAGTTTGCACAGACTACACAATTTCTTCTATGCAAATATTTTATAGAAAAAAAGCTATCTGGATTTTTTGCCAAATAAAACGCACCTTCTATCTTGACTCTCTCATTCTCTAAAAACTTTATCTACTTGATGTTCTCAATGATTTTTACTGCATTCAAATCCAAACTTCTAGCAATGTTTCCAATGGATAATTTTTGCAACCCTGTTATTGCGTTGCAAATAGTCTGTGAAATTTTGCTGCATCCACTGATCTACTTTTTCATCCTTTTCATTACAAAGCCAGCATTTGCTATTGTTGGATATATGCTGTATTTTTGTCACACATTTATGTCAGAGATATCGTCTCTGGTTTGTAGAATCGGGGCCGCTAGGACGGCCGTTGGGTCCCGGAGGAGACTGATCAAGTAACGACACGAGGCAATATGGAGCGAGATCAGATCAGTGGTTTATTGAGGAAAAAGCATCATCATATATAGACCAGAAGGCAATGCAGGAAAGAATCGTCATCTGACAGAAAATCACATCACCCATTTACTCGGGTTAATGGGGAATCTCTCTTGGGGGAAGTTAATTAACTCGGGCAAACACTGACAGGGGAAAACCATTGTTCGAGGCTTACACCAGAGTAAATATGGCTTCTATTTGCACCAAGGATTAGTCTTAACTGTGAGTGAGTGATTGCCTAATATGTAACTGAGGTTAGTGATCTGCTCTCTCAGTGGAATCGCCGGTCAGGTCAGATGTGGGTGAATCAACCCTATGATTATTAATCCACCCCCCCCCCACCCCGATTTCCATACTGGCAAGGGCCTGTGGCCAGGAGTTTGCTCGACTGGTTTAACCTCTGCCAAGGTTTTATGCCAATTGGGAATGCGGAATCCGCATCTCCCCTTTTTCTGTTATTTAGGGACCTGACAGGCGACCCTGCGCAAGAGGGGCATCAGCTGGTGTACGGGAACGACGCTTCGGGGTTCCCCCCACGGGGGACATCTTGATAACAGTGAGGGAATACATTGCATGAAACAGCATCCTGCTATGCCTAGTATAATCACCCCCACAATCACTTTGAGCGTCGTCTGGAGCCACCCCCACGGAAGCCATGACCATAACGAACTCCACCAATCCCATGCAGAACCCTGCTTGATGTTCTTGACTAAGGTGTGGAGGTCCGTGAGCTGGCTCTGTACCTTGCGTGTGTTGTCTGTGAGATTAAAGCAACACATGCCATGAACAGATTCGCAACCCAAATGATGTAACAACAGAAGATAGTCTATAGCTGCTCGATTGTCAAGAATGGCATGGCGAAGCTCTGCCTGCTCCTGGTTGAGCAGCGCTATCGCCAAGGAGGTATGCTTAATGGCTTTTGCTAATCCGCAAGCCAACTGACCAATTCTCCGAGCGTTGCCGATGGCTAAGCCTGGCACACCAAGTATGCTGACTGCCAACGAGACGTACTCACCTGGACTCAGAACCCTAATGTTGCTATCACATGAGCTGTCTAACTGGGTGGCACGAGTGTGTCGAATGGGTGAGGAAACATTGGAAACATTTGTGCTTGGGATGACCATATCCTTAGTAGGGAGTAACAGTGTCAAACGACTGATACAACATATAGCATCTGATACATTTGCGGGAATGTAGTTCCAAGTGTACTGATTACATGTAAAGAACCATCCTGAAGGTAGGGTAACATGAGCATACATTGAACCAAGTGTCTGTGGTTTATCACAAGTCCAGTTGCCGCTGCCAACTTCGAGGCAACGACATCGAGTTCGGCCGGCTGTAGAGCAGCCGGTCATTCGAGCACAAGTAGAGTTCGGGCTGACCGCCACTCGAGGAGTGTGAAGAGTGGCTGCATCAGCCGGCAAAGTCATAGTCAGCCGCATTTCCCAGCGGGCATATTCTGAGGAACTTGCTGGGAGGTACGGGCTGAAAATCTGTTTCACTAGCCAGTCGCCATCCCTGGGGTGCGCGCCTGGAGTGTGGCACACTGGGATGAGACAGGTGCTCAAAATTGAGGCAGAACCAATGTCCTGCTTCAGGCAAAAATCGGACTGGTTGACGAGACCCGTCAACCTTTCCCATATGTTGTAATGCATCCGGGCAGAGAGGTCTCCGCCTGGCATCAAATCGTTGGCCTTTAGTGAGGCTGCCTGAACGCCTCCCCCCGCAAGTAGGGAGAGGGCCAGGATGATGGTGACTGCCATGGAGTTGGCATTAATCTGGGCAAAGACTGCAGCCACGAAGTTCTCCGGTGTCGGTTCCCTCTCCTCGCGTTGGAGGGCATCTTGGGCCTCACTGCAAAGGGTCTTGACCATCCCCCAGGTGATCCTCGGCGCTGTCGTCCGCAGTCGCCGCTTCTCCCGCCGGGTCCCCTCGGTCAGAGTGAGGTCCTCCATCTCCGGGATCGGACTCGGATCGGTATGGGTCCACGCCATGTGGTTCCAAGTGAGGCTTAACACACCGAGCTGGAATCCAGATAACACCTGTAGGAGACATAACTGCAGCATACCCTCTTCCCCAGGTTACGAGTGGCGCCGGGCCCCTCCAGGAAGGGTCCGGTGGCACCCGGTATCGGACCATCGGTCGCGGGAGAGCTTCCGAACGACGGAAGTGTTTCTCCTGCGGCGTGCAATCCGAAAAAACATTAAGGTGATTGTAAGTGAACAATACCTTATTCAGACAATGCTGTGCCTGACCCTGTGACTTGGGGAGGGCTGGTGGCTCCCCACTTTCTGTTTGTTTGTCAATATAGGACTTGAGTGTCCGATTGACTCGTTCCACAATTGCTTGCCCCTGTGGATTGTAAGGAACGCCAAAAGTATGCTTAATGTCCCAGGTGGCCATGAAGGCGGCCAGCTGCCTAGAGCTGTAGGACGGGGCGTTATCGGTTTTCACATGCCGTGGTTTGCCCATCGCCGCGAAGCAGGAAAGGAGGTGCTGCTCCACGTGGGAAGCCGTCTCCCCTTTCTGCGCCGTCGCCCAAACGAATTGTGAGAAAGTATCAATGCAAACGTGCATGTACTGCCATCTGCCAAACTGCGGGACATGCGTGACATCCATCTGCCACACCTGGTTAGCCTCTGTCCCTCGTGGGTTGACCCCCCACGAGGGCCCCCCGGTGCCCCTGCACAATGCTGACAAGAGCAAACTATGCCTTGGGCTTGAGAAAGTGGTAGATTGAACTGTCTGGTGAGCGCTTTGGCATTTTGATGAAATAATGCATGACTCTAAATCGGAGTAGTGAAAACACCTAACACTGATCGTTGCTGAATTTCCTTCGTGGCCGCATCCGCTCTGCTATTGCCTGCGGAGATCAGACCCGGTAGGTCCTGGTGACTTCGGATGTGGGCAATATAGAGCGCTTCCGTGCGGTTTCGCAAGTGAAATTGAGCTGTGAGGAACAAACTCAGCAAATTTTTGTCTATCGCGGGAGTGATGTATGCTCCCGGCAGACTGTGAAGCAAATTCCTAACATACTGACTGTCAGTAATGATGTTTAGGCGTTCTTTGGCGAAGGTGCGCAAGGCAAGGTTCACCGCTGCCAACTCTGACCGCTGCGCGGACTTCTTTGGAAGAGTTAACAGCGTGCGCCAAGCCTGGCCCTCCTGCCAAGTCAAGACACCATATGTGCGACCCCCATCCATAAAAACTGTCCTGGCCCCCTGAAGTGGAACCAGTGAGAGCAATTCGAACAAGCTGACTGTCTGCGTTTGAAGCGAGACAAGTCTGGGGTCTATCGGCAAGTGGTATGCCAAGTGTTGGAATTCTGCTTCATGTAAAGATATCTTCTTTATTCAGTCAGCCTCATCAGCAGCAGTTTATATCCTCAGATCTTTAAGATAGCAATCAGTCCCATGAAGTCCTGCTTCATCAGGCTTTGAGTAGGGAGAAAACAGAGACACACAAAAACACGCCTGCTCTCTTCAGCTGGTCAAACGATACTGACGCCTTTTCTTTATTTAGGCAGAGAGAGCGAGAAACGAAACTTGGGCAAGCATTGTATAGCAGAAACGAAACTTTGCAGAGACAAAGCTGAGTCCTTACAGCCAATCAGAAGTGTCAGAACCCAAAGAAAGAGAGATAAGGAGAATAGCAAGCAAAGAGGCTTTTGTTTACAAAATGTGTCAGAGGACAGGCAAGACAGAAACCAGATGCATTCCTACATGTCCTCCTTTTTCATTTAAATTTGAGAGAGGGACGGCCAATCATACCCCTGCATGTCATCATATACATCATCACTGTCCTCCTGGACATCGTACCCCTCCTGACTCATGGTACTTTGTTCCGGAGGGTGATACCTCATTGAATACAATTGCCGTCGTGCAAAACTCGATGTCTCCCTTCTACGCAGTGGACATGTGTTACACACAGAAATAAGATTAGGAATACATGTAATGCAAAAATACAAAGGTATAAAGCAGATAATAATAATAAACCCATAAAAGAAAACTTGTCTAAGGACAGATAAATCAGGCAACCAAGAAGTCACCCAATCAAAGAGATTAACATCAGTGCGTACATTGTTAGTAATGCTCTCCTGTAAATTCTGAAGTTCTTTCTCAATAGTATTATTCAGATCCTGGAATTTTACCCGACATCCCTGGTTTAAAAAAGAACCACATGTTAGGATCCTTAATTTGCCATCCATTGCAAATTGAACCACTATCTATAGCAGAATAATCAGGAGTAAACATAGGAAAAACATCATATATATCTTCAATAGTAGTGTTATACAAGGTATAATTAAGCTTATAAGAACTGTTATAACTACCCCATAACCAAAAATAATCATCACAACCCGTATAATTGCCTACACTCTGCAAAACCCTTTTTGCTTGAGTCCAGTACTTCCATTTACTATTCCAGACTCCAGAACTATGACAGCAGAAACAAAGTCCTTTAGTGTATTTCTTGAATGTCATGCTTCGCCAACGGGTGTTGTTAAATTGTTCTGGAGGATTAGAGAAGAGTGTAGACCTATCAAGATGTTGCAAATGTCCAATAACCAACTCAGGTGTGTTGAACAATGCCGGAAGAAAAGCCATTTGAGACACTGCCAGTGGATGCTCATAGTATAACGTTGCATTCTTACCATGAACCTCAAACATATAGTTAGCATGACGAATCCAAAAGTTGGGGTTGCCCCCATGAGGCATTGTTCTTACAGCTGGAAGCACAGTAAGAAAGAAAAGAACAAATGTCAGCACATTTAGTTTACTGGTGAACCACCATCCTGGAGCTGAGTAACCTTCTTCTCTCTCCATGGGCGGATCGCTCGAGCAGGAATCCACACAGGTCCTGAGGTTGTAGAAACCGCTGCGTATCCTCGTCCCCAGGTGATTAGAGGTACAGGACCCTTCCACTCAGGATCGGGTTGCTGCCGATAAACGACCAATGGCTTAGGAAGACACTCCTCGGTCCTGAAATGCAATTCGACTGGAGAGTGTGACCTGTTATGGGGAGCAAGAAGAAAATTAAGAGTATACAGTACTTTAGCAACAGCTGTAGGTATTTCAGCCACAGGAACCCCCTATCTCCCACTTGCTTGTGTAACAAATTTTTGAATGTCAGGTGGGCTCTTTCAACAATCGCCTGTCCAGTCGAGTTATAGGGTATTCCATGGGTTAGCTTAATGTCCCACTGACGGCAAAAGTCCTGAAAGGCAGAAGAAACATATGATGACCCATTGTCTGTCTTAAGGCTTTTAGGTTTACCCATTGCCGCAAACGAACGAATGCAATGTTGTATAACATGTCTGGATGTTTCACCCCGTAAGGGTGTAGCCCATATAAATCCAGAGAAGGTATCAACAGTCACATGTAACTTAGAAAGCGGAGCCAAAGCAGGTACTTGCGTGACATCCATCTGCCATAGCTGATTAGCTTCTGTTCCTCGAGGATTAACAGCATCAAATGGCAGGAATATAGGAGACTTCGTACAGGAAGCACAGGACGACACAATGTCTCTAGCCTGTGACATAGGAATGGAAAATCGTTTATGCAAAACCTTAGCAGATTGATGAAACATTGCATGACTGTCAATGGGGTTGTCAAAGAGAGAAAAAACCTCAGCAGAGTCTCGGAGAGCAGAATCTGCTCGTGCATTGCCCTCCGTCAAATAACCTGGAATCCTTGTGTGAGAGCGTATGTGGGCAATGAAGAATGGGACCGTACGGTTAGTAAGAAAACCTTGAAGCTGTTGGAATAAAGCAAAAAGATCCCTATCCATCGATGGAGACAAATAAGCTTGAGCTAAGGTAAAGACAAGGCGGTAAACATATTGAGTATCCACAATCAGGTTAAAAGGCACATCAGAAAACGTAGAGAAAGCAAGTATGACCGCTGCCAGTTCCGACCGCTGGGCCGATGCTTGAGGTCCTGTAAAAACAACCTCCCATTCCCCAGTAGGACCCTGCCATGTAA
The DNA here is from genome assembly GCA_035047345.1 of Bradypodion ventrale. Classification (NCBI taxonomy): domain Eukaryota; kingdom Metazoa; phylum Chordata; class Lepidosauria; order Squamata; family Chamaeleonidae; genus Bradypodion; species Bradypodion ventrale. The sequence continues at coordinate 49,293,639 of JAWDJE010000003.1, read as the reverse complement.
GGACTCCACGGGAGGGGGAGCCATCCGAGAAAAGAGTAATGGCATGCAAGATAGGTTGCATGCAAAGCGGGGATGACAGGGAGTAAGAAGTGAGATTCAGCAAGGTAAACCGCTTATCCTTGGGGGGGTTAAATTTAACTTGTCCCACAAAGTCCGCCATGGCCACCTGAAATGCCTCAGAATGCTGTAGCAAGGCGGTTAGCTGATCCTGTGAAAAAGGAAAACAAACAAAGTCAACGTCATAGCCAGTCAAATGCTTTGCCCTAGTACGGCATTTGAGGAAAAGATCAGCAATCGCATCAGGTAGGCGATAACAGTTTTTCGAGGGAGTGTGCGCCAAGTGCAGCCATTCCACGATGGCCACCTTCTGAGCGTTGACAGGCGCGAACAAAACCACAGTGGGCAGCCTCGGTGTAGGAAGAAGAGCGCATGCCAGCGCAATGGTGCCTGAGGGCACCCGATCCACAGCGATGGTATGCAGCTTTTCGTTGAGGCGTTGAAGAGCTGTACGCATCTCCGTTGTGCAGGGAATGATGTCCGCTGGAGAAGTGTGTCCAGAAAGAGCAGCAAAGAGTGGTGATAGTTCCTCCGTGCTCAGGGCCAAGAAAGGACGAGCCCAATTTATGTTCCCTAGCAATTGTTGCAATTGTACAAGAGTGAACTGCTCTGGAATAGCTATTGTTGGCAATAGCGGAGTTGAAGCTGTAGCTGAGAGCCTATGTCCCAGATATTGGAATGGATACATCCGCTGCACTTTTTCAGGAGCTATGATCAAGCCCGCTTGTTGCAAAATGTCTGCTAGGTCCTGCAGGTGTTTCTCTGTGACTTGTGGACCATGCAATAAAATGTCATCTGTGTAATGATAGACTTTAACCTCTGGATGGCGTTGCCTGAAAGGTTCCAAAGCCTTGTTCACAAAATGTTGGCATAGAGTCGGCGAGTTGGCCATACCCATAGGCAAGACACACCATTCAAACCGTTGAGTAGGATGTTCATTATTGTATACTGGCAATGTAAATGCAAATTTTTCTCTGTCTTGTGGCGCTAGCAAGATTGTATAAAAACAGTCCTTCAAATCTATAACCATGAGTTGATGATCTTCCTTACATGAAGGAGGCCTCTATAGCATTCTAGAAAGCAATTCTTACTACCCAATTACATGAGTAAGGCATTAAATTTCTTCTTCTCCCACTAGATGTAAAGTGAAAGAGGCATTCAATAACTTAAACCAGCATAGCATGGTAAACCAATACAGTACAAATCTCATTAGCATGAGCAGGTAGACAATTTCTTAAAAAGGCTGTCAGGTTTTATAATTCTTCTTTAAAATCCACACAAACTTTGGCAAGTTGAAATTAAGCCATAAATTAAGTCTCACTGACTTCACAAGACAATCCCACACAACCCCCCCTTATCAGCTTTTCAGGCAGACACACATTCCTTCATACTCCAGCCACACCCATCTGCAGTAAGGCAGGCCGAGGAGGTAGGAAGGCACAAAGACTTCTCCAGAAGTTGCAAGTAATTTTCACACAGAAGAAAATCACAGGGAAGTCCAAGTTGCTTTCCCTGCAATCTTGATGCTTGAAACGTGGGACAGCTCACTCTGTATCTCTTTGTTTGTGGGTTGGGCAGTTCAAAATCAGCAAAAAACTGTATGTCTTCTTCCTCCTTGTATTTTTGCCACAGCCTGCTATCCATACAGGAAATATTCACCCCCCTCTTTCTCTGTATTTCTTTCATCTCCAGCATATGATTCTCAACCTTATGAAAACCTGCATCTGTTAGTTTGTACTTGCACCCCTTTTTTGTCTTGGGTTTTGTGCGTTCCTCCTTTGGGCCATCCTTCCATTTCTGCAGGATCTTCCTGCCCAAACGTGAGGTATCAAATTTACTACTCAGCTTCTCCTGCTTTTGTGATGAGGGTTGATTCACGGGGGGGCTGAGACCCCCTAAGCTGCTCTTTGAAACACAGTCCTTGCTTTCTGCCACTCTGCATGCATCAACAACTTCAATCTGTGATGAGTTCCCCGCCATTTGTTCCCCATCAGCCGGCACTTGCTGTTTTTTATGCTCGGCTGGCAATATTGCAGCAGAGAACAGGTCTTTTGTAGGGCTAAAAGGACTTGATTGTTGCAAGGCAGGACATAATGTCCCATCTCCATGTCCACCTCCACCCCCATCAGGAGGCTGTTGTTTCTCATATGATGGAGGGGCAGTTGCCATGCCCCCCCCTTTTTCTGAAGGCAAAAGCTGTGTGAGGGGGCCATCAAGTCTTTGAGACAATAAATTATTTTTTGGAGTAAGCCTTTGAAGGCAGCCTCTCACTTCCTCCCAAGTAAATAATATTGATCTAGAAATCCCTTTATGCTTCTGCAATTCATTCCCGATCTGTTTCCACTCTTTTAAGTCCAGACCTTCATATTTAAACCAAGGACAGAATTTTGCTATCGCTTTAGCTAGCTTTCGTATCTCCTGCTCATCAACTTTTCGCCCATTGTCATGCAAAAGATCTGAGATATCTCTACAAAGTTCATGCATTTGCGAAGAAAATATGCACCCCATAATTAAAAAAATTATATTTTTCTCATTCCTTTTTTCACTCACCCTGTGTGGGATCCAATGTAGAATTGGATGAATCGAGCTCGATTTATGACCTTCCCGGTCGTGAGTGAGTGAGACCTTCCCGGTCGATGAGGTGTTAATTAGGTGTTAATTGTTGAAGCAGAGTTCAAAGCATTCCTTTGAATTTCATTCAATTGGCCTCACGACGGGGCGCCAGTTGTTGGAATTCTGCTTCATGTAAAGATATCTTCTTTATTCAGTCAGCCTCATCAGCAGCAGTTTATATCCTCAGATCTTTAAGATAGCAATCAGTCCCATGAAGTCCTGCTTCATCAGGCTTTGAGTAGGGAGAAAACAGAGACACACAAAAACACGCCTGCTCTCTTCAGCTGGTCAAACGATACTGACGCCTTTTCTTTATTTAGGCAGAGAGAGCGAGAAACGAAACTTGGGCAAGCATTGTATAGCAGAAACGAAACTTTGCAGAGACAAAGCTGAGTCCTTACAGCCAATCAGAAGTGTCAGAACCCAAAGAAAGAGAGATAAGGAGAATAGCAAGCAAAGAGGCTTTTGTTTACAAAATGTGTCAGAGGACAGGCAAGACAGAAACCAGATGCATTCCTACAGCCAAGCATCCGGTGAATCCCTCCAAGGCAATTGGAAGCGAGTCACCAAGCTGCATCAACTGCTGAACCTGCTCTTTGGTAAACGGGACCATGATCTTTGCTAAATCGTGCCCTGAGATGTCCCTAGCTCTCAGCCTTCCGTGGTAAACCACCGCTGAGACCAATTCTTGGGGAGGAACAATGTTTCGGGAAGAGGTGTTCGGCAAGTACACCCATTCCACGATACTCGCCCCTTTCTCGGAGTCTACTCCTAGAGCTCCGGTGAACATGAATCCTGCCCGAACTATGTACAAGTTCAGGATCGGGGCATATGGCCCCTGAGCAATCGTGTCCACCCACCTTTGGCTGAGAATTTGGTTGACCTTCTCGAGGGCCAAGCGTGCCTCTCGAGGAATTTGTATCCGGTCTGCCGGCTGCTTACCTAATGTGAGCAGCGAGAAGAGCGGTTTCAAAAGATCCGTATCCAATCTGAAATACGGTCTGGCCCAATTAATGTTACCTAAAACCTGCTGCAATTCTACCAGGGTGACTGAGTCATTTAAGTTGATTTGGGGCAAAACTGGTGCTGCGAAAGAGCGGAGAAGCCGATGACCCAAGTAAGAGAAGGGCTCGGTTCTCTGCACTTTCTCTGGGGCAATGAGTAACCCTCTCTCCCCCAGGCTGGCCTGGAGGTCTTTAAACATTTCACTGCCGAGTTGCGGCACTGCGACCAAGATATCATCCATGAAATGGCATACTAAAGCTGTGGGATGAAGGTGTCGAAACTTTGCCAGTGCATTGTGAACATAAATTTGGCACAGGGTGGGCGAATTGAGCATCCCCTGTGGCAAAAATTTCCACGCGTAACGCTGCGTGGGCTCACTGTGGTTCACAACCGGCACCGCAAAGGCGAACCTTTCCCTCTCCCTGGGGTCTAAGGGAATGGTGTAAAAGCAATCCTTGAGATCTACAACTAGGATCTCCCACCCCCCGGGAATCATATTCGGATTTGGGATGCCGCATTGAAGTGGACCCATTGGCTGTATACATTTATTGATCTCTCTGAGATCGTGGAGGAGTCGCCAGTTCCCCGACTTCTTTTTGAACACAAAAATAGGTGAATTCCAGGGACTAGTGGACTGCTCTATATGTCCTGCGTCTAGCTGTTCTTTAACCAGTTGCTTTAGGGCGACTAATTTCTCTCCCACTACCGGCCCGGCCATTGTTCCACCCAGACCGGCGTATTGGTGAGCCATTTAAGTGGCAACGCCATTACCCGAAGGTAAGAGTGGCACTGTACTGCTGCAAAATGTCTCGCCCCCAAAGGTTGATGTGCACGTCCAGAATGTGCGGCCGAATGACCACTGTGCCGTCAGCCTTTGGAATCGTGACTTCCACCCACTCCCGGCTCCTAAACACTTCTTGGATGCCGCCTACCCCCCACACATCGGAGACCGGCTCAATGGCCCACTCCCGTGGCCACTGGCTTCGGCTGACCACGCTGACGTCACCTCCGGTATCTAACAACCCTGAAAATGATCTTTTATTCAAAAATACCTCAATAACTGGTCACTGTTTCCACTCTATGTTGGTCTCCACTGTCGCTAAGACCTGGTATCCTTGCACTGCCTCACTTGCGCTCGAGCGGTCTTCTGACCCGGACTCTGAGCTGTCCCTGAGCCTTCCCTGGCTATCTGCTGGCGAGTGACAAGGAACCATAATCAGTTGCGCTAATGTGTCTCCTTTGTGAATTGTCTGGGGTAGGTGCGTCCAAAGCTGAACTTGGAGAACGCCTGAAAAATTGGAGTCAATGACTCCTGGAATTACAAGGATTCCGCGTGCTCCTGCTACACTGTGAGGCAAAACTAAACCTATGAAGCCCTTGGGCAGGGGTCCCATGTACTGGGAATCCACCAGATAGACTGTGCCTGGCAGGTCGCATGTAACCTCTGCCTGGCAAGTCAATTCTAGCCCTGTACTACCCTTGGGGCTGGCCTGTGCCTTCGCAATGCTTGGAATGTGCTCGGAATCTAATCTAGCTCTGACTCGCCCAGAGCAAGGGAAGCCTCTGTTTGGACCGGGGCCAGAGATGTGCCCGCGTTCCGGTTTCCCGAATTCAGACAGTATCTGGACCAATGGTAGCCTTTCTTACACCTCGGACACGGGGTGGTTGGAGCCTTGGAACGGCCGGAATTTTGTCCGCCTCCCTTGGATCGGCACTCCCTAGCGAAGTGACCGACCTTGCCACAATTGTGACATGCTCCTTGGTTTCTGCTCTTGGGTTTCCTACCCCCTTGCACCGCTGCTGCCAGCAGACCCATTCTGTAGGATTCTGTGCCAACGTCGGCGCAAGCTCTAATCATGTCCGTGAGAGTCAAGTCGGGATGATTACCCAGTGACTGCAAGATTTTACGGCAGTCTAAATTGGCATTGTCCTTGGCCAATTTCATCATGAGCTCTTGTTGGGCATGCTCATTATCGATCTGCCTACTGATCACTTCCTCTAAGCGATTGACAAAGTCCATGTAAGACTCCTGGGCTCCCTGTTTGACTGCGGTGTAATTTTTGGCCGCTTTGCCAGTTGCTGGAACCTTGAGAAAAGCCCTGAAGGCAGCCTCGGCTGACATTTGAAGAGTGGCAAGTGGCAAGTTGGTCTGTGCATCGATGGATTCGAAGGCACCTGAACCATATAACTGGTCAGGAAGTACTGCGCCTCCCATCCTGGCAGCCCTTGTCTGAGCCTCGAGGCGATACTCGCTGTCCCATAGCAAATACTGGCTGGGGTTGAGCATCATCCGCATGACGGCTTTCCAGTCGTGTGGGATGAACATGGTATTCTCGCACACTTGCTGAAGCGTGCCCCTAGTGAAGCGACTCTGTAGTCCTGTCTCTGTAATGGCCTTCCGTATAGCCATGAGGAGCTTATATGGGACTGGTGAATGAACTACCTGCTGCTGCCCTGTGAGGGCATCCATTTCCAAGCGAATTGGACAAATCTGACTAAGCTCAGCTAGTTCTTCTGCTGGCAAATCCCCCTTCTTGATCTCTTCCTCAACTGTGCGCTGAAGGGCACTCTTAATTTGGGAACCTGTAGCTGTCAGAGAAGCGCCTGCGCTTCCCATTCCATGCATTCCGTCGGTGACGTCTGCAGCTGTCACCGAGGGAAAGCTCCCTACACTACTCTGCTTAAACTGTAATGACGGATAGAGCGCCGTGGGCGCCGATGGCTCTACTGACACTGGGGGTTCTTTGGCCTCTACCCGGACTGGATCTACCTCCGCTAAGAGCTTCGTACATTTACTCCATGTGCGAATTATGCCCTCTGGAGCTTTCGGGGGTTGCTGAATGCAGTCTCCTATCTGATCCCAGAGCTGAAGGGATAACGTACCTACTTCTGGGTAAAGCAGGCAGTGTTCCCTCAAGAACACCAAAAGTCTCGCTAGCTCTCCACTGTGAAAGCGTGTCTGATATACCCTGGCCAGGATTTTGAATTCTTCCTCATGAATTCTTTGGCTAGCGGACGGACGTTGCCGCTGAGGACAAGTCCCCATATTACCTGCGGGATCCTCTGAAGTTTCCTCCTCGGGACGGGTCGACGCGTCTGTAGTTCAGGCAATAGGTTTTGCGTGACGAGTGTCTGGGTGGAGCTCGGAGCGTGGCCTGCTACCACGGGCCCTCGGTGGCCTCTGCGCTGTCAGGGGTTCACCACTGACCCTGAGTGGAACGCGTTTTTCCGTTACTGCAAGCCTGCCGCGAAAGTCGGGAGCAAGCTGTAGGATGCCTCTCTGTAATGCCTCGTCGCTGGGCCGTCTCTCCGATCGGCTGGCTTACCGACTGGACTGCCGCGCTGTCCTCCGGGATGATCGGACGCAGTTCTAGCGTAGAACCGGACCATGTGATCGCTTACTCTCGAGTAGATCACGTAGGGGTCACCAGATGTAGAATCGGGGCCGCTAGGACAGCCGTTGGGTCCCGGAGGAGACTGATCAAGTAACGACACGAGGCAATATGGAGCGAGATCAGATCAGTGGTTTATTGAGGAAAAAGCATCATCATATATAGATCAGAAGGCAATGCAGGAAAGAATCGTCATCTGACAGAAAATCACATCACCCATTTACTCGGGTTAATGGGGAATCTCTCTTGGGGGAAGTTAATTAACTCGGGCAAACACTGACAGGGGAAAACCATTGTTCAAGGCTTACACCAGAGTAAATATGGCTTCTATTTGCACCAAGGATTAGTCTTAACTGTGAGTGAGTGATTGCCTAATATGTAACGGAGGTTAGCGATCTGCTCTCTCAGTGGAATCGCCGGTCAGGTCAGATGTGGGTGAATCAACCCTATGATTATTAATCCACCCCCCCACCCCCCGATTTCCATACTGGCAAGGGCCAGTTGCCAGGAGTTTGCTCGACTGGTTTAACCTCTGCCAAGGTTTTATGCCAATTGGGCATGCGGAATCCGCACTGGTTAACGTAGAGTTCTCTGTTATAAGACTGCCAAAAGCAGTTCTGTTGATAGTAGAGCCACTGTGGCCTAGAGGTTGTAATTTTACCTTGTAAGCAGGAGGTTGTTGGTTCAAATCCCCAGAGGGGAGTTGAAATTAGAAGGCGAATGGGAACATATATAATTTTTTAGGGTTAGACACACTAATCAATCCCTGTCTAGCACCCTTTTAGGGAAGCCAGCATGCCCCTGCTTGAGGCTCATCTTAAAGCTTTTTTCAGACCTTTACTGCTTCTATTTAGGTGAATGTTTGGGCCCATAAAAGCAAAGGCACCCTTTCCCCTCTCCCCTGTTGCATTGAAAGGAGCAGAAATGACACTGTGCTTCTCAAGAATTAGGGAAACTTAAATAGGATGCTACTCTTACATCAACTAGGAGTAAAAATTAAATCAGTAAAGCTCAGGGAAACTTACTCAAGCAAACCTGGAGTGAAACAGCCAAATGTTTGCCATTCAAATTAGCAGTTATATTTGCTCTCACAATTATAGCAGTTTGCAGTCAGTGGTATGGAAATTCACTTACCATTAATTAAATTGCTTTTGAGAATGGCTCATGGAGTTCCAAAGTCTTTGAAAAAGACTGGTTTCACAGGGCCTAGATCTCTGCTAAAAAAAAAATCAATGTTAATTCTTCCTGGCAAGTGGGAAATGGAAGAAAATATAAAGCTTTCATTTCTAGTAAAAGCAGTATTGGTGAAGATTTTGGCACATCTACTTTCCCTCCTACAAATTATATCGCCTTCCTTAAAGGAGCAAAATGGTAAAAAGTAAGACAGAGTTTTCCTTATGCTGCCAGAAAAAAAGTTATCCTATTCTAGAGCTGCAAAGGTGTTTATGATGTTATTTATTATTTTATTTAAGACACTTCAAGGGTTCTCAAAAGATGAGATAGAAATAAATCAAGGGTGGTACCAATAAGAACAGGGATTCTCAACCTGTGGCCCATGAGCCGGATGCTGCTCATGGCGCCATTTCATGTGGACCTCCACTGCCTCCACCACACCAGGAAGTGCTGTGTGATGGAGGAAGGGCAAAATGGCCATCTGGCCCCTGAAGATGTATGAGGGAGTGTGACCTGGCCCCCAGCTTTAAAAGGTTGAGAACTCCTGAATGGGATTATAAGAGGAAGCTTTTGGTCAATGTTCTTTCTGAGCAAAATATCACATCTTGAACAATGCTTTTTTGGCTAAATATCATGTGACCCGCTCCACGTGGGGCAATGACCTTGATCTGCATGGGAGAGCATATGTGGATTGGCACGGGAAGCAGGGCATGCACTTGGGAGAGCTGGTGCCATTTGTGAACTCGGCAGGAGGAGGCATGCCTCCAGATATTATGGTCATCCACCTGGGTGGCAATGATTTGTGCCTCATTAAGAGCATTGAACTGAGCACGTCTGTGAAAAGGAACCTGTCCCTCATGAAGTGCTGGTGGCCTGGCCTCTGCTTAGTATGGCCGGAGATCCTGCCCCATTTTACTTGGCGCTGCACTGGAGACCCACACAGAAGTGACAAGGTGTGCCACAGCATGAACAATGCCATGGCTAAGTTTATGGCTGAAGGATTCGGCACAGTTATTGAGCATCCCACAATTAAAATTGAATTTCCTGGCCTTTACAGGCAGGATGGAGTACATTTATCGGAGGACGGTTTACAAAAATTCCTCAATGACCTGCGATGGGGCATCGAGGCCAAATTAGCAGCTTGAGGTGGGGGCATCTGTCCGTAAACGAACATCCTTGGTGGTGGTAGTGGGGTAAATGGTAATCAAAACTATGTTAATTGAGCATACAAAATGGGGCTTCCTGACCATAACAAGACAGAGGAACTGTCGTGTGAAGAAACCTTAATTACAAGGGAACAGGCTTGTTAGCCTGAAGGAAATTGTGATCTAAGAGGTATGGAGTGAGACATCATCACTCCATACAAGATCATAATCAATAATCTGGATATGGGTAGATAAATCCATAAGTTAATACCATTTATCCATTAGAATGCCCCATTGCAGGTCATGTTAATATTGTATTGTTATATTTATTAATAAAGTAGCCCATGTTTTGACCGACAGATGGTTGTCGTCTGCTACCTGGGGTGGATTGGGTGGCAAATGCAGTCCCATTTTGGCAACTGAAGGCAGATCAGAGAGGAAGGTTCTCTAACATTCAGGCCATCAGTCAGGGGTGTGCTGGGCACCATGGGAGAGTGCTGGACAGGGGCGGTGACCAAGTGACAGGGGAGAAGGCTGCCCCTGGAAACCTCTTGGTCACTGCCCCTTGCTTGCTCTGCCTGGCACATGGCACTTTAGAATAAACCATTGCTCCTATCTGAAGGAGGGAGCTTGGAGCAATGACTTAATCTAATGTGTTGGGCGTTGGGCGGAACAAGAGAGGGGCAGCAAACAAGGGACGGGGGAGAAGGCTGCCCCTGAGAACTGCTTGGTCACCAACCCTCGCTTTCTTCTCCCAGTGCACGGCACTTTAGAATAAGCCATTACTACAAGCTGAAGGAGGGAGCTTGTAGCAATGGCTTAATCTAAAGTGCAGCACGCACTAGATAAAAATAATTTTTAAAAATGTTTGTGCCCCAGGGCACCAGAGGCGAGGGCACACCAGGATGAATCCCCCTGTCCCGGTGGCCCAGCCCATGCTTGCCTTCAGTAGGTTTTGTCTCAGAGAGTATGTTAGGTTCAAATGAGAAGTAGCCACTTGAGGTCTTTGGCATTTCTGCAAATATATGTGTCATCAGTGTTGTTAATCTGTTCCTGTTTGCAATGTGCTTGGTTTCCCAACCATAGCTGTCTGCTTCTCATCTACTCTTAAGTGCTCTAAATTACAGACATACAGAAAAAGGATTCAGAAATAAGATATGCTTAGAGGATTTTCAATACACTTCACAATGAAATCCCAGTGATTCTAGAAGATGTAAATTATATCTTCACTGATCATCCTGTAATTTATGTAATACATACAGCTATTTCAAAATGTGCCAAAGTTATTTTGATGAATACACTTTTTAATCCTACTAGAAATGTCACATCTCTATTACATTTAAAGCCAACTCTTACTCTCTTCACTTCCCCAGTGCTATCCAATAGCACATGTGTTCAGTGTGTGAATCCATTTTTCCCCCAAGCCAGCTTTGGATAATTACTAGTAGCACAATTATGTTTACAAAGAGATTGGTAAGGTATCAAAGTACAAAACATGAAGATCTGAAGAAAAACTAGTACCATTCTAACTCCAAATCAGATAAAAAGGGGTCATGGTAGGCTACAGATTTTATAATGCTGGCTTGACAGATGTATGCCTTACCATCAATAAATTTAGTACACTGAATAACCAGCTGCCATATTTACAACACATGTATGACAATACCAGCTGCTGAGACACTGTTTTAAATTGAAAGGCTTAAAGATAGGGAAACTGTAATTCTTTGATCTTTGGATCAGTATCCTAGGCCTCAGAAAAAAATGGATCTCTCTGTGCCCTGCACACAACTTAGAGGAGTGATGGCCCACCTTGACACTCCAGGTGTTCTTGGACTTCAATTATCAGAAGCCAAAGTCAGCACTCCTGCTGATCAGAGCTTCTGGGAATTGGAGTCCAAGGTTGGCCATCACTGCCTTAGAGCAATGCCCCTTTCCGGCCCCCATGGAAATCCATGAAATCTTGCCTCTCTAATGTTAGACCTCCAATTTTCATCAAGGAGTGCACTAAGAAGTATCCATTGAGCAACTCAGAAGAGGATTCTAGATGTGGGTGGGTGAATATTTTTTCAGGATGGGAAACAATGTCATATATACACACAGCCAGGAATTTGAAGATGGACAACCTGCTAACTCAGGGTGGGCAATGGCCCTGCTCCCAGCCCTCCCTTTTTATTTCAAAAAAAATAAAGGAACATCCACGGAAAACATGCAACCAACATATTTCTAGTTTTCTTCCTCAGACTGCCTAACTGAAGGAAATGATTTGGAAGTTGGAAGATAGCTTTCTAGTCTGCACTCTGTGAAATAGTCATGGCAACATTCTTTCTCCTGAGACTTTTAAGATGTGTGCTGTCTCTCGATTGTATGTTACATTAATATTTTGTCACATTCACGCTTGTTGAAAAACAGCCATGATAATTGGTTTGTACTGTAGTTACTTGATGAAATAAGGAGTCAGGTTCTGGGATTTGTGAATGGTAGTGAGCACACGAGAGTATCCTGTAGATCAGCGTTTCTAAACTATGTTCTGCGGAACATTGGTGGACTTCAATTCACAGAAGCCTAAATCAGTACATTGGCTGATCAGTGCTATGGGGAATTAACTTAGGCTTCTCGGAATTGAAGTAAAAAACCAAAGGTTGGGAAATACTGCTGTAGATCAGGGGTTCCCAAACTATGGCCCATGGACCAGACCCGGCCCACGGCACCATTTCATGTTGCCTGCTGCTGCCACACTCGGAAGTGGAAGTGGACACATTTATGTCAGCCATAAATGTGCCCATGCCTGTCATAAACGTGGTTACATCAGCAGTAAATTCACCCACAGCTGTTGTAAACATGGAAGTGGGTGCATTTACTTCTGCTTCTGGGGGTCATGGTCCAGCCCACTCAGCTGTCCAGAGGGTGGGCAGGCCTGCAGTGTAAAAAGGTTGGGAACCCCTGCTGTAGAGCATCTTGACAGCTGCTACTGGTGGTGTCAATATTCAGGCTGCCTTTTGCAAGTAAAATTTGACGTCCTTTTTCCTGTTGGTAATGTGAGCACAATATTGTGCAGCAATATCAGGCCATTTCCTGGCATTTTGAATTGTGGATAAAGAAGCACAGTGTCCCACATTCTTAAGCCAGAGTATTTGTGAAGAACTGAATTTCACATCATTGGGCAAAAAGGTATGGCATTGAGTATGCAAACTGGGGGTGTGGGAACTGTAATTCCCAAATGGTATTTGGATAAATCTTGCTTGCTTTTTAGTCTACAATTCCCAGAAGTCCCTTACTTCTGGCAAGAGCTTGTCTAAACACTGTGTGAGAGAAAGACAGACAGAAAATACTGGAGAGAGGCATGGAAGGCTTAATCTTTGGTTCATCTTCAGTCAGTGACCACAAAGCAAAGCCTGACGTCATGGGTGGGTTCTCATTGGCTCTTCTACCTCTCACTGCTCAAGGGATCATATTGCAGTTTTGAGTATATTGAGAACAACAGGTGTGGAGCAGAGCAACAAATTAAACCAAGTTAACACTTTACACTAAGGGACTGCAGTGACTTAGTGGTTAAGATGCTGAACTTGATGACTGGAAGGTTGGCAGGTCAGCAGTTCAAGACCTGAGTGCTGCACAATAGAGTGAGCTCCTGTCTCCGTCCCAGCTTCTGCCAACCTAGCAGTTTGAAAGTAAGAAATTGCAAGCGGATAAATAGGTACTGCTTCAGTGGGAAGATAACAGCATTCTAGTCATGCCTGTCAGACAGAGTTGGCTCTTTGGCTGTAAACAGATATGAGCACTGCACCCTAGAGTCAGTTACAACTGGCTTTTGAGCAAGGATTACCTTTACCTAACACATATCAGAGAATAAACAAAGCAAAAAAGACAAAAGATGCTGTACTCCCTTAAATACTAACTCTTGTATTTTAATGTTAGCTTAATGGTATTCCTGATAGTTTGTAGCCCATCTTTGTGTGGGATGTTGGTGTAGAGCACTTCTACATCCATTGTGGCTTATATGGTGTTGTCTGGAAAGTCATGTGTGTATTGAAGTTTTCTAAGAAAGTCTGTACATAGCTAGGTACTTTGTTGGCATATTGCTTGAGAATGGAGTCTACATATCCAGATATCCCAACAGTGATGGTATTAATGCTTGGAACAATGGGTCTCCCAGTGTTTCCAGGTTTGTGTATTTTAGGTAGCAGGTAAAAGGTTATGATGCTGTTCTGGTCTGTTAGTCAAGATTTGGTCACCTATATTTCCAGGAACAGTTCTTAGAAGGTTTTATAATTTTCTTTGATATTTGGCAGTTTACCTAGCACTTTACACTACCTCTGAGTTTTCATGTTTCTTAACTCAGTTGACCTTTGCAAATTAAGGATTTAACACTTGACATAATTTCTTAGTACAAGCTAATCAAATGTGGTTCCGTCTCCTCTCTTAAGGGTCTGGTTCTTTTGTTGTGAAACAGATGACTAGTTTTTTAGCAGACTTTAAAAAAGAAGACCCATGGTATTAAGGGTTCCTTTAATAAGTGCTGACAGTATTTACGACACATATAACTTCTCCTTTTCAAAGAGCTGATATAATATCATAGAAAGGTTGTGTAGTATTTGTGTGGCATGGGGGTCACATACAACTTTGAGCTCTTGGCAAAACAGTTCTGCAAACATGACCTGGAACAGAATCTTGCTGCATGAAGTCAGAGACAGGGAGGGAGCAGGCCTTTTTTTCTTGACAGTTGCAAACTCAGATCTCACCCTTTCCTTCCCCTGTCTTGTACTCAAGTGGGTGAGTGTGGAAAATGTTTGACACAAGTAAACAAACTGCAGGTGACCGTTTAAATAAATAAGCAACTCATTCATAAGTGGCAATTCTTTCAGGCAATTCTTTCATGGATACAGATCCAATCCTGTCTCCACATTAACCCCTGCCCCCCAGCAATATTCCACACAGCAAATTCCACTCCTTCAGTTTCCATGGGAGGAATACTCCCAGAGGGAACTCCATGACCCACAATTCTTTTTCTAGGATTACCTCATCAGTCTGTAACTTTGCTCTTTCCATACCTGCATTTCTGAGCACAAGAACAGACTGCAGGAGCAAAGGTTGGCAGGACTTAATGCTTTCACATAACAGTGTTTTCTGAAAACCCACCGGATTTATGTACTCTCGTGGTGTGGAGCTGATATTCTAATGTAAGAAGAAAGGGAACTTGTGATAGTTGAAGCACAAGAAAAGCATCTTTAAAAGATCTTACTGGCCTTGTTTAAAAAAAAACAACATCTGAAGGGTGTTCCAAGATGGCGTAGGGGAAGGAAGCATGATTTAGTGTGGCTACATAGGAGGACCACTTTTAGTGGGTTAAAGTGACTTTTACTAATAAAAGATCTGAAGAACTTGGTGATATTCACGAAGGAGGGAATCTCCGAGTGGATTGAGTCAAAGAATAATAGTGGCAGCAGGTTGATAGCCTTTGCTAGATTCTCCACAGTGAACTCCAGCTGAGCGGCGGATGGCTGTGTGATGGATCTGTTGTCTGGCACTGACTTTTCTTTGGAGTGTGCTGAGAAAGAAATGCTGTTGCAGTGAGTTAAGAAAAGTATGAGAGACGGATGGAGGAGGGAGTGCAAATGAATCGGCAAGCTTGAAGTTTCAATTCCAGTTAATTGCGGCAAAGTGGAGTGTGGTGTTAACATTGGAGTTGAAGGGGAAATCGTGAGTGGCACAAGAGCGGGGCAGGAACGGTGAGGATTTGGAGAGGGAGTGAAGGAGAGCTCAGCTGAAGAATGTGAACATTTTACCCACCGGAGCATTGTGAAAATAGCCCAGGCAGAGCTGAGCCGGATCGGCACGGAGCGGAGAGTATACCTTTCGAGATCAAATGGCTCTAAGTATTGTCACTTTGCCTTCTTCTGTTTGAATGACAAAAAGTATTGACACATTGTTTTTCCTTTCTCCTTTGATACTTTGTGTTTTGAAGACTGCCTTTTTGTCTTTCACCGCTGAAGTGTTTTACAGCAACCACTTTCATTCATGAGACAGAAAAGAAAGAGGAGTCCGAACGTTGTTTCTGTGGGCTTTGAACAGTGATTTTCAAAACCTACCTTGCCATCTCGTCTCTGTCTCTTAACTTTTTGACATGACTTTTATCAAGACTGGACTGTACAAATTGACTTAAATCGAACTAATTTGGGCTAATTGAGCTAACTGGGACAATTGAAGATATTGGAATCAAGCGATATTAATCATCTAGACAATTGGACTTGCGCTTTGTGTTCTGTGTATATATATATATATATATATATATATATATATATATATATATATATATATATATATATATATATATATATATATATATATATATATATATATATATATATATATATATATATATCTTAACCTATAAATCCAAGTGTTCACCGTTGGAACTGGCTATAGGTTGCTATGTGTCGCCCTACTGACCCGCACCCACCCTTCGTGCGCACGGCCAAATTGCCTACGCAGGTCAACGAAGGATTTAAAAATCTGGCACGGGGGCCTCGGCCCCACAAACGGCAAGAAAGGGAAAGAACTTCACTTCCCAACATTCCTTGCGCCGCGCCGCGCCAGAGCCAGAGCCAATCAGGCTGAGAGGCTCTCGCACGGGGCAGCGTTCAGAATCGCGCCGCAGCCAATCAAAACAAAACCATTTTAAAAAAACGCAGCACAAACAGAAAGCACCAACCCATTACTACAAGCCCCAGCGTCCTGCACGCCATGAGCACGCAGAACGCTGAGGAAAACGGCACCCGAAAAATTAAAAAGAAAAACAACTCACCACATCACAGCCAAACACACACCAGCCGGCTTTCTTTCCCTCAACCACGGCGCCTGGAGTTTCCCCTTTAATATCAGTGGGTGGGGGTTGTGACCCCCCTCTCTGCTGGCTTTTCTAGGGTTGGGAGGTTTGTGGGGAGAAAAGGGAAATGTTTCCCAAACCCTTCTGGACTCTGGACACCAGGGAGAGAGGATCGATTCCCACCCCCCTCCTTAAAAAAACTCCGTCTTTTCTACTCTTTAAAAACAGAGTTGTTTTAAGGAGGGGGGTGGGAATCGATCCCCTCTCCCTGGTGTCCAGAGTCCAGAAGAGTTTGGGAAAAATTCCCCTTTTCTCCCCACAAACCTCGCAACCCTAGAAAAGCCAGCGGAGAGGGGGGTCGCAAGCCCCACCCACTGATATTAAAGGGGAAACCCCGATCTACTTTCACAACTCCACACAAACAAAGCACCATAAAACAATAAAGCCCCCCTCCCTACCACCTACCCCACCCTTCCTAACCCCAACGACCATGCCCCCTCCCCACCACCTAACCCACCCTTCCTAACCCCCAATGACCAGGCCCCCCTCGCCAACACGGGCCGGCAGCGTACATATTCCAACAAGTCTGCCTTGCGAAAAAAAACCCAACACATGCTATTTCAATGGGCCACCCAGCCACCGAGGCCGGCCCACAGAAATAACCACACCAAACACATAAAATTTACACAGAAAATCTCCAACAAACACACAAAAAAAACAAGGAAAAACACAAACCCCCACCCCCCACAAATCACACCAAAACCACCCATTACATATCGGAAATCACACCTTACCAAGACAGATCCAGCCACACCGAGAAAAAGAATTGAAATGGAAAAAGAACAGGAAGAAAACACAGGAGAGGACAAACATTACGCAACAGCACCACCAAGTGGCCACAGGAAAAATGACACTCAATGAATTCGAATTACACTTACACATTTTTAAAAAAATCTTATCCAAAGTACACCTATCACCAAAAAAATATATATTTTTAAAAATGCAATTATTGGGAAAAAATATATATCAACCTTTCAACTTTTAAAAACCCAAATTTATTTATAACAGTTTAAAAAACTACCAATGTATAAAAAATATTTTTAAAAAATAACATAACTCATTTAAACACACATACAACAAAAATCATCCAACACCATTTCTCATATTTTTTAAAAAACAAAACCCCCAAAAAAGCCCGGCAACGCCGGGCAACCCTTGCTAGTATATATACATATATATATATCTTCTATCTCTTTAACTTCATTAGCATGTAACTAGAAGACATTGAGGGAGTAAGAATATTTGTCCTTGAGAGTGCCTCTAAAAAATTTTTTTATCTCTCTCTTTTCCCCTCCTCTCTCAATCTTTGTTACTGCAGTGCAAAGCACTGGGTTTTTTCTCTCTTCTCTTATAGACTTTTAAAGGTCATAGATAAGATAAGGTGCTGTAGCCTTGGACTGTTCAGCTGTGTAATGTGATCTGAGAAAAGCAAACTTGACCAGTTAACAGTATTAGCTGAAAGAATATCTCATACATTGGACAGAAGTAAATTAAATATAAAAATACATTGAAATACAAATAAGGTTGAATGAGTCCGAAGGGGAAGTTGTCTAAACAAGAACGAGAGATAGATCCAATTTGGATAAGAACAGGACGTTTGGAAAGTGCAGATCTGAATGAGAGAAGGAAATCTTTAAAACAAGAACTAGAGGAAATACAGGATCTGGAAAATCTGAAAGCAAAACTGAAAAAGAACAGAACACAATATCAATTAGAGCAGCAACAACAGGGGAAAGATCTAGATCTAACATTACAAGCCTTACAACAAGAAGATATGAATCAAAAAGAGCAGAAAGTTTTGGTTGAGGCTATAACAGATATACAATCACAAGGAGCAAGAAAAAAGGAAAAGGTAATAAACTTAACAGAGGAAGAATATATAGCTACATTTCAAAGTGAAATGGAAGGCACAGGGGCAGACCAGGATGATGATGAACGGACTAATCTAGAGATGGGATTAGATAGACTGGAAGGTTTCTTAGAAACAAAATTTCAGGCCATGGAACTGCAAAGGATTAGAGACAACCAAGAGTTTTTGAAATTACAGCAGGATAGTTTGGAAAAGTTTCAACAGAAGATGATGTCAATGGTAGAAGGAATAGTGGAAGCAACGAAGGCTCAGACAGCAGACTTAGTGAAAGAGATGGGAGAGTTAAAAGAGGGAATGAACATGAATGTAAAAGAGGTTGAGAGCTTAACAAAAAGAGTGGATGAAGTGCAAGAAAGGGTAAAAGAGAAGGAAACAAAATTAGACAAACATGAAATGAGATTAGTATATATTGAGAGTCAGATAAGAAGGCAGAACGTGATAGTGAGGAATGTTATGGAAAGAACTCCGGACAACTTAAAAACAAGAATTTTAGCTTGGCTTAATGATTTAAAAATGGGAAGGAATTTCACATATGAGGATGTTGTTTGTGTCCATAGACTGGGAGCAAGAAAGAAGCTTTTGACTCTGCATGTGCTCTTAAGCAGAGCTGCTGCTGAGGAGAGCCAAACAAAGGAAGTGAGCACTGGTAAGTTTTGCAGTTGGAGTAGAGCTGCTTTAGAAGCCTCCACTAATTTAAATTGATAATTTCAACTGCTGAGAGCCACCTCTGTTCAAACAGAGGAAGCAGTTTGAAGCTTCCAGAAGCAGGGGGGGGGCAGAGCCACACCAGGCCCTTCCCTGAACTGTGACTCATAGGGGCAGAGCCACACTAGCCTTTAAAAAGCTCTGAGCTCTTTCAGGGTCAGCCCTTTTGACTCTGCATGTGCTCTTAAGCAGAGCTGCTGCTGAGGAGAGCCAAACAAAGGAAGTGAGCACTGGTAAGTTTTGCAGTTGGAGTAGAGCTGCTTTAGAGGCCTCCACTAATTTAAATTGATAATTTCAACTGCTGAGAGCCACCTCTGTTCAAACAGAGGAAGCAGTTTGAAGCTTCCAGAAGCAGGGGGGGGGGCAGAGCCACACCAGGCCCTTCCCTGAACTGTGACTCATAGGGACAGAGCCACACTAGCCTTTAAAAGCTCTGAGCACTTTCAGGGTCAGCCCTTTTGACTCTGCATGTGCTCTTAAGCAGAACTGCTGCTGAGGAGAGCCAAACAAAGGAAGTGAGCACTGGTAAGTTTTGCAGTTGGAGTAGAGCTGCTTTAGAGGCCCGCGCGCCGTTAGAGATTGCAAACTAGTAACAAAGGAAGAATATAGTCTTACTAGGTAGAAAGGTAGTAAACGTGTACATTTTTGAGGCCCAGAATACTGCACTTGTTAAAATGGATTCTGAGGGAACAGCTGTAGTTACCTGCAACACTTGTGCCATGTTTGTGTTCTTGCCAAAGCATATGGTGAACTACACTTGCAGCAAGTGCAAGCTGGTTGCACTACTAGAAGAGAAGGTCCAGCAGCTAGAGGCCCGCATATCTAACCACCAACAAATTAAGGAGCTTGAGCTGTTCTTGGACAGAGCGGAGCAGACTATGCTGGACAAAGAAGAGACAGGGCACAGTTCTGAGGGAGAAGGCCCTTCACTAAGGAGGGAGATGGTTGGAGGAATGTGACTCAAAGGAGGAGAAGAGAAGGGGATCACCCTGAGAGTCTGAAATTACAGAATACATTTGAGGCTCTTTCCCTCATCACACCTGATGAGGAACACACAGAGGAACAACTGGTTCTACCTGATGATCTCTCCTTCATCACACTTGATGAGATCCAGGAAGATAAACAACAGGAACAAACTGAGGTTCTCTCCCTTAATATGGTTGATGAGGTGCATGTAGATGAACAGATTGCAGGAGAGAGGCTCCTTGTACTAGGTGATTCAATAATTAGAAATACAGAGAAATGGATTTGTGACGCACATGATAACCGTATGGTGACTTGCCTGCCAGGTGCAAAAGTTGCAGACATCACAAGAAATCTAGATAGACTGTTAGAGAGAACTGGGAACGAGCCAGTTGTCATGGTACACGTTGGTACCAATGATGTTGGGAAGGCCAAGCGGTCTGTCCTGGAAGCCAAATTTAGGTTGTTAGGAAGAAGATTGAAGTCCCGGACTTCCAAGGTAGCATTTTCAGAAGTGCTGCCTGTCCCTCGCGCAGGACCTACCAGGCAGGCAGAGCTCAGAAGCCTCAATGCGTGGTGTCGAGAGGAGGGCTTCAGATTTGTCAGGAACTGGAGAACATTTTGGGACAAGCCAAATCTGTTCAGGAGGGATGGGTTGCATTTGAACCATGATGGGACCAGATTGCTGGCACTCAACATCAAAAAGGCTGCAGAGCAGCTTTTAAACTGATAACTGGGGGAAAGCCGACAGGAGCTGGGCAACATCCGGTTCGGGAAAGTGTGTACTTGAGTAGTGAGGAGGATGCAAAAATTACTATGCAGAGCAAGGAGCTAGTCACCAGCACTCTAGCAGAAGGATGCAAGAGGCAGTCTAACAATGCAACTGGACACAAAAGACTGTATCAGGAAAGCATATATAAATGCTTGTATACAAATGCCAGAAGCCTCCGTAACAAAATAGGGGAGCTGGAATACTTAGCAATAGATAAGAATATTGATATTATTGGTATCACTGAAACCTGGTGAACGGATGATAACCAATGGGATACAGTTATCCCAGGCTACAAACTGTACAGGAAGGATAGGAAGGGGAAAACGGGAGGTGGTGTAGCCTTGTATGTCAAAGAAGTGATAAAATCGTATGAATTGGAATATCTAGGTGATTTAGAGTCACTATTAGAAGCTCTGTGGGTAAGAGTACCAGGCCACAAGGATGGTCTAACAGTAGGCATATACTATTGGCCTCCGACCCAAACTCTTGAGGGAGACTGGCAGTTGGAGAATGTTATAAAGGAGGCATCCAAGAAGGGAAGCCTGGTTATAATGGGGGACTTCAATTACCCTCACATAGACTGGGTGAACTGTTGTTCAGCACATGATAAAGAGATAAAGTTCCTAGATATGCTAAATGATTGTTCCCTGGGACAGATGGTTGAAGACCCAACTAGAGGTACAAGAATCCTTGACTTGATCCTGAGTAATACTCAGGATCTGGTGCAAGATGTTAATGTGACTGATCCAATAGGGAACAGTGACCACAACTCAATTATGTTTAACTTGATGATAGACTGCAAGTCACTGATAAAATCTAACACAGAGACCTTAAATTTTCAAAAAGGAAATTTCCCAAAGATGAGGAAACTAGTAAAAAAGAAGCTGAAAGGGAAAATTGAGAGAGTCCAAACACTCCAAGAGGCATGGAGGTTGTTTACAAAAACAATAACAGAGACCCAATTGGAATGCATACCCAAAAGGAAAAAGGGCACTGCCAGTTCCAAGAGGACTCCGATGTGGCTTACAGGAGCTGTTCGGGAAGTGATCAAGAGCAAGAAAAGCTCATTTAGAAGATGGAAGGCTTGTCCAAATGAGGACAGCAGGCAGAACCATAAATTCTGGCAGAACAAATGCAAGGCAACAATCAGGAAAGCAAAGCAAGACTTTGAGGAGCGTATAGCTAAAAATACTCAGAGAAATAACAAAGACTTCTTTAAGTACATTAGAAGTAAGAACCCAACTAGGAAGGCCATTGGACCATTAGATGACAATGGAAGGCAAGGGGTTATTAAAGAGGAAACAGAGATTGCAGAGAGACTCAATGAATTCTTTGCTTCAGTATTTACTGAAGAAGACAGAGACCACATGCCCAAAACAGAGCCTATATTCGTAGGGAGGGAAACCGAAGAATTAAGCCAGATAGAAATAACCAGGGAGGAGGTCCTTGCATGTCTTGTTAAGCTAAACCCTAACAAATCACCAGGACCAGATGGCATCCATCCACGAGTTCTCAGGGAACTTAAAGATGAAATTGCTTATCTCCTAGCCAAAATATATAATCTTTCCCTCAAATCAGGCTTTGTGCCTAATGACTGGAAGGTAGCGAATGTAACACCAATTATCAAAAAAGGATCCAGGGGTGATCCAGGAAATTACTGACCTGTCAGTTTGACATGTGTCCCAGGTAAAGTGATGGAAACCATCCTAAAAGATCAAATAAATAGGCACATAGAAGAGAAGGCGCTGCTAAAGGAGAGCCAACATGGCTTTTACAAGGGCAAATCATGCCTCACTAATCTGTTGGAATTTTTTGAGAGTGTCAACAAGCATGTGGATAAGGGGGATCCAGTTGACATTGTTTATCTGGACTTTCAGAAGGCTTTTGACAAGGTCCCACACCAAAGGCTCTTGAATAAACTTACCAGTCATGGAATAAAGGGACAGGTCTTGTCCTGGATCAGCAACTGGCTAAGGGACAGGAAACAGAGGGTAGCACTAAATGGACACTTCTCCAAGTGGAGGGAAGTAAAGAGTGGGGTCCCCCAAGGTTCAGTACTGGGACCCCTGCTTTTCAACCTCTTCATAAATGATCTAGAGGTAGGAGTAAAAAGCAAGGTAGCCAAATTTGCTGACGACACTAAATTATACAGGGTAGTGAAAACTGTGAGAGATTGTGAGGAGCTCCAGAGGGATCTCTTGACACTGGGGGAGTGGGCAAAACAGTGGCAAATGAGCTTCAACATTAGTAAGTGCAGAGTGATGCATTTTGGGGCAAAAAACCCCAATTACATTTATAAACTGATAGGGTCTGAACTCTCTGCGACAAACCAGGAAAGGGACCTTGGTGTCCTGGTGGACAACTCAATGAAGATGTCAACCCAGTGTGCCTCAGCAGTGAAAAAAGCAAACTCAATGTTAGGGATCATTAGGAAGGGTATAGAAAATAAGTCAGCAAGTGTCATTTTGCCTCTTTATAAATCTATGGTGAGGCCCCATCTGGAATACTGTGTACAGTTCTGGTCGCCATACCTCCAAAATGATATTATGGAGTTGGAGAAAGTACAGAGGAGGGCAACCAGAATGATTAGGGGACTGGAACACCTTCCTTACCATCTGAGGCTGCAACGGTTGGGCCTTTTCACTCTTGAACGACGGCGTCTAAGAGGTGACCTGATTGAAGTTTATAAAATCATGCACGGTGTGGACAAAGTAGATAAGGAAAAACTGTTTTCCCTATCGCACAACACTAGAACTAGGGGACACTCAATGAAACTTTTGGGTACTAGTTCTCAAACAAATAAGAGAAAGTACTTTTTCACCCAGAGGATTGCTGGTCTATGGAACTCCCTGCCAGAAGAAGTGGTGACAGCTGTCAGTCTTGACAGCTTTAAGAAAGGATTAGATGGGTTCATGGAGGACAAGGGTATCAATGGCTATAATTATGGATACTTAAGGACAACCTCGGGGTTGGAGAGATAGGCAGGATATCTCTCAATGCCATTTCCAGGGAATCCTAAGCAGGTGAAGGCATCTCCTTGGGAATACCCTGAAGGAAATGGTGAGCCACTGTGTGAGACAGAATGCTGGACTGGATGGGCTGTGGCCTGTTCCAGCAAGGCTGTTCTTATGTTCTTATAAATCTCTAAACAGAAATTTATTATTAAAATTTGCAAATGAAGGTTTAAAAGCCAGTGTGATGCAACATATTAAAAAATCAGGGCCGAATGTACTAAAGCTGGATGATAATGATATAGAAATTTATAATGATTTGCCAATGGAGGAACGTATTTGAAGAAGCCAAATCAAACCAATAACCAAGAAATTAAGACAAAAGGGAATCATATACAATTGGAAGCCCTTGCGGCAGTTAAAATTTAACCACTCTGGAAAAAATTACATAATCAAGGAGGGAGTTTTTGCCCTAGATGTTTTAGCTGATGTCAATATTATTGAATATGATTCATCGGAATGGAAAGACATGAAAGAAGCTCTAACAGTATCTGGTGTATATGTCAAAACTGGTTCAGAAGAAGGTTAGAGACTCCCAGAGAATATATTTCCAAATAATTTGGTAATGTGTAGAGGACATATACTAAATATGTTTATCACTAATGTTGAAGTCATAACAAATAGTATGGTAAAGAGATAAATGCAGCAACCACACTGCTCATACTGAGCAATTGAAATGTTCTCCCCCCTCCCCTCCTTGAATAGCAAGGGTTCAGTTCTTTTTTTGTGTATAGGACAACAAAAGGTGGGGAGGTTGATAATAATGTTATTGTTGTTGTTATGTTTATCTGTAAAACATCATATGTGGGGTATAAGCTATTTAATATGTATATGTTCATTGTCAAGGAACAAAAAAATAAATAGGTATTATTCACACACAATTACGAAAATTCTCTGGAACTTAAAAGGTGCACGAAAAGGAGTAAATTTCGATAATTATAAATATGGTTAGAATAGTAATATGGAATGTGAAAGGCTTGGGTTCCCAAATTAAGAGAAAAAGAATTGAAGCTGCTATTAGGAAGGAAAAACCAGAGTTAATATTTTTACAAGAGACGCATCAGAACTATGATAAAGTCAATAACCTATTCTTAAATTGGACAGATAATTATGAAAAAGCTTTTGGTTCTTCTAAAGCAAGAGGGGTAGCAATATTAACCTCAAAAAAATTAGGATTCATAAAAGTGAACAGTGTTATCAATCCTGAAGGAAGATATATAATCTTAAAAGGCTAAATAAATAATGAAGAATTCCTACTAGTTAATATTTATGCCCCCACCCAGAAACAGGAAGAATTTTTGGAATCAATTCTCCAAATTATTTCAGGTGAAAATACAAGTAATTTAGTAGTGGCAGGTGATTTTAATCTAACAAGATTACATACAGATTCAACAAATATACTAAGGCAAAAAACAGGAGGGAAAAAGTTTTGGATGTATGGATGCAACAATTAGGACTATACGATGCATGGTCTAATTTGAAGGGTAGTGAAATTGCATACACATATTATTCACATGTGCATAACACGTATTCAAGGATTGATTTTGTTATGATATCAAACAATTTGGTTAATTTATTAGAAAATGCCGAGATAGGGATTTTTAGGGAATCAGACCACACCAAATTATTGGTAGATTTAAAAATAATTGCAAATAGGGAAAATAAAGGTAATAAATGGAGATATGATCCAAAAATTTACAAAAACAAGGAAGATAAAGAAACAATTAAAAAATGGGAGGAATGTTGGTTGTTAAATGATACAGGAGATGTAACAGACAATATCCTTTGGGACACAATGAAATCGATTTTTAGGGGGGAAAGCATTAAATTAACAGGCATTAAAAATAAGCAGTTTAAGGAAAAACAGAAATATTTGGAGAATGAGATTAAACAACTTCAGGAAGTACACGCAAGAACTAATGATAAAGATGTGTTTGATAAATTACAAAGATTAAAAACAGAATTAGCTGGGAAGGACATAGAAACAGTCAAAAGAAATCTGATTTATTTTAAAAGAAATTATTTTGAGTACAGCAATAGAAATTCTAAATTGCTGGCAAAGGCAGCCAGAGAAAAAAGAGAACAAAGGGAAATAAGAATATTAATTGATAATAGTGGAAATAAGTGTAACAAGATTAAGGAAAAAGCAGAAATAATAAGACAATTCTTTCAGAAATTATACTCAGAAAAAGAGATCAAAACAGAAGAAATGATAAATTACATTAAGAAATGGTCTAAAGCTAAGATTACCCAAGAACATATGTTGTTGATGGAAGAACCCATTTCAGAAAAATAGTTAAATACTGTTACAGATAGATTGAAATTGGGAAAGACACCAGGTGAAGATGGAATCCCATCTGGATTTTATAAAGAATTAAAAAAAAAATGATAATCCCCAAAATTAAAAGAATATTTAACTACGTGCTTGAGGGGGGTAAAATCCCAGATTCATGGTATAAATCAATCATTATACTGATTCCAAAGCCTGGGAAAGATGAAGAAAGAATTGAGTCCTATAGACCCATATCACTACTTAATCAAGATTTAAAAATATTCACAGCCATACTAGCAAATAGACAATAGCATTATGGAGAAATATATAAAACCTGACCAGACAGGCTTCATGAAGTGAAGACATCTAGCTGATTTAACAAGGAGGATAGTTGCAATAATGAATATAGCAGAACAAAGTAAAGATAAAATTGGAATATTATTATTGGATATATACAAAACGTTTGATTCATTACACTGGCAGACTATTAAAGAAACCATTAAAGAGTATGGATTCGGATCTAAATTTATGAGAGTAATTGATAAATTATACCAGCAAAGTAGTGCACAAATAAAAGTAAATGACATCCTTACCCAAGACATAAAGATAAAAGCAGGTACAAAACAAGGTGATCCCCTATCTTCAATGCTTTTTATAATGGTAATTGAACTCTTTACAAATGTAATCAGACAAGACAAAGAAATAAAAGGAATAAATAATAATAAAATCAATTTGTATGCTGACGACACCCTATTGATACTAAGGGACCCACAAAAAGCTTTACTTAAAGTACAAACACATCCCAAAAACTTTCAGTTAGCAACCGGCCTTGAAATAAATTGGGATAAGTCAGAATTAATACTCTTCAATATAGCTAAGGAGAAATGGAAAGATATTGCGTCTAAATATATTAGAATTAAAAATAATGCAAAATATTTAGGAGTAACAATATCAAAACAATACGACAAATTAAAAAAATTAAATTTTGGTGCACTTGTAAATGAAATAAAAGAAACGCTAATTCGGTACAAAAAATTGAGATTATCATGGTTCGGAAGAATAGCTTTAATTAAGATGAAGCTTATACCAAAAATTAATTTTATTTTTGAGGCTCTCCCAATTCAAATTAAGGGAAAAGACTTAAAGGGATTACAAATCCTATTAAATGAATATTGCAATGGTGGAAAGAGACCAAGAATCATGAAAGTATTATGGTACAGGGAACAGAAAAAGGGAGGATTAGGATTACCTGACATTAAAAAGTACTACATTGCATATCAGCTAAAGAACATTATTAAGATCTTAAATGGACCTGATAACATGTGGGGAAATACTGGTATGCATGATTTAAATAAAATTGAAAATGCGATTTTCTTAGACAAAAACAAGGTTAAAATAAAGCAAAACAATGTAATATTAAAAGCATTATTAGATACTTGGCATTCGGTGAAAAGCAAAATGGCTCCTGGTATCTCACCAATAATTGAAGTAAAGGATTATAAAACCTTTCCATTAAATTTGACAAGTGAATTAGAAGGGATACTCAAACATAATAAGGCAATATTGCTAAAAGACTGGCTAGAAATATGTAAAATGCAGGAAAAAATCGTATATTTTTACACAAATGAAATTAAATTGGCTTCAAATAGCAGCAATTAATAAATGGAATAGTAAATTTGTTTCCAATGTGAGCTTAAATAGAAGTGTAACAGAATTTGAGAATTTAATCATAAAAATAAGATCTGGAAAAATAGAATTAAAAGGCCTAATTGGTAAATTATATAAAATATTAAATGTTTTGAACAAGAGAAAGACATCACAAAAGAAATTTGGGAAAATGATCTAAACATAAACATTAACGAAGCAGCGTGGAATCAAAAATGGAAAAAAAGAATTATGCGAAATTTATCCATAAGAATTAAAGAGCATAACTATAAGGTATTATGGAAGTGGTATTTAACACCAGTCAGATTGAACCAGTTTGGTCGAAATAAATCTAATAAGTGTTGGAGATGCAGAAAGAGATGGGAATGTACAACCATATGTGGTGGAATTGCGAAATAATAAAACAATTTTGGACAAAGGTAGAAAAAGAAGTAACAGAAATATTAGGAATTGATATCAAATTTGATCCGCCCACCGTATTAGTGTATGAATTTAATAATTTGTCCTTAAGTACACATGAGGAAGATTTATTAACAATCATTATAACAACGGCTAGAATATGCATTGCTACTAAATGGAAGGAAAATGATTCATTGAAAATTGAAGAATGGTACAAACAAATGTGGTTGATTGCACTTAATGATAAGCTCACATGTGAAATAAATATAAAAAAGGCATAACAAAGAAGAATAACTTTTATAAGATATGGAAACCTTTTATTGAGTATACTATAGAGAAAGATAAGGGAAACAAGCCACCACCTGGTGTTCTGGATAGAGAATTATTAAAGTATGTATTTGTATTAATTAAACAAAAAATATGTAAGAACAACATATTACTGTAAATACCTAATCAATGCATAAATAATGAGATTCTTGTTTTATGTTCTATGTAACATCTTGTATTAATGTCCACTATAATGTTGTAATTAGTTGCACCTTTTATCTTCCTTCATCCTCTTTTATTTTTATTCTTTCTTCCTCTGTGTTTTGTAATTTTCAATTTTTTTTTAAAAAAAAACATCTGAAAGCTACTTTATTGCACAGTGTAATGCATATAAGGCACATACTAACCTTTCCACTAGATAAAGAGTTGCATTGGTCCTTCTCTCCACTCCCCATTGGCACATTGAGCATGGGACTTCTGCCAAAGAAGACCTACTTTTGCACATTCCTTTGTGGCATTGGGACTCACAGGTGTGTGGTGCATCTATGCCCTCTCAAGCTGCTCATGTGCAGCTGCTACTTTGCAGATGTCCATATTCTGTGTGTCAACATCTGGGTCACACAATACCAGGTGTAAAGCCAGGAGGTCTCCTTCACTCTAATTTACCCACATAATGTGCTTGAATGACAAAATCACAACATTAAGACTTCATTAAGTCATTAACTACATGTACAATGGTTACATGGGTTAATGGGGATGGATTCATTGGAAGGAGTTCATGTGTGATGCATTCCAATAGTGGGGGCCCTCTATAATTTAATGTATCCAAGACAATGTGGCATAATGAACACTTTAGACTGAGACTTGAGAGAATTAGTATCAAATCTCCATGGACCATAATATCTCATGGGGTGACTTTTCACCAGTGACTCTTTCTTAGCATGGCCCACCTCACAGGATTATTGTGAGAATAAAATGGGGAAAGAGACATGTCACATACCTTGCTACTAAACTACTGGAGAGATGATAGGATACAAAGGTTACTAATAAATAATGATTTTTTTTAAAAAAAACTTTGGCACTTTGATGCTACTCTCCTTTACAGAGGCAGATTAAACTTTAAGAGGTAGAGCATACTTGCTAGATATTATATTAGCATAACACTTGTTGATTTTCCACTACGAGATCAAAAGTTGTTGAGAACCAGTGTTGTCCTTTCATCATATTCTTCCCCTTTCTGTTTATTCATTTATTTGGAAGGGTTGGACATACCTTGGAGCCTCATCATCCATTTCCTGTCCCAACAAAACCATCCGAAATGACATGGCCATGCCCTTATTGAGGCAGCCCAGCAGCCTTTCTTTGCTTTGTCATTTTGGCATTGAAGCCTAATCAAACAGCCTGAGTTTCAAGCAGGGTTAAACATCAGCAATGCACAAGATAATTAATCTTATCTGTCACTGCAGCTGTTTCACACAATTTTCACTTAACAGCAACAAATATCATGTATCATGCTATGCTAAAATGAAGAGCAAAGCAGACCAAGGCTTTTCCATGAAGTCAATAAAATGAGTCTAGTTTTTCATATTCATAATGATAATCAATGCATATTTCATTCAAATTGTGGGCCTGTAAGCCTGCGTTCTCTCCCCATGAAAGGCTTAACATTATTCACTGACGTTCTGCATAGACATGCATTAAATGGCAAGGATTAAAAAGCATGTTGTTTGACTCAATGGGGGGCGGGGAGAGCCAACCAGTGCACAGGTCACTAAAAATAGGGAAATGACTGAAATCAGAGAAGCTTTTCTTCAGCACAAATACACAAACCTCTGGTGTCATGGAGCCAGGCCTCACATGGACAAAATGCCATGACATTTTTATTAGTAGGGCTAATAATATCTTACTGTCTGGTCAGGTGATCCTGCTATGGTAATAACGTAGACCATACTGCCAGCAACTCAATGCCGAGTGTCAGGCGGAGGTTAACTAACCTGAAAACCCAAAGGACTAAAAGCCTTGGGTGTCTAAGTCCACGAGAAAGGGTGATGATCCCCAAGTGGATTAAATCCCACTTGAATTCATCTTGATGGAGGGCAGCAGCTTCATCAATACTGGCCTGGGGTTGATAAGGACTTTGTGTGCCAAAAGGGCCCAGGACCAGAAAGTGACTGGCAGAACTGGATCAGTGGTAGCGGGGTCATGCTGCAATGTGAAAGGCAGATGGAAGGCCACTGCATTATAGTCTCAGGACAGCCTTCATAGCTGATCGCCATGAGGACTGCCAATTTTCCGATTCGGATACAGCAGCAGCAGAAGAATATCTGCCATATTCCTGCCACTCTTTTCTGTTCTTTCTAAGTGTAAGCTAAACCCTCATAGGAGCTACACAGGGGTAAAAAGAGTATACACAAGTGGATATTCCTTTTGTTTTTACAAAATATATTGGTATACAGTAGTTTGGTTCTGAATGGGCAGGAAAGATTCATTAGCTTAACAGAAAACCTGCACTTTGTGGGGATGAAAACTGTTAGACCTGAGCTGTTGAAATTGATTTTTTGAAAAAGCAGAGTTCTGCTCCAGAGTACAGCACCAGGAGTTTTATGACCTAGGGTTGAGATGCTTCCTTTGTGCCAATGTCCTTCAATTTCTCCCAACCCAACCTTTATGTTAACCCCGTATAGATAATATAGAACCCGGCTGGATAGCCTTGTGGTTTAGTTATCTCATTGCAGAGACTGGAAGTTTGGTTCTTCACTGTGCTTCTTGGGAGAAGAGCCAGTCTGTGTAGTAATGGGAAAGCAGCAAAAGGGAGGAATGGTAAACCACATCTATGCCTAGAAAACCCTGGAAAGGTTGTTTCTGGGTTCTGAAATACTTTTGTGGGAGAGCCTGGGCTTCATCTCCTCTGCAGTCCTTCAACCAATAGGCAAAGACCTTTCTGTTGAGATATGTCTTTGGCAATTAACAGTCTTCTAATCACATGTTTGTTGGCACTGTGGTGGCTTAGTGGTTAAAATGCTGAACTGGACAACTGGAAGGTCGGCAGGTCAGCAGTTTGAGACCTGAGTGCCGCACAACAGAATGAGGTTCCATCTCTGTCCCAGCTCCTGCCGGCTTAGCAGTTTAAAAGCAAGAAATTGAAAGTAGATAAATAGGTACCACTTTGGTGAGAAGGTAAACAGTCATGCCTGCCACATTTTCACAGAAACGTCTGCAGGCGCAGACAGCACTGGCTCTTTCGCTATAAACAGAAATGAACACTGAACCCTAGAGTTGGATACAACTGGCTTTCTAGGAAGGGCGACCTTTATTTTTACCTATTCACATGTTTTTAGCTGATTTGTTGTTTTTCTCTTTTTACTTAAAATAAATTTTATTAAATCTAATTAAAAGGCTTTAAAGTGTTTTAATTTTATTAGATTTTTTAAAAACCATAACAAAAATAATTAATTGTACTTTAATATTTGAAACACCTTGTGTTTTAATTATATTGGGGTTTTTAACTACTTTGGAAGCTTTCTTTGTATCCCAGTTCTGGCTGAAAAGTGACAAACTGAATAATTAACTAAACTTAAAGCACATGTCCTGCAATAGACAACTGCTGATATAAAAGAGAAAGCACCAGTCCTTGCAGGATATTGAAGGAGCCTGCACAAAGAGTGGGAAGCATTGCAAGTATACTTGGGCATCCCTTGGGCGATGACGTGGAGCCAGCCAACCCTTCTGATCCAGAAGGATTGCACTGTAAACTTGCTGATGATTTATTAACTGCTAGTAACAGATGGCAATTCCATGAAGGCATGCATGTGTCCACTCTCAGATAGCATTGCTGAGATTCACCAACAGCACACTGCCCAGGTTGGCAGCCATGCTAGTAAGGTTCTGTGAGCTGCGGTTAAAAAAAAGTAATGTTTCCAAGATCAGGAAATCCCACACAGACTAGCCTGATTTCTCTACCCAGTGATGAGTCCATACAACTGACACAGTATATGCAGAAAGTTCTGAGAGACCATAGGGCACCGTATTTTACATTCTTCCTAGGTTTCCTTCACATATCTCTAGTAAGCATTGCTAGCATAGGTCTGGTAATTCTGGGCTAAATTCTCCCTTCCTCCCATATTCAATCTGTTCTTTAAAGTTGTTTCTATCAAGTTTGCAAATTTTCATTATATAAATCATATAAAAATAAACTATATAAAATTCTCAACCATCTCCACTAGCAAAATTCTAAGGGAACAGCTATTTTCAGCATGGAGGGAACCATTTTCTACCTCTTTGTCACATAGCCCTTAAAGCTGATCAATTTATCAGAGAAAATTAATTCACTATTTGTTGTGTATGGAATAGTATGGAATGTAACTGCTATGTTGTGCCTTTAAGTTAAATGTAACCAGTTCTATAGGAAATGTATACTTAAGCCATTTGTAAAGAACACATTGTATCAAGCTGCTATTGGAATGCGAGCTTGCTACCAGAGATGGGAGCAGCGAGCAGTCAACTCACATGATACAAATTCCCCAATCATGCACAGCCGCGGGAAACCTTCCTGCCACGGACACACCTGGACAAGAAGGGTGGGACTCCGGATGACATCACACCGACAGTAGCCTATAGGCTACCGTGCACCCAAATTCAAATGTATAGTGACTGTATAAAAAGAGTTGTATTGCCACCATTACCTCGTGTTCGAACTGTACATCGTGCAATAAAGTTGTGTTAGCCAGCATACGGCTGCTTCTATCGTCTTGCTTCCCTGAACACCAAATTGGCAACAAAGGTGGGATATGGGTTCCCACGGGAACAAGATGCAACCAATCTTCAACATCAGCCAGCCGGACCAGTGGGAATGGTTTGAAATGCATTTCCGCAGCACACTGGCGATAGCTGAAATCACTGATGAGGGGAAAAAGCACGCCCAGCTCATCACGATGTTGGGGTACCACGCCATGAGGCTCCTGGTCAACCATGTTGCACCGAGGAAGGTGGAAGAGGTCCCGGTCAAGAATCTCCTAACAGCACTGCGGGGGCACTTCCAGCCGACCGTGTCCATTTGCACGGCCTGAGCTGCCTTCGGGAGATGGAACCAGCACCCGGGTGAGTTGGTGGCTGACTTTGTGGCGGCCCTCCATGTGGCGGCAACCCCATGTGAGAGGGCAGACCTGGAGACTGCCCTCAGAGACCATTTGCTCTGCGGTCTGCAAGACGAGGAGACCCAACGAAAGCTGATGACCCATGGCCACGACCTGACGTTCCATGAGGTCCTAAAGGAGGCACAGGCGGCCGAAGCCATGAGGGCCGGAGTCAAGCTGTTCAAGGCAAGGACCCCACTAACCGACAGGGCATCGACTCCAGTACAAGCGGCCTGACGGGACCATCGATCCCCAGCATCACCCTTCTCCTCAGAGGCCAGCGAGGACGAGGGCATCCGAAAGGTGCGGAAGGCAGCGACTGCGAAGCATGGCAAGGAGAGTCGCCGTTGCGATGGCTGCAGGGTGTCCCATGACCGAAGCAAGTGCCCGTTCCAGAAAGCCGAGTGCCACAACTGTGGATGGAGGGGCCACATCGCCAAAGTATGCAAATGATGGCGAGGAGAGTACAAGGGCCCAGCGGAACGTCCCCCGAGGAAACCAGACAGCGTCGGCAGAGTCTCTGATGACAGTGACCCAGAAGTGCATCGCATGTACCGGCGGGTTTGCAGTGAGAGCAGTGTGGCTATTCACAGCGTGTCCTTGTGGCACCCCCATTTTTTTGTTGAGATACTGTTGCAAGGGGTCCCAGTTAGGATGGAAATAGACTCGGGGTATTCCTACTCCATCATATCCCAGCGGAAGTTCCTGCGTATTCCCCCCAATGAGCGACCCAAGCTCAAGGCCTTAAAGACTCATTTGCAGGACATTCAAGGGGTCGGAATCCCAGTGTTGGGGGTGGGGGAATTCAAGGTACGATTTAAACACCATAGGGAGAAGCTGCCCTTAGTGGTCCTGAAAGAGGGGGGTTGCTGTCTCCTGGGAATGCAGTGGTTCAAGCCCCTGGAAATTTCAATAGAGGGTATTCATGCCATCGGGTCCGACCCCATCCAGGACGCTTGCAATGCACACCCGGCGGTATTCAAGAAGGGGCTCAGGAAATTCAAGGGGCCCCCAGTTTCATTTGATCTCGACCCGGAAATCCGGCCCATTCGGCTCAAGCCAAGGAGGGACCCATTCGCCCTCAAGGACAAAATAGAGGCAGAACTGGACAAACTGGTGGGCCAGGGGATTTTGGTCCCAGTGAACTCTTCCGACTCTGTGGAGTGGGAAACTCCTATTGTGACTGCTTTGAAACCTAACGGGGAGGTTAGGATTTGTGCATATTATAAATGTATGATAAATAAGGCAATCCGCCCAAATGCATACCCGGTGCCAGTTGTTAGCCACCTATTAGCCACATTGCACGGGGGAAAGTTTTTCACTAAATTGGATTTGGCACAGGCGTACCAACAGCTGACCGTAACTCCAGCTGCCACCGCTGTGCAAACAATTGTAACCCACAAAGCGGCTTTTAAGGTCACGCGCCTATAGTTCGGCGTAAATTTGGCCCCCGGGATTTTCCAGTCCCTCATGGAACGGTTGCTAAAAGGGCTCCCCGGGGTTCTCCCATATTTTGATGACGTACTGATAACAGGGGGGAGTGTGTCGGAACTGGCTAAGAGGTTGGACAAAGTTCTGTCGATTTTTGAAAAAGCGGGTTGAAAAAGAGCAAGTGTGTGTTCTTAGCAAGGGAGGTTGAGTTCCTAGGGTCTAAAATAACCCCCGATGGAGTAAAGCCCTCCAAATTGAAGGTTGCAGCTATTCAAAATTCCCCGCACCCCACCGCAAAACCGGAGTTGCAGTCATTTTTTGGGCTCCTGAATTTCTACCATTCCTTCTTACCAAGGAAGGCATCAGTTGCAGAGCCACTGCATAAGTTACTTAAAAAGGATGCGGTTTGGCAGTGGGGAGACAGTCAGGAAAGGGCGTTTAAAGAATTAAAGCGGCTTCTATCCTCAGAAGCGGTCCTGACCCATTTTGACCCCAGAAAGCCCATAGTTCTAGTCTGCGACGCCTCACCAGTAGATGTGGGGGTGGTGCTGTGCCACGTGTTAGACAATGGGTGAGAAGCCCCAGTTGCATTCTACTCCAGATCACTTTCACAGGCGGAGGGCAATTACGCGCAAACGGACAGGGAGGCTCTCACCATAGTCGCTGGAACAAAGAAATTCCACGACTTCCTGTATGGTCGACCGTTCACCGTTGTGACCGACCACAAACCCCTACTAGGCATTTTCACCACAGGCAAGCCCACGCCACAGATTCTGTCCCCCAGAATGCTCTGATGGGCTATCTTTCTCAATGCATACCAGCACACACTGGTCCACTGCCCGGGGAATGACATTAGCCATGCAGATGCTCTTTCCAGGTCGCCCCTGCTATAGTTAGGAGACCCTGAGTGCGAGGTGGAGTGAGATCATCAGGTACTTCTGATCGAAGCCCTCGACTCACCCCCGATAGTCCCTGCAGACCTCGCCAAAGCCACGGCAAAGGAGAAGACCCTCTCCATAGTGAGCTCCTGGGTTCAGAAAGGGTGGCCAACAACTTCCCCCGGGAAGGAATTCACAGCTTATGTTAGAAAAAGGGATGAGCTTTCCACAGAAAGGGGCTGCCTCCTATGGGGGCAGCGGGTGGTCATTCGCAAGTCATTGAGGTCGAGAGTGCTCAAGCTTCTGCATGTCAGCCATCCTGGGATCATACGCTCTAAAGCTCTGGCCAGAAGCTACTTCTGGTGGCCCCAAGTGGATGCTGACATAGAGCACATGGTTGGCAAGTGCGAGAATTGCCAAAGTTCTCGACCTGAAGAGTCCCAACTTCCCCATAGAGAATGGGACACGGCCCGAGGACCATGGTCTCGGGTGCATATAGATTTTGCGGGTCCTTTCAGGGAAACCCTGTTCCTGCTAATAGTAGATGCTTACTCCAAGTGGTTGGAGGTGATTCCGATGTCCAGCACCTCGTCAGCCGCAACCGTAAAGCAATTGCGCAGGGTGTTTAGTTGTTTCAGGATACCAGACGTGCTTGTGAGCAACAACGCCAGTACCTTCATGTCTGTGGAATTTCAGGCATTCATTGAAAAAAACGCCATCCGGCACATCACCTCTGCCCCATTCCACCCTGCAACAAATGGCCTGGTAGAATGCCAGGTGCGAACTACAAAAGAGGCATTGCGGCACATGGGCCCCGGGGACCTGAACCTACAACTGTGCCAGTTCCTGCTGTGCTATAGGGTGACGCCGCTCGCGTCAGAGCTCTCACCTGCAGAGCTCCTCATGCGCAGGAAACCTGTAACGATTCTAACTAGGTTGGATCCCACAAGGGTGGAGGATAAAGGGAGGAACATAGAAATAGGTAATACCAAAAGTTTCGGAATTGGAGAGCCTGTATATTGCAGGAATTACGCGGCCGCAGGGCCAGCCTGGGTCCCGGGAGTAGTCATTAAGCAAACGGGGCCAGTTTCATACTGTGTAGAGACCAGCACAGGTCTACTCTGGAAAAGGCATGCCGATCAACTCAGGCGTAGGGTTACCGATAGGCAGGACACAGACATCCAGCCACAAGATTCAGAGTTAGGGTCTTCCCCCACCCGCTTATCCCAAAGGGGAGACACAGGGTACCCCTCGG
This sequence comes from Bradypodion ventrale, assembly GCA_035047345.1. Taxonomy (NCBI): domain Eukaryota; kingdom Metazoa; phylum Chordata; class Lepidosauria; order Squamata; family Chamaeleonidae; genus Bradypodion; species Bradypodion ventrale. The sequence continues at coordinate 49,256,751 of JAWDJE010000003.1, read as the reverse complement.
GTACAAATGCGGATCGGCGATCCCCACCTAGGGGGGAGGGGTTGATACAAATCCATATCCCTTGGACACCAGGGATACTTTGGAAGAGAGGAACAAATTTGACAGGGAGGAAGAGTTTGATTTTGAGTTTTGGAACCAGGGGGGTTTCGGAGTGGTCCCCCACCCTTCCGAGCGAAGAGCGGGGTTTTTCATTAGTCCCAGTAGCCCCCGGTTTCTCAACATTAGAGTTCACCCCTACCCCACGTTTCCAGCCAAGGGCTCCCCAGTCAGGGCCGTCGCAAACGCGAAACCCCAGTTCCTCACGTTTTCAGTCAGGGGCTGCACAACCACGACAAACCGCTAACGAATCCATCCCTCCTATTGCAGGGCAAGAACCAAGAGAGCAGAGAAGCGCGAGGTCCCCCGAACCAAGCACAGCAGCCGCACGCCCCAAACGCACATGCGGAAAACCACATTGGTTGAGGGACTTCGTCCCATCCTAGGGGGGAGGGATGTTGTGTATGGAATAGTATGGAATGTAACTGCTACATTGTGCCTTTAAGTTAAATGTAACCAGTTCTACAGGAAATGTATATTAAGCTATTTGTAAAGAACACATTGTATCAAGCTGCTATTGGAATGCAAGCTTGCTACCAGAGATGGGAGCAGCGAGCAGTCAACTCACATGGTACAAATTCCCCAATCATGCACAGCTGCGGGAAACCTTCCTGCCACAGACACACCTGGACAAGAAGGGCGGGACTCTGGATGACGTCATGCCGACAGTAGCCAATAGGCTACCATGCACCCAAATTCAAATGTTTTGTGACTGTATAAAAAGAGTTGTATTGCCACCATTACCTCGTGTTCGAACTGTACATCATGCAATAAAGTTGTGTAAGCCAGCATACGGCTGCTTCTATCGTCTTGCTTCCCTGAACACCAAACTATTATATGTGTTGTTTATATAAACTGAGATTCCAAGCTTGACTTTTAAGCACTTGAAGCCTTCTGCCTGCATGTGCATATCTATCATGTTTGCTTTCTTCCACCACTTGGAGGATTTTTTCTTTCTTTCCAATGAAAGCTCAAGTCTGAAAAGCACTTGGAAAACATGAATTCAAATAGGTTTGGAAAGTTCTAATCAAAAAGTAAAGCAATCAAAGATCAAATTAGGAAAGTTCCCATTTTTTAAAAAAAACTAACAACACTATTTTCACCCACCTCTATTGCTGGCTGGATTCTGATAAGCACATATTTCTCCTCTATTTCTACTTGCAGTAAGGTAGAAACATTCTTTTTAAAACCCTAGATTCATGCCGCGGGATACCAGACTGATGCCGAATACTATCTATTAGGATTCCAGTTTCTATTCTTTAATGCCAAAGGATTTTAAAATGTTGTATACCTTGTTTTTTTGGGCTGCAGTGGCTTAGTGGTTAAGAAGCTGAACTTGATGACTGGAAGGTCGGCAGGGCAGCAGTTCAAGACCCAAGTGCTGCATGAAGGAGTGAGTTCCTTCTTGTCTCTGTCCCAGCTCCAACGAACCTAGCAGTTTGAAAGCAAGAAATTGCAAGTAGATAAATAGGTACCACTTCGATGGGAAGGTAAATAGCATTCCGTGCACTAGTCATGCCTGCCATGTGTCCATGGAAATGTCAGCAGTCACAGACAGCACTGGCTCTTTGGCTATAAATGGAGATAACCCTAAAGTTGGATACGACTGGCTTTCGAGCAAGAGCAACCTTATGCCTTGTTCTATAAAGCCAGCGAAAATTTCAGAGCATAATTCCATTTTTTAAAAAATAGAAGTTCCATTTTTTCACAGGTAGCCTCCCTACTAGTTCCACTGGATTCTGCCATTCCGTCACTAGCTCTTGCACAGATGCTCTACAATTTTCTTCCAGATTGTAAAACAATATTCCTTGGATTCTGTTACTAGCATTTTCATACTTCATGCCTGAAATGTTTGCATAGTTCCTCACTCTTGAATGTTTGTAGCCCACAGAAATTCTAAATGACTGAGGGTCTTATTTTAATAGATAACCTTTTCCCCCAGGAATAATAACATCCAACGGAAAGGTGAACTCAAAATCCATAATTTAAAATTAGCAGTAGCAGTTTGATAGTGTTTCACTGACTTTTTCAGTTAGCACTATTAGCAAGAATAATACATATACAGTATTAAATTTTTAGGATTAACATATTATAAAGCTGTTCATTTCACAAAACTTTTCATGCTTTTCTTTTTGTTGTCTAGTATGGTTCTGAAATACTGTATAGGAAACACAGGCAAGAGTAGTATACCCACCTCACCTCCCTCCATAAAATGGATTCAGAGAAAAAGCTGGTGTTCACATCAGATGGAGAATTATGCCATAAGTGTATTCACAAGGTTTCATAATGATCGGGGGAGCTATCACATTGCTGCATGCTTTACATCATTCTTCCACTACCTGAACATTTTTGTAGAGTTTAAGTTCAAATTAGGTATATAAAACTGTACACTTGCATTAAAGGTAGGTACTGCACTAAAATATATTTTAAATTTTTTTCTACTTCTATTTGAAAGTGGATTTCAAAACTCCCTCTTCATAACTTATTGAGAGGATGTCATATGCTGCAAGACACCAGTTGGTTAGCTATTGCTGGGGGCAAAGAGAAAAGTCAACTTGAAGATACATTTACTGAGCTGCTTGAAGCTATCTTTATAATAATTCTGTGCTGTCAATTCGATTTCAGCTTGTAAACACCTTTCTTGTAGTTTTCTAGGCATGCAGTACTCAGAAATGGTTTACCAGTCCTTCCTTCAGGTGGTACTCTGGGAAGTGTGCTGCTTGCCTAAGGCAACATAGGCTGGCTTTTCTTTTGTAAAGCATTGTGGGGAATTAAACTCCCAAATTTTGACTCTGCAGTGTGCTCCCATTCAATAATTCATCCAACCAATATTGTTGTTTCTATTTCTTTATTTTCCTTTTAACATGGATGTCTTGCTACATAAGATGGAAACACATAGAAAAAGCATATCTCAAATACTGTACAGAATTATATCATCAGTATATAGAAGTGTGTTGGCTGACTTGCCGCTACAGTAATGGAGTAGACAGTATAGCCAGAGACTCAATGCTGAGTGTTGGGTGGTGGTAAATTACCTACTGTCTAAAGGAGCCAACGGCTATGGGCAGATGAGCCCCATTAGGTAAGGTGATGGTTCCCTCAGTGGAGAAAATGCCAGTAGAAATCATCATGTTGGACCCAATGGCAAAATGAACAGAAGAGGAACCATTCTGATTCCCAACGGTCATGGAGGCAGAAGAGGCCATGCCAGATGGATTGGCTGTGAAGACGTCAATATCTTCAAGGCTGTGGCAGTCCATTGCAGTCCTAGTGTCAAATCCTACATTTATCATTTCATGTGTTGTAGTCGGAGGAGAATTTTGTGAGTGCCCTGGACAGCAAGGAGAACGAATAGGTCTATCTTAAAAGAAATCAACCCCAACTTCTTGGAAGGTCAGATATTGAACATGAAGCTAAAGTACTTTGGACATCAAATGAGAAGAGAGGATTCACTTGAGAAGTCCTTGATGTTAGGAAAGGTTGAGGGCAAAAGAAGAAGGGGCGGCAGAAAATGAGATGGCTAGATGGTATTGTTGATGCAATGAGCACAAAACTGGGAGGGTTGTGAAGGGGTGCCTGGCATGCAATGGTCCATGGGGTCACAAAGGGTTGGACTTGACTATGCGACTGAACAACAACAACAACAAGATGCAAAAATCTTAGGCCACCATCAGCTGGTTTGGAAAAAAATCAGTTAGTCAGGGGGAGAGGGGATAACTCAGCCGTTGAGCCAACTAGACACACCAAAATTGGAGAGTCTTCTACTGAATCTCCTCCCAACCTTTTCCAATGTCGGTGAAGTTTGGAGTTAGAGTATCTGAGTTATGATCCCACAAACCATCACTTGAATTTTCCCCAGACCAGCTGGCGGTGGCCTAAGACTTTTGCACAATACAGTATGTCATCATTCATTTTTGTTGTAGGCCATTCATTAGAGTGAAAGCAGAATCTCTAATGTGGGGACATTGCATCATACCTCACTGCTACAAAAACACCAGCTTGCTGTCGAGCCATAGAAATACTTTAAGCTACAAGACTTCTTAAGGTGTGTTTGCTTTGAGACTGTAGTTAGCCATTTGAAACATTCCAAAGTGTTCTCCAGTCTGTCAAAGGCAAGAATTTATGTTGCACAGATTTTTGATTTTTTGCAAGCATGGTACTGTATTCCAGAATAGTAGAAAGGAAATACTATAGCACTGACCTGGCTCACTTGTTTCCAAGGCTAATATATTCAACAGATGTCAAGAGGACCTTTCCTTCTTTCTTTCTTCTTCTTTTTTTGAAGTGTGCTATTGACAAATGTTACATTATTACTGGACAAGAGCTATTTGGCCTTTGAAATAGATACAGAAAACACAAAGAAAACACATTCCACATAAAAACCCAGATACACTGACTGTATTTAGCAACAGAATTGTTTGCACTTAGAAATTGGCTGGTGCAAAGGGTTTTTTACTTTTATTTAGATGTTTTATCTACTTCTGGAATAAATAACCCTTAGAAACCACATCATCTGTTGCCATTACCATTGACCCTACCCCCTGCATTAGAGCACATAGGATAATTGCTTCAGTACCACTGTCAGATCCTAATTTGGATAAGGCCCCAAATTTACTTTTGTTGTTTTTAGACTTCAAGCTGTACAACAGTATTTATTTTCTTATTGTGCTAGTGACCAACAAGAAGAGAAAAGAGTTAAAAAGAAAAAGACCTGCTTTTTTCTCTCATGCAAAATATCCTTTTTCTGTGGCAATAGAATATTTGTAAGTATTCGGTATGACATTATAGAACGCCCTCAGAGCAGTTCCATTTGCACATACTTTAGTTAACATTGCTTATGCTGGAGATGAGGGGATTGTTAAAAGAGTCCTATACTTCCAGACATGGGAGTAAGTTCCAGCGAATTTAATGGACTTACTTCCAAATAAATGCATATAGGCTTATTCTGTCCAAAGGGCAAGGAAGTCTTTCATAGCCTAGCAAATGTAACATGGTTTAGGAAAAGCTCAATCAAAATTAAAAATACTCTACAATCAGCTCTTGGAGAAAGTGGCAGCTCTGTTTTGTACAAAATGAAATGTATCACATTTCACAGCAGATCATAGAAAGCAAATGGAGAGGTAAGGCACACATTTAGTAAGTGAATTCTAAAGTAATCACTCTCCCACATTTTCCTTTCCTGTCACTCATTTCTTTCAATAAAGAATGTTCAGAACATGATATTTCTCAAGGGTTTTGCTTTGTTTACTGACATGTGATCTGAAGCTTTTTATGCACATGCATGGGAAAGATAACCTGTCTGGAATGTAAAGAGCATGATAACGGCATGACAGATAAATAAGGAAACCAAACACCATCATTAAAAGGTCAAAAAAGGCCAATGGAAAGCAAAGTGGTTTAATTACAGGCTGCCTACATGGTTTTTTAAAATGTCCTGACATACTGGTGGTCCTTTGTACAAACACATTCCCATAGGATTGCCGTGTTAGTCTGTAGTCAGAAGATGATGATGCAAGCCGCCGTGCCCTCCCAGCCCTGCCAATGCTGGGAGGATAAAGAGAGCTTTCCGTGGCCACAGGGAGCAAAAAAGATACCGATGCTGATGCAAGCCGCTGTGCCCTCGTGGCCCGCCAACACCAGAAGGATAAAGAGAGCTCCACGTGGCCACGGAGAGCTCAAAAGACAACGATGATATGAGCTGCCATGCCCTCCTGGCCTGCCAATGCCAGGAGGGTAAAGAGAGCTCCCCGTGGCCACAGGAAGCTCTGAAGACAACGACGCTGCGAGCCGCTGCACTCTCCCAACCCGTGATTGGCCAGGAGGAGACTAGGATGCTGACTTTTTTATTTTGTTTCTTGGGGTGGTCCTGCTACTGGTGGTCCTTGTGAGGGCATCTGAAATGAGGTACCCTCTTGTTTCTGTAATGCTTTTGACTATTATGTATTTTGTTGCCCTTATACTTCTTATCTGAACTGTAACTTATTGATTGTAACTGTTTGTATATTGAATTGTTGTAGCTGCTCTGAGTCTGCCTTGTCCTTGAGTGGAATGGGTAAAAATTCAAAAAGAAAATGAAGCAACAAGGTTTTCTGCAAAATACAAAGATTGACCATTTATGGTTGGAAAACCTGACATTTATAATTATATCCTACATTGTCCCATCAATGCACAGAAACAAAGAGGAAGAAAAGAACTGCAAATTGTGTAGGCAAAGTACTAGAAATGAAAGATTGTTTTCATATATGTACATGAGATTAGAATAGAAGGATCCATTTGCTACAACTGCCACAACTATGCTATAGATTTGTGCAACACACATCCACAAATCAAATAAAATCAGACTTGCTGATTCATTATAGAAGAACAAGTTCAAGTTGGAGGGAGACTCCCTTATCAGTATTTTCAATGAAATACAATACATTCAGAAAAAGTAGAATAAAATTTTGTGATGCTAAAAATCCAGAATTTCTGAATTGTATGATTTTATATTAAATTTGTGTCCACATATTGTTGTCCATGAAATTTTTTGATTTTGGCTTCCTATGGTTTTAAAGGTGATATGATATAAAAAAAGAGATTGTGGATATTTGCATAAGAATAGCAGGTTCTCTCTAATTTCTTCTACTCTTTGAAAGACTTACCTTTGCTCCTAGGTATAAAGTGGGAAATTATATTTCAGTACAGTGCATAGAGTAAATGTCAAGCAAGCACTTCTGAAACCTACTCCTCTATAAGTCTCCTCATTCACTTTTCTACCCTGCTGTTGCTGTTGACAGATGTAATGGCATGTTTTGGGTCACAAGTTTTCCACCAGGTAGAACAAGTCAATCTACATTCTTATCAAGACCTCACCATTAGTGTTTCAAGTTCACTTTATTGCATTAGTTAGTATAATTGTTTTTTTAAAAAAAACAATGCTAATGTGGTCCCACTCGTCTTGTTTGTTTTTGTTTTAAGTGATGAACCTCACGTAGTTGTATGCAGCTTGGCCACTTCTTTGTTTAATTAGACATGTTACCTCCAGTTGATTAGATTAGATTGAGTGCTGGTCAGATTCATTGGTTTTGAAGAGGAATATACTGTATTGCATCTTTTTTAACATTAGAAATTATAACAGTATATGTTGGTAGAAGAAATAAACACTTTGACTCTGAACATTAAATATATTTTACCAGCAAATACTGACACAATTTCACCAAAAGAAACAAGTCCTAACTATTTAGAATAATTAAGAAAGAGAGTGGTGATGAAACTGTTTTGGGTCTCATGTTGTTCTAGTCACATACACTCCAATATTTCACAGGTGAAAACAGACATGTGTTTATACAGTAATATCCATGTTCTCAAGGACTGTAAAACTGAAAGGTATGTTTCACTGAACACATTAATTTGCCATCCAACAACCTGTCCAGACTTTAAGACTGTTGAAAGAGGGCAGTGGAGCCTTTGGGTGAGATTCACACACTTCTGGAACTACACACCACCTTCCTCTGGTGAATGTCAAACAGATCTTTGTGAGAAAGAGTTCTCTGTGCAGACAGATGCATACATGAAGAGCTTCTATAGTTGAAAGCCTCCATATTGTTTGGTTGGGATGTAGGACTTTTGAGTGTAGGAGGTGTCTACATAAAGAGAGAACCTATTTCTGAGATTTTTCCATGAGACACAGGGCAGGGGAGGCAGCATGTGGTTCTAGAGACAGGCAGGGCTCAGGCAGCCTCTTAAATCTCTCCATGTGTTTACTGAATATATGGGTGAGCTCATGTGAACCTCCTCAGCAAAATGTTTATTCTTCAGTTTATAGATATTTAGTTATTTACAGAGCAGGGAAGGGGTAAGGAAGTAAAATGTGGTGGAGGAAGAAAATTGGGTTTTCATACATTTTTGCCCTTCAAATTAGAGGAGATGTTTACAGCCAACGTTTACAAACTCACAGAATATCAGTCTTCTAGTGACATGATTCCCTGAGCGCTGCATGCCTAAGCAAACTGGCAAATAAAGATCCCAAATAAACTCCCAATGACCAACCACTTAATGGGGTAGGCTATTTGGCAAGCTGCAGAGACAAGAAAAGATCCTGTGAGAACAAGTAGAATCCTTTGCCACTTAAGGGAGCTGAGGGTCTTATGTTTGACCCTAAGAGTGCAGCCATGCAAGAGTCCTAAGCATTCTATTGCTTTTGTCACCTTCTGGCACTCTTGCCAAGGAAAATGATTACTTCAGATACCCTTGCATTTTTCTTGTGTGTGTACACTGCTCCCTCTGTCTTCCAAGGGCTCTTCTGCAGTTACATGTTGTTGTTCAGTCACACAGTTGAGTTCAACCCTTTGCGACCCCATGGACCACAGCACACCAGGCTCATCTGCCATCCTCCGTAGTCTGCCCAGATCCAAACCCACAGTGTTAATGATGCTGTCTAACCATCTCATCTGCTGCTGTCCCCTTCCCATTTTGCCTTCAATCTTTCCTAGCATTAGGGTCTTCTCCAGCGAGTCCTCTCTTCTCATTTGGTGGCCAAAGTACTTGAGCTTCAGCTTCAGTATTTGTCCTTTCAAGGAGCAGTTAGAGTTGATTTCCTTTAGGATTGACTAATTTGATATCCTTGCAGTCCAAGGGACTCTCAAAAGACTCCTCCAGCACCACAGTTCAAAGTCTGCAATCAGGCTTATCGTTCAACTCTCACAACCATACATTACTAAGCCATGCATTACTAAGCAGCTACATAGCCAGATTAAAATGGGTCTTGAATCTGTTTCAGTCCTTTTCTTCCACCAGCTTCTGTCTAATTTTCCAGAAAACAAGCTCTGCTTCCTTCTTGTCAACTCTACTATTAAGTCTATTAAGTGATTTCTAGATGATCCAATCAGAATTTTGTCTGGTGGGAGTCATTTTTCAGCATTCATCTATTTGGCAAGGTGTGTTGCCTCTTAGCCTAACCTAGCTTAGCCTAGATTCTTCTGGTTTAGAGCTTGAAAGAAAACTTATCTTGAATTTTAGCAATAATCTAGGGCAGGGGTTTGCAACCTAAGGCCCAGGTTTGTTCCACAACACCATTCCATGTGGCCCATGCCACTGCCTCCGCACCCAGAAATGGAAGCAGTTGCATTTATGCCAGCCGTAAAATGCTCCTGCAACTGTTGTAAACACAACTGCAACTGTCATAAATGCAGAAGTGGCCACATTTACAACAGCTGTAAATGTACCCACTCCCACTTCCGGGAGGCATGGTCCAGCCTACTCAGCTGTCTGGGGTGTGTGGTCAGGCCTGCGGTGTAAAAGGTTTGGGAACCTCTGATCTAGGGTTTTGTGACCATGAAATTAATAGGTTTGGTCCTATATTATCTTATTATGTTTCATATTTGCTAGGAACTCTTGGTTTAATTCCAGAGGAGCAATACCAACTTTTTCAGTGATGGTAGTTTCAGGCAACAATAATCCACTTTGCTTCTTTGTTGTTCAAGGCACAGACCTGTGTTTTCAAAGAGTTTGATTTCAACTGGCTGTTTTTATAATATAAGGAAAAATATAATGCAGAGTTAGTTGGTGCTTGACTATCAAGGAAAGATGTTCAGAGACTGCAGACCACTTCATCAAATACACCAAGCATAACTTCAGTAGACTCATCATGGGCAAGATGTGAAATGTTATATGCTAAAAGACTGTGTTGCTTTTTCTGTTCTAAACTAAAAATTAACACTATTAAACTTTTTTTAAAAAAATATCCACAATTCTTCAAAATTGTAGCTGTGTGTGAAATAATAGCCTTTGAACTGCAATCTAGCAAAAAGTGTACCTGCTGACTAGGTCCAAAAAGCAACTTTCCCATGCCCTGCTTCCATTAGCAACCTTTTAATAAGTAATTCCTCCTAATGGACAAAAGAGGCAGTAGTGCCTTCTTGAAGATAATAGGGGGTGATTATGGTGAACAAGGATTACTGTACTATATGCCGTAGTTTCAATGAGGTAATAAAGGAGGAACATGAAAGAAGAAATGTGTGTGGCCTTTGGTGTGATTCAGCATAAAGAACTGTTGTTGATGGAGGCCAGCAATGCAGTGAAAGGGACAGCAGAGAAATATGTTCCAGAAGGATACAGGTAGAAATAGTAGAAGTAATATACCAGAACCTGAGGCAGAATGAAAAGCATACGCCAGCAAGCATTAGACAAAAGGATCTCTAGCCCTGCAGTTCTGTGGTTTTGTGTATACAAAGAGACTGTTGCTGATTTGGACAGCTGAAAAACCTGAAAATTGAAACCTAGAAATAACTTGGCAAACTCCCAAAATACCACTGTGGTGATGTCACCAGAGCCCAGAGACGTTGGGAGCATTTTTTAAAGCAAAACCTGATGATGGCAAGAACATGAAAGCCCTGAGATGAGGCGAGGTGCTGTGGATTCTAGTTGCCGCTTCTCTGTTCTTACATCTTGTTGACAACCATGTTCTTTTTAATGTATTTTTCAGCTGCCCAGAGCAATGATCTGTGCAAATCTGATCCATTTGTGTGCATGTGCTTCAGATATAGCAAGCGAAAGGAAGCCAAGGAAGAGACTACTGATAAAAACTGCAAAAACAACACTCTAACAGGCCCCCACACACCTGGCATCACCCATTCATCACTGTCCTCCACCCACTCACTTATTCTTTCTCCTTCCTTAACTGTAGTCCCTCTTCCTTCATTGAAGTATTTTTACCCTGTTCTTATATTAACAAAACTCAACCAACTCAACCAATAAAATCATCTTAAAAGACTCTAATAAAATTAAAATACTTTAAAACAATTAAAAGCCTTTTGAAACACTTTAAAATGGAAAAGCTGTATTAAAGTAAAACAAAAACCTATAAACTAAAAGACTGGAAACCAACCATGGGCTCAATATGTGCAAAACATTCAGATGAACAACTAGGTTTTAATTTTGTTGTTGTTGTTCAGTCACACAGTTGAGTCCAACCCATTGTGACCAGGCTCCTCTGTTATCTGCCATCCTCTGCAGCCCAGCCAGATCAACAGCCATCACATCAATGATTCCAGCCATCCACCTCATCCTCTGCTGCCTCCTTCTCCTTTTGCCTTCAATCTTTCCCAGCATCAAGGCCTTCACCAGTGAGTGCTCTATTCTCATTTGGTGGCCAAAGTACTTGAGCTTCAACTTCAGTATTTGTTCTCAGTAAGGGTTGATTTCCTCCAGGATGGACTTATTTGATCTCTATGCTATCCAGGGGACTCTCAGGGGTCTCCTCCAGCACCAAATTTCAAAGGCGTCTATTCTTCTGCACTCAGCCTTCCTTATGGTCCAGCTATCACAGCCATACATCACTACTAGGAAGACCATTGCTTTAACTAGGTGAAATTTGTTGACAGGGTGATGTCTCTATTTTTTATTATGCTGCTTAGGTTTCTCATTGCTTGCCTCCCAAGAAGTAAGCGTCTTTTTATTTCATGGCTGCAGTCACCATCTGCATTGATCTTAGATCCCAAGAAGGTAAAGCCTGTCACTGCTTTATTTTCCTCCCCTTCTATTTGCCAGGTAGTGATGGGGCCAGATGCCATGGTCTTGTTGTTGTTTTTTTGTTTTGTTTTTTTGATGTTGAGTTTCAGGCCAACTTTTGCACTCTCCTCCTTCACCCTCATCAAGAGGCTCTTTGGGTCTTCTTCACTTTCTGCCATTAGGGTAGTATCATTTGCATATCTCAGGTTGCTGATGTTTCTCCCAACAATCTTAATTCCAGCTTGTGCTTCATCCAGCCCTGCACTACGCATGATGTACTCTGCATATAAGTTAAAATAAGCAGGGAGACAATATATAACCTTGTCATACTCCTTTTCCTATTCTTAATTAGTAGTTCCGTATCCTGTCCTAACTGTTTTAACTTAAGGGTTTAACTTAGTGGCAAACTAAAGAGAATTCTAACTTCAGCCGAGTCGCCAAAGGCAGGATGTTCAACAATCTGTGTGGTACAACTCTCTCTCTCACATCTCTACCTGGCATAGTGCTCCTATAGGAATGACACCATATTATCCCCAGGAAACATTAACAGCCAGGCAGATATATATGAAGAAAGGTGATCCTTTTAATATCCTATACATGCAGACTTGGTTCAAAATTCTTTGCGTAGCCATGCACGTAATATTCTTATGGACACGTTTTAATAATTGTGCTGCTTCAGAACTTAACAGTGTTTCATGTTCAGGGAATGAAGAAGCAGACGAGTGAAGTAGGGAAATTCAGCTCTTTATTAGTGGGACATGGACCAGCCCTCTCGAAATGTGAGAGGACTTGATCGAGCCTGGCCGCTACCCTGTTTCCCCAAATATAGGACCTCCTCCCATAATAGGACACCCCCCTTTTTTCCCCTGCCTTTGAAATATAAGGCCCCATCCAAAAATAAGACCTCCTTACCTCCTGGCTGTAAAGCGGCCGGCGTAGCCCATAAGAAAGCCTGCCGCATCGCAGTCTCGATTGTCTCCCCGCTCACAACCAAGGGAAGTTTCCCCTGGTGAGAGCGGGAATGAGACTCCGACGTGGCAGGCCTTATTATGGGTCATGCCGGCCACCTCACAGCTGAGGCCAGTCTCGATCGCGCTTCCCTTGGTTGTGAGTGGGGAAGCGCGATCGAGACTGGTATTTTTCTTCATGGAAAAATAAGACATCCCCTGAAAATAAGACCTTGTGCTAATTTTGGAGTTTTTAAAAATATAAGACAGTGTCTTATATTCGGGGAAACACGGTAGTTCGACGGTGTCCTTAGCGGTGATCAGGACATCATCAAAATATGGCAGGAGACCGGGAAAACCTTTTAAAATAGGTTCTACAAGAGATTGAAATATTCCAGGGGCCACATTCACCCCGAATTGTAGTCTAGTTATCTTAAATGCCCCCTATGTGTTACTATAGTCTGGGCTATTATTATTTTTTAAATTTTTATTGATTTTTCAAAATATATAACAACATTCAAGACATAATAAAAAACAAAAAACAAATATTCTAACATAATAAAAAATAACTATATATATAAAAACATGAAAATACATATACATCAGAAGTAAAAAAAAGAACAAAAAATCTGTCATGACCTTGGATTCTATCACAGTATAAAAATTTCTTGCTTACACACTATACTTTTATCTTATTATTAACCATTATCTTCCAAGTCTAATCCACATATTTCAACTCTACTTTTATATCCATACTTTACTTTTATTCTTCAACCTTACTAAAAACCATTATACTTCCATTTTAACATTTACAAAGTATTTTCCAAAATACAATATCAACCTCATCACATTACATACATCATTACCCTGTGCTTTATACATTGCCCTGGAGGATGTGGGATTTCCCATTAATTTCTATTGTGCCCAAAATTTCATTTGGTCTAGTGGCAGTTTATTCGTTCTGTCTCTCGTCAATGAATAATCAACAAATTGTCGCCATATATTCCAAAATCTATTTTCTTTTATTATACCTTTTTTAAAATTTAACTCTCATGTTAATTTGTCATTCAATGCGAGATCCCACATCTGCTTATATCACTCCTCCACCTTTAACACTAGGTCATTTCCCCAATTTTTTGCAATACACATTCTAGCTATTACAAGCATTATGGACAACAGTTCTTTCTTATCATTATCTAAGCTCATATTGTCTACGTCCGTCAGCAAAATGTTATTTGGCCCCAATTTGAGACGCAATCCCATAATCTTATCAATCTCATTCTCAATTTTTGACCAAAAATTTTCTACCACCTTACATTCATACCACATATGAACATATGTGCCCAACATATTTTTGCATCTCCAACACATTTTATTGTTCTTTTTATCCATCTGATGTAATCTCATAGGGGTCAAATACCACTTCCATAACATTTTAAAATTATGTTCCTTTACCCTGACCGACAAAGATCTCATAATTCTTTTTCTCCATTTATTTTGCCACTCCTTTTCTGTTATCTTCATATTCAAATCTTGTTCCCATGTGTTTCTTAATATTTCTTGTGAGTTACCTTCTGTATTTATTATTTTATAAATTTTACTAACCATTCCTTTAATTCCAATTTCCTTCTTCCTTGTATTCCATACTAATTCCTCAAATTCTGTCCTATATCTTTCCAGACTCTGTTCCCTCAAATATTTATTATTCCACTTGTTCACTATCGCTATCTGAAACCAATTCAACTTCATCTGAGTGTATAGCTCTTGTTTCATCACTTTATCTTTACAGACTCGTATCCAATCTTTCAGCAGGAAAATCCCATTCGTCAGCAAAATTTCTCTCATCTCATTGTCCATTCTTATTGGAAACTTTTTCAAATCTTCTATTTCAATTATCGGTGAAATGTTCGGAACTAATTTTGTTTTAACCTTCTTCCATACTCCCAACATTGACCTCAGCATTCTATTTTTAACCGATGTTTTCCATGTTTCCTTATCTAAAAAAAGGCTCTTACCCACTTCCTTTAGTTCCTTCATTTCAATTTCCTCCCAAATAACCGACTCCTTCATTAAAATCTTAACTACATTCTTTATATGAAATGCTTTATAATAATTCTTTAAGTTAGAAATTCCTAGGCCCCCTTCTTTTTGAGATAAATACCACATTCTCTTTGAAATTCTAGGTCTGCGTCCCCCATTACAATAATTATTTAATAATTTTTGAAATTCCTTAATTTCTTTGTCCGTCAGTTGAATTGGTAAGGCATCAAACAAAAAATTTAATTTTGGTAATAACATCATTTTAGCCAACGCTATTCTACCGAACCAAGACAACCTTAATTTATGGTATTGCAAAATTTTATCCTTAAGTTCTTTCTTTTGTTTATCATAATTTAATCTTTTCAGATCATCCAATTTGTTAGAGATATTTATCCCTAGGTATTTCAGGCTCTCTTTAATCTGCAGTTTAAATTCATCCCTTATTTTCCCTTGCTCATCCTTTTCAATATTACTTAAAATCATTTCAGATTTATCCCAATTTATCTTCAGACCTGTTATTTGTTCAAATTCCTTTAAATGTTCTTGGATTCTTTCCAAAGTCCTTCTAGGGTGTTTCATGATTATCAAAGTATCATCCGCATATAGACTGATTTTATTTTCCATTATTCCTTCAATACTTTTATCTTCTCTTATTGTATTTGCTAATATTTCCATCGCCATAATAAATAATATTGGTGATAAAGGGCACCCTTGTCTTGTCCCAGCCTCTAATCTCACTTCCTCTGTGAGACCATCATTAACCCTAATATTGGCGTATCCTTGTTGGTATAATTGTTCTATTGTTTTTATAAACCTATCACCAAATCCGTAACTTCTAATTATCTCGTTAATTGTTATCCATTGCAAGGAGTCGAATGCCTTGAAGATGTCTAATGATAGTAATCCAACTTTCTCCTTATTTTGCCCTGCAGCATCAATCAGGTCTACAACTCTCCTTACTAAATCTGCCATGTGCCTACCTTTCACATATCCGGCCTGATCTTTATTTATATATTTATCCATAAAATGGTTTAATCTACTTGCCAGTATCACCGTAAAAATCTTGGCATCTTGGTTTGTCAGAGAAATGGGCCTATATGACTCTACCTTTTCTGGGTCTTTTCCTGGTTTTGGTAACAAAACAATTATTGTTCTATACCATGATGGTGGTATCTGTTCTCCATTAAGTATACCGTTGTACAATTTTAACAATTTTGGGGTTACTATATCCTTGAACTCTTTATAAAATTCTGCAGGTATTTAGTTATTATTTCTTTTATCTCTTTTTCAGTTATTAACTCTTCCATTTTTTGTTTATGTTCCTGACTTATTTTATTTTTAATTTGCATTCCCAATTTATCTTTTAATTTATCTATATTTACCTTCTTTTTAGAATATAAATCTTGATAAAATTCTCTAACCACCTTACATTTATCTTTAATCTTGTTATATCTTATACCTTCCTTATCTACTAAAGTCCCGATTTCTCTTCTGCTTCTTTTTTCCTTAGCCGCTCTTGCTAAAAGTTTTGAATTTTTATTACTATACTCTAAATATTCCCTTTTTAAATACACCAAATCTCTTTTCACCTTTTCAATATCTTTTCCTATTAATTCCTTCTTTAAGCCCTGCATTCTTTCATAAACTTTTCTATCCTTGGTTATTGCATGTTTCTCCTGTAGCCATTTAATCTCTTTTTCAATTTCTTCTTGCTTACTTTTTAACTGTTTATTTTTAATGTTTGCCAACCTGATACTTTCACCTCTAAATATTGCTTTCATTGTATCCCATACAGTACCGAATCTAACATCCCCTGTATCATTCCATTTCCAATTTTCTTCCCATTTTTCTACCATTTGCTCTTTACACTTTATATCTTTGAACAATTTAACATTATATCTCCAATTTTTCCTAATCTTCGTAGCATCTATTTTTATTTCCAATAATACTTTTGCATGATCAGACTCTTTAAAAATTCCTATTTCTATGTCTTCTAAATTTCTTGTCAAATTATCAGTAACAAATATATAATCTATTCTGGAATATGTATTATAGACTTGTGAGAAAAATGTATAAACCCTTTCCAATCCTTTAAGTTCCATGTATCTTTCAACCCTAGAGATTTCAACCAATTGTTTAACACATGCATTTTATTTCCTCCCACACATCTTGCTATGTTTGTACTATCTATATTTGATCTTATTAAATTAAAATCTCCAGCTACAATCATTTTTGTTGTTTTTTCTTTCTCCAATATTCGGTACATCTTATCTAAAAAACTATTTTGATGTTCATTTGGTACATACAAATTCATCAGCGTTATTTCCTCCTCATCTATTTTCCCCTTTACTATCAGATATCTACCTTCTGGGTCTGAAATACTTTTTACCATCTCAAATCCCAACCTATTTGATATCAAAGTCGCAACCCCTCTGGCCTTTGAGGTACCATATACTTTTTCATAAAACTGAGTCCATCCTAAAAATAGCTTGTTGGTTTCTTCCGATTTCTGATGGATTTCCTGCAGAAAGATTATATCTGGTCTATCTTTTCTGAGTGCTGCTTCTAATCTCCTTCTCTTCACCTGACATCCAGTACCTTTCACATTCCATGTTATTACTTTTATATTCCTCATATATTATTTTCCTCCCATAATTTTTTACATTTCCCACTTCCTCCTACGGGCATGTGATTAACATATAACACTTCCTCCACCTTAAACAAATAAAGAAAAAAAAGAAAAAAGGAATAACTAAAAAATACACACTATAAATTCTACTGCTAACCCTCCCCACTTTTTTACAAGTAACCTCTGAAATACAAAGGGGGGAGGGGGAGGTGTGACAGACTGTGCGAGCCCCGAGGAAGTCTGAACCTAATCTCCGCCCAGAACAGTTCCTCCTTCTGCACCTTTAAGCATGTTCTCGTTTCCGTTATTCTCCCGCCTTATATATCCACCAGATATAATCAATTCTTCCTTCAGATCAAACCACTCTTTAGCTCCAGCTTCCAATAACTTTGCATCTACCATTACATCCAAAACATTAGGATCTTCACTTATCAAATAACGTCTTCCCAGGTAGAAGAAACTTAATTGACGTGGAAATTTCCAATTATACCTTATTCCTTTATCCTGGAATCGCTTTGTGATTGGTTTCATCGATTGTCTCCATAAGCGGTCCTCAATTGGAATATCGTTGTAAACTTCAATATCAAAACTTTCCATTTTTAACACTTCTGCACCTTTTTCCCGAATAAGAGCCATTAAACGCAGCTTGTCTGACACATTAGCAAATTTTAACAACACATTCCTTGACCCAGTTTTACCCCTTCTTGAACCCAGCCTAAATACACTTACAACATCCTGCGGTGTAAAACCATCTTCCATAATTTCATCCAACCATTTCACTATTCTTTCTTTTAATTTATCTGGGGAGTTCTCTGGCAATTTTCTGATTATGACATTTGCTCGTCTTAAATGTTCTTCTACGGTTTCCAATCTCTTTTCATGGTCTCCAACCTTATTTTCTCTTTCTTTCTCTCTCTCTCTCTCTCAATTCTATGACCTCCACCTTAATTGTTGCCTGTTCTTTTTTAATAACTTCTTGTTCTTTTTAAAGCTTATCTTGTCCTTTTTTGAAACCATCAATTCCCTTCAAGATGTCCGCCAGCATATCTTGCATATCTTGTTTTCGTTCTTGTTTATCTTGAGCCAACATATTCCCAATTTTATATTCCAGATTGTCCACCTTCTCATTAAATCTTTCAAAGTCAGATTTAAGTCCTTGCCCCCCTTCATTGCCAATGTTGTTGGTGTTGTTACTGTAGCTGTGGTTGCAATCGTTGTCAGTGTTGTCCCTGCTGTCACCGCTGTAGTTGTTACCGTTGTTGTAGCAGTTGTTGCTGTTGTTACCTTTGCCGTTGTTATAACAATTGTTTTTACTGCAGTTGATGCAATCATAGTTGGGGATGTTATTGTCTTCTGCTGCTGTTGCTGTTGTAGTTGTTGTGCTATCTTCTTCACCGTCTCTTGCTCCTCCAAGTCCTTCATCTCTTGTTGCGTTGTTTTCTTCATCTCGTCCTCTTCCTCCTCCAACCTTGTAAGCCTTCTAAAACTCCTGTCCGAAGATGTCGGTCTTTCCACTCTTGTCCAGGCCAATTTCTTCTCCTTCTCTCTCCCTCTCCCCTGCCGTTTCATCCAAATGTATTTCCAATTACGTGACGTTAACAATTTACATAAACAATTTGCTGTTTGCCTCTACCTTATGTATTAACTCTAACAAATTTTAATGTACTTATATCCAAATATAGTATTAGACCTTTATCCTCCCCTCCCCCTCCCCCTCTATCAAATATATGTGTATGTACCTACGTACGCATGTACACACACATATATGAATATATGTATATACATCCACCAAAATTCAAACAAATATAGAAATGGGAAAGGAAAAAAGAGGAAAAAAATCCCATTTCTGTCCAAATTAATTTCCCTCTAAAATTTTAATATTTTACCCCCAGGTGAACAAAAAAGTCAGGGAGAATGAAAGAAGGGGGGGAAGAAAAAAGAAAAAAAAGAATCCTTCTCGGGGGGGAAATTGATCACCCATCCCCCGCTCTCTCCAAGATCGAAACTCACAGTTTTCTCCCTTTCTCAGCACAACTTCGAACCAACCAAGGTAATTTCCACAACTATTTTTTCTTATAAATATTCTAATCCATTTTTTTACAAGTCTCAGGAACTATTCTCACTTTTAACAGTCACTTTTGTTTCCCTCCTTTCTGAGCGGAAGAAAGTTCACTCCTCTCAGCTCTCCATCTTGACACACACACACCCCTATGGTCTGGGCTATGGCAGCAGCAGGAGATACAGTCAATTGTTGGTAAGCCTGGGCCGAGAAGCAGGGGGAATTCGGAAAAACTCCCGCTGTGGGATTATGGAAAAGGTAGTACCTGAATCCATCTCCATCTTGAAGGGGACGTCCTGCAGGCTCAGGTCTGCAAAGAAACACTCACTGACGATGCCCACTTGCCACAGCTCAGGCTCTGGTGACACTTTGGCGATGGACATTTTGTGGTGATGACTCTTCTTGGACTCAGGTGCTGGAGTTCTTTGCTTTTGCTGTTGGCATACTTTAGCAATGTGCCCTCGTTGCCCGCAGTTGTGGCATTCTGCTGTGCGGAAGGGGCACTTCCTGCGGTTATGCCGGGCTCCGCAGCCATCACACTTGCAAAGGAATTTCTTCTCCCAATCGTCACTGTGCTCCAGTGTTTTCGTCAGACCGCTCGGACTTCTCTCTCTGCATCACTGGACTCCGGTGAAGAGGTGGAACCAGGCATTGCTGAGGTGGATGAAGATGAATTTTGCTGAGCTTGCACAGCTGAGTTGGTGGCACTGGTGGTGGAGTGGCGATGCTGGAAAAGCTTGATACCGGACCGTGCGGCCTCAGACGCTACCGCCTCTTCTAGGACAGCCTTGAAAGTTAGCATCTTCCTGATCATGAGGTGACATTGAGCATCTTTGTCCCTCATGCCAGCCAGCAGATGGTCCCGGAGTGCTTCTTCGATGTTGTCCCACTTGCACAGGGTGGCAGCAATGCGCAGAGCAGCAGCGTAGTCTGCAATGGACTCCCCAGGTCGCTGCTCCCTTATGTGGAAGGCCACCCTGGCCGGGAAGATCGAGACCTCTGGCTGCAGGTGTTTCCTCAGTGCGGACATGATTTCTGCAAGCGGCACCACATCCACATCCCTTGGGAGAATGAGATGGGTTGCCAGCTCAAGTGTCTCAGAACTGCACTGAGCGAGGAAACAGAGCGCTTCTGGTCTTCGTTGGTGATCTTCTGCGAGGTCATTGCATGGTGGAATCGGCGTTGCCCATTTCTCCGGACGCACTGGGTCAAATGGGCCGATGTTGCTGCCATGTGGGGATGCCATCCCAACTTCGTCGCCAGTTTCATGTTCAGGGAATGAAGAAGCAGATGAGTGACATAGTGAAATTCAGCTCTTTATTAGTGGGGTTTGAACACAGTTTCCATGGGGCAAAACTCAGACTTATATACACTATAAACAGTAACAGTAACAATAATACAACAAGCCCATTGGCTAACAGAGTGTGCATATTTTCGATCCACTTATTTGCATAAGAATAGATAACATGAGAAAAGATACATTCCACTCCTGACAGAAAACACAGTTAACATACATAACACGGTGTGTCTTTACCACACCGTTACTTGACACCTTTTTAACTGCCATAGTTCCAACTGACAAAAACCTGGAGTTTGTTGTTGGTATGCTCCTTTGCTGTAGTTCAGGAGAGTGCATTAATTACAAGCATCAAATACCATATCTAGGAGCTTGTAGGACTCAGCTATGGCACTTGAAGTTGGTTGCTGGGTGGTAGCTTTCACAACCCCATGGACCATGGGGTCACAAAGGATCAGACTCAATTGTGCTACTGAACAACAACAACAAAAACAAAAAGCTTTCACAACATCTGTAGCAGTGCTATTATTTTTTTGTTACATCTTGTTGCTCCCATTTGTGCGCTATGCAGTGGGGTAACTTTAGAAAAAAAGCAGACATTAAATTATATTGTGATATGGCAGTGTTAGCCATTTTTCTGGACTTGTTTTTAAAACGTTTTCACTCAATGATGAAAATAACTAGGCACTGATTTTGTTTACCATAAGAAACAGTGTTCTGAAACTGAGGAGCAGCCACCCAATGCCTTAATCTGTACCCTTGACCTGCACACTTGATACACAGGGAGCTAAAATGAACACTCTCCTTGTAGACTACAGAAACCTTCCCATAGATCAACGTGTTTACTATGAACAAATTTGACAGGCATTGCTCCATTTTCACAGAAAACCTCCTTTCACTTTGTTTCATTGCAGGGAAGTAGGTGATCTCTGAGAAACAAAGGTCTTCTTACCTTTAAGTGGAAATGGAGTTATCTGTTGACATTGCCTGTCAGGCAGGTTCAGAGCTAAAAATCCTGATCTAGGAATTAGCAGCATGGAAGAAAGCACCTTGCTGTACATTTAAAACATCCTACATGGCCCCCTAAAAAAGGAAAGAAAGAAAGTGAGAGGGAGAAAGGAGTTTGTTTTACTGGAAAATTATTAACATCACTGCAAAGATAATCACCAAGTCGAGAGCAAATCTATTCTACCTTATCCTGTTATATATGATTAACACAACTTCCCACTCAACACATGTTAAAGTAAAAGAAATTATCTGCTAAATAACTCCTGGTGTCTCTTCTTTTCTTCTTTTTATTTTTTATTTTTATATATAACTAAAACCACAGTGTTGTGGTGTTTGTTAGTGAAACGCCATGCCACCTTGGCTCCCACCGCCCCAGAAAACTGTGGCCCACGTATCTGGCCAGGCCGGCACGGGGTACCAGCAGTGCCCCCTGCGGTCCTTCACCCTGAGAACCGGACATGAAGGGCCCCCCACCAACAGCATGAAATGGTCATGGAGGCGGTAATATGCATGCACGTGAATCCACGCAGGCACAAAAGCCTGCCCTGAGTTCCAGGCAGCAGCACCCCCTGGAACTCCGGGCAGGCTTCTGCAGCTGCACAGATTCGTGCACATGCGTATTACCGCCTACCCGCTTGGGAGACACCATTGGCTGGCCGCCATTGCAGCTGGAGGACAGAGGGCTACCCTTCTCTGGAATTCATGGGTCAACCGGAGTGCCCTGTTTGGCCCGTGCCTGCCAAAGAAGGGCCTTGCCTTCTCCGGTAGCCAGGGGCTGACCGGAGCACTCCCGGCAACCCCTGTCTTCTGGAGAAGGGCCGACCTCCGTCCTCCGGCTGAAATGCCGGCCAGCCAGGGGAGCCTCCCAAGCGGGGAGGTGGTAATACAGAGGAGACCCACTGAATGGAGCACTCCAAATGGGGCGCTCCAGTCAGCAATACGCACCAGTGCCAGAGCCGAGGCTGCCACAGGCGCAGGGAACCACAGCGGCAAGGCTGCCACAGGCAGTTGCAGTGCCCTCCATGACACCACCACAGTTTGAGGCAAGGCCACCACAGGTGGCCGCCACCCATAGCATAGGTAAGGATTCACTACCCAGCAAAGTGGGTAGTTCCATTTTTAAAAAAACCCACTCTATTCTCCTTTGCCCAGTTTTAGATACTGGATGGGTAAACTCCAGAAGTTTGGAGGCCACGTTTCAGTCCCCAAAACTCATCACATGTGCACTAGCCAGACTGAAACAAAACTACAAGTGCTCAGTAGGCCATTTCTTCAGGGTATTGAGCATAAATAAAAGTGTAGATGACTCCACATAGAGTCTTGTTTTAATGTGTAATTGATACTCTTGAAAGCAAATCACCACATTTCCATGACTGTCTTTCCCTTTTTAGATTATGAAAAAGGGATCTAGGTAATCTGTAGTATCATATGTGGCCCACAGAGTGCTACAGAACTACCTTCAACATTACATGTACATAGACAGAACATTATCATTAGAAACAGTTTCTGGATGAGGTTGGTTTAGTTCCTTCAAGGCAGGGACACTTTTATTCTTGAACTTTGTAAGCCACTCCAGGAATCTTTCTTGGCTAAAAAGTGGGAGTAAATTATGCCCGTTGCACCATTTCATGTGGCCCCCCACTGCCTCCACCACACCCAGAAGTGCCATGTGGTGGAGGAAGGGCAAAATGGCTGTCTGGCCCCTGAAGCTGTCTGAGGGAACATGACTCCGACTTGCCAGTCATTGAGTTCAGCGTCTTAACCACTTGAGCCACCCCAGTCCTAGATGTCATCGTAATTGTGAAATATTTTGTTCTTACCGTGTATGGTGCAATAGAAACCAAATTCTCATTCACTGAAACCTTCTTCCTTCACCCTATTTTCACATCCTGGGATGAGCACAATGTTTCATTTTATTTCCTGAATGATCATCAGGCTGAAGAACATAAAAAGTAAGAGTGCTATCCTATTATATGTCTTCTCAGAATTATATCCCCGCTGTGTACAGTGATATCGACTTCCTGGAAAATATGCATGGAGCAGCTGCATATTTACAACTCTAACCTCTAGCCATTTACAACTCTAATCTCATCTCCAAACAAGCTTCCTGGACTCTGTAGGACTTATCTCTCTATAAATGAGTTTAGTTTTGTATGCAAGATTGACATCATGCACCACTTACCTTGAGAAAATGTCTCATAAAATAGTGGACCTTACTTCTCAACAGATGTACACACAGAAAGTTGAACTCTGTGTTGGAGAATGGATTGGCCATCTCATCTGCATATGGATACCTTTTAAGCATTAAAAATACAGTATTCAGGATCCTGGTTCTATAATATTTCAGAGTTAGATTCATACTTTTTCATCATAGTCTATTGAAATTCCATAAGCTGCTCAATACTAATGAATGAAAGTGAATGTATATTTATTTACACCTCTGCTTGTTGCATTTGTGAATAAGTTTGATAGTTCAATCTCTCCAATATGTTAAAAGTTTAATTTAAGTAATTGCCTTGGTTGTTATAAAGATGAGCTCCTAGGCTGCTAGCTTTTTGATATGAAAAAACCCAGCTCATTCTTCCCACATGTGCTTCAGTATACCTAAAACTTTAATTATTATCTCTTTGAAGAATATTGTTGGTTAAATCATAATTGATCTTTCACTCAGAATTTCACAACATGACTTACGTTATAAATACAGCTTTTTTGTGTTGCTATTATCCTTCTAATAACAACCCTCTCTCCTCAATCCTTCAAAAATCACCAAGGGCTTTTGCAAGGTTTTATATTCTGTAGATAAATAAAAAACATATTCAATGGCTTTTTAAAAACATAGGATTTAATTTTGTCACATCATCCTTTTTTACATATTGAATCAAGTAGGGAGGGTTTTCATTGTTTTACTGTACTTGTTTCTTAACATAGCTTCAGTTTTTTCTTCTTTTTATATGATGGTTTCCTTTCTCACTTCTCAAAGATAGCTACAGTGGTTACTTTAGTTACCTCAGAGGGAAACAATTTGAACACTTCAAACTGCCGGGCTTAGGTACAAACCATGCTCAACTTCAATCACCTTTTCACTGTTTCAAAACCCACAATAAAGTGAATGGTAGCAGCAGGAGGTACTACACCAGCCAGTATCTGAATAATATTCAGTATGTAATATTACTCCTCTTCCATATCCTAGAAGAGTGGTGGCGAACCTATGGCATGTGTGCCAGAGAGGGCACTCAGAGTCCTCTCTGTGGGCATGCACACTGTCACCCCAGCACAGAGTTCGTCCCATCCCTCTGCCCAGCAGCCCAATGTGAGTGCTTCCTCTCCCCCCCCCCCCGCACAGAGTTCACCCGCCCCTCTGTGGCATGGACTGCAGCCTGTTCTGCTGACCCACCCGGGCAGGCACAGTCACCGCATGGTGGCGCTACACAGAGAGTCTTGTTCGAGGATAGTCCAGATATCAAAGTCCAAAAGGCAAGCCAAGGTCTGTTTACCAGTAGTCCGAGTCAGTAGTCTAATCCAAACGGTGTCCAGGGGCGTCATCAGGGCTGGCAGAGAAGTCAAGGTCATGGCAGGCAGGTCAGGGTCATGGCAGGCAGTCTGGAGTCAAGCAGGATGTCAGTTTTCATACACGAGTGGCACCGATGCTGGCAGGCTGCAAGAAGCTTGCTTATAAGCCTCCCAGCTAATCAGTACCAGCTGGGAGCCTTCTTTGGTGCTTCAGTTTAGATTGCCTGCATCTCAGGTGCAGATGTTTCCTGGACCTCTCCCTGACTGATGGCTGATCACTGTCAGAGCCAGACTCCTGATCTGACAGGTCAGCTGCCGGGGAAAACAGACTTGGGCCAGGCACAGGCTGAGATCCCTGACTCAGGGCATCCTCGGGCTCGGGTGCAGGCAGAACTGGGCTGGGTGTGCCCCCTGATCCAGGTCCTCTTTGGAATCGGAGGAGGGCTGTATCACAACATTTGTTGAGTTTGGGCACTTGGTCTCTAAAAGGTTCACCATCACTGTCCTAGAATTGTAATATAGAAACTTAATTATTGCAGTTATACTACAAAAAGAATGAAGTTATCCTTTGGTAAATTGCAATCATAATACAGTGTTTTTTGTTATAAGGAAATGAATTAATCGCAAGTAACGTATTTGTAATTATTTATGCCAAGCTTTGCCTTTTATTCACTGAAAATATGAGTTACACTAAAAAGCTGGCACTCTCAATTGGCAGAGGAGCCAACAAGTTAGCACAGTGATTGGTTTTATGCAAGACACAGTTGCAGTTAGGTCTTCTCAATTATTCTCATCCTATTCTCTGCAGTTTCTGAGAACCAAATGTTCAAACACCACAATGAGAAAAATCCATCTCTAGCAACATATAACATTGATCCCAGCCTGTGTAATAAAGTTTAATGAAGATCTCTAGAGCAAAATGTGTATTTAGAAAATTTCAGGCACACATCAGTTTTCTTAAAAAGGAATGCAAAGTGCTAATGGAACCAAACACTTGTGTGCATCATACATACATACACCACCCATATATTAAATGTACCACTCTGACTACTTTACAAATGTATCCTTCATTTCTTTCAAGAAATATAGGCTCAAACGACACCTAGCATCATTCATACTATGAGCTATTGTGAGAAAAGCTTTAAAAACATACATGAGCCAGATACAGAGGATGAGAGCAAAAGCAGGAAAGCAGCAGCAATCACCAACACATATATCACAATGATGTCAGGCGGCAACACATTGCTCATGTAGAGAATATTACTACTGTATGTGAGTTGGCCCTAAAAGCAACCAAAATATAGTTGACTATCTGATAATTGTTCCATGGGAAAAGGAAAATGGTCAACCAAAGACAAGCTCTATATTTAAAAACTGCCAACCGAGTAAGACAGCCAATTTGAAAAAGCTCCTTGTGTCAATCCCACAGCAGTCTCTCAGTAGTGTTGGCATCTTCTAACAAGACATTAAAAAATCCCAAATGGCTAAACCTGGCTACATTCAGAAGCTCATTACACAACACTTGTTTGCAAAGCTCTGAAAAATACTGTAGCCCAAAATAACTATCTGGGATGCTGTTGCTGGACTTCTTCCAGTTAGAGATATAGATAGCTGCAAGTTATGTTACAAATTATGGCTAGTTCTAACCTGTGACATGTGGCTTCATTAAATCTTGGACAATGTAGAAATTCATACTCTCGTGATAATTTTTGAACCTGAAGTTAAGCATTCAGCAATCCAGAGAAATACCTAGCACTTTTGCCACCTGGGGTTTTGCTGTCCTATTGATTAAACTTGGGCCATGGGAAACTGGCTTATATATGGAGAAGATGGAGGAATTGGGAGAAATGTTTGAGGTTGAATGCATTATGGCCATAATAGTTTTATACTGAAACTGCCTGTTTGTGTAACCTTCTGCCCAGGTTGGAGTGGCTGGAGGTGATTTGTACTGTTCCCAATGTGGGTTCACACCTTTCTAGCATCAGATCTATGTACTCTCTAAGTTTCAACACCCTGCAGCAGAGTCCCAGTTTCCCTATGCTATTAACTCAGCACACTTCACTATATCAGCTTTTGCAACCACGTCATATTTTCTAAAGTATTTTGAAACTACAGTCTAGAAACTGTAGAATGGCCTGGGTGCCATTCAATTGGTGCCATTTGACTCGTGTGATGCCTTATAGCAGCTAGTGCTGTAAAGAGTTTTATTCCACAACATCTAGAAGACACCATATTGGAGAAGACTGACGTCTAAGTGTACTGCATAAGATCACAAAAATCTCCATTTTATCCCAAAACAGGTGGAACTTACAATTGATTCTGTAAAATGCTGTATTGAAGTAAATTTCACTGAAGTGGCAAAGCAGAATCTACCAAACACTGGGCTCAATATAGATTTAATCACACTTACAGTAATTTTTAGAAATCTACAGAATTTAAGTTATAAGTACAGAAAACGTTATTGAATAAGATCAGGGATTCTCAACCTGCAGCCCATTGGCCAGATGCAGTCCATGGCACCATTTCATGTAGCCCACTGCCACCGCCACCACATCAGGAAGTGCCATGTGGTGGAGGAAGGGCAAAATGGCCCCCAGCCCCCGAAGCTCTCTGAGGGAGCATGACCTGGCCCCTGTCTTTAAAAGGTTAAGAACTCCTGAATAAGATGAATGAATCCCAATTATTGTGCTGTTTTGTTTAATTCTGGAGGCTTTTTCCACTGAGAAATTTCAACCAACTCAAAATATTTTGGAAATGAGCTGTCTTCTCAAGTGCACATACTGGAATTAGGTATTTTGAAGTAATACTCTGATGGCTTGGAGTTGCCAAGGAGAATTTTTATATTTTCTTTGTTTCAAAATTAATTAAGTACAGTATGTTATCTATATGATTTTACCATAAACAAAAGCAATTTTTCCTACTGGGAATATACATCACAAAAAGCACTGGTAAATATAATCCCTAATTAACATTTTTTTCCAGGCTACACTTTACCCAATTCTCAATCATACTAAAATAGAAATATATAAAAAGATTATATGCCTGTAATTTCCCTCAGGAATTCTCATATGTTGTCTTTCTTCAAATTCTTATTCTATGCCAACTTTGTTTAACTGCCCAATCTTCATTTCCAATCTAAATAAACCAGAGGTGCACAAACCTTTTGGTCCATGTGGTTCAGCATGCCGGTCATGTGATTCCTCCCACTAGAAGTGGAAGGAAAACACGCCTTGCAATCTGTTTTGCAACAGGATGAGGTAGATTTTAAGCTGCCATTTTCTCTCCTTAAACCAGGGGTGCCCAAACTATGGCCCACTGGCCAGATACAGGCCCTGATGCCAGTTCATCTGGCCCACTCCACCCTCATCGCTCCCAGAAGCGGAAGTAATATGTGCCCGTACAGACGGGTTTTACTTCCGCTTCCAGGAGCAATGAGGGCAATGTGGGCCAGATGAATTGGCATTGGGGACTAGATCTGGCCGATGGGCTGTAGTTTGGGCACCCCTGAAATAAACAATATACTCATTTCTTCACCAGAATTCATTCATTATCTCCTTAGTTGAAATCTTGTTGTTTAGCATAGTAAATTGCAATTTGACTAGGCCCTTTTAATTAATGGAGTTTGCAGAAGAAGTAACACACCAAATCCCCACTGATTCAAAGGGCTTACTCTAGTGCAACTTACTAGTGTACAGGAGTTCAACCCTCATGTCTTAACTAAGAATTATGCAAGATATATTTTTTCCTAGCTTCTATTGGCCAAAATCCTATTACTTAGCATTAGAGTAGGTCGTTAGAGTACGATGTGATGGCTAGATGGCATCATTGGCTCAGGGGGTGTAGGTTACATAAGAACATAAGAACAGCCTTGCTGGAACAGGCCACAGCCCATCCAGTCCAGCATTCTGTCTCACACAGTGGCTCACCATTTCCTTCAGGGTATTCCCAAGCAGATGCCTGCTTAGGATTCCCTGGAAATGATATTGAGAGATATCCTGCCTATCTCTCCAACCCGGAGGTTGTCCTTAAGTATCCATAATTATAGCCATTGATACTCTTGTCCTCCATGAACTTGTCTAATCCTTTCTTAAAGCTGTCAAGACTGACAGCTGTCACCACTTCTTCTGGCAGGGAGTTCCATAGACCAGTAATCCTCTGGGTGTAAAAGTACTTTCTCTTATTTGTTTGAGAACTAGTACCCAAAAGTTTCATGGAGTGTCCCCTAGTTCTAGTGTTATGCGATAGGGAAAACAGTTTTTCCTTATCTACTTTGTCCACACCGTGCATGATTTTATAAACTTCAATCAGGTCACCTCTTAGACGTCATCGTTCAAGAGTGAAGAGGCCCAACCGTTGCAGCCTCAGATGGTAAGGAAGGTGTTCCAGTCCCCTAATCATTCTGGTTGCCCTCCTCTGCACTTTTTCCAGCTCCATAATATCCTTCTGGAGGTATGGCGACCAGAACTGTACAGTATTCCAGATGGGGCCTCACCATAGATTTATAAAGAGGCAAAATGACACTTGCTGACTTATTTTCTATACCCTTCCTAATGATCCCTAGCATTGAGTTTGCTTTTTTCACTGCTGAGGCACACTGGGTTGACACCTTCATTGAGTTGTCCACCAGGACACCAAGGTCCCTTTCCTGGTTTGTCGCAGAGAGTTCAGACCCCATCAGTTTATAAATGTAATTGGGGTTCTTTGCCCCAACATGCATCACTCTGCACTTACTAATGTTGAAACTCATTTGCCACTGTTTTGCCCACTCCCCCAGTGTCGAGAGATCCCTCTGGAGCTCCTCACAATCTCTCACAGTTTTCACTACCCTGTATAATTTAGTGTCGTCAGCAAATTTGGCTACCTTGCTTTTTACTCCTACCTCTAGATCATTTATGAAGAGGTTGAAAAGCAGGGGTCCCAGTACTGAACCTTGCGGACCCCACTCTTTACTTCCCTCCACTTGGAGAAGTGTCCATTTAGTGCTACCCTCTGTTTCCTGTCCCTTAGCCAGTTGCTGATCCAGGACAAGACCTGTCCCTTTATTCCATGACTGGTAAGTTTATTCAAGAGCCTTTGGTGTGGGACCTTGTCAAAAGCCTTCTGAAAGTCCAGATAAACAATGTCAACTGGATCCCCCTTATCCACATGCTTGTTGACACTCTCAAAAAATTCCAACAGATTAGTGAGGCATGATTTGCCCTTGCAAAAGCCATGTTGGCTCTCCTTTAGCAGCGCCTTCTCTTCTATGTGCCTATTAATTCTATCTTTTAGGATGGTTTCCATCACTTTACCTGGGACACATGTCAAACTGACAGGTCGGTAATTTCCTGGATCACCCCTGGATCCTTTTTTGAAAATTGGTGTTACATTCGCTACCTTTCAGTCATCAGGCACAAAGCCTGATTGAGGGAAAGATTATATATTTTGGCTAGGAGATCAGCAATTTCATCTTTAAGTTCCCTGAGAACTCGTGGATGGATGCCATCTGGTCCTGGTGATTTGTTAGCGTTTAGTTTAACAAGACATGCAAGGACCTCCTCCCTGGTTATTTCTATCTGGATTAATTCTTCGGTTTCCCTCCCTACGAAGATAGGCTCTGTTTTGGGCATGTGGCCTCTGTCTTCTTCAGTGAATACTGAAGCAAAGAATTCATTGAGTCTCTCTGCAATCTCTGTTTCCTCTTTAATAACCCCTTGCCTTCCATTGTCATCTAATGGTCCAATGGCCTTCCTAGTTGGGTTCTTACTTCTAATGTACTTAAAGAAGTCTTTGTTATTTCTCTGAGTATTTTTAGCTATACGCTCCTCAAAGTCTTGCTTTGCTTTCCTGATTGTTGCCTTGCATTTGTTCTGCCAGAATTTATGTTCCTGCCTGCTGTCCTCATTCGGACAAGCCTTCCATCTTCTAAACGAGCTTTTCTTGCTCTTGATCACTTCCCGAACAACTCCTGTAAGCCACATTGGAGTCCTCTTGGACCTGGCAGTGCCCTTTTTCCTTTTGGGTATGCATTCCAATTGAGCCTCTGTTATTGTTTTTGTAAACAGCCTCCATGCCTCTTGGAGTGTTTGGACTCTCTCAATTTTCCCTTTCAGCTTCTTTTTTACTAGTTTCCTCAACTTTGGGAAATTTCCTTTTTGAAAATTTAAGGTCTCTGTTTTAGATTTTATCAGTGACTTGCGGTCTATGATCAAGTTAAACATAATTGAGTTGTGGTCACTGTTCCCTATTGGATCAGTCACATTAACATCTTGCACCAGATCCTGAGTATTACTCAGGATCAAGTCAAGGATTCTTGTACCTCTAGTTGGGTCTTCAACCATCTGTCCCAGGGAACAATCATTTAGCATATCTAGGAACTTTATCTCTTTATCATGTGCTGAACAACAGTTCACCCAGTCTATGTGAGGGTAATTGAAGTCCCCCATTATAACCAGGCTTCCCTTCTTGGATGCCTCCTTTACAACATTCTCCAACTGCCAGTCTCCCTCAAGAGTTTGGGTCAGAGGCCGATAGTATATGCCTACTGTTAGACCATTCTTGTGGCCTGGTACTCTTACCCGCAGAGCTTCTAATGGTGACTCCAAATCACCTAGATATTCCAATTCATACGATTTTATCACTTCTTTGACATACAAGGCCACACCACCTCCCATTTGCCCCTTCCTATCCTTCCTGTACAGTTTGTAGCCTGGGATAACTGTGTCCCATTGGTTATCATCCATCCACCAGGTTTCAGTGATACCAATAATATCAATATTCTTATCTATTGCTAAGTATTCCAGCTCCCCTATTTTGTTCCGGAGGCTTCTGGCATTTGTATACAAGCATTTATATATGCTTTTCTGACACAGTCTTTTGTGTCCAGTTGCATTGTTAGACTGCCTCTTGCATCCTTCTGCTAGAATGCTAGTGACTAGCTCCTCGCTCTGCTCAGTAAATTTTGCATCCTCCTCACTACTCAAGTACACACTTTTCCGAACCGGGTAGGCTAATGAGGATGGCAGATGATAGAGGAGTCTGGTGTGCTGTGGTCCATGGGGGTCGCAAAGGGTCAGACTTGACGTGCCCCTGAACAACAATAAGGTGCATTCAATCAAAGGGATTTTAGTGAATCAGCTCCTTCATGTGTTCTAACTGTAACTTTAGTTACATCACAGTCAGAATAGACCTATTTGAATAAATGCAACATACTGTACGGAGGAGTTGATTCATTAAATCACTGTTGATTTAAGTGGCCTACTCTAATGCAATCTACTATTTTAACAAAATAAATTGGGCCACTATTCATTAAGTGCCAGTTTATGTGAGGGACAGGTTTGCTTTAAAATGGCAGCATAAATAATCTTTTCCTTCTTCTCTCCCCACTTTATCCTCACAATAATCTAACCACACCACTGCAGCTGTCTTGAAAAAGTCACACTTTTGAACAGCAGTTGCTGGAAAAGAACACTGTGTGACTTTCCCTCATATAACAGGCTTATGGGTTTCTCATTTATATCATGATCATACATCATGAGGCAGATTTTTAAAATGAGTCTCATCAATCTATTCAAAAGTGAGCATATGTATCATTTCTACTATTTAATCTTTAAAATTATGTTCTCAACTACAGAAAAGTCTTTGACAGTTGATGAATCATGTTTGTGCTTGTTCAAACACACACACACAGAGCTTCAGTAACAGAGACAAGAAGTACCTTTTAAATGAGTTATAATTAAACTAACAATCAAGAGACTTGTTAAGGAAATTCATATCAATTCTTTTCAGCTTCCTTTAAGCAGGGATATTCAGTATATTATTTCAAACAGATTGAGGTGTTAAATAAAATTAGAACATAGCACTGAAGTGAGAGAGCTTATGTAAGCAGAAAAAATGAGTATTGGCCTGAATATACACACAACCCTTTTGGAATCAGCATTAGTCACATCACTTTTGCCACTGCCCTCAAAACTGCTATCTGAGAAATTCATTTTTATCACTAGATACTGATTTTCATTATAGAATTGAAAATCCTGCTTCAAAGAACAAGGGTATCCCAATAATTTATGACTGGATTTCAGTTCCCTACAAAATAATCCATCATAAAGGGTAAAAATCTCATTTGCATAACTATAGTAAGTTTTTTTTTCTATCTCAACTAGTTTCAAAAGCATGTGTAGCTATTATGAGATTTGTAAGACCTTAGGCTATTTCTAATACCCAGCCAAGACAATCTCTGCATCAAAAATTATATTTACAATAAGCTATATATCCTTAAATTGACCTGGGTCTCGAACTGCTGACTTGCCAGCCTTCCAGCTAACAAGGTGAGCTTCTTAACCACTAAGCCACTAAAGCCCCTTCAGTGATTGTAGTAATGCGAGAAAACACCCAATGTTGTATCTTATCCTATAATCCATCATACATCAAACTTCTCCCCAATAATTTTCAAATGACTTTTATTTATTTTATTTTATTATTTTATTAACTTTTCCTATCACCAATATGTGATCTTTGTTTCTGGGTTGTTGTTGTTGTTTTTAATTTGGGGTTGTGGTGGTGGTATCATTTCTGTTCTTGTTATAATTTATTACATTTGTTTAATGTTTATTGTAAATATTTTTTTAATATGTTGTAAACCGCCCAGAGTGGGAAAATATCCCAGATGAGATGAATATGTAATAAACAAACAAATAAATAATAGGTACAGGCATTTTATTGAACTTTGAGAGAGAGATTCTGATAGAAAGAGCACTTTGACACTGGAACCAGTTATTTGAAAGCAGTGGTTCTTCCCTGGTGGAGTTCTCCAGGTAGATGGTTGTTGTGTCCAAACGTTATATTGCTTTAATTCTTAAGATGCCCTTTCTCTAAGGTGCTTAATTCGTATCACTGTCATCATAATCCGATTGGTTCTAACACAGGTTCCCGCATTTTTGGTAGCCCGGGCAAATGTATCTCTGTAACTGCCATTCTGCTTGCATATAAGTAGCCACCTCACCCCTTATTCCCTAGTCCGAACTGAGCTGTAACAAAATCACTGTTGGTTAAATCCCGAACTTGCTGTCTCATTGCATATTATTCTCGGACTCAACAATGGTAGACAGTCTTCTATTGGGGGTGTTCTAGCTCTTAATGTCCTACATGAAACAGAGAATTTGACTATGTGGCCCACAAGGACCTTTCCAAGGAGAAAGTTTGATAGGATGGCCTACAAGGTCCTTTCCAACTCTATCATTTTAAACCTTAGGAGGGCAGCTATATATCACCTGAAAGGAGCACATGTATCAAGAGGATTTTTTTTAATTTTTATGAAATAACAAAAATATAATAAACAATACAAGGAGAAAAAAGAAAAAGGAAATACCTAAACAAAGATAAAACAAATTAACACATTAAATTACATAAATTCTATTATGATAGCATTGTAGACAATACCAATTCTTGAACCTCGTTTGTATCATACCTTTCTTACCACATAAACTCCACATCTTACATCTTTTCATAGACATCTATACTATATATCACTTGTCATATTTTTATATTCTCAATATTTCA
Source organism: Bradypodion ventrale (assembly GCA_035047345.1). Taxonomy (NCBI): domain Eukaryota; kingdom Metazoa; phylum Chordata; class Lepidosauria; order Squamata; family Chamaeleonidae; genus Bradypodion; species Bradypodion ventrale. Next base: position 49,222,141 of record JAWDJE010000003.1, on the reverse strand, counting down.
TTACTTTTAATTATATTTTAACATTTCAAAACTTATAAGGTTCAATCTACTATAATACAAAATAATAATTATATCACCCGGTGATATATACAAAACCATGAGGATCAGATTGGGGTCCTGGTTTGTCTCCTTTATCCCCTACTAATACATGTTCCACAAATGGCCTCCATATTTCCCAGAACTTATTCTCCTTCAAAATACCTTTCTTCACATTCAATTCACATGTCAATTTATCATTTAAAGCAATTTCCCACATTTCCTTATACCATTCATCTATTTTCAAATCTGAATCACTTTTCCATTTTCTTGCTATACATAATCTTGCAGCTGTTAACATTATAGATAATGTTATAGAAGGCCCCTCTGGCACGCGGAGGAGGGCCTTCTCCGTGTCCGCACCAACCCTCTGGAACCTCCTTCCAACAGAATTGAGGGTGCAGACAGAATTGTTGCCTTTCAGGAAAGGATTGAAAATCTGGTGGCAGGGCAGGTGTGGGGCCCAAATGGGAATACGGCCCCAGCCTGTTGGCTTATTTCCAACTAGAGCTCAACTGTCCCTCTTTTTTGTGTTGTGTACTGCGGTATTCCTCCATTCCCTATTCCCTTTTTAGTCTTTTTAAGTGGGGTGGGAGTGGGAGGGTGGGTTGTTGGGTGGTCGAGTTAGGGTTTTCCTCTGTTTTGTTATATATAACTGTATTTTATCTGTTTTTACCATTTGCGCCACTCTGAGTCGGGTTTCCCCGAGTGGGCGGCATAAAAATCTAAGAATAAATAAATAAATAAATTAATATAATAAAAATAATAATTCTTTTTTATTTATATTCATATTTATATTATCCAATTCTGTCAATAAGGCGATATCTGACTCCAGCTTAAAATCAATTTTTAAAATCTCTAATATCACTTTCTCAATCAATTTCCAAAAAACCTTTATCACTTTACAACCCCACCACATGTGCACATATGTTCCAAGGTCGCTTTTACATCTCCAACAGTTTCTCATCCTACTATTATCCATTTGATGTAGTTTGATCGGAGTCAGGTACCACCTCCATAATATTTTATAATTATGCTCTTTTAATCTAATCGAAAGATTTCTCATAATTCTTCTCTTCCATTTACTTTTCCAATTTGATTCGGGAATTTTTGTATTTAAATCCTCCTCCCATAACATTCTCAAAACATTTTGTGAGTTTTCATCCTTATTTAAAACTTTATATATTTTGCTTACTAACCCTTTTATCCCCATTTCTCCTTTTCTTATTTTACAAATCATTTCTTCAAATTCTGTTTTATCTCTCTGTAAGCTAACTTCATCTTTATATCTCTTCCCCCATTTATTTACCAAAATCTCTTGTAACCAATTTAATTTCATTTGTTTGAATACTTCAGCTCTTAGAACAGTTTTATCACACATTTGTATCCAATCTTTCAGCAGAAACACATCCTTTCTCAGAAGTATATCCTTTATCCTTTTATCTACATTTACAGGAAATGGCTTAATATCTTCCATATCCATTATTGGAGATACATCTGGTGCAAGTTTACCCTTATTATTTTTCCAAACATCTAACATTGCTTTTGTTAATTGATTATTTGTATTTATCTTTATCTACTTATCAAAAAAAATTCATTGCCATTATGTTGTAATTCTTTTATCTCTAACTCGTCCCAAATAACCTCAGACTTTGATATAATCTTTGCAATGTTTTTTAATTGAAATGCTCTATAATAATATTTAATATTCGGAAGACCCAGATCACCTTCCTTTTGTGGTACATACCATAAACTTTTCGTAATTCTTGGTCTTTTCCCTCCATTGCAATAAGTATTTAACACACTCTGGAAATTTTTTATATCTTTTTCCTTTAATTGGATTGGAAGAAGATCAAATAAAAAATTATTTTGGCAATAACTTCATCTTGCATAATGCAATCCTACCAAACCAAGACAAATTCATCTTGCTATATTGTTTTATTTTTTCTTTAATCTCCATTCTTTGTTTGTCATAATTCAATTTCTTAAGTTCTTCCATTTTACTTGTAATATTTATTCCTAAATATTTAACACTATTTTTAATTTGTATATTATATCTTTCCTTTATCTTTTTTCATTCTTCATCTACTTTACAAAAAATTGCCTCTGATTTATCCCAATTCACTTTTAATCCTGTTATTTCCTCAAAATCCCTTAGATGTACCTGAATTCATTCCATTGCTTTCAATGGATTTTTCATTAAAATCATCATGTCATCTGCATATAAGCTAATCTTTATACCTTCTATTCCTTCGATCTTTTTATCTTCTCTTATAAGTGTCGCTAATAATTCCATGGCCATCACAAATAATATCGGTGATAATGGACACCCTTGCCTAGTACCAGCTTCTAATTTTATATCCTCTCACATGTCTCTTTAACTCTAGTTATACCTTTTTGATATAGCTGGTCAACTAAATTTATAAATTTTGTACCAAACCCATATTTTCTTATAATTTCTTTAATTGTAACCCATTGCAAATAATCGAAAGCCTTAAAAATATCCAATGATAACAATCCAGTCTTTTCCTTATTTTGTTCCGCTATATCCATTAAGTCTACCACTCTCCTTATAAGATCTGCCATGTATCTACCCTTTAAAAACCCGGCTTGATCTTTATTTATGTACTCCTTCATAAATTCATTTAGTCTATTTGCCAATATTGCGGTAAAAATTTTAGCATCCTGATTTATTAATGAAATTGGTCTATATGATTCTATTTTCTCTACATGTTTTCCCGGTTTAGGAATTAAAGCATGTACTGATCTATACCATGAAGTTGGTAATGATCCTCCATCCAAAATATAATTAAACAGCTTCAGAAGTCTTGGAATTACTAAATCTCTAAATTCCTTATAAAATTCTGCAGTAAATCCGTCCTCACCTGGGGCCTTATTCACTTTCAATCTCTGTATCACCTCTTTAATTTCTTTCTCTGTTATTGGAGCTTCCATTCTATCTTTATGTTCTTCTCTCACTTTAATTCCCTTCCAATTTTCCAAATATTCCTTTAACCTTTCTACTTTTTTTCCCTCAGAGTATAGCTCTTGATAAAACCTTTTTATTATATCAACTTTCTCCTTTGTTTTATTACATCTCACTCCTTGTTGATTTATCAAGGCTCCAATTTCTCTTTTAATTCTCTTTTCTTTCGCAGTTCTCGCTAATAACTTTGAATTTTTGTTACTATATTCAAAATATTCTCTTTTTAAATATATTAAATCTCTTTTAACTTTCTCTATATCTTTACCTATTAATTCCTTCTTTAATCTATGCATATTTTCCAAAGTTTTCTTCTTCCCAGTTCTTATGTGCTCCTCTTGAAGCTGTTTAATTTCTTTTTCAATCTCCTCATATTTATTCTTTAATTGTTTATTCCTTATACTCTTTAATTTAATACATTCACCTCTGAAAACCGACTTCATAGTGTCCCACACTATATTATACATCACTTCTCTTGTATCATTCCATTTCCAATATTGATTCCAAATCATCTTCATATTTTCCTTATTTTTAGAATCACTAAACATTTTTGAATCATATCTCCAACTATTTTGTCTCCTCTCTATTGGACCTACTTTTAATTCCAATAAAATTTTTGCATGGTCTGATTCTTTAAATATTCCAACATCAATCTCTTCTATATCCTTAAGTATGTTGTCTGTAACAAAAATATAATCTATTCTGGAATATGAGTTATGAATTTGCGAGAAGTAAGTATAAATTCTTTCTAAGCCTTTAAATTCTCTCCACACATCTTTTAATCCTAGGTGCTTAATCCAATTATCTAATATTTTCATTTTTGATCCTGTTCTGTCTCTTACCACATTGGTACAATCCATATTAGACCTTATTACATTAAAGTCACCTGCTACTATCATTTTTACCATCTTTTCTTTTATTAAAATTTGATAGATTTTATCTAAGAATTTATCTTGTTGTTCATTTGGGGCGTATATATTCACAAAAGTTATTTCTTCATCATCTATTGTACCTTTCACAATCAAAAATCTACCTTCAGGATCAGTAATGCTTTTTGTCATATTAAAACCCCATCTAGTTGAAATTAATATCATGACTCCTCTTGCTTTTGAAGTAGCATATGCTTTTTCATATATCTGTGTCTACCCTAAAAATAGTTTATTTGTATCTTCTGATTTTTGATGTGTTTCTTGCAAAAAGATTACATCGGGACGATCTTTTCTAAGAGCTGATTCCAATCTTTTATGTTTAACTTGAGAGCCAGTACCTTTCACATTCCACATTAATATCTTAATAACCTTTATACTTGTTTTTTTATATAAAATCCCTCAATTCCAACCTGATCCTCATAGGCAGTACTATTAACTAAACAACCTATACCCATTAACCCAAAATTCATAAAAGAACAAAACTTTTAAAAAAACTAAAAATAAAAAAATTTATTCCAACACCCCTCTACTTTGTTTTCCAAAAAGCCACCTCTGCATCTCCAAAGAGAGGGGGGACATGGAAGATGTACCTGAATATCCACTATATGCTCAAGTGCTCTCTATTACACATTTCCCCTAAATATTCACATAACTAATTGATTATAGTTGTTCATCTCTCATCAGATTCCGTCACTTCAACCATGCTCATTTCTCCAAGACTAATCCCTCCAACTGCACCTCCTGCTTCTTCTTCACCCTGGACCCTCTCTATGGCTCCTGTCTCCATCAATGCCTGCTTCAAAGATGACCATTCCTGTGTACCTCCTCTAATTAAACCAATCATTTGAAAGTATTCCAATGGATCCATTCCCGAGTCAATTGTATGCGGTTTTTTTGCATAAAAAAACCTTACTTGCAAGGGAAACCTCCAATAATAATTAATCCCTTGATCCCGAAGAATTTTTGTTGCAGGTTTCATTTTATATCTCCAGCTTTGTTCTTCAAGAGAAATATCATTATAAATTTCCACATCATCTCCATCAATTTTTAAGACACCAGATCCCATTTGTTTTATGTAATTCATCACTTTCAATTTATCACCTACATTTGAAAACTTAACCAGAACATTTCGAATTTTCCCCGACCTTTTTGACCCCAATTGAAATATATTTACTATGTCTTCAGCCACAAAATTTTTACCCATGTTGAGATTATTCAACCAATCAAGAATTCGGATCTTCAACTGATCTGGTTTTTTCTCTGACAATTTTCTAATAACCAAATTTTGCTTTCTCATTGCTTCTTCTATCATATCCACTCTCCTCTCCTGTACCTCCATCTTGACATTAACCTCATATTGTTCTTTTTAGTTTCCTTTACCTCTGTTTGAATCAATTTCACATCATCTTGAGTAGATACAATAGCTTTTTCAAGATTATCAAAATTAGTATTTGCTTTCTGAACAAATTCATTAAACATCCAAATAAATTTTTTATGAGATTCTGCCCTTGTTTCTTCATTTTTTTGCATATGAGTTTCCATCCTTTCTAATTTATTACCCAACTTTCCAAATTCCATCATAAGAACCACCTCATTGAATTGAACTGGAGAACTATTTGCCCTTTCTCTAGCATCCTTCTTTTCCTTATCTTTTTTCTTCTGTTTTTTTGTTTCACCACAACCTCATCTTCTCCCACTTTTTCCCCTTCCTTCTTCTTTGTTTGGTCATCTTTCTTCTTGTCCATACTTCCCTCCCCACTTTTATTTAATATAAAAACAATATAATTATTTATATTTAATACAATTATCTCTTAATCCAAATTCCTCCAATTTTCTCTTCTTCTCTTCCTTTCCTTGCTCCTTCCTCTATTCTTCTTTTCAATTGATATAAAATCCAATCCAGAACAGTGATTTTATTATTGTAGTCCAATTACAGTCTTCTTATTATTATCCAATTTATCAAAAAAAGAAATCTTATTTTTATTATGTCAGATAAAATCCGCTCTGCGCCAATCAAATTATTTATTTTGTATAGTCCACTTGTGTTCCAAATGCAAAAGAAAAATCAGTTAAACAAAATAAAACAAGAAGAAATTCCAACCAAAACAATAATTTGTAATCCAATCAGTAATCCAATTCTGGTCCCATTTCAAATATTTCCAGTCAATCCAAATGAGTCATAAAATAGTAATTCCAGGGAGAGATCCAATTGTGAAAGTAATAATATAAAAAATGTTAATTCCAAAAAATATTAATTCCAAAAAAAGATAAAGTTTTCTTTGTAATCCGACTTGTAACACCAAAAATTTTATATCTTAATCAGTATCCAAAATAACTCAAAATAATAATTGGCATGATGAACTTTCCAAGGCTCAAAACTAGCTCATAAATTTATGAACTATCCAAATGTCCAATTTCCAAAATACCAAATTCAAGGTCTCATTTAAAATAAATAAGATCCAAAAACTGCAACAATGTGGCAACTGTAAAAATGCTGGAGACAATGGGAGGGCAAAAAATGAAACTACACTTTAAAATGATGAATCAGTGTTCCAAAACCAATTTCAGACAGCAATCCAGGGAGAATAGTAATGAAAAAGTAATAATAATAATAAGAAAAGACCCTTTCGATTATGGAGAGCAAACTATTCAATTCCAAAATATGAAAAAAGAAAAATCTTACACAATTATAATCCAAACCGCTGTGGCAGTTTCCTGCGGTGAGCCAGGAATACCCTGTCTCCTTATTTCTTTCTCCTCTTCCTTTCTTGTATTCCTTCCTTTTCCACTTCTGCTCTCCTTCAATCCATTACCACCACTCCTTCAATCCAGATCCACCACTCCAAACTTGTCGCTTTAACTCCCCAATCGTCTTTCTATACTTTCTCTAACTTTTGATTTTTGCATTGCTTGCTGCCATTACTCCTTCTTGCACCCCCTCCTTCCTCCTTCTTCCTTCCAACCTTCCAACTTCCATGTCCTCTCTCCTTCAGGACTTACTTGACCTCCTCGGGCTCCCTCCACCATCCACTCCATGACCCCTTGTCCACCGCCATTTCATTTAAATTATTATAAAGCTCTGAAGCCCACTTTGTTCAATTTTGAATGATCGAGATCCCGTCTGGCCTTAGGATGGCTCATTCAGCCCAGCCTGCACTGCGCCTCACTCACCGCCCGATCTCCAAACGCCGACCTCGATTTCACCCAAAAACATGAACGAAAGTATCTAGGACTTCAGAGCACCTCTTTTCTTGAAAGTTTGACTCCAAATGATTTTTAATTACCACATTAAAGTTGTATTAATAGTGCGAGCTGGTCAAAGTATGTGTTACTCTGGCACCATCTTAGCCACGCCCCCCAGGAGCACATGTATGACAAAAAGAAACACAAATAGGGTACTGATTGGATAAAAAATACTCATGTTCATTTATATGTTCAAATATAAAATTATAAATAATTTTGTAATTTAAGCAGAATTACAATGCTTCTTAGCAAAGACTGTAACCAAGAGTGCGACTGTGTATTATGTTCTTTAAGTGCTTACTGAAAATGTGTAACTTCAAGGTCCCTGATCTCCTCCTCATTATTCTTTATCTTTAAATCAGACTTGGATTTGTTGAGGATTCCATCAAAATGAGGACTGGCAGCCCTTCAAATGGAGGACTGTCCACCCTAGGAAAAGTACATGTGGCCACCCTAGTGGATACTCATTAGTACCTGTAGAAGACAAAGTATTAATTCAGGACTGCTTACATAGGCTATTCAATACATGATTACTGTATTAAATCCTGGTTCAATATGAGAGGTTTGAAATTATGTTCTGCAAGCACAATTTAGAAGCCATCTCAGTCTTTACACTCACTTTCTTAACAGTCTATAAAAATTGGCTGCATGGATTGCAAACACTATATTAAAATGGCAATAACTGCATGCAACTCTGAAAGGCAATTTGCTTCCTTTTCATTTTTCTTCTCATCAGTTTACAATTAACTCCACCACTTCCTTTTTTGAATCCAAGAAATTGTGTGATTTCATAGCTGTTTGTCATCTATGAAGATAAAAGACCTTGTTAACGAATATTTGGTTCGAAGCTTTTAAGAATAATAATTTGTTTCTATCATGACTGGTGTTAGTGTGGTTTTTCAGATATATTTCTGCCAGGGTCACTTTTCTCTGCCAAATTATACTTCCAATACATAAATTTTATTTTTAATAAACAACCACTAAATGGTTGTATAAACAAAATAAACTAACAGCATCTATGGTTCATAATGAATATCTGTTGTAGCATGAATAACAAATAACTCACAGACATTGACGGCAAGTCAAAAACATCACCAGTGGCTGGTACAAATCAGTAGTTTTGTTTGGTTAGAAAACCACATTGTAACTGTTCCAACATTTGCACTCTAGAAGCATCTTCCATAATTGTACATTCAAACTTCTTGTTTTATAAATATGACTACTTAGTATAAGAGTAATCACTGAACCAAGTTGTCCCTGTAATAAGACTTGCTCCTATTTTGTTATACAGTAGAACCCCACATAACGAAAAAACTCCATTCCACGGAGCTCTTCGCTATGCGGGTTTTTTTGTTATGCGGTTCCCTATGGAAGATACCCCGCATAACAGAAAAAAATGTTCGTTAACCGGGGTTCCCATTGAACAGGTATACCCCGGTTACCAAAACACTGCATAACGGAAAAGAATTGTTATGCAGGTTATCACCCTTGCATAATGAAAGTTTTGTTATGCAAATTTTTCGCTGTGCAATGTGTTCGTTATGCAAGGTACCACTGTAATGACATTTCTTCCTACTAATCTGAACAACATGCATTACACTAAATTAAGGTTGCAAGTATATGTATTTATTTGGGAGTAATTCTAAATAGCTGTAATCCTGTTCTTAACATAGCAATCTCAAAAAAAAAAATCCAACCAAACTATTGCAAACTGCACTTGAAAAAGATTCTGAAATCCTTCTAGAAACTTTTTTGGTTCCTTCACCAGACAAGAATATCCAATCAACAGGCTTGGCTGAATAAAAGTGTTGGTCTTGATTTAATATTCCAAAGTTATCTTTTCCCACTTTGGTGCTGTGCAGTGGTAAAGGTAAAAGTAAAGGTTTCCCTTGGTCGAAAGCCAGTCATATCCGACTCTAGGATTCAGTGCTCATCTCTGTTTCAAAACTGAAGAGCCAGCGCTGTCTGCTTCAGCAGACATTTCCGTGGTCATGTGGCAAGCATAACTAGACACTGGAGCACACAGAATGCTGTTTACCTTCCCACTGAAGTGGTCCCTATTTATCTACTTGCAATTTCTTGCTTTTGAATTGCTAGATTGGCAGAAGCAGGGACAAAGACGGGAGCTCATTCCATCCTGCAGTATTCGGAAATCAAACTGCTGACCTCCCGCCTTCCAATCAGTGTCTTAGCCACTTGATACAATAATCCTGCATCTGATAATGTTAGATTATACCATTACCTTGCAATTTACCATCTTGATAAGATCTTTGTTTATGAAACTCCTTTTTGTCTAGACAAGGATTTTGAGAAGACTATAGAGAAATAGAGTCCAGAGTTTGAATAATTGTAGTATGAACATGTTATGGCATGTGTGCCATATTATGGCAACATCTTATCAACTTTTTTGCTTTGTTTCCCATGACAACACACATTCATACACCACATTTTCTGGTGCCCAAACAATAAGTAGTCTTAGACAGCTCAGAAGCTAAATAAAGGCATTAACTCGTCCTAATTTTTGAGTTTGCTTATGAATTTCCTTTTTTCCATGAACACAGTCTTCCTTTGCAGGCGCACCCCCCAAAGAAAGACTCAGACACCGGTATATGGATAAAGGCATCGGGCCACTTTTATTGAATAATGCCCTAGTCCGAATTATAACTTTCAATTGGTGTAATCATCCAATTGTAATTCTTTAAGGCAAGCAGGCCGCAGTAACACTGGTAAGGTTCCACCCAAAATGCCAATGGCAATTGGCTACATGTAACTATTTGTATCAATTTGTTTGTTGACACAAACAAATTGTTGACTGGAGTCAATAAACTATCTACTGACCCCACCCTATGATGTGTATCCGTTAAATCTCAAGGTGATGCAGGCTGTTAAGCTCCTGCCATCACCCCTTGCCTGGTTCGTCATTGACCGGCCAAAGCTATTACCCCTGTACCTGTCTAAGTGTTGGCCAGTCAATTGCAAACCTGCCGGATACCTCTGGGTCATAAATCTTTACCTTACCAGTGCTACCCGCCACACAGGGAGGCGTCCATGATGACTCACCACCCCCCCAGACCGTCAGCTCGGTCGCCAGGCCTGCTTGCACCACGCCCAGAAAGAGGTACATACCTCCAGCCGACAGGTGGACCCCATCTCCTGCCTACCAGCAAAAAAATTTGTAAGCCTATCCTCAGGTTTCCAATGGCTGTCTCCCAGCCATGCTCAGCAAGGGACCGAGCCACAGCCCTGTCCACTGACTGCCGGAACAATCCGAACCACGGAGATCCACGTCTCCCTTAAATTGGTGTCTCGGCACAATGTTAGACCATGGCGACCGTGTGTAAGCCATACATGATATAAAACACCAGGTCACTGCCCCTCGACAGTTTAGGAAGAGCAGTGATCCGTATAAGATCATTGCCACCGAGGTGCCTAATAAGAACATCAAGCGGTCTAGCACCCCAGGACATCAGGAATGGCAACAGTTCCCGCCCCCATGTGCTGCGCGTACCATACAATCGCATACGTGAAGATGCACACTGCCCAAATCGGGGTCCACTCTCTGTCGCCGCAGCATATACTGCTGCCCAGTGTACATAGCTGCGGCCCACCAGCCCCACTGCCACCGGTGTGCAGAGACACACAGGATCTGTAAAAGAGGAGAAGAGGTGAAGGACATAACTAGGTACTCATACAGTGAGGGGACGTACATATAAGAAATTACGCGTACACATATATCCGCCTCCGAGTACCTCAAACGTAGCCGCGATCAACGCGACGCCTATCCTAAATAAATGGGTGCCAAAATGGGCCCCACACCGCGAAGCGCGGCACCAGTCACCCTCAGTAACTTTACTTTGGTAAGGGTAGACCCATCCTGGTGGCAGAAAAACAGGCTGGGGCGTGCAGCAGGCACTGCCAAAAATTCATGTAGGGCACCAACCGGACAGATGTCTCCAATGAAACTTCGTAGCAGTCTAACTCCACTGCCTACACTGTGCTGAAAAACCTTTGAGGACCGTATCCCCAATTGAGCCCACTCATGTGTGACATAGACATCGTTGAGTTCCAGTGCCCTACGAGACACATCCGCCTTACACAATGGTACCATCTCTGGCACCAACTCACTGATGCGGAGCGCTCAAAAAAAGGCTACCGTGGTAGCTGCGTGACCAAGAGCCACTTCACACCTATCCGAACATAAGTCACGCCAGCCTCGTGCAAGGTGGGTCAGAAACTCTGGCGAACTGGGGTGACGCATGTCCGGGCGGCGGACACTTTCACGTGTCCACCCCTCCAAAACACGACGCATGCGGAAGTAACTCATCGAAACCCCCCACGTTGGCCATAAATGCCAGTGCCGAAAGCCTGAAGGCTATAGTACGGGGGGCCAAACCCTGACTGCGAAGATAAACATGCATCGTAAAACCTGGTCCTCTGATATTGACCACACTTGAGGTAACTGTAGTTACTCGCAAAAAGTTCTAAATCGCATGAAAGCATGTTGATACGCCTTACGCGTGCGAGGTGCCAATGACATGCACGGTTCACCTCTCCTCGCCAAACGTCCAAATATCGGCCGGGAGTGGTGAGTGGAATTCCTCTGCTTCGGGAGCAAGGCACGAAACCGGGGGATCTACAGGCAGGATAAAGCATCAGCAATATCATTATTAATACCTGGAACATGTCTGGCCCCGAACAGCACATTTAGGCGTAGGCTTCCCAAAAAGAATTGACAAACCAATGCCATGACCCTGGGGGATTTGCACGTCTGGGTGTTGACAATGTGCACCACTGCCGCATTGTCACACCAACAATGGACCGCTGAGTTGGCCCACTCGTCACCCCATAGCATCAGTGCTTCCCAAATTGGGAAGAAACTCAAGGAAGGTAAGATTGCAGAGGCGATCCATGCCAAGCCATGCATGATGCCCTCGGCCGTAAGTCCACCTACCCTCAGAGTAAACCCCCATAACCCAGGGAGCCGGAGGCATCCGACCATACTTGAAATCTAGGGCAGACCATAAGGTCTGATCTCCAGGAAGAGACCCCGTTAAAACCCTGGAGGAATTTGAGCCAGACCAAAAGGTCCGCCCGTATGCCCCTGATCAGCCGGACCCTGTGGTGACGTTTTAACAGGCCAGCCATGGCGTCTCACAGGCGCCTGGCCAATGCTCTGCCGGGTGTATCCATCCTACAGGCAAAGTTAAAGGTGGCCATGAAGTATCTGCAGCTCATGAGGGGACACTTTATGTTTGGCAATCAATGCCAAAATCGTCGCGGAGATCCGAGCCACCTTATCCATGGGTAACCCGGATGCCTGTGCGACAGAGTCAATTCCAATGCCTAGAAATGTGAGCTTAGTAACTGGGCCCTCAGTCTTTTCAGGCGCTAAGGGGACACCCAGTTCCCACATGAGTATCTGAAATGTAGTGAGGAGACGCGTGCACGTGTCCGAGCCCCGTTCACCCCTGAACCAAAAGTCATCGAGGTAATGGGCTAGAGACTGGGACCCCGACCTGCGAGCAAAGGCCCACTGAATGAAAGTACCGAATCGTTCGAATGCCGAACATGAAATAGAGCAGTCAAAAGGCATGGCCTTATCTAAGTAAAATTCCCCTTGGAACCTAAAACCCAATAGCTCAAAATCCTCTGGGTGCACTGGCAGTAATCTGAAAGCTGAGTGCATATCACACTGTGCCAGGAAAGCACCGGGACCGTATGAGCGTACCACCCGTAGGGGCTGAACAAACGACGTTTACCTGACTGAAAAAGGTCATCAGGAATGGCATCACTGACCGAAGAACCCGCAGGGTAAGCCAGATGGAGGATTAGACGACATTCACCCGGGTTCTACTTCAGTACTAGCCCCAGAGGGGAGACCTTCAAGTTAGGGAAAGGTGGTTCCAAGAAGGGGCCCGCTACTCTCATAGCCTCAACTTCCTTAGCTATGCTCAGTGCAGCAACCTCCTCGTTACCTTACAAGGGAACTAAATTAGTAGCATCTTGGGACCCCTAACACCCCCGAATGGAATACGAAAGCCCCATTGGAAACCCTCCAGCAGGTACCTCGCATCATCCCTTCTTGTATAAGCTGAGAGCCATCGCTCCAGCATGAGTACACTAATTGGGGAGGGGGGCTTTGACATGGCTAGTTCCGTCGGACGGAGCTCTGATCGCCCCCTTTGCACCCCTACCTCCGCCCCGTAACCCAAAAACCCGCGGGCACGCGGAGGCGCAAAAGGGACACTCGTGTCGGTAACGACACTGGCGCTTATTACACACGTCGCTAGCTGAGAAGGTCCAACACAGCAGACGGGCTGGAACCCCCTGCCCCACCGGTTGGCGGAGAGCCTGTGTTGCAGCAGCCCACTGCACAGCATCACCACAATGGTACCTATCACCAGGCGCCAGTCATGTGGGAGTCATGTACAAGAGCCACAATTGCTGACAGGGCTCATCCCACCTCATCTCAGGATGTAGGGCCACCCTGATCCAAATTCCTCATCGTAAGCCAACTACGATGGGCCAGGGAAATCCACCATCACCCTGTAAATATTGTCCAAGTATTGGACCATAGGAATGGCCAGATCAGGCCGGGCCCTAAGGTATACCGCCATATAAATCAGATATGCCGGCAACCAGTTCGCCCAGGTGCGCAGTGGCTTACGACGACGGGACAGCTCTTTGTCTCTGTTGTCCTGTCCCTCTCTCTCTTCCTTAGTGGGCTCACGGTTCAATAGGGAGAATATATCCACGTACTCCCCTCGCCAAAGCTTATCCCTCGTGACCTGTGACAAATGATCACCCAGGGGCGAGGAATAACCAGCCGTCGGCAAAGCCGTCATCGGCACATTCTGTATAGAGGGCATTCGCAGCGGGACCTGGACAGCCCCTGCGATGCTCGGCACTGCCCCAGGGGCAGACACCCCCACCCTTAACAAGGTACCATTTTGAAAACATGGGGCACTGGGATAGGCTGGTAACTGATGCCCACTCGCCTCAACTTGACGAGGCCAGGGCCACTGAACCCCACCACTGTAAGTGGGCTGTGATGTAGGTGCACTAAATTGAACCTGATACTCACTAGGTGCATCCCCGTGAGCCGCCCCAACCGGGGGTTCCTGCCCATGGCAGGCATCGGAGCTCGCGACCGGAATTGAGCTCTAGGACCACACCTGACTGCTCCCAGTCTGGACATCGGGACGAACGGGGAGCTGCAAGAAACCAGCTGGTGCCGGCCGGATTGTCTCAAGCAGCTTGACCCGGCTGGCCGCCCGTTGAAGCGTTGTGGCCAGCAAGGTAGCCGGGGCCAACGAAGGGGCCCCAGTGGAAAGAGTGGCGCCCCCCTCCACAGGAGGCTGTGCAATGCCCAATGATGCTTCCAGCACTGCTAACCGTGCTAACAGAGCATCCACTGCCCCAGAGCCCCCAGCATAAGTCAGGCCGGGTGGGCCGGACGGCCCACCAGGCAGTTGAGGAAAAGGTAACCCAAAAGGAGAGCCAGGGCCAGAATAGGGCCATGACCAAAACTCCGTCCCATGAGGGGCCGGAGGAGCAGCGGGTTGAATACCCGCACCAGGCCCCCCCATGCCGCCCTGTCCCATGGCCGGTAATGGCAGGCCGAGGGCCGAAGCCCCAGAGGGGCCGGCCTGTAGCTGACCAGCTACTGAGCTGGAGCCCGGCTGCCAAGTGTCAACCTGATCAGCCCCACTGGTACCAGTGGGCAAGGCTGGCACATTGCCCTGCCGTGGGGGCGCAGCCCTGGTCCTCTGACCCAATGGCTGGCCCCCGTCTGGCGCAGGGCCGGTAAAAGTTCTTCCCCTCGACCGCGGCTTTAGCGCCGGGGCCTTCCGCTTGGGAGCCATGTCTCCCTAGGAGAAGAAAAGCAGGATCCCTATCCAGGGATCGAACTCCTAGTGCCTAAGCACCGCGGTAGCCAAGCAATCCGAGGCTCCGCGGCAAGGGCTCAATAGCCGAAGACTAAGAGAAAAACAGCGACGGAGAAAACTTCCCCTCTCCGTCGCAATTCTAAAATGGCAGCTTGGCTGCCTCGTGGCCACCCCTTTTATAGAGGGGTGGCCATGCCCCCTAACTCACCCGGATGTCTGAGTCTGGGTGGGGGGCCCCCGCAAAGAGCGCGGCGGCAATTTTGGTGCCGCGCTTTCATTCTCAGAATCCATCAGATATGGAAGAAAATCACCACAGTGCAGCAACACTAGCAGCTTTTATGTTCTAAGATGAATTAGCCCATTTATAAAAACCACAGGATAATTGCTAACAATGCATCAGCTCGGTTGTATAAAAACTTTCTTTCATGTCACATCCTACAGAATAAAATTCCAGATCATTTGAATCTAAAATCAGTTCAAAAGATCAGTATTAGTCAGTTGTTAGTAAAATCTGCAATTCCTTGTCAAGTTTCACAAATCAAACTTTATATATCAAACCTTTTGCCCTTAGAATTGGATTCCATCACATTTCACAACATTCACTTGAAAACAGGAATGCATTTACAGGTATAATACTGTATCTTGGCATATCTCTTAGATCAACTTGGATTTGCAATTTGCCAGCCAAAATAATCATGAGAAATTAAGGAACACATCTAGTGATCAGTAGACTGGTGAATGAAAACCTCAGATTTAAAGGACCTAGAGCAGTGATGACGAACCTTGGCACTCCAGATGTTCTTGAACTTCAATTCCCAGAAGCCCTGATCAGCAGGAGTGCCAAGGTTCACCATCACTGATCTAGAGTATTCTTTGTTTGTTTGTGTGTGTTTGTTTGTTTGTTTGTTTGTGCGTGCATGCATGCATGCGTGCGTGCGTGCGTGCGTGCGTGCGTGCGTGCGTGCGTGCGTGCGTGCGTGCGTGTGTGCTGGGAAAAGAGAAACATTCTCCCTTGTTCTTCTAAATCCAAGTTGTGTAGTCTTGGCAATTATATTACTAATAATCAGATACTGATTGTAAAACTCTGTCACTTTAACACTAGAGGTAGACACAGCATTTTGGAGAATGTAGAAATGAAATATTGATTGGACCATGCCTTGGCTAATGACTTTCCAGTCCAAATAAGGACACCAGCATCTAAAAGCATGACTGCTAGAGAGGAGGGAAGGGAAGTGACAGCAAAGCAGCCATCTGGGTTATATTAAAGCAATTTCCATACAGTAGTAGGAGGAGACAAAGTGCAACCCGTCTGGCTACACATTTTTTAAACACACAGAGTTTATCACAGGTTACTTGGTGGTCGAGTTGGCTGGCATTTCAAAGTCCAACATGTCTGTGCTTGAGTCTGACATTTGGCAGACAAACAGATTTCTTTGCAGGCGCACCCCCCAAAGAAAGACTCAGACACCGGTATATGGATAAAGGCATTGGGCCACTTTTATTGAATAATGCCCTAGTCCGAATTATAACTTTCAATTGGTATTCATCCAATTATAATTCTTAAGGCAAGCAGGCCGCAGTAGCACTGGTAAGGTTCCTCCCAAAATTGCCAATGGCAATTGGCTACAATGTATCCATTTGTATCAATTTGTTTGTTGTCACAAACAAATTGTTGACCGTAGTCAATAAACTATCTACTAACCCCACCCTCTGATGTGTATCCGTCAAATCACGGGGTGATGCATGCTGAAAAGCTCCTGCCATCACCCCTTGCCTGGTTCATCGTTGACCGGTCAACGTTATTACACCTGTACCTGTCTAAATGTTGGCCAGTCAATTGCGAACCTGCCGGATACCTATGGGTCATAAATATTTACCTTACCAGTGCTACCCGCCACACGGGGAGGCTTCACTGAAGACTCGCCGCCCCCCCCCCCCCAGACCGTCAGCTCGGTCAACAGGCCTGCTTGCAAATCTTCCAAAAAGAGGTTCATACCTCTAGCCGACAGGTGGACCCCATCCCCTGCATAAAGATCATAATTTTGTAAACTAGTGGTGGGGTGTCGGATGACCATCCCCAAACCTTTGTCTGCCAAGAACTGGGCAACCGCCCTGTTCACCGAGCGGCGAGCACGGTCAAGGGCACGGAGGTCAATACCTCCCCTGTAAGCATGACGCGGTATGATGTCCGACCATAGCAGCCTTGTGGATGGCCACACATAATGCAAATAAGCTAGGTCACTGCAAATCGTGAATTTTAAAGAAAGGCCAGTGACCTGGGCGAGGTGCAGTACAAGGACATCAGGCGGTTCAGCATCCCTGATGGAAAAAAGGAATGGCAATAGTTCCCGCCATCTCATTCCGCGCTTACCGTACCAACGTATGCGTGCGGATACACGCAATCCAAGCTGGGGTCCCCACTCTGTCGCCGCAGCATACTGCGCTGCCCAGTGCATGTAACTGTGGCCCACCAGCCATACTGCCACCGGTGTGCGGGGACACTCAGGGTCTGTAAGAGAAAAAAGAGAACATTGACTTAACTGGTACTCATACCTGAAGAGGGCGAACATATAATGCAAAACGCATAGATCCCCATCTTCCCATACGGCGTATATCAGCCTCAGAGTACCCAAATGCAGCCGCAGTTGAAGCAGCATCTATCCTAAACGAATGGGTGCCGTAACGAGCCCCGGGGAGGCCAACACTGGATAGTGCCATACCGGTCACCTTCCAAAATTGAAATTTTGTAAGGGGAGACCCATCCTGGTGGCAGAAAAACGGGCCATGGTGCATGCCACGCACTGCCAAGAACTCCTGTAGGGCACCAACCGGACAGATGTCTGCAATGGAACATCGTAGCAGTCTAACTCCACTGCCTACGCCATGCTGATCAACTTTTGAGGACCGTATCCTCAACTGAGCCCACTCATTAGAAACATAGACATCGTCGAGTTCCAGTGCCCTACGAGTCACATCCGCCTTAGACAGTAGTACCAACTCACTGATGCGGAGCGCTCCAAAGAAGGCCACTATGGTAGCCGCATGAAAAAGAGCCACCTCATACCTATCAAAACACAGGTTATGCCAGCCTCGTGCAAGGTGGGTAAGCACCCCTGGAGAAATTGGGTGGCGAGTGTCCGGGTGGCATCCACGTTCCGGTGTCCACCCCTCCAAAACATGTCGTATGCGGAAATCATTCATGCAGTCAGCAAAACCCCTCACCTTGGCCATAAATGCCAGTGCTGACAGCCTGGATGCTATAGTGCGGGCAGATAGGCCCTGACTGTGTAGATAAACCATAAATTGTAAAACTTGTTCCACTGGAATGGGCCACACTTCGGGCAACTGAAGTTGCACGCAAAAATTTATAAATTGAACGAAAGCATGATGATACGCCTTACGCGTGCGGGGCGCCAAAGACATGCCGATCGCCCAGTTCACCTCTCCTTGCCAAATGTTCAAATCTCGGCCGGGAGTGGCAAGGGGAATTCCTCTGTGTCCGGAGCCAAGGCGCGGAACCGGGGGATCTGCAGGCGGGATAAAGCATCAGCAATATCATTATTAATACCTGGTACATGTCTGGCCCTAAAAAGCACATTCAGGCGTAGGCTACGTAACACAAACTGGCGAACCAACGCCATCACCCTGGGTGATTTAGACGTCTGAGCATTAACAATGTGCACTACCACAGCATTGTCACACCAAAAATGGACCACTGAGTCGGCCAACTCCTCGCCCCATAGCATCAAAGCTCCCAGGATTGGAAAGAACTCAAGGAATGTAAGATCGCGGAGGCGATCCGTGCCCTGCCATGCTGGAGGCCATTGGCCATAAGCCCACCTCCCCTCAAAGTAAATCCCATATCCCATGGGGACGGAGGCATCCGACTGTACTTGGAACCTAGGGGAAACTAAAAGGTCGGATCTCCAAAAGGAGACCCCATTGAATTCCCGCAGGAATGTGAGCCAAACCAAAAGGTCAGCCCTCATGCCCCTGGTCAGTCGGACCCTATGATGGCGCCTTGACAGGCCAGACATGGCGTCACATAGGCACCGAGCAAATGCTCTGCCAGGCGTGACCACCCTGCAGGCAAAGTTAAGATGGCCATGTACTACCTGAAGCTCACGAAGTGACACTTTACGTTTGGCCAGCAAGGCCAAAACCATCGCGGAGATCCGGGTGACCTTGTCGATGGGTAACCGGGATGCCTGTGCGACCGTGTCAATTTCAATACCCAGAAATGTGAGCGTAGTTGATGGGCCCTCGGTCTTTTCGGGCGCTAAAGGGACACCCAGTTCCTGCATTAGCATCTGAAATGTGGTGAGGAGATGCGTGCACGTGTCCGAGCCCCGTTCACCCCCGAACAAAAAGTCATCGAGGTAATGGGCTACAGACCGAGACCCGGACCTGTGAACAAAGGCCCACTGAAGGAAAGTGCTAAAACGTTCTAATGCTGAACATGAAATAGAGCAGCCAAAAGGCATGGCCTTATCTACGTAAAACTTCCCTCGGAATCTAAAACCCAATAGCTCAAAGTCCCCCGGGTGCACTGGCAACAATCGGAATGCCGATTTAATGTCACATTTTGCCAGGAGGGCACCAGGACCACAAGAGCGCACCATCCGCAGGGCTTGGTCAAAAGACGTATACCTGACCGAACAAAGGTCATCAGGAATAGCATCATTGACAGAATAACCCGCCTGGTACGATAGATGGTGGATTACGCGAAATTCCCCCGGGGCCTTTTTGGGTACCAACCCCAGAGGGGAGACCTTCAGGTTGGGAAAGGGTGGTACAGAAAAGGGGCCTGCTACCCTCTTGGCCTCTACCTCTTTGGCAATACTCAGGGCAGCCACCTACTCCCTACCCTTCAGGGACAGTAAATTGGGGGCATCTTGGGGTCCCCGCACTCCTTTGAATGGGATACGGAAGCCCAACTGGAAACCCTCCAGGAGGTACCTCGCGTCCTCTCTCCTTGGATAAGTTGAGAGCCATCGCTCCAATATATACACATTAACTGGGGAGGGGGCCTTTTCTCTGGCTAGCTCCATCAGCAGAAGCTCTGCCCGCTCCCTGTCCACCTCTACCTCTGCCCCGTGTTCCACCGGCCCGCGGGCACGCGGCGACAGCGTGGGGGCCAGCGCAAGAGGGACACTCGTGTTTGTATCGGCACTGCCGCTTATTGCACACGCCGTTAGCCGAGAAGCTCCAACACAGCAAGCGGGCTGGAACCCCCTGCCCGGCCGACTGGCGGGGAGCCCGTGTTGGAGCAGCTCGCTGCACGGCATGGCCACAATGGTACCTATCCCCAGGCGCCGGACGCGTGGGGGTCATGTACAAAAGCCACAATTTCTGACAGGGCTCATCCCATCTCATCTCCGGGTGCAAGGGCACCCTCATTCTAAATTCCTCGTCGTAAGCCAACCACGATGGGCCAGGAAAATTCACCATCGCCCTGTAAATATTGTCCAAATATTGGACCATAGGAATGGCCAGGTCAGGCCGGGCCCTAAGGTACACCGCCATATAAATAAGATATGCGGGCAACCAGTTGTCCCAGGTGCGTGGTGGCTTACGACGGCGGGACAGCTCTTTGTCTCTGTCGTCCTGTCCCTCTCTCTCCTCCTTAGTGGGCTCACGGTTCAATAGGGAGAATATATCCACATACTCCCCCCGCCAAATCTTTTCCCTCGTGGCCTGGGACAAATGATCACCAAGGGGCAAGGAATAACCAGCCGTCGGCAAAGCCGTTACCGGCACATTAAGTATACGGGGCATATGCAGCGGGACCTGGACAGCCCCTGCGACTCCCGGCACTGCCCCAGGGGCGGAAACCCCCACCCCCAATGAGGTGCCATTATGAAACCAAGGGGCACTGGAATAGGCTGGCAACTGATGCCCACTCGCCTCGACTTGACGAGGCCAGTGCCACTGAACCCCACCACTGGAAGTGGAATGTGATGTGGGTGCATTAATTTGAACCTGATACTCACTAGGTGCACCCCCATGAGCCGCCCTCACTGGGGGTTCCGGCCCACGGCAGGCGTCGGAGATCGCGACCAGAATCGAGCTCTGGGGCCACACCTGACTGCTCCCCAGCTGCAGCTCTGGACGAACAGGGAGCTGCGAGACACCGGCAGGCGCAGGCCGGAGCGTCTCAAGCAGCTCAACCCGGCTGGCCACCTGTTGCAGTGTGGCAGCCGTCGAGGTAGCCGGTGGACACAAAGGGCCCCCAGTAGAGAGAGAAGGGCCCCCTCCCATAGGGTTGTGTGCAATCCCCAAGGATGCCTCTAGCACAGCTAAACGTGTTAGTAACGCATCCACTGCCACAGATCCCCCAGCATAAGGCGGGCCGGGTGGGCCGGAAGGCCCACTAGGCATTTGACAAGGAACACCAAAGTGAGAGCCTGGGCCAGAATAGGGCCATGCCCAAAACTCTGGCCCATGAGGGGCCGGAGGAGGAACGGGTTGAGCACCCGCACCAGGCCCTCCCCCGCTGTCCTGACCCATGGCAGGCAACTGCGGGCTGAGGGCCAAAGCCCCTGAGGGGCCAGCCAGAGGCTGGCCAGCCAAGGCCGGCTGCCAAGCACCAGCCTGCATCACCCCACCGGTATCGGTGGGTAGAGCTGGGGTAGTGCCCTGCTGCGGGGGCGCAGCCCTGGTCCTCCGACCTGAAGGCTGCCCCCCGTCCTGCGCAGGGCCCGAAAAAGTCCTCCCTTTTGGCCGCGGTTTCATCGCCGGGGCCTTCCGTTTGGGAGGCATATCTTGAAGAATGAGCAGGATCCCTTTCCAGGGATCGAAGAGCGCAAAAAAGGCACAGAGGAGCCAGCAAGCCACAGGTTCTGTGCAAATCCTTCCTTCCCAGCCGGGAAGGACCAAGAGGGAATTGAACAAACAGCGATGGAGAAAACTTCTCCTCTCCGTCGCTATTTCTAAAATGGCAGCTTGGCTGCCTCGTGGCCACCCCTTTTATAGAGGGGTGGCCACGCCCCCCTAACTCACCCAGATGTCTTTTCCCTCATGGCCTGGGACAAATGATCACCAAGGGGCAAGGAATAACCAGCCGTCGGCAAAGCCGTTACCGGCACATTAAGTATACGGGGCATACGCAGCGGGACCTGGACAGCCCCTGCGACTCCCGGCACTGCCCCGGGGGCAGAAACACCCACCCCCAATGAGGTGCCATTATGAAACCAAGGGGCACTGGAATAGGCTGGCAACTGATGCCCACTCGCCTCGACTTGACGAGGCCAGTGCCACTGAACCCCACCACTGGAAGTGGAATGTGATGTGGGTGCATTAATTTGAACCTGATACTCACTAGGTGCACCCCCATGAGCCGCCCTCACTGGGGGTTCCGGCCCACGGCGGGCGTCGGAGATCGCAACTGGAATCGAGCTCTGGGGCCACACCTGACTGCTCCCCGGCTGCAGCTCTGGACGAACAGGGAGCTGCGAGACACCGGCAGGTGCAGGCCAGAGCGTCTCAAGCAGCTCAACCCGGCTGGCCGCATGTTGCAGTGTGGCAGCCGTCGAGGTAGCCGGTGGACACAAAGGGCCCCCAGTAGAGAGAGAAGGGCTCCCTCCCATAGGGTTGTGTGCAATCCCCAAGGATGCCTCTAGCACAGCTAAACGTGTTAGTAACGCATCCACTGCCACAGATCCCCCAGCATAAGGCGGGCCGGGTGGGCCGGAAGGCCCACTAGGCATTTGACAAGGAACACCAAAGTGAGAGCCTGGACCAGAATAGGGCCATGCCCAAAACTCTGGCCCATGAGGGGCCGGAGGAGGAACGGGTTGCGCACCCGCACCAGGCCCTCCCCCGCTGTCCTGACCCATGGCAGGCAACTGCGGGCCGAGGGCCAAAGCCCCTGAGGGGCCAGCCAGAGGCTGGCCAGCCGAGGCCGGCTGCCAAGCACCAGCCTGCATCACCCCACCGGTATCGGTGGGTAGAGCTGGGGTAGTGCCCTGCCGCGGGGGCGCAGCCCTGGTCCTCCGACCTGAAGGCTGCCCCCCGTCCTGCGCAGGGCCCAAAAAAGTCCTCCCTTTTGGCCGCGGTTTCATCGCCGGGGCCTTCCGTTTGGGAGGCATATCTTGAAGAATGAGCAGGATCCCTTTCCAGGGATCGAAGAGCGCAAAAAAGGCACAGAGGAGCCAGCAAGCCACAGGCTCTGTGCGAATCCTTCCTTCCCAGCCGGGAAGGACCAAGAGGGAATTGAACAAACAGCGATGGAGAAAACTTCTCCTCTCCGTCGCTATTTCTAAAATGGCAGCTCGGCTGCCTCGTGGCCACCCCTTTTATAGAGGGGTGGCCACGCCCCCCTAACTCACCCAGATGTCTGAGTCCAGGTGGGGGGGGCCTGCAAAGAGCGCAGCGGCCATTTTGGCGCCGCGCTTTCATTTGCTCAACAGGAAAATACTTTTTACCACTCATTACGTCCTATGAACAGATTGTGATTTGACAATAGTTTGGCAAGATTAATTTCAAGAAGGGTAATAGATCTACATTTAGAAGTACAATCCAAATGTAGTACTAAATCTGAAACACAATCAGCATTCTTGCCACAAGGGAAAAAATGTGTGACACTTTGGTGTTCAAAATAAATTGGTACATATGATGTTCTAAAAGGCAGCTCTGAGGCTGATGTCTTGGAAATGTATATTTAATATTCCTGATTTCAAGATAACAGTTTCTGATCATGAGTTCCATCCTTCCATAGGTCATTAAATGCACTCATTCACATATGTATATGAAATGCATCCATACACATGCATTCAGTAAGACAGAAAAATGTGAGTCTTTTGCAGAGGCGCGGTATGAAATCTGACAACTTCTACAGTGTTGTGTCCGAACCCAAAAAATAAGTTACTCAGATATAGGCAGATCAAACAGCAACATGGTTTATTGTAAGGAGCAAAACCAGACTGGGGGTAAAGGTTCAGAGACGCTAGATTAAGTACAGAACAAAACGGTTACATTTACCCAGGCTTCCAAAGAAGCGGGAAACATTGGCGAATCAGCTTTCAACAATAATCTTATGGATGGCGCCTTTATTTGCAATGCGTGCTATAGCATAACCAACGCAAATACACAACATATAGTCTTCTACATAACTGGGAAACAATTAAATCTGGAATACTGACAAGTCTTAAACTTAAATGTTTTGTCATACCACCAATAACAATCAATCAATTAAGTGATTGATCTTTTTAATTAATTAAATATGCTGCTTTTCTCCTAAAAAGAATCCAAAGCAGTTTGCAATATTAAAAAAAATAAAAGCTAAAACAATACATTGTCACAATAGTTAAAAAATAATTAAACACAGATAATATTAAAATTATTACAAATATTTACAGAAAATAATTGATTATTCTACTTAATAAGAATATTCTTCCCTAATGAATTTTGTATGGTTTACCTAAAAAGAAAAAGGGGGAAAAGTGACAGGACAGCATTTCATTACCATAAAACAGGGGTTCCCAAACTTTTCAAGCCAGGGGCTGGGTCATGCTCTCTCAGTCAGCTTCGAGGGCTGGTTGGCCATTTTGCCTGCACAGTGGAGGTGGCCATTTTGTCCCAACAACTTCAACATGGTGGCCATTTTGTTTCTCAAATGCCCTTGGGGGTGAGGGCCACATGACATGGTGCCAGGGGCAAGATCCGGCCCATGGGCCTTAGGTTGGGAACTCCTGCCACAAAGTTATGTTCTGCAAGAAGTAGAAAACAAAGAGAAAGAAAGAGAAACACTGTTGGTTAAAACCTGGAAAACTTTCTAATTTCAGAAAGAAAAAAACGAAGGCTTAACTTTTTGGCTCCTCACAGTCAATGGGAAACTCATACAGGGCAATGAGTATCAGGTCTATGGATACCGAACAGTGGTAAAAAAAAAAATCTTTCACGCTTCTTTTGGGAATAGTCAGGTTTTCCGTAGTTAGTGCAATTGCTGCAAAAAGCCTCTGAAATTACAGCAAAGCACAGATACAGAAAATACAGAAGGACTGGTTATTTGATAACAAAGATGTAAGTAACCAATCCAAAACATCTGATTTTTAAATGTCCATGTAACAAGGCAACAGCTATTGTAGTTTTGTACAATGTGTGATTAGCAACAAAATTGCTCTTGCAGATGAGAATACTACACCATCTTTCATGCAAGGAGAAAAAAACTGGCTTATTTCCCCATTCTTGCTCTTCTTGACTACAGAGTAGCAATTTTCCTTTTACTTTGGTTGATGACGCAAATAGTCAATGAAGCAGTAGTTCAACCCTAGAGGAGCCTAAAATGAATTGGGCTGGCTGAACAAGAATGGTGTCATGGGGGGGGGGGGGAATCTCTCCTGAAAAGTGATTGGGGAAAAAGACAAAACTAATTCTTTAAGTGTCTCTACTGTTTTTGTTTTCACTCATCCAAACCCAAACGTCCCATCATCAGAGGGAACACATCATATTGGCAGCATGCTAGGGAAAAGTATGGAGAGTTACTGGTCAGTGCAGCTGAGCATCTACATGTATTAGTGCCTGAAATTATTTCTCTATCAGAACTCAAGAGCATTTACATATTCCCACCAATGGCAACGGGGAGATAATGTGTGTGACTATCCTGGGAAAGGGTTAAGCAACAGAATCAATGAATTCCATGAAGTACATCAGAGGGTAGCAGCTCAATGGATCCTTCAGTTAATTGATTCTTTGTAATGCTGCTCATTACACATATCTAGGCAATTTACAAATACAGTGGAACCCCGACATACAAACGGTTTGACTTACAAAAAATTTGACATTTTAATAGAAAAAAATTGACATACAAAAATGTGGTGACATCTAGTGGCCTCGTCTGGTAATCCAATGTGTTTTTGACATACTTTTTTTTTTTTTTACATACTGTACAAATAACCTCGTGAAACAGAAAATATTCGTATGTAGCGGTTTTACTGTAAATGTAAAAATACAAACCCAATACTCAAATAAAACAATCACACCAAACTATACCTGTCAACCTTCCCGGATTGGCCAGGATTTCCCATTTTTTGGTGCCAATTTTTGCCATTTCTCGCCTGGAGCTGCCGAAACCCCGGAATTTGGCAGCGGGGGAAAAAGTGTTACTGTGCATCCCTTCTGCACAGCTCGCTTCTACGCATGCGTAGAAGGCATCTATGCAGAAGGGGATCGTAGAAGCCTTCTACGCATGCGTAGAAGCGAGTTGCGCAGAACGGTTCTGCGCAAGTCACTTTTACGCATCTGTAGAAGGCTTTTACGCATGCGTAAAAAGTGACCAGTGCAGAACCGTTCTGCACCAAACCAAAAAACATTCAGCAAATGTAATCAGTAGTGAGATCATGCATACCATAGTAGTCTATGGTAGTGCTCAGCAACCTACAACCCATGGGCCGGTTCCGGCCTGTGGAACCAAATCATCTGGCCTACTGCCTTCACTCCTGCTGCCACTGCCAGAAGCAGCAGAAACAGCTGTAAACACATCTGCAGCTGTCATAAATGCATTTATTACAGTCACGGACACGTTTTATGGCAGGATTTACAGCGGAGGGACCACCAGTTTGGCCCCCTCAGCTGTCTGAGGGAACTTGACCCAGGCCCTGAATTGAAAAGGTTGCTGACCCCTGGACTAAGGACTCATCCTCTCATTGGTAAATGTGCAAACAACTGAAATCTCCTTATAACCCATTCCAGCTCTATGATTTTACAATTCTGTGAGTCTGTTACTCTATTTGTATTCTAAAAACAGGTTCCATTTTGTCTTTCACAGCTTCTTTGAGTTAAACTGAGAGTTGAATTAGGATGCAGCCCTGAGAAAAGGAAGACTTGGGTGAGACAGATGGCTAGTAAAGACACTGTGTTAGTGTCTGTTGGGTGGACTCTCTCAATGAACTACTGTATGTCTGGCTCACACAAAAAGACCATGCCTTTCTTAAACATACCAAAAAAATCCTACACAGGTGAATTCAGAACACATTCAGCACTGATACTCCCTGGTCTTGGTGTTTAAAACAATGTAATCTTTTTTTAAAAAAAAAATTTTTATTAATTTTTTTAAACAACAGTACAACAAAGAAAAAAGTAAGACAACAATAAAGCATAAAAATATATGATTTACATACCAAATATAACTACTTAACTACAAATACATTATAACAACCAATATAAAGAAAAAATAAAAAGTCCTACAAATTATGTCTCGTTATGATTTAGTAGTTTGTCACATTCTTCTTCACATCTTTAATTATTAATTATAATCTCATAAAATAAAAATCTCTTAATACATATATCAATTATGAATTTATCATTATATTCTTATTCTAATTTTTTATATTATTATTATCCCAACATACAAATTGAAATTCAGTTCTTGACCTTCAATATTTGGTATGTCTACTAACTCAAGCTTCAGAATCAACAAAAACTAAAAAAACTAAACATTTTAGAAAAAATAACCACCCGGTGCTTTATACAATGCCCTGGAGAGCTCAGAGTATCACATTGGTTTTCATTCCCAAAAACTCCTTTGGCCAAGTACAGGTCTGTTTGCTTCCTCCCCCTTCAATGAGTAATCCACAAATGCTTGCCACACATTCCAAAATCTATTTTCTTTAACAATACCTTTTTTCTTATTTACCACCCATATTAACTTATCATTCAGTGCTAAATTCCACATTCCCTTGTACCATTCTTCAATTTTTATAATTACATCATTTTTCCAATTCCTGGCAATACACTGTCTACCCATTGTAAAACAATGGAATCTTATAGTACCATTCTATGCAGGGCTGTAGCCAGGGTGGGGCCATGGTATGCTTGGCCCACCGTGTGTTAGCAGTTTGTTTACCCTAGCAAAGCATGGTTTCCTATAGGAATGCATTGAAAGAACATTTGTTGCCCATCCTGAAAAAAATATTCGCCCACTCACATCTAGAATCCTGGCTATGGTTCTGTTGTGTCTGAACCCCGGAAGGACTACTCGGAGAGAGCTGGCTCAAACAACAACATGGTTTATTGCAAGGAGCAAAAGAATGAAGAAGAGGTGCAAAGGCAACAGCTTTATACAGAATGTAGTTGTTACATTTACCCAAGACTTCTGGGGAAGCGGGAAACATTAGCGAATCAGCTTTCACAAAATTGGTGCCTCTTTTGCAAAGAGTGCCTAGGCAATTTTTACCTGAATACACAACAGGTCCTGATCCTATATATTTTTCCTCAGAAGGGTCAATGTATTCAGTGGCAATTATAACAGGTAAGTACACTATAATGGTAGCAGAGTGAACATCAGCAGAGGAGAGGAAGGGCAAACTAGAACTGCAACTGATAAATAAGTGTTGAAAGAGATGGCCATGTTAGTTTGTTTCAGCATGTACCGCACAAACAAAATAATAACAAAAATAAAAACAGACCAACAGATTTATATCAGTGCAAGCATTCCTCGAATACAACATACTTCCTTAGGTGGAGTGAAACATCTAGTCTCAGTCTCACATACTAGAATACATCATGGAGGTGGGGACCTTATGAAGAGAGATGCAAGACAAAAAAGGAAAATTTTAAATGACAATATCATTTTAACAAACAATTAAAATTGACAGTGTTGGCTAAATAGTCTATAAATAAGACCAACTCAGTGCAGCAGAACTGATTTTTCATAGGATTGCATGGTTCTGTTTATTTAACAGCAGATTCCAATGGAATAAATGGTATAATCTGTCAAAATTGCTATTGTCTTACCAAGATGACATACTACTGCATTCAAGCCAAGGATGCAGCCAAATATTTGCAGCTCATAATCATGTCTGCTGGGCGATTGTCTATTAAATCTCTTTCTCTCTCTCTCTCTCTCTCTCTCTCTCTCTCTCTCTCTCTCTCTCTCTCTCTCACACACACACACACACACACACACACACACAGAGAGAGAGAGAAGCACTATGTCCTTGGTTCAAGTGTCCATGCATAAAGGGAACAGCTGTCTGTAATATCTAATTTTAAAAAGAGAGAGAAACAGAAAATTAAAGGTAGAGCAACACAAAGGGGAAAAAAGGAACTAATTTGATCAGGAGCTTATTTTGTGCATCAGCGGAACAAAAAATGAATGTTTATAGCCAAAGAGCCAGCATTGTCTGCGTCTGCAGACATCTCTGTGGACATGTAGCAGGCATTACTAAACACCAGAGTGTGCTGAACGCTGTTTACCTTCCCACTGAAGTGGTATCTATTTATCTACTTGAAATTTCTTGCTTTTGAACTGCTAGGATGGCAGGAGCTGGGACAGAGACAGAAACTCACTCTGTCATGCAGCAGTCGGGTCTTGAATTGCTGACCTGCCAACCTTCCAGCCATCAATTTCAGCCTCTTAACCACTAAGCCATGGCAGTACCTTTAGAAAAAAAAGCAGGGAGGAATGTAAGCATATCTTAATTTTGGAAAGTCATTTATGCAAGTTAAGTGTTGTTCAAGATAATTAAGCATTCTGCAAAAGCCAGTTAAAAGTAAGTGGGAGCAAAAAAGCAGACAGAGACTGAGAAGCAGAAGAGTTTGGGAAAGTTGTACCAATTATCATTTAGAAAGAGCCAGCACTGTCTGCGTTTGCAGACATTTCCGTGGTCATGTGGCAGGCATGACTAGACACTGGAGCGCATGGAACACTGTTTACCTTCCCACCAAAGTGGTCCCTATTTATCTACTTGCAATTTCTTGCTTTCGAACTGCTAGGTTGGCAAGAGCTGGGAGAAAGACTGGAGCCGTTAGACGCACATATGGTTTGAAAAAATACTATAGACCTAAGAGATGACTGTAAATAAAGAATCACTTTTAGGGACACATGTTCACAGCCACATGTTCACAGTTCACACACAGACAGACAGAGAGACAGAGAGACAGAGAGACAGATAGATAGATAGATAGATAGATAGATAGATAGATAGATAGATAGATAGATAGATAGATAGATAGATAGATAGAT
The DNA here is from genome assembly GCA_035047345.1 of Bradypodion ventrale. NCBI lineage: Eukaryota > Metazoa > Chordata > Lepidosauria > Squamata > Chamaeleonidae > Bradypodion > Bradypodion ventrale. Next base: position 49,192,096 of record JAWDJE010000003.1, on the reverse strand, counting down.
AGATATGTGTGTGTGCGTGTGTTATATATACATATGACCTAGACAATATCTTTAAAGAATACACGGTGGAGGTGAGGAACAGGTTTAGTAGCTTGTACCTGATAAACAGAGGGCCAGAAGAATTATGGACAGAAATGAGGGATGTCATACAGGAAGCAGCAAGGAAAACCATACCAAAAGAAAAGAAGAGTAAGAAAGCAAAGTGGTTGTCAGATGAGGCTCTAAAGATAGCAGAGGAAAGAAGGAACGCAAAAGTCACAGGAGAAAGGAAAAAATACAATCACTTGAATACAGAATTTCAAAGAAAAGCAAGGAGAGATACCTAAACGAATTGTGCAAAGAAATAGAGAAAAACAATACAAGAGGCAGAACTAGAGATCTTTACAAAAAAACTGGAGAAATCAAGGGAACTTTTAAAGCAAAAATGACCATGATAAGGTTCAAAGATGGAAAGGAGTTAGCTGATGCAGAAAAGATAAAGAAAAGATGGCAAGAGTACACAAAGGAACTCTACAAAAAGGACCTCAACACCCCTGATAATAACAATGAGGAGGAAATTGAACTTGAGCCAGACATCCTGGAGAGTGAAGTCAGAAAGGCACTAAAAAGCACTGCAAACGATTAACTCTGGGGAGACAAGCTATGAGAAATCTGGGGAACATAGTAAAAAGTAGAGACATCACCTTAAAAACAAAAATTCATATAGTCAAAGCAATGGTATTCCCGATGGTAATGTATGGGTGTGAGAGCTTGACCATTAGGAAAGCTGAGCGTAGAAGAATAATATTGTGGTGTTGGAGGAGAGTGTTGAGAGTCCCCTGGAAAGCAAAGAGAACAAATAGGTCAGTCTTAGAAGAAATCAAACCTGACTGCTCATTGGAGGGTCAAATAGTGAAGATGAAGCTTGAATACTTTGGACATCAAATGAGAAGGGAGGATTCACTTGAGAAGGCCTTGATGTTGGGAAAGGTGGAGAGCAAAAGAAGAAGGGGGTATCCAAAGATGAAATGGATGGATGGTGTGGTAGACGCAGTGGGCACAGAGCTGGGTGGGCTGAGGAGGATGGTGGAGGACAGAGGTGCCTGGAGGACAAGGGTCGGAATCGACTGTGCGACTGAACAGAGAGAGAGAGAGAGATGATATAGATATATAAAATATTCCTTTAATATATGCTTGTAAATCCTGTATTCCTATAATCTTAAATTCATGTAATCCAAACTATATATTCCATTCCTGGTATTACTGTATAGATCTGTGCCTTATATAACTACATATGATTCATTAAAAAATTTAAAAACCAAACATTTGCAGGAATTTTGCAAGTGCCAGGTTCACAGCCACATGTTGAAGAATGATGAAATGAAGAATGATGAAAAAGCTCCAAATTTAGGAATTAAGAACAGACCTATAAAGTTTCCAGAACATAATTTATTGACCAGTTTTGAAAAGTAGAACTTCCTCTGGGTTGATCCAGTACTTTTTAAAGATATGTTCGCACAATTTTCACTGTGCTGGAGTAATATCGTGTGAGGAGACAGTGGGGCTAAATTTGGCAAGCCCACCCAAGGCTGTCACTTATTGTTCCTATCCACTCATAGATACACATTGAGGGAATGGAGGTTTAAGGAGATAAATGAATTATAACTACATGTTCATCTGCTCCTTTAATTTTTCACTGTGTCATCAGTCTGAAAATACTTTACTGCTCATAACGCAGATGCCGCAAACATATGTCTTTGATTTACCTGAGAGAACAAAGCAACTCATCTTGAGTCTAAACACATGAATAGTTAATCAAAGCTTCTGACACAGTAAAAGAATATGCAAACATGCAAACGATCATTTGAAGAATTGGAGCAGACAGATCCAAAAAGAAAAGACTGCATGGCAGAAAAACATTGTTTTCATTAAAGCATTTTAAAATGCACTTTAAAAACCACTGGGATTTACTGAAGGCCAAACTAGATGTGATGTTAGGCACCTCACTCAGAAGAACAGCAAGGTTGTTTCTAATGAATAAATGCCCCTGATGCCAACCAGTATTCCTTGCTATGAGCATGATTTTCCAAACCTTTACCCCTGTTTGTATTGTAGGATGACCTGAAGAAAAAGAAGGGAGGAATCTTGTAACTTTAATATGTTTGTGGAGGTGGGAACTTTAGTATACTGTGCACTTAAAACCGCGTCTGCTGAAACATCCTCTTCTAGGCCACTATGAAAAGTACAAAAGCTTAGTACTTCCATTTGGTCACCTTCTGTCATTGATCAGTGAGAAACAAGGATGTGGATGAATCAGAAGGCACCACATCTTTGAAATATTTGGGAGGAACTACAGCTGACTTTATTTGCAGAAAATGCAAGTTCATCCACTCCTGAACCCTGGATATAATACTACACAGCAAATGCTCTCAGTAACTTTACTGCATCCTTTACACTTTCCTATATGGACAGGTTCTTCAAAAATGAAAAGGTGGGTGATCCATCACATAAATATTCCTAGTGTGATGCAGACAGAGGTTGGTAAATACAATTGTTACATCATTCTCTGTGTTCATTTGCTAGAGATGAACAAAATTAATACCAAAAACCACTCATTAGTTTTTAGTTGTGCATATAGCATAAAATCCCTTTGCAGCCTAGACTGTAATCAGAATTCAGACACAACCAGCTAAAAATAACATAATTGTCTATATCTAATGGCTTGTTTGGGTAGGAAGAGTATAATGGCATTACATTTCAAAATTAGCATTATGAACAATGCAACCATTTCATTTTATAGTAACATCATCTTGTTACTTTTCCAAGTAACTTTTAAGGTAGATTTTAGAGGCATTTTTCTCAAATTGTATATTATTCTCCTATCAACCCTAAGGTTTTCACTTTTCAAGAAAAGTTATAAGCAAGTGGCAAAACAAGCTACTTTTGAAATGCAGTAATAAATTATGACTTTGTAAAGAGTTACTATTTGACCTAGAAGGTAAAATAGTAAAGATGAAGCTAATGAAAGCGCGGCACCAAAATGGCCGCCGCACTCTTTGCAGGCCCCCCCCTACCCGGACTCAGACATCCGGGTGAGTTAGGGGGCGTGGCCACCCCTCTATAAAAGGGGTGGCCACGAGGCAGCCGAGATGCCATTTTAAAATAGCGACGGAGAGGAGAAGTTTTCTCCGTCGCTGTTCCTTCGACTCTTCGGCTCTTTAGCCCTTACTCTTTCCCGGCTGGGAAGGAAGGATTCGCACAGAGCCTTTGGCTTGCTGACTGCTCTGTGTTTTTTGCGTTAGGTTGATCCCTGGAAAGGGATCCTGCTCTTTCTAACAGATGTGCCTCCCAAACGGAAGGCTCCTGCGACGAAACCGCGGCCAAAGGGGAGGACTTTTGCGGGCCCTGCGCAGGGCGGGGGGCAGCCCTCAGGTCGGAGGACCAGGGCTGCGCCCCCGTGGCAGGGCACTACCCCAGCTTTACCCACCGATACCGGTGGGGCGATGCAGGCTTGTGCTTGGCCCTCGGCTGGCCAGCCTTCGGCCGGCCCTTCAGGGGCTTCGGCCCTCGGCCCGCAGTTGCCAGCCATGGGTCAGGACAGCGGGGGAGGGCCTGGTGCGAGTGCACAGCACGTTCCCCCTCTGGCCCCTCATGGGCCGGAGTTTTGGGCATGGCCCTATTCGGGCCCAGGCTCTCACTTTGGGGTTCCTGGTCAAATGCCTAGTGGGCCGTCCAGCCCACCCGGCCCACTTTATACTGGGGGATCTGTGGCAGTGGATGCGTTGCTAAAGCGTTTAGCTGTGCTGGAGGCATCCTTGGGGATTGCACACAACCCCATGGGAGGGGGCCCTTCTCTCTCTGCTGGGGCCCCTTCGTGTCCACCGGCGACCTTGACTGCTGCCACACTGCAACAGGTGGCCAGCGGGGTTGAGCTGCTTGAGATGCTCCGGTCGCCTGCCGGTGTCTCGCAGCTCCCTGTTTGTCCAGAGCTACAGCCGGGGAGTGGTCAGGTGTGGCCCCAGAGCTCGATTCCGGTCGCGAGCTCCAACCCCCCCCCCCCCCCCGTGGGCCGGAACCCCCAGTGGGGGTGGCTCACAGGGGTCCACCTAGTGAGTATCAGGTTCAAGTTAATGCACCCACATCACAGTCCACTTCCAGTGGTGGGGTTCAGTGGCCATGGCCTCGTCAAGTCGAGGCGAGTGGGCATCAGTTGCCAGCCTATCCCAGTGCCCCTTGGTTCCATACTGGCACAACATTGGGGGTGGGGGTTTCCGCCCCCGGGGCAGTGCCGGGCATCGCAGGGGCTGTCCAGGTTCTGCTGCGTATGCCCTGTGTACCTAATGTGCCAGTGACGGCCTTGCCGAAGGCTGGTTATTCATTGCCCCTTGGTGATCATTTGTCCCAGGTCATGAGGGAAAAGATTTGGCGGAGGGAGTACGTGGATATATTCTCCCTATTGAACCGTGAGCCCACTAAGGAGGAGAGAGAGGGACAGGACAACAGAGACAATGCAAGCGCGGCGCCAAAATGGCCGCCGCGCCCTTTGCGGCCCCCCCCCCCACAGGACAGAGAATCCGGGTAGTTAGGGGCGTGGCCAGCTCCCTTATAAAAGGGGTGGCCACGAGGCAGCCGAGCTGCCATTTTGCCTCAGCGACGGAGCGGAGAAGTTTTTTCCCCTGCGTCTCCGTCGCTCGTTAGCTTACCGGGAAGCCTTTTGGTGGCGATTCTGCCTGGCTGGCTCCCCTTTTTTGCTTCAGGAGAGATGCCTTCGAAAAAGAAGGCAGCTTCGAGTTCAGCTCGGGCTGTTAGGAGGCGCAACCCAGGTCGGAGGACCGTGGTGCCGCCTCCTCAGCAGCCACCTTTGCCACCCCCGGCCGGGGCTGGTGGAATGGGGTCTATTGCCCCTTGGCCCGATCAGAGTGCGGGCGCGGAGGGCGCTCCGGCCCGCGGCCCGCGAGCGGTGGACACCGCTCCTCCTCCTGCCCACTTCGTCGGGCCTATTTCTTTTGGGCCGCAGCCTCTCCCGGGGCCCTCTAGCCTTGGGGGGTGGCCCGGCTCCCTGCCTTGGCAGGTTTCTTCACCAGCCCTACCGGGCTTTGGCGCTGGCCAATGGCCATATATGGGCCCTGGGGCGCAGGGACCTGTCCCCATGCCAGGATCAGGCGGGCCGGCCGGCCCTTTGCCCATGGTCAACGTGGACACCTTACTGGCCCGCATTGCGGCCCTGGAGGCGTCTTTGGCCCGGGCCAGTCAGGCAGGCGCCCCCTTCGGGGTACCTTTTGAGGCGCTGTCGGCAGCAGGACAACAGCCGGCGGGGAGGGTTGAGCTGCTGCAGGCGGGTGGCGCGGCTCCGGCCACTGCCTCGCAGCTCCCCAGCCAGCAACCTGGTGCGGGTCAAGCCCCGGTGATGAGCTCTACATCGGTCGTGAGCTCCGACGCCCCCAGTGGGCCGGAACCCCCGGTGGGGGCGGCCCGCGGGGGTGCAGCATGTGAGTATACGGTGCAAGCAAGTACATCTACACACATTCCCAACATAGGGGGGGCCTTTCAGTGGCCTTGGCCTCGCGCGGGTGGTGCGGGGGCCACGCTGCTGGCGACCCACCCGGCGACAACGACTGCCACCATGCCCACTGGGGTGGGCCTCGGTCCTTATACTGCTGGGAATGTCCTGGGGGTGGCAGGGTTAGCTCAGGCCCCTTTTAATAGGCCGGCTGTCCCCTTTTCGGCTTTGCCAACGGCAGGGTATTCCTTGCCATTGGGTGATCACTTGGCACAGGCTACCAGAGAAAAGATATGGCGAGGGGAGTACGTAGATATCTTCTCACTCCTGAACAGAGAGCCCACCAAGGAGGAAAGGGAGGGTCAGGATGAGAAGGATAAGGAGCAGGCACGCCGACGTAAGCCGCCGCGTACCTGGGCCAACTGGCTCCCCGCTTATTTAATATATATGGCGGTATATCTGAGGGCGCGGCCGGATTTAGCTATTCCCATGGTCCAATATTTGGACAACATATATAGGGCGATGGTCGATTTTCCGGGCCCCTCATGGCTAGCATATGATGAGGAATTCCGTATGAGGATTCCCCTCCACCCTGAGATGAGATGGGACGAGCCGTGCCAGAGACTGTGGCTCTTGTATATGACACCCACACGCCCTGCCCCGGGGGATAGATACCATTGTGGACATGCGGTCCAGCGAGCGGCTCCAGAGCAGGTTACCCGCCAACCGGCGGGGCAGGGGGTTCCAGCCCGCCTGCTGTGCTGGACTTTCTCGTCAAATGGTTCCTGCAATCGAAAGAACTGCAGGTATAAGCATGAGTGTCCCACATGTTCTGGTCCCCACGCAGCCTCTGCTTGTCCCAAGCCTGGGGGGGCGCGAGGCAGAGGGAGGGGTGGACAGTGGGCTGGCAAGGCTGCCACGGATGGAGCTAGTTCTCCAAAAGGCCCCCTCCCCAATTAAGGTGGACATGCTGGAGCGCTGGCTCGCATCGTACCCGAAGGGGGAGGACGGGGAGTATCTCCTTCAAGGTTTTAAGCAGGGATTTCGTATCCCTTTTATGGGTGATAGGTCCCCTCAGGATGCTCCCAACCTTTTATCCCTCAGAGGAAGGGAGGAGGTGGCTGCGGCCAGCATTAAAAAGGAGTTAGACGCGGGCAGGGTCGCTGGACCTTTCCCCGCACCCCCGTTTCCCAATCTTAAGGTCTCGCCATTGGGTTTGGTTCCCAAAAAGTCCCTAGGGGAGTTTCGCCTTATTCATCATTTGTCCTACCCAGCAGGCCGATCGGTCAACGATGCTATACCTGATGACCTTTGTTCGGTCAGGTATACATCGTTTGACCATGCACTGCGCATGGTGCGCTCGTGTGGCCCGGGTGCCCTGCTGGCCAAGTGCGACATTAAGTCAGCTTTTCGCCTCTTGCCGGTGCACCCGGGCGACTTTGAATTGCTGGGTTTTAAATTTAAAGGGGAATATTATTTTGATAAGGCCATGCCTTTTGGCTGCTCCATATCATGCTCGGCTTTCGAGCGTTTTAGTACCTTCCTAGAGTGGGCTTTCGTCCGCAGGTCAGGGTCCCGGTCTGTAGCCCATTACCTGGATGATTTTCTATTCGGGGGTGAACGGGGCTGGGACACGTGCGCACGTCTCCTCAATACATTTCAGACGCTAATGCAGGAACTTGGTGTCCCTTTAGCGCCCGAAAAGACCGAGGGCCCATCGACCAAGTTAGTATTCCTGGGGGTTGAGATTGACACAGTAGTGCAGGCTTCTAGGTTGCCGGGTGATAAGGTGTCCAGGATAGTGACCCTTATCTCCGAATTGCTGGCCAAGCGTAAGGCATCCCTGAGGGAACTGCAGGTGCTACATGGGCACCTTAATTTTGCTTGCAGGGTGGTCGCACCGGGCAGGGCTTTTGCCCGGCGCTTATGCGACGCCATGGCAGGGTTATCCAGGCCCCACCACAGAGTCAGGCTTACCCGGGGTATCAGGGCAGACATGTTCGTCTGGTTGCAATTCCTGAGGGAGTTTAACGGGGTCTCATTTTGGAGGTCTGACCTCCTGGCATCCCCCAATTTCCAGATCCAGTCTGATGCCTCAGGATCCCTGGGTTATGGGATGTACTTCAATGGGAAGTGGGCCTATGGTGGGTGGCCACCGGCATGGGCAGGCACAGGTCGCCTGCGGGATCTCACATACCTGGAATTTTTTCCCATTCTGGGGGCTTTGATGCTATGGGGCGAACAGTGGGCTAATTCAGTGGTGCATTTCTGGTGCGACAATGCTGCCGTTGTACACATTGTCAATGCACAGACTTCTAAATCGCCCAGGGTCATGGATCTAGTGCGCCATTTTGTACTGCGCTGCCTGCGCCTCAACGTCTTGTTCAGGGCCAGGCATGTCCCAGGGGTTAATAACGATATTGCTGACGCTTTGTCCCGCCTGCAGATCTCCCGGTTCCGCGCCTTGGCCCCGGATGCGGAGGAATTTCCCTCGCCACTCCCGGACGAGATGTGGACTATTGGCAAGGAGAGGTGAACCGGGCGATTGGCCTGTCACTAGCGCCACGCACGCGTAAGGCGTATCAACAAGCATTCAATTCGTACAGGGTTTTTGCTACTCAATTTCACTTGCCAGAGACCTGGCCTATCCCGGTGGACCATGTTCTGCGGTTCATGGTTCACCTGCATGCACAGGGCCTCGCACCTCGCACCATAGCATCCAAGCTCTCGGCGTTGGCTTTTATGGCCAAAGTAGGGGGTCATGTGGATACCACCTCTGACTTCCGCGTGAGACACGTTTTGGAGGGGTGGGTGCGCGAGCGCGGGCATTGCCCGGACGACCGGCACCCTATTTCCCCATGGGTTCTTACCCAGTTGGCCCGGGGCTGGCCAGGCCTCTGTTTTGATCATTATGAGGCAGCCCTCTTTCATGCAGCCACAACGGTGGCATTTTTTGGAGCGCTCCGCGTCAGCGAACTCGTGATGCTGTCTAAGGCGGATGCAAGTGGTAGGGCACTGGAACTCGAAGATGTCTATGTTGCCAAAGACTGGGCCCAGTTGAGGATCCGCTCCTCTAAAACAGATCAGCATGGCGTAGGCAGTGGAGTAAGACTGCTACGGTGTTCTTTGGCAGACATCTGTCCGGTTGGTGCCCTACAGGAATTCCTGGCACTGCGTGGCATGCACCACGGCCCGTTTTTCTGTCACCAAGATGGGTCTCCCCTTACTAAATTTCAGTTTTGGAAGGTGACAGGCAGAGCCCTCACCAGGGTGGGCCTACCAGGTGCCCGTTATGGCACACATTCGTTCCGTATTGGTGCAGCCTCTACAGCAGCTGCTTTTGGGTACTCTGGGGCTGACATACGCAGCATGGGGAGGTGGGGCTCACAATGTTTTCAGTTTTATGTGCGCCCACTCCCGCCATGAGTACCAATCCAGTCACCTTACCTCCCTTTTTCTCAATTTTCTTACAGACCCTGGGTGTCGTATTACACCGGTGACAGTATGGCTGGTGGGCCACAGCTATGTGCACAGGGCAGCGCGTTACGCTGCGGCGACAGAGTGGGGACCCCGACTGGGACTGGGTGACCACGCCAGTCTCGCATGGCATGGTAAGCCTGGGATGTTATGGCAGGAGCTGCGGCCTTTCCTTTTTTCTGGCCTGGGGGCTGACCCGCCTGACATTCTAATCATACACCTGGGGGGCAATGATTTGGGCCAGGTCACCGGCTTATCGCTCAAGCATGCGATTTGCGAGGAACTCGCCTACTTGCATTATGTCTGGCCTGCCACAACCCTGGTTTGGTCGGACATTGTTCCGCGCCATTCTTACAGAGGGGGCGTTAACCTCCTGGCTCTTGACCGCGCTAGGCGCGCGGTCAATAAGGCAGTGGCGCGGTTTCTTGCCACCAGGGCTTGGGGACGGGTTAGTCATCACCCCGATATTAGTCTACAAAATTATGACCTGTATGCAGGGGATGGGGTCCATCTGTCGCGAGGAGGTATGGACCTCCTGTTGGGTGACTGGCGAGCAGGCCTGTTGACCGAGCTGACGGTCTGGGGGGGGGGCGTCAGGTCTTCTGTGAAGCCCCTCCGTGTGGCGGGTAGCACTGGTAAGGTAAACAGTATGACCCACAAGTATCCGGCAGGTTCGCAATTGACTGGACAACACTAGACAGGAATAAATTAGTTAAACGTTGTCCGGTCAACGACGAACCAGGCGATGGGGTGATGACGATTGCTAACCAGCATGCATCACCCCTGTGATTTCACGGATACGCGTCAGAGGGTGGGGTCATGAGTTAGTTATTGACTACGGTCAACAATTTGTTTGTTGTTAACAAACAAATTGATACAAATTGATACATTGTAACCAATTGCCGTTGGCAATTTTGGGGTGGTACCTTACCAGTGTTACTTCGGCCTGCTTGCCTTAGGAATTATGATTGGTCGTTTTACCAATACAAATTTATAATTCGGACTAGGGCATTGAATCAATAAATGTGGCCCTTTGCTGTTATCCACTTTCAATGTTGTCTGTGTCCGTTATTGGGGGGGTGCGCCTGCAAAGAACTGTGCCGCCGTCGTAAGCCACCACGCACCTGGGCCAACTGGCTGCCCGCATATCTTATTTATATGGCGGTGTACCTTAGGGCCCGGCCTGACCTGGCCATTCCTATGGTCCAATATTTGGACAATATTTACAGGGCGATGGTGGATTTTCCTGGCCCATCGTGGTTGGCTTACGACGAGGAATTTAGAATGAGGGTGCCCTTGCACCCGGAGATGAGATGGGATGAGCCCTGTCAGAAATTGTGGCTTTTGTACATGACCCCCACGCGTCCGGTGCCTGGGGATAGGTACCATTGTGGCCATGCCGTGCAGCGAGCTGCTCCAACACGGGCTCCCCGCCAGCCGGCGGGGCAGGGGGTTCCAGCCCGCTTGCTGTGTTGGAGCTTCTCGGCTAACGGCGTGTGCAATAAGCGGCAGTGCCGATACAAACACGAGTGTCCCTCTTGCGCTGGCCCCCATGCCACCGCCGCGTGCCCGCGGGCCGGTAGGTCACGGGGCAGAGGTAGAGGTGGACAGGGAGCGGGCAGAGTTTCTGCTGATGGAGCTAGCCAGAGAAAAGGCCCCCTCCCCAGTTAATGTGTATATGTTGGAGCGATGGCTCTCAACTTATCCAAGGAGAGAGGATGCGAGGTACCTCCTGGAGGGTTTTCAGTGGGGCTTTCGTATCCCATTCAAAGCAGTGCGGGGACCCCAAGATGCACCCAATTTACTGTCCCTGAAGGGTAGAGAGGAGGTGGCTGCCCTGAGTATTGCCAAAGAGGTAGAGGCCAAGAGGGTAGCTGGCCCCTTTTCTGTACCACCCTTTCCCAACCTGAAGGTCTCCCCTCTGGGGTTGGTACCCAAAAAGGCCCTGGGGGAATTCCGTTTAATCCACCATTTATCGTACCCGGCGGGTTATTCTGTCAATGATGCTATTCCTGATGACCTTTGTTCGGTCAGGTATACGTCTTTTGACCAAGCCCTGCGAATGGTGCGCTCTTGTGGTCCTGGTGCCCTCCTGGCAAAATGTGACATTAAATCAGCATTCCGATTGTTGCCAGTGCACCCGGGGGACTTTGAGCTATTGGGTTTTAGATTCCGAGGGAAGTTTTACATAGATAAGGCCATGCCTTTTGGCTGCTCTATATCCTGTTCAGCATTTGAACGTTTTAGCACTTTCCTTCAGTGGGCCTTTGTTCGCAGGTCCGGGTCTCGGTCTGTAGCCCATTACCTCGATGACTTTTTGTTCGGGGGTGAACGGGGCTTGGACACGTGCACGCGTCTCCTCACCACATTTCAGACGCTAATGCAGGAACTGGGTGTCCCTTTAGCACCCGAAAAGACCGAGGGCCCATCAACTACGCTCACATTTCTGGGTATTGAAATTGACACGGTCGCACAGGCATCCCGGTTACCCATTGATAAGGTCACCCGGATCTCCGCGATGGTTTTGGCCTTGCTGGCCAAACGTAAAGTGTCACTTCAGGTTCTACATGGCCATCTTAACTTTGCCTGCAGGGTGGTCACGCCTGGCAGAACATTTGCTCGGCGCCTATGTGACGCCATGTCTGGCCTGTCAAGGCACCATCATAGGGTCCGACTGACCAGGGGCATGAGGGCTGACCTTTTGGTTTGGCTCACATTCCTGCGGGACTTCAACGGGGTCTCCTTTTGGAGATCCGACCTTTTAGTTTCCCCTAGGTTTCAATTACAGTCGGATGCCTCCGGCTCCCTGGGATATGGGATTTACTTTGAGGGGAGGTGGGCTTATTGCCAATGGCCTCCAGCTTGGCGGGGCACGGATCGCCTCCGCGATCTTACATTCCTTGAGTTCTTTCCAATCCTGGGAGCTTTGATGCTATGGGGCGAGGAGTGGGCCGACTCAGTGGTCCACTTTTGGTGTGACAATGCTGCGGTAGTGCACATTGTTAATGCTCAGACGTCAAAATCACCCAGGGTGATGGCTTTAGTTCGCCAGTTTGTGTTACGTAGCCTACGCCTGAATGTGCTTTTTAGGGCCAGACATGTACCAGGCATTAATAATGATATTGCCAATGCTTTATCCCACCTGCAGATCCCCCGGTTCCGCGCCTTGGCTCCGGACGCAGAGGAATTCCCCTCACCACTCCCGGCCGAGATTTTTGTGTGCAACTTCAGTTGCCCGAAGTGTGGCCCATTCCAGTGGAACAAGTTTTACAATTTATGGTTTATCTGCACAGTCAGGGCCTCGCTCCCCGCACTATAGCATCCAGGCTGTCAGCACTGGCATTTATGGCCAAGGTGAGGGGTTTTGCTGACAGCATGAACGATTTCCGCATGTGACATGTTTTGGAGGGGTGGACACGGGAACGTGGCCGCCACCTGGACACTTGCCACCCAATTTCCCCAGGGGTGCTTACCCACCTTGCATGAGGCTGGCATAACCTGTGTTTTGACAGGTATGAGGTGGCTCTTTTTCATGCGGCTACCATGGTGGCCTTCTTTGGAGCGCTCCGCATCAGTGAGTTGGTACTACTGTCTAAGGCGGATGCGACTCGTAGGGCACTGGAACTCGACGATGTCTATGTTTCTAATGAGTGGGCTCAGTTAGGATACGGTCCTCAAAAGTTGATCAGCACGGCGTAGGCAGTGGAGTTAGACTGCTACGATGTTCCATTGCAGACATCTGTCCGGTTGGTGCCCTACAGGAGTTCTTGGCAGTGCGTGGCGCGCACCCTGGCCCATTTTTCTGCCACCAAGATGGGTCTCCCCTTACTAAATTTCAATTTTGGAAGGTGACCGGTATGGCACTATCCAGTGTTGGCCTCCCAGGGGCTCGTTACGGCACCCATTCGTTTAGGATAGGTGCTGCTTCAACTGCGGCTGCATTTGGGTACTCTGAGGCTGATATACGCCGTATGGGAAGATGGGGATCTATGCGTTTTGCATTATATGTTCGCCCTCTTCAGGTATGAGTACCAGTTAAGTCACTGTTCTCTTTTTTCTCTTACAGACCCTGTGTGTCCCCGCACACCGGTGGCAGTATGGCTGGTGGGCCACAGTTACGTGCACTGGGCAGCGCAGTATGCTGCGGCGACAGAGTGGGGACCCCAGCTTGGACTGCGTGCATCCGCATGCATACGTTGGTACGGTAAGCATGGAATGAGATGGCGGGAACTGTTGCCATTCCTTTTTTCCATCAGGGATGCTGAACCGCCCGATGTCCTTGTACTGCACCTCGGGGGCAATGACCTCGCCCAGGTCACTGGCCTTTCTTTAAAATTCACGATTTGCAGTGACCTAGCTTATTTGCATTATGTGTGGCCGTCCACAAGGCTGCTATGGTCGGACATCATACCACATCACGCTTACAGGGGACGTATTGACCTCCGTGCCCTTGACCGCGCTCGCCGCTCGGTGAACAGGGCAGTTGCCCGGTTCTTGGCAGACAAGGGTTTGGGGATGGTCATCCGACACCCCACCATTAGTTTACAAAATTATCATCTTTATGCAGGGGATGGGGTCCACCTGTCAGCTAGAGGTATGAACCTCTTTTTGGAAGATTTGCAAGCAGGCCTGTTGACCGAGCTGACGGTCTGGGGGGGGGGGCGGTGAGTCTTCATTGAAGCCTCCCCGTGTGGCGGGTAGCACTGGTAAGGTAAATATTTATGACTCATAGGTATCCGGCAGGTTCGCAATTGACTGGCCAACACTTAGACAGGTACAGGTGTAATAACGTTGACCGGTCAACGACCGGTCAACGACCGGTCAACGACCAGGCAAGGGCTGATGGCAGGAGCTTTTCAGCATGCATCACCCCGTGATTTGACGGATACACGTCAGAGGGTGGGGTCAGTAGATAGTTTTTTGACTACGGCCAACAATTTGTTTGTGTCAACAAACAAATTGATACAAATGGATACATTGTAGCCAATTGCCATTGGCAATTTTGGGAGGAACCTTACCAGTGTTACTGTGGCCTGCTTGCCTTAAGAATTATAATTGGATGAGTACCAATTGAAAGTTATAATTCGGACTAGGGCATTATTCAATAAAAGTGGCCCAATGCCTTTATCCATATACCGGTGTCTGAGTCTTTCTTTGGGGGGGTGCGCCTGCAAAGTACTCTGGACATCAAATGAGAAGAGAGGATTCACTTAAGAAAGCTTTGATACTGGGAAAGGTGGAGGGCAAAAGAAGAAGGGGTGGCAGAAAATGAGATGGCTAGATGGTATTGTAGACGCACTGGGCACAGAGCTGGGTGGGTTGAGGAGGATGGTGGAGGACAGAGATTCCTGGCAGCATGGGTGTGCAGGGCACCATGGAAAGGCACTAGACAGGGAGTGGTGGGGGCAAAACAAGAGTTGGGAAGGCAGCTGAACAGCTTTTGGACCAACTAAAAAGGCATAAGGAGAAAGTTCCAGCTAACCAAGTAACCCAAATATGCCAACCCAAAATGGGATTTGGTGGAAGAAGAAGCATTATTGGAAGCACACATGAGATATGGAAAGTTTTCCCAAGGAACATACTGCTGCTGGGGCTTCTGCCAGTTCATGGGGAGATTTTCTCTATTTTCCTCCATATGAGATGTTAGGTCCCGGTGTCTGCATCCATGGTCTCTCTCTGGTCACCTTTCTCACTTCTGGTCACCTTCATGTGGAACCAATGAATAGTGTAAATAGATCTGAATGGGTAGAAACTCTTGTTCTCCTCCAGGTGGCTCACCCTGAGAAGTATATCTGTATATGAAGACATTGATAAACATAGCAATTACCTGAGACCTCAGCTCCAGACTATTCTAAAACTTTCTTCATGCTCAGCTACTGATATGAATATCTTTAATTTTCTATCTTAGAGATGATAGAAAAGACCTAAAAACCTGGTTGGCGGGGCAGGTGTGGGGCCCAGATGGAAGAGTGGCCCCCGCCTGTTGGCTTATAAATTAAGCCCCCATTTCTTTTAATTGTCAATGAAGGCAGTTTTTTAATGTGGGTTTTTAAGAGGAATGGGGTAGGTGGGTGGGTATGTTGGGTTTTAATTGGTTGTATTGTTTTATGTGTGTTTTAACTTGTTGTGAGCCGCCCAGAGCCGCCCAGAGTCGGGTTTACCTGATTGAATATAAATAAGTAAATAAATAAAATAGAGAGGCTTCAACTGGCATAGTGTGATAAAGCCCAGAAGTCATTCTGCATCTTTCTTTCTTTCTTGTTATTCTTTTTACTCTTTAATGGACTTAACCTATGCAGAGAACAATTCACCATGTGGCAGGGCCCAAAGGCCCTAGGAATACATGATGTGTTAGCTTGAGCCCCCTTTTACCTCTAGATATGCTGAGCAGGTCTGCTGGAAATGACATACATTGTGACAAGCTTGTGACAAGCAGCAGTTTTCTTTTCTTCTTAACTGACACTATCAGAGAGTTTGGAATGGCCCTTGAGAAATACAACAAATTCATCTACTTCCCTCACGTAAAATAAGGGAGCAAGAGAAGCCATCTCTGCTTCTTTTTCCAAACACAATCTGTGCCACTGCTGGAAATGATAAAACAACAGGAAGGCTATTGTGTGTTTGTATACATAATCACAGAGCCATTCATAGACCTTGACTGTGGGTTTGTTATGGTTTCCATCATGCTGTGTACAGCTGGAGAGGAGGAACCTTTGTGTACTTTTGTGTTTGTTTGACACCTAGCTGAGACAAAATTATAAAACAATTTGGTGCTTATTGAGGCAAACAGATTTTAATGTGCACTTAATGCTTCCCGCCAATATGAGTACAGTTCTGAGTTGATGGTAATGAAATTTAAAAACTAACAAAAGCAAATGAATATGACTGGCTTTGAAAAGGGTGACTCCAGGGGAAGTAAACACCAACACGTCAGAAAGATAAGGCACTGCTGAAACCATAACTCTTCATTCACATTTCAAAGCAGGTGATTTTATAGGATAATGGACAGCTCTACGAATCGCTGCTAGGAATCTGGAAATATTTTCTGCTAGCCTCATGTGCCATTATGTACATTGGCAATGCTAATGTATGAAATCTAGCAACCAGGTTTCTGTAACCCAGAAATGGGAGACTGTGGCCCTTCAGGTGTTATTGGAACCCTGCTGTTGTGGCCAATAGTAACGAGTGATGAGAGCAGTAGTGTAGAGATATCTGGAACAACAGGTGGCTTAGCCTCCTCTAAGCAGTGCCTATTCCAGGCTTGTGGGAAAGGGTGAAGCC
This sequence comes from Bradypodion ventrale, assembly GCA_035047345.1. Classification (NCBI taxonomy): domain Eukaryota; kingdom Metazoa; phylum Chordata; class Lepidosauria; order Squamata; family Chamaeleonidae; genus Bradypodion; species Bradypodion ventrale. The sequence goes on along the minus strand of JAWDJE010000003.1, from coordinate 49,175,859 downwards.
ACAAGCAGATTTCCTTCTCCAACTGAGTTCACCCCTTCATTGCCCCTGTCACCACTCACTGTTCATATGTTTACCCTCTCCTGTTGGGTCCCATTTGCCCTATTGCCCAGAAGGAGAGGTCAAGTCCTAGACCTGCCTGCAGCAGATATAGGGAGCTGCCATAGTCCCCCTGCCTGATAAATTCAAGAAACAATTTGTCCATAGTGACCTTCCAATCAAGAGAAGCAGACACCTCAGTGTTGTACTTAGTTTTAGTTTATTAAGGCATATCATGTTTAAATTGTTCGGGGCAAAGGAACCATTTCTGGAGTCACAATAATAAAAAGATAAGCTTTCTAGAATCTCAAAAATTTCTAGCTCCAGTTTATGCATTATATCTAGAGAGTTTCGGACATTTGTATCTCCAGTTTGCATATTTGTGCCTTTCTAGAAGCTAAAATGAGGAAGCTGAGCCTGCTATGCTTTGCACAAATCATGAGAAGATAAGACTAAGCAAAAAACACAAACAAGCCTATTTTGTGGAACCAGGAAGACAACAGGAAAAGAGAAAGACTGAACATGAGATAGATTAATTCAAGAAAGGAAGCTACAGCCTTTAGTTTGCAAAAACTGAACATGTTAATAATTCATTGATTCATAGGGTGGACATAGAGTTGATTGGACATGAAATCTTTGAACACTGAGTTTATATAACATTATTTTATCGGATCAAATTTAATTCATTCTCATTTATGATTGCTTATGACAATATACCAAAAATTCATTTGTCTGATATAAGATACCAACACCTTCTTTTTGATCTTCCCTGCCAGGAGCAGTTGGTGTGCTTCCCAGAGTGCATGGGAGCAATTTTTTAAAAAAGCCAACAGGGTAACATTTATGACAATGTAGACACAGCTGTATTTCAGGTTGCCTTCAACCAAAGAATTATGATCAATTTGTAACTTCCATTATGAAATAATTTCATTGATGGACTAACTACATCCCAGTCTTACTCCAGAAATACTCAGATTTTGTTTAATACATTGAAGAAAATATTTTAAGTGAGTATAAAATAAAAGTTAATAGAAATTTGATCTCAGCTCTTGCAGTAACTAAAAAGAATTGGCCAGATAGACACTTTAACAGAGCTTGAATATAAAAGATGAAGCCAGAAAGCTTGGAGACTAATGAAAAGACAGATCCAAACCAAAGGATACTATATGCAAATATAACTCTAAACCAAATAGCACATTGACCAATGAATAAAAAAAGGAAAACATCAAAGAGCTATTCAGAGCAAATCCAATGAACTTACATCTGCCTTCATAATTACAGAACTAGAGAAAGCCATAAAGTGATGTAGGAATGGCATAGCAGCGGAATTCATAGATATCTGGATTGAGCAAATTAAACATTTTAGGCAAAACAGAAAGGAATGGCTCTCTGAACATTATAATAACTGCTGGACAAGCAAACAAATTGCAAAAATATGGTGGAAGATGGAAGTAACCGCTGTACTGAAATTGGGGGAAAGAACCATCAGATCACAGAAGCTACAGTTCAGCCTCACTGTTGTTGCTGTTATGGGCCATCAGTTGTCTCCAATTTATGGCAGCTCTATATCAATCTTCCTGCAATGCCACTTATAGAAAGTTTTTGAACAAAACTTCCGGCCCCCAAAACTGAACCTCCTCTAATTCTATAACAGGCTGGCTTTAGACCTGGCAGAACCTTTACAGTTCAAATTTTAAATCTAACCCAGCTTATAGAAGATGGTTTAGAAAACACATAAAATAACTGGAGCAACTTTTGTTGACCTTACAGCAGCATATGCCTCCAGCTACCACCAATTGCTGTTCAAAAAGTACCACCTCCTTACTAAAGATCATGGACTAACAGAAATGATCATTATTCTACTTCAAAACTGAAGATTGTTGAAATTCAAGGGAGACAGTTGCTGGAAAAATCAAAGGAACAACTTGATGTATAGTAGTGTCTTGGCACCACTATTTTTTAAATATCCATACAAATGATCAACCAATGTTTCCATATTCCAGCAATTTCATCTATGGTGATGATCATGTCTTGACAGGGAAGTCTTTGAGTTCATTGAGCACAAACTTACCTCTGCCTCAGGAGATCTTTCTTTATATTATAAAAAAAACAACTGAAACCAAACCCTTTAAAAACACATGTCTGTGCCATCTACTAAAATAAAAGAGAACTGGAGATGTAGCTCCAAGTTAGCTGGGAAGGCAAGATTTTGAAACACTACCCTACCAACGTATTTGTGCATCAGTATGGAGTAAAGCCTGACATTCAGAAAATTGTCTAAACAGTGTTTCCCCAACTTTGGGTTTTGGACTCCAATTCCCAGAAGCCTAGTAGATGGCACAGACATGTGTTTTTAAAGGGTTTGGTTTCAGTTGTTTTTTTTATAATATAAAGAAAGATCTCCTGAGGCAGAGGTAAGTTTGTGCTCAATGAACTCAAAGACTTCCCTGTCAAGACATGATCATCACCATAGATGAAATTGCTGGAATATGGAAACATTGGTTGATCATTTGTATGGATATTTAAAAAATAGGCTAATTATCCAAATCACTGATTGGCTAATGTACTGCCTTAGACTTCTGGGAATTGAAGTCCACCAGTGTTCCATGGAACATAGTTTGGGAACCGCTGGTCTAAGTAACAAACAAAGTTGCTGCCAAAAATAACATACAGGTACTTAGGAAAAGCAGCTTGGTCAGACCAGGGTGTATTCTCACAAACAGTAATAACAGCAGCTTTCTCCCTGTGCTACTCCACAGCAGAATATGCCAATTTCATATGGTATGGCAAAAAGTGGATGTAGCTCTTAATGAACCATGAAGGATTATTACTGGCTGCCTGAAACTATTGAAAAGGTCTATTATTTGGCTGTCATTGCTCTTCCCAAAATATACTAAGAGGTGCTAGTAAATAAATGAAAAATATAATACAGTAGCAAACTCATCATGGATACCAATCACCTAGAGTCCAGTGGTGGCAAAACTTGGCACTCCAGGTGTTCTTGGACTTCAATTACCAGAAGCCCAAGTCAGCACGCCTGCTGATCAAGGCTTCTGGGAATAGAAGTTGCCTCTATAAAGCTATGGTGAGGCCCCATCTGTAATATTGTGTACAGTTCTGGTCGCCATACCTCCAGAAGGATATTATGGAGCTGGAAAAAGTGCAGAGGAGGGCAACCAGAATGATTAGGGGACTGGAACACCTTCCTTACCATCCGAGGCTGTAACGGCTGGGCCTCTTCACTCTTGAACAATGGTGTCTAAGAGGTGACCTGATTGAAGTTTATAAAATCATGCATGGTGTGGACAAAGTAGATAAGGAAAAACTGTTTTCCCTATCGCACAACACTAGAACTAGGGGGCACTCCATGAAACTTTTGGGTACTAGTTCTCAAACAAATAAGAGAAAGTACTTTTTCACCCAGAGGATCACTGGTCTATGGAACTCCCTGCCAGAAGAAGTGGTGACAGCTGTCAGTCTTGACAGCTTTAAGAAAGGATTAGACAAGTTCATGGAGGACAAGGGTATCTGGCTATAATTATGGATACCTGAGGACAACCTCCAGCTTGGAGAGATAGGCAGGATATCTCTCAATGCCATTTCCAGGAAATCCTAAGCAGGTGAAGGCATCAGCTTGGGAATACCCTGAAGCCAGTGTTGGGCATCAGTCGGTCTGCCCCAGTCTGAGCGGGCCGGTAGTAGACCTGGCTGGCCACGCCACCTTCCCTCCTCACCCCACCCCACCCACCTCTTCCCAGGAGATTGGGTGACCTGATGGCATCAACTTCGGCTCTTCCTTCTCCTCCTCCAGAGCGACTGCTGCTGCCTCCTTAATAGGCTGCAGGTGCCGCTCGGGGGTGTGTGTGGAGGTGACGGCGTGTGTGCACCTGGCCCTGGGGGAAGGGGAGGGGGAGCTGACATTGCGCCACCCAGAGCAGCTCACCCACCCCCGCCGCCACTCCCCTTGCCTCCTTCTAGCAGCAGCAGCAGCAGCAACTTTCACGATGCCTGGACCTAGTCCTGCAGGAAGAGAACTGCCTGCAGGATGTCTGTCTGACTCTGGGCATTGTGAGATTTGTCCTGCTTGTGCCATGCTGCCTGGACACCTCTTGCAATGCCCAGACAGACATCCTGCAGGAAGTTTCTTTTTCAATATTTTTAAATGATTTTGTTCTTTTCCACCTGACAACAATGCCATCAGATGCTAGTGTTAATCTGTCATGTGTACTCTAAGGACCTAGTAATTCCCATCTTTTCTCTATTCTTGTCACAAAATTATTATTTTTAAGAAAACACAATTATTTTAAAGACACATAGTAATTGTAACCTGCTCTGAATAGAAACTAATGTATTGCTACAGGAAAGCAGGGGAAATTTGGAAGATTAGAACTACTAGGAAGAGTTTAACACTCTCTCCACTATTGAAGTTCAGACTACAGCAAGGAAATAGGCCCTGATTGTTTCATTTTGAACATTTGACCTTGGAATCCACCTCGAGGAAGATACTGAATGTTTAATTCAATTGAGCCCTGCACTGATGTGTGAGAGAATTATTATTCACCCCATCTACTAAATTAGAATACACATCTTGCTAATTGGCTGTCTTACTTGCTTTATTTGGAAAGTCAAAGTTATCTTTAGCCTTCTCATTCTGCCTGAGGAAGTCAGTAGAGCATGGAAGCTTGCACTCTCCCTTATCAGCAGAAAATGCTGCCACGAGAGACATAATCTTTGCTGTTGCTATGCTTAACCTAAGACACATGAGAACTATAGCTGTGCGCAGATTCTCCACTCTGTTTGCCAGGGATCGGTCTGTCAAATTTCTTCCATGGAAAGAAGAAATTCTCCAGTTATTTTTTCAGCCATTAGGATGATCATCAGTTGTCTTTGTAGCACAGTTCTGTTATGTATTCCTAAATGATTTTAAAAGAAATCCTTTCATTACAAGTGACAATAGCAGCAACTGAGTTAGGAAGGAGACCACTATATTTCCTCCTTCTCAATGCCCTCTATTTAGTGCCACTTTAAAGCAGGGAATTATAAAGTACAACGAGAGTATGACTTGTGGGGATGCTAACCAGTCCCAGTATCTCTGGTCCATAAACTGCAGTCCCTCTTGTGTGCCTTGAAGTTGTTCATCTCTGTTCTGGAACAGAGTAGGGAAGCAACTATTGAGAGTATGGTGGAAAAAAACTGGGAGATGGGAAAGAATCTACAGAGTGGTCTTTTGGTTCTAGCCAAGTAAGAAAAAGTATAATCTCAAAATGTTTCTTAGAAAAATGTCTTCTGAGAAATGTTGACTCAGGACTTATTTATCACAATTCGACATCTCCAAGACATCACAAAAACTGGTCCTTGCAGATGCATTTTGTCTCTTCACCAAACGTTTGTAATCCAGTTCTTTCCCAGTTCATCCTGGTAGAAGGTATGAGGAGAAACAGTGTTGTAACCACATCCAAAAATAAACTGGAGCTACTATAATGCTGTAATTTGTTCTTTGATCTTCCAGAGATTGTATATCCCCATAAAAAATGCTTCCATTTTTCAGAGTCAGGGAGTCAACACTAGTAAGTAAAATCAGATTCAGCATCTAACACTATGCATACTTTTTTGAAAATATTCCCAGTTGAATTAAATGGTTCTCACCTTTGAATTGATACTTATATGAATACACTGTTGGTCCAGCAACCAGTTTCACATAGTGGTATACCAAAAGCCTATGATATGCCCATAAGAAAGGACCAAATCCCCATTAACTATCATTTAGTGCCATGCTATCTTTTTAAAAAGAATTACATGCAGGTCCTTGAGTAGGTTTTGAAACACAGAAACTTGTAGACAGTTTCTTCCAATTCAAGGAAAGAGAAAGATGGAGGAGATCTGCTGTACTGTGCCTCTCTGAAAAAAAATATACTCCAAATCCAGCCCTTCCTCATCATATCACTTTGCATATCGCTTTGGCTATCACGATTAGACTACACACATTGGTCCCTGATGTAAAGACATGAAAAAGCAATGGCTTTAAACTATATAATAGAGGATACTGATTAAATGACATATAAGGAACACCACAGGATAATTCATCTATATAAATAAAATGGAAAGGTACATCTGTGTGTCCCGAATGCGTCTCCACGCATCTGGACAGAGCCCCCTGAAATCTTGCACATGCCTACCTTTGGCCCCACAGACTGCATAGCCGGAATCTGGAGGCCGCGGGTCGTGAGCCCCACAAAAAGCAAAAAAGAAAAAACTACAGGCCCCAGCATCCCCTGCACCACGCCTCAGCCAATCATAAAGGCCAGAACGAGCACAGGAGGAGTGGGGCAGAGATAACGCGCTCGGACAGCAAGGGATGGCAATTGCCGGGCGTGCACGCGCCTGGCTGTCCCCCCCGGCTCTCCAGCGGCGAACATGAGAGTGGGGTGAGAATCAAAAGGGAACTGCAGGGGCAATGTGCATGTGTGAGGGGGCGGAGTGGGAGGAACAGGAATGCAAGGAGGGGTGGTAGGAATGGAGGGACACAGTGAGTGTCCAGGATGAGCGGAAAGGGCTCAGTGGTGATCTTAGGAGGGACCAAAGTGCATAGTGAGGGGGTGAGGTGGGAGGAATAGGAATGAGAGGAGGGGTGGGCGGAGAGGGAAAAGGGATGTGTAGTGTGTGTGTGTGTGTGTGTGTGTGTGTGTGTGTGTGTGTGTGTGTGTGTGTGTGTGTGTGTGTGTGTGTGTGTGTGTGTGTGTGTTTTAGTATGTGTGGTGTCAAAATCAAAAAGGGTGGGGGGAATGTGTGTGTGGGGAGGCCGATCAGACACCCACCCCACCCCCACCCACCCCGGCGAAGCCGGGCACCCATGCTAGTTATTACTAATCCTAGTCCATACCCAAAGACAACATACATCACAAGCAAAGTATCTCCAACAGATGGCCAATCTAGCCTTCCTTTAACAGTGTCTAAGGCACAAGAGTTCTGTTTTCCTAGTCATTTTTCTTCCGCAGCAAAAGTCCTTCATAGTATAATATCTCAGCAAATGGGGAGATTTTCTACCTATTTACAGAAAAGGCTATATGGACAACATGTATGTATGAGATATATTGTTTTAATTTTAGAATTACACTAATTTATTTTTAAAAATTGAAGTGGTAGCTGTTAGTCTGTGCAAGCATATCAGAGAGTAAACAAAACAACGAAAAACAAAAATGTTGGGGCACCTTAAAGATTAACTCCTGTATTTAAATGTGAGCTTGTGTTTCCTGAGTTTGAAGCACTTCATATATGTTACTTATTAGTGATCCCTACAACTGTCCTATAAGAAAGTAAAATATTATGATCCCTAATATTTCCAATATTAAAGATGGTAGTAGTAAGGCTGAGATGAGTAGTTTGCCTTAAATCAAGCATCGCATTTTTACCAGAAGATCAAATCAAATATTTATTAGGGTTGGAGAATAGCATAGACTACCAGAAGATGTACTTCACATTCACTACAGGTACTTGGCTGGCTTTTACAGAAATCAACAAGTTAGACTGGATAGACTTTTGAACTGATCATGCAAAACTTTTTTATGTTCAAATTGGTTCCCCTCAAAACATTTCAAGCAATTTTAATATACATTTCAGAATTTCAGTATGAGTCAAAGACCAAAATTCCATTACAAAGTAGTATGTGCAATTTTGGACCACCTGATTGCACAGGTGAGTGTACAATAGGGCTTGTTTCCTGGATATGTTTGGGTACATGATAGAGAAACACAATGATCACATACACAGCAATTAAAGCATGGTGTGTTTACGCTGCACTAATTCAACATGGTTCTGATAAAATGATAGATTTCTGATCGTTTAGTGCAGGGCTGAGCATCCAGTGGGCATTCAAAACTCAAACAGTATGAGCACAAAAACAAGAGGTGAAGCTCATTTTTTATGATTGTGGGACCATTGAAATGTTATCTGGTGAGTAAAATCCTAAATAAATAGGCTGAAAAGACAGGATTTCATGCAGGCTAAAAACTACCATGCAATTTGATTGCAACCCAAATCTGTGGATGTTTTGCTGAGCATCAACTGCCACATGTCTGTTTATGAAATCAAGAGAAGGCAGAGCCAAATACAGCAAGGAGGGGAAGAAGATCCAGACAGATGACACATATGAAAGAAGATCTTGCCACTCTGTCTTCCCTGTAAAGCCTTTCTCTTATCGTTCTGTGACTGTGAAATTTATTTGTAACTATGGATTCTGTACACTCTTTCTTCTCTGGTGCAAACTCACCCGGCTAATGGGTTTTCATAAGTAAAATTTCTCTCACAAAGTCAAAATCAGCTCCCTCTTATTTTAGACACTGTGGGTATAAGCCAAGATTTCACACTGTGCTAAAAGCATTACAACATCTACCAAAAGCGCAAAATGTATTTTAAAAATGGTCAGGCCATACACGGAATACTTGTGGTTTCTGAACTCTGGCCAAGTCAAGTTGGAGGTTTCTCTCCTTCCCCAATGAAGTGAAAGCACATGCTGGAAAAGATATGTGTCAAAGGATCTGCAGTCTATGGTATTAAAATTAGAGGAGTGCTTTTACTTGACCAAGCACACCAAAATCAGGACACTCCCCTTATATTTTGTTAACTGGTAATCTGCCATTATTTTATTCCAGACTGAAATGCCTTATATTACCTCTTTGAATGCTCCAAGGATACTGGCTTAAAGAACACTAAGGATGAAGGGAGGATGGAAGCAACAAAACCTTTTGGGACCACCAATGAAGGAAAATAAACCATCTTTGAAAAGAAAATGGTTTTAAAATTAAGTATAAAGTTGAAAGATGGGAAGAATCAAATGCTATCCTATAAAAATCTTTATGCTAAAACAGATATTTGTCACATATGTATTGTGACACTCCAGAAATCATGTGCTACATTTCCATTACACAAGTCAGCTTTTGAAAAGTATTGTTGCAAAATTCCCAGTTGGTTTCATGAAAAGCATAAGAAGTGCCATTGTTCCCACTGATTGTTGCATATTATGCAAGCAGTTGTTCAAGTGCCAACAGAAGAACAGCAGAACTGGCACAAGCAACACTTAGTGTAATAAAGAATATACTAGGTTGTGAATGTTCTTATGCAATGGCTAGTGCAATAGCTTGTCTAAGCAGAACCAAAGTACAGCAGAACCACGGATAAAGTCCAAACTCCATTCCACAAGTTTGGACTTTATCCGATTTTGGACTTTATCCAAATCAAATGGGCGGTGCATCGGGTAACGTCCAAAAATAGACTTTATCCAAGGTTCCTATACCAAATAACTCGGATAATGTCCATTTTTAGCAGTTTTGGACTTTATGTGATGCATCACGTGTGCATGAAAACTGCAATTTTATTAGAATCGGATTTTATCCAAATCGGATTTTATCCGAGGTACCACTGTCCTGGAGCTTATATTTGACTAAAGATACTAAGAGCAGTAAAAGCTTAAGTTAGCAGAAAAATACTATTGAACAAAACCCATTATCTCTAGCTAATTTAATTCTTCTATTCAGAAATCTAGGCCACACATGTATTTTAAAGTAATTTTGATGAATGTTGACATGGGATGCACTTCTGAACAATGGCATTTCCCCCAAATATGGTGAATGCCCAACTACTGAGAGACACATCACTGATAGCAATGAGATGAAGGTACAGATTTATATATCTAGATGGAAGAAGAATATACATACTTGTGAAAATGCTAAAATTCATTCAAATTATCAATATTGAAATGTAAATGATAGCATTCACCAAATTGTGGTCATATATATTCCTACCACCTTTTCAATCCATTTCATGTACTAGTTCTTTACTCTAAACCAAATTACAGCCTAGCAAGGATGAGTTACATGCAGAAGCCCCACCCCCAGACGTCCACCTGGCTGGGGGTTGAAAAGCTGTGCTGGCTCGAGTGGCGAAGGACGCCTGCTGCCCCATCCTTGGACCGCCACCTGGCGGGGGTTGAAAAGCCTCGCTGGCTCGAGTGGCGGAGGACAGCCCGCTGCTGCAGCTGAGGATGCCTGCCACCCCATCCCTGGACTTCCACCTGGGATATTTTAATAGACCACTCCCCTCCCCCCAGGCCCCTACCATCAGCTGGGGGGATGAAAAGCAGCTGTGGCCACTGTCGCTGTCCTTCAGGCCCTGCCTGTGGCGTGGCATGAACTATAAGGAGATGGTTACTTTGTTGGCATGGACTTATAAATTGAATTTATGGACTTTTAAATGAATGGGATTTTTTTTTCCTCACAATATTTTTAATGATGTTTTATAATGTTGTGTTTATGACCTGTATGATTTTGTCATGTTTGCCTGTTCTGTGAGCCACCCAGAGTCGAGCAATCGAGGGGGCGGCATATAAATGTGTAAAATTAAATTAAATTAAATCTTCCTTAGATTATTTGTTCCTAGCCTTTTAGATCAAGATGTTCTTGGACTAAAACTACCAGAGCTTTCACCATTGCCGGCCCAGCCCCCCAATAAAGACACAGACACCATTGCTGGATTTAAAATTTGGGCCACTTTATTGATTGTGCCTTAATCTTAAATTATGACTTTAACTTAAACTTAACTTCAACTCTTGTAACTCATTAAGGCAAGCAGGCCGCAGTAGCACTGGTAAGGACCCACCCTTAATTACCAATTACTATTGGCTACCTTGTAACCATTTGTATCAATTTGCTTATCACTATAAACAAATTGTTGACCAAGTCAGGATGCTGCCTGTTGAGTCCAGCATCTGACGTATATCCGGTAAAATATCAAGGTGATGCAGGCTGTCTAGATCATAGCATCACCCCGTTCATGGTTCGCCCTTGACCGGCCAGCCCCAATTACCCTGTACCTTGTCCTTGGGTTGGCCAATCAACTGCGGACCTGTCGGATACCTATGGGTCATCTACTTTACCTTACCAGTGCTACCCGCCACACAGGGAGGCGTCCATGATGACTCACCGCCCCCCGACCGACAACTCGGTCACCAGGCCTGCTTGCAAATCCTCCAAAAAGCAGTCCATACCTCTCACGGAAAGGTGCACCCCATTTCTATGATACAGGCCGTAGTCCTGTAGCCCTATCCCTGGATGTGGGACCGATGTCCCTGAACCGCATTGAACAAGGAACCGGGCAACTGTCCTGTTCACCGACCACCGGGCACGGTCCAAACCACAAGGATCAAGTCCTCCTCTATAGTGGTGTCTGGGTATGATCTGGGACCATAGCAGCCGCGTCTGTGGCCACATGTGGTGTAAAACCTCCAGGTCCCTGCGCACGGATACCGTCAACCAAAGGCCAGTGATCTGTGCGAGATCGTTACCTTCCAGGTGAATTACTAGGATATCCATAGGTGGGGCGTCCCTAATGGCCATAAGGAATGGCATCAGTTCCGGCCACCTTATGCCACGCAAACCATACCACCGAAGACGCGTGGCTGCGCGTAGTCCGAGATGGGGACCCCAATCCGATGACACCACATAATGTGCAGCCCAGTACACATAGCTGTGTCCAACCAGCCAGACCTCCACTGGAGTGCGCCAACCTACCCGGTCTGCAATAAATGAGAACAAAGTGAGGGCAGGGAAGGCACTCATGCAAGGATAGGACGAACATATAAAGAAAAACGTGCAGATCCCCATCTGCCCATCCGACGTATGTCGGCCTCTGGTACCCAAACATGGCAGCCGTCGATGCGGCACCTATCCTAAAGGAATGAGTGCCATATCGCACACCAGGGACCCCCAAACTGCGAAGAGCAGTGCCCGTAACTTTCCAGAATTGGAATTTGGTAAGCGGGGACACATCCTGGTGGCAAAGCAACAGGCCAGGGTGCGAACCCCATACTGCCAAGAATCGGTGTAGGGCACCGATGGGACAAATGTCAGCAAAGGACACATCACAGGAGTGTCACACAACAACCCCTGCCTTGCTGATCAGCTTTAGAGGATCGAATCCTAAGCCGAGCCGCATCTTGGGTGAGGGAAACATCAACCAATTCCAATGCCCTACGTGACATGTCACCTCTAGAAAGGGGGACAAGCTCACTGATCCTAAGGGCCCCAAAAAAAGCCACTGTGTTAGCCATGTGAAAAAGGGACTCCTCATACCGGTCATAGCAAAGGCTATGCCAAGCCCTAGCAAGGCTAGCCAGCAGAGAAGGGGAAACAGGTTGGCGCGTGTTGGGGCAGCAGCCGCGTTCACGCGTCCACCCTTCCAAGACATGGCATATGCGGAAGTCTCTGGTGAGATCAGGGTAACCCCGTGCCTTGGCAGCAAAGGCCAAAGCAGAAAGCCTAGTGGCAATAGTGCGCGGAGCTAACCCTTGGCTATGAAGGTGCACCATATACTGCAAGACATGTTCAACCGGGATTGGCCACATGTCAGGCAGGCACACGTCCCTACAAAATGCTGTAAATTGAAGATACATGTGCTGATACGCCTTACGCGTGCGCGGGGCGAGAGACATGTCAATCGCCCGGTTCACTTCTCCCTGCCAAAGGTCCACATCTCGCTCAGAAGTGGAGAGGGAAGTTCCTCTGCATCTTGCGCTAAGATCCGGAACCGGGAGATCTGCAGGCGGGATAAAGCGTTAGCAATATCACTGTTAATGCCTGGAACATGTCTAGCCTTAAACAGCACATTAAGGCGAAGGGACCGCAGCACAAACTGCCTAACTAGAGCCATAACTCTGGGGGACCTGGAGGTTTGTGCATTGACAATTTTGCACCACCGCAGCATTGTCACAAAAGAAATGAACCATGGAATTAGTCCACATGTGACCCCACAGCATAAGTGTGCCCAGAATGGGAAAGAACTCCAGGAATGTGAGGTCCCTCAGACACTCCATACCCTGCCAGTCCACGGGCCACCTACCGTAAGCCCACCTGCCCTTAAAATAGATACCATAACCCAGTGAACCAGATGCGTCTGACTGGACCTGACATCGGGGTGTACTGGCAACAATCGAAATGCCAATTTAATATCACATTTCGTCAGTAGCCCCACGACTGCATGAGCGGACCATTTGCAAGGCCTGGTCAAAAGATGTATACCGGATGGAATAAAGGTCATCCGGTATAGCATCATTGACCAAGGAGCCTTCCAGGTAGGAAAGGCGGTGAATCAAATGAAATTCACCAGAGGACTTCTTAGGCACTAAGCTTAGAGGGTACACCTTTAAGTTCAAATATGGGGGGTTATCAAAGGGCCCAGCTACCCTACCCTCCCTAAGCTCCTTGGCTATCTTCTCTGCAGCTATGTCCTCCTTACCCCTAAGTGACAGCAGATTTGGAGCATCCTGGGGTGCACGTACACCCACAAAAGGGATGCGGAAGCCAAACGTAAAACCCTCCAACAAATAAACTGCGTCATCCTTCCTAGGATAGACATGCAACCATCGTTCCAGGACCTCAAGACGAATTGGGGAGGGGGCTTTTAGGATTTGGGGCTGAGTCAGTGGCACCCCTGGCTGGCCCTGGCTGGCCCCGACCCCTGCCGCACGACCCTGTGACCCGCGGGCATGCGGAAGCAGTGTGCGGTCCGGCGCAGGAAGGGCACTCGTGTCTAAACTTACATTGGCGCCTATTGCAGAGCTACTCCAGAAGATGAGTACTCCAACACAGCAGGCAGGCTGGAACCCCCTGCCCCGCCGGCTGGCAGGGAGACTGCGTCGCCCCGGGCCGCTGCACCACATGGCCACAGTGATACCGGTCACCGGTCACCGGGCGTGATGGGGTCATATAGAGCAACCATAAGATCTGGCACGGCTCATCCCACCTCATCTCAGGGTGCAGGGCCGCTCTCATCCTAAATTCCTCATCATAGGTTAACCATGACGGGCCGGGAAAATCTACATAAGCCCGGTAAATGGTGTCCAAATACTGTATCATCGGGATCGCCATGTCAGGGCGAGCCCTCAAATACACCGCCGTGTAGATGCGATAGGCGGGAAGCCAGTTACCCCACGTGCGAGGCGGCTTGCGACAATGGGACAACTCCTTGTCCTTGTCGTCTTGCCCCTCTTTCTCCTCCTTGGTGGGCTCTCGATTAAGTAGACCGAAGATATCCACGTATTTCCCCCCGACATATCTTATCCCTGGTGGCCTGGGACAAGTGCTTGCCAAGGGGTAGGGAGTAGCCGGCCATAGGCAAGGCAGCAGTAGGCGCAGAGCGATATGCCACGTTGGCCGGCAGGCCATATGGCCAACTGGGGTATGGCAGATTGACAGCAGGAGGCATAACACTGGGAACGGCTGGTGCATAAGGAGCCTCCCAAGCGACCGGGCGCAGCACGGCAGGAGCGGGCAAGGCCACCATGGCCCGTTGGGGCCAGGGCCACTGTACCGCCATATTTGCATTGGGATGAGTGGAGTGTGTTCTCAGTTGACTACCATACTCACACGCCGCACCCCCTACGGCCGCCCCCACCGGAGGTTCCAGCCGATGAAGGGCGTCGGAGCTCGTGAGCGAAGCCGAGCTCTGTGTAGCCTGTGGTCTGAGCCATCCTTGGGAGCCAGCTGGAGGCAAGCTGCGATGAGGTAGTCACGCGGGGAGCTGTGGAGGTCCGACAGGCGTTGGCCGGATGGCCTCAAGCAGCTCAACCCGGCTGAGGGCTTGTTGCGACGCCTGAGGCCACCCTGCCTCCAGCAGTTCTAAGCTATCGAGGGGCAGTGGAGCGATGCCAGCAGCCCACTCCAATGCTGCAATGCACACCAAAAGGGCACGTGGGCCGGGCAGATCCAGGCCACTGGGCTGTTGGAAATCAGGCCCAGGGTGATGCCCCAGCCCTCTGAGGGGCCGTGGGTGGAGGCCCAATTCATGCCCCCCAGGGGGTGGCATAGTGGGGCTGTGGGCAGGCCCCTGGCCCACATAGGGCCAGGAAAGATAGCCCAGCCCATGAGGTGGGGGGCCAGCAGGCCCCAGGTCCCCCTGAGGCCAAGAGAGGCCGCCCGGCCCCTAACTGGGGAAGGCTGGCATGGGTGCAGTCTGTTGAACCCCCCGAGTCCTCCAGCCCGGAGGGGGATCAAAAGTGGGGAGGATCCCCTCCCTGGGAAGCCCAGTGAAAGCAAGTAAAGCAGGGGGCACCGTGGGAGGTGCCTGCGCGGCCCCCGCCCAGGTCCTCCAACTCAGTGGGGGCTCAGCGCTGGGGCAGATTGCCCCTGCAGGGTGCCCCGCAGGGGCGGGAGCCTCGTGAGGCAAAGCCCCGGAGTCCTCCACCTGGGCAGCCCGAGGAGTGCCCGGGTACATTAGGCGGGGGCAAGGGTGAGCCTGCCCCACGTCCGCCGTGCCAGGGTGGCAAGAGCCTTTCGTTTCAGGGCCATTGGATCCCCAAAAAATCAAATTAAAGGAGATCGGCTGGACAAACTTCTTCGCCCAGCCGATCTGATCAGAATGGCGGCGAGCCTCCTCGTAACCATCCCTTTTATGCTGGGGTGGCCACGCCCCCTGAGAGGCCCAGATGTCTGTCTCTCAGGGGTGGGGGCCGGCAAAGAGCGCGATAGTCATATTGTGTCACTGCGCTTCCCTTTGCTGTGCATGCCAAGATTTCTGGGAGCTGTAGTCCAAGAACATCTAGAACCCCATGGTTGGAATCTACTGTCCAAGATGGATTGGAAAATGTGCATGAAGCCTAGTTATGCATAGTCATCCAAATATGCATTTTGAAACTGTTAACATTCATTCAAATTATCAATATTTAAATGTAAATGATAGCATTCACCATTAGGTGAATGTAAATGATAGCATTCACCATTAGGATATGAATCCAGATGTCAAATGTTTTACGAAGCCAATTTCCTTCCTAAAATGATTTGCTGAGATTGAATATTTCCATCTTCATTGCAACCTCCTGTATCTTGCTCTATGTATATCTTGTGGCAAGCAGCTGTGGCTGCATCAGGGCTTATGTTCACTTGCTGCTACCTCCCAACAGTGATTTTAGGCAACTTGTCTTGAGCTGTTTGTGTGCATGTTTTGCATTAGTTCTATTTCACCATCAATAATTTAAATGACCTGCATATTGTAAATGCCCATGTTGACCAGAGGATTATGGCTATTGTAGTTGATGAAAGTAATGTGTCCAAGCTAGATCAGAGTAGATAGTACTGTGCCAGATGGAAAAACAGTTTGATCCAGTAGAAGGCAAGCTCTCCTGAGACAGGGAGAAAGGAAACTGAAGCCAGCCCAGTAGCAGGAAGCCTCTGTAGAAAAGACTGGAATGGGATCAGGACAATAAAATAGCCATGACCAACCTAAGCCAGAGAAATAGCACAGGCAACTTAGACTGTTGAAACTTCTATTATATTAAATAGGTCAAAGAAAGTGAGTGTGAACCTCTCTCCTTCCTGTATATATACTTGACTTTTAACCAATATCTATATAACTAAAGCAATGGAAACGCGGCGCCAAAATGGCCGCCGCGCTCTTTGCGGGCCCCCCCACACCGGACAAAACCATCCAGGTAGTTAGGGGCGTGGCCAGCACCCTAATAAAAGGGCTGGCCACGAGGCAGCTGTGCTGCCATTTTGGCGAACCGACGGAGCGGAGAAGTTTTTCCTCCTTACCTCCGTCGATCGTGTCTTCTTGAGGGAAGCCTTTTCGGGCAGCTTTCTCCTTTTGTTTTTAGGCTTCCTAGCTATACTAGCCATGCCCTCGAAGAAGAAGGCAGCCGCGAACGTGGCTCGATCGGCGGGGAGGCGTCAGCCGGGTCGGAGGACCGCGACTGCGCCCGTTCCGCAGCCACCTCTAGCGGACTCCACCGGGAACGGTGGGATGGGATCGGTAGCTCCTTGGCCTGATGCGCGGAGCATACCCGCAGCCCCGGACGGGGCCTCGGCCCTTGGCCCGCAAACGACGAACACGGCCCCTGCCATGGTTCGTGCGGTGGGGCTGTCTTGCCCGGGTGCGCAGTTCCCTATGGGGGGTGCGAGCCACGGAGGGTGGTTGGGTTCCCTGCCTTTACAGGGCGTTCCTACGGCTTCCCAGGGGCTGGGCATGGGCTCTTGGCCTTATCTGGCCCCTGGGGCTCAGGGACCTGGACAGGTACCCGTGAATTATGGGCCGATTGCCCAATTGCCCCCTGTCGGGGCCGGGCCCTATGTCGACGTGGAGGCCCTCCTTGCCCGGGTAGCGGCCCTTGAAGCGTCCTTGGCGAGGGCCAACCAAACAGGGGTATCTCTGGGTTTTCAGGTACCCCCTTTGGCCGCCGAACAACGGCCGGTGATGGGTCGGGTCGAGCCGCCTGAGGCGTGTGGGCCGGTGGTGGCCACTGCCTCGCAGCTCCCCACTCCACAGGTGCAGCAGTCTGGTGCTGGTTTGGCTCCGTCGACGAGCTCAGCTTCGGTCGTGAGCTCCGACGCCCCCAGCGGGCCGGAACCCCCGGTGGGGGCGGCCAGCCCGCGGGGGTGCAGCGGGTGAGTATGCAGTCCAAGCTAATGCACCCACACAACTGACTTCATTGGGGGGGGGCTGTTCAATGGCCTTGGCCTCGCTCGGGTGGCACGGCGGCCCAATGGCCCCCGGCCCACCCAGCGACTTTGCCCATGACACAGGGCTTGGGGCGGGGTGGTGCCCCCAATGTGCTTGGAAATGTGTTGGGGATCCCCGGGCTGGCTCAGGCTCATTTTACTTTACCCGTAGTTCCCTCGGTGCCGGTGTCGGCTTTGCCAACAGCAGGATATTCCTTGCCCTTGGGGGACCATTTGGCCCAGTCTACCAAGGAAAAGATTTGGAGGGGCGAGTACGTAGATATCTTCTCACTTCTAAATAGGGAGCCGACCAAGGAGGAGAGGGAAGGGCTGGACGAGAAGGATAAGGAGCAGGCACGTCGTCGTAAGCCGCCACGCACGTGGGCAAATTGGCTGCCAGCGTACCTGATTTACATGGCCTTTTACCTCAGGGCTAGGCCGGATTTGGCTATTCCCATGGTCCAATATCTGGACAATATTTACCGGGCTATGGTTGACTTCCCGGGTCCGTCATGGCTGGCTTACGACGAAGAGTTCCGCATGAGAATTCCGCTGCACCCAGAGATGAGGTGGGATGAGCCCTGCCAGAAGCTGTGGCTTCTGTATATGACCCCCACGCGCCCGGCGCCTGGGGAGAGATACCATTGTGGACATGCGGTCCAACGAGCGGCCCTGGTACAGGTACCCCGCCAAGCGGCGGGGCAGGGGGTTCCAGCCCGCCTGCTGTGCTGGACCTTCTCGTCCAATGGTTCTTGCAACAGGAAAAATTGCAAGTACAAGCATGAGTGCCCCTCTTGTTCTGGCCCCCATGCTGCCTCCGCCTGTCCCAGGCCAGGAGGATACAGGGGCAGGGGTAGGGGCGGACAAGGGGCAGGCAAGACTGCCATGGAGGGAGCGGGTTCACCAAAAGGCCCCCTCCCCAATTAATGTCGACATGCTGGAGCGTTGGCTCGCATCGTACCCGAGGAGAGCAGACACTGTGTACCTCCTTCAGGGTTTTCAACTGGGTTTTCGTATTCCTTTCACAGGGGATAGGTCACCGCAGGATGCACCTAACCTTTTGTCACTTAGGGGAAGGGAGGAGGTGGCTGCCGCCAGCATTAATAAGGAGATTGCTGCGGGCAGGGTCGCCGGCCCTTTCCCCGCACCCCCGTTCCCCAACCTTAAAGTGTCTCCGCTAGGACTAGTGCCCAAGAAGTCCCCGGGCGAGTTCCGCCTGATTCACCATTTGTCCTACCCAGCCGGCCACTCGGTCAATGATGCTATCCCTGATGACCTTTGTTCTGTCAGGTATACATCCTTTGACCAGGCATTGCGCATGGTGCGCTCATGTGGCCCGGGTGCACTGTTGGCTAAGTGTGACATTAAGTCGGCGTTTCGCCTCTTACCCGTGCACCCGGGTGACTTCGAGTTGCTGGGTTTCAAATTCCGGGGTGAATATTATTTTGACAAAGCCATGCCATTCGGCTGTTCCATATCCTGCTCGGCTTTCGAGCGTTTCAGTACCTTCCTGCAGTGGGCATTTGTCCGTAGGTCAGGGTCTCGGTCTGTAGCCCATTACCTGGATGACTTTTTATTCGGGGGTGAATGGGGCTGGGACACGTGTACACGTCTCCTTAACACATTTCAGACGCTAATGGAGGAACTCGGTGTCCCTTTAGCGCCCGAAAAGACCGAAGGCCCGTCTGATAAGTTAATATTCCTGGGGGTGGAAATTGACACGGTAGCGCAGGCTTCTAGGTTGCCCGCAGACAAGGTGGCAAGGATAGTTGCCCTTATATCGGACTTACTGGCTAAGCGCAAGGCATCCCTTCGGGAATTGCAGGTGCTACATGGCCACCTCAATTTCGCTTGCAGGGTGGTCGCACCTGGCAGGGCCTTTGCTCGGCGCTTGTGCGACGCCATGGCAGGCTTATCCAGGCCCCATCATAGGGTGAGACTGACACGGGGCATCAGGGCAGATCTGCACGTATGGCTCCAGTTCTTGAGGGAGTTCAATGGGGTCTCATTTTGGAGGTCTGACCTCCTGGCTTCGCCCCAATTTCAAATTCAGTCTGATGCCTGGGTTATGGGATGTACTTCAATGGGAAGTGGGCATATGGTGGATGGCCACCAGCCTGGTCAGGCACGGGTCGCCTGAGGGATCTCACATATTTGGAATTTTTTCCCATACTGGGGGCCTTGATGCTATGGGGTGAGGAGTGGGCCAACTCTGTGGTGAATTTCTGGTGTGACAATGCGGCTGTTGTCCACATTGTCAACTCACGGACCTCTAAATCTCCCAGGGTCATGGATCTTGTGCACCAGTTTGTATTGCGCAGCCTGCGCCTCAATGTA
This sequence comes from Bradypodion ventrale, assembly GCA_035047345.1. Lineage (NCBI taxonomy): Eukaryota > Metazoa > Chordata > Lepidosauria > Squamata > Chamaeleonidae > Bradypodion > Bradypodion ventrale. The sequence continues at coordinate 49,156,006 of JAWDJE010000003.1, read as the reverse complement.
CTGTTCAGAGCCAGGCATGTCCCGGGGGTGAATAATGATATCGCTGACGCTTTGTCCCGCCTGCAGATCTCCCGGTTCCGTGCCTTGGCTCCGGATGCGGAGGAATTTCCCTCGCCACTACCGCAGGAGATATGGACCATTGGCAAGGAGAGGTGAACCGGGCGATAGGCATGTCACTGGCGCCACGCACGCGTAAGGCGTATCACCACGCGTTGGTTTCATTTCGGACCTTTTGTTCCCAATATTGCTTGCCAGATACCTGGCCGATCCCAGTGGCCCACATCCTCCGTTTTATGGTTTACCTGCACGCCCAGGGCCTGGCACCACGCATCATAGCATCTAGGCTATCAGCGCTGGCTTTTATGGCCAAGGTGGGAGGTCATGCGGACAGTACCGCTGATTTCCGTGTGAGACATGTTTTGGAGGGGTGGGTGCGGGAACGTGGGCGTTGCCTGGACGACCGTCACCCAATTTCCCCTGGGGTACTTACCCAACTGGCACGAGGCTGGCATGACCTATGTTTCGATAGGTATGAGGCAGCCCTGTTTCGTGCGGCTACAACGGTGGCCTTTTTTGGAGCGCTCCGCATCAGCGAGCTTGTGATGCTGTCTAAGGCGGATGCAAGTCGTAGGGCACTGGAACTCGAAGATGTCTATGTTTGCAATGATTGGGCTCAGTTGAGGATACGCTCCTCTAAAACAGATCAGCATGGCGTAGGCAGTGGAGTAAGACTGCTACGATGTTCATTGGCAGACATCTGTCCGGTTGGTGCCCTACAGGAGTTCCTTGCACTGCGTGGCACGCACCATGGCCCGTTTTTCTGTCACCAAGATGGGTCTCCCCTCACTAAATTTCAGTTTTGGAAGGTGACAGGGAAGGCACTAGCCAGAGTCGGCCTCCCTGGGGCCCGTTACGGCACCCATTCATTTAGAATTGGGGCGGCCTCTACAGCGGCTGCTTATGGGTACTCCGGGGCTGACATACGCAGCATGGGGAGGTGGGACTCACACTGTTTCCAGTTTTATGTTCACCCACTCCCACCGTGAGTACCTTCTGAGTCACCATGTATCTCTCCTTCCCTGTTTTTTCCCTTGACAGACCCTGGGTGTCGTATCACACCGGTGACAGTATGGCTGGTGGGCCATAGCTACGTGCACAGGGCAGCGCGTTACGCTGCGGCGACAGATTGGGGACCCCGACTGGGACTGGGTGCATACGCACATTTCACATGGCACGGTAAGCCCGGTATGTTGTGGCGGGACCTTTTCCCATTCCTCTTTTCGTCGAGGAGTGCCGACCCGCCCGACATTCTGATCATACACCTTGGGGGTAATGACTTGGGTCAGGTCACTGGCTTATCGCTGAAGCACGCGATTTGCGCGGACCTCGCCTACTTACATTACGTATGGCCCGCCACAACCCTTGTTTGGTCAGATATGGTCCCACGGCATGCTTATCGGGGAGGCTTCGACCTCCAGGCCCTGGACCGCGCTCGGCGCATGGTAAACAGGGCGGTGGCCCGATTCCTTTCGACCAAGGGCTGGGGGCGGGTCAGTCATCATCCCGCCATTAGTTTGCAAAATTTTGGGCTTTATTCAGGGGATGGGGTCCATCTGTCGCGAGGAGGTATGGACCTCCTGCTGGGTGATTGGCGAGCAGGCCTGTCGACCGAGCTGACGGTCTTGGGGGGGGGCGTCGAGCCTTTATTGAAGCCTCTCCGGGTGGCGGGTAGCACTGGTAAGGTAAACATTTATGACCCACAGGTATCCGGCAGGTTCGCAATTGACTGGACAACACTAGATAGGCATAAGTTGTTTAAACGTTGTCCGGTCAACGACGAACCAGGCAAGGGGGTGATGGTTACCACTAGACAGCTGGAATCACCCCCTGATTTTACGGATACACGTCAGAGGGTGGGGTCATTAGTTAGATATTGACTACGGTCAACAATTTGTTTGTTGTCAACAAACAAATTGATACAAATAGATACATTGTAACAATTGCCGTTGGCAATTTTGGGTGGTACCTTACCAGTGTTACTTCGGCCTGCTTGCCTTAAGAATTATGATTGGTCGTTTTACCAATAGAAATTTATAATTCGGACTAGGGCTTGAATCAATAAATGTGGCCCATGCCGTTATCCACTTTCATTTGTGTCTGAGTCCATCATTGGGGGGGGGGTGCGCCTGCAAAGAAGTATGTCCCGCATTCCCCCCTGCATCCCACCTCACTAACAGCTTCCCAGGGCCTACCTCGCACCTCTAAACAATCAAAGAGGGGGTATCCAGAGGCCCCGGGTGGGCCATGAGCCCCACTAATGAGGATCACAACTGTGGTGCCGGCGTGCCTATGTGTGCCAGTGCAAAGGTGTCACAACTGGGCGCCCAATGCTGCTACTGGTGCGCACGCACGCGAGAGAGTGCACACATCACAACTGGGTGCCCTGTTGTGCCTGCCACTCTCGGCTGACCAGCCACCAATGCTGACAACACTGCCCAATGCCAGGAAAACTGCCACCGGCGTAGAGGCTACCGCCCACCAGGACACCGACACAACAACGCTGCTGCAAACAGCGCATGCCGCCAGAACAATTGCTGCCCACGAGGCCGCTGCCACAGACCCACACGGAGGCTGCCACCACGGACCCACACAGATCACCCGTCCGCCCTACCCCTGGAGAAAATGGCCATGTGGACCCCTTGCACACCCCGGGCCACTTGCACCCAAACAGGACCACTTCACAGGGGCAGGGGCTCCAACACCCTCCCACTCCCCGCCCAGGCGAAGCCAGGCATCAAATGCTAGTATTTTATATTTCCAGAGACAATTTTGGTCAGCACAAGCTAACTGTACTGTCATGAGGACTGAGACATTGGGTTTGTCCCTGTCTCATGTGTTATCTTTGTATTACATAGTATAATATTATATTACAGTTCTTCTTTTGTGTCAAGATCAAACTGTAAACTGTCAAATAAAGCCATCTTATTGACCCTGTCTTTGGCCACAATTACATTCTCATCGGTACATGTTTCCTGTAGTAATTGGTAGACCAGCAAATGAGCCAGATTCTGTATCTCTCTACATTCGCATAATGTGCTGTTGTCTGCCAACAGCCCCCACTTGAGCCCATGTTGCACTCAGGCTTTAAGCCTATTCAGGGTCCTCCTAGTGACATAGGGGAAGTAGAGTTCTTCAGCCATATCCCTTGTTCAGTGAGCTCCTTCCTCCATCTTCTAATTTGGTTTTGGTTCTTGTGTTTATTCTTGCCATAAAGCTCTTCCTGGATCTGACTTGAGATCCAGACTTGAGGCAGTGAGGTTATAGAATATCCTACCATTTCAGGCAGTGCTAAAAAATTAAAAATTGTCCCGAATTACACTTTTTATCATAATATGCTTGGAAGCTTGACTTCTCATTGCTGCTACAGAAAATCCAACGGTGTTCTAAAATGCCATCCAGCTATATCTAGCTTGAACAATTCCATTTTCAGTTTACAACAAGAGAAAGTTCTGCCTTTTCAGTGTCCTTCCTAAGATTTAGGTGGCAGGTTGAATCCAGTCTTTGTTGTAGCCATTTGTTGGAGTTGGTTCTCCAAAATCAATTGGAGATGCTGAGATCAATGGGGCAAGAATTTTTAGAGAGTAGCTACCCAAGAGTTAACTCTTTATTAAAGCTCCTGCTACTTTGCATCTCATAGGAGGTATGGGATTATCCACTAAAACCAGGAGACACATGCAATCAGCATTCTTACTATTTATTTCTGGTGTCAATAGTGCTATTGCCACCTTGCTAATTCATTTCCTGTGTCCAATCTACAGTATATATAACTGTGGTTTTTCTTCATTCTAATACATCAGAGGAACTGGATGTATCCACAAAAACCCACATTGAAATATAAGAAATATTATTTAATGCACCACAACCAGGGCCATAGGCAGGATTCTAGATTTGGGTAGGCAAGAAAAAAATTCAGGAGGGGCAACAATGTCACACACATATATAACATTGGCATCCAGGGTGGGTGGGTGGGGTTTCACACACACCACCCCCTGGCTACAGCCCTGAACACAACATTTCTGTTCTGATATGCTTACACAGATTAACATGACTATTTCTTTGAAGATTTGTTTTAGAAATTCAGTTGAATGTGATGTATATGCCTAGCAAGAATTCATCACAAATAAAATCTCACTAAAATAAGGTTCATATCACCTTTGTTTTACTACCTCATGCACAATATTTTAAAGAGTTGTGACTCATCAAAGTGTTGAATAATCAAAGTATGAGAAATCAAGTGAGAAATGTGTGGACAAGTCTTTGAGATAAGGCTCTTTCAGCTCATTTTATTGTAAAACTCGCACAGGTGAACTACGTGTCCAACTCTGACTACACTCATGCAAAATCACCATTCTTTACAACTCATGGAGATGTCTGCTGCTTAATTAAAATGTTTCACTACTGTTTATATTTTCCCTTAATATGTTTAATTCTCCAGAAATGATTTTATCCTCTCCAGGAATCCATGATGACATGATGTTCATTTGTTTGTTCGTTCGGCCACCCTACTGGCCAGAAGGTCACAAAGGACAGTGAACATACAGGCATAAATGCAATACATGATAGATAATATCTCCTCAACTATATCACCCCAACCTCACATAAAAACTATAATTCAAAGACAGATAAAACACAGGAGTAGTAAATCAATATACATATGCAGCACCAATAAAAATAAGCTGAGATACAAAAGTATCAAAGCAAATGACATAAAATCAGTTGCAGGATATTATAATGACATATTTAACTATTCTGAAATTAATATCAAAAAAGCAGATCACTTCTTACATTATTCCAGCCCCATGAATATTTCCCTGGGCATTAACACAGTCCAGGAAAATAAAGAAAGATTATGAATGTACCTGTATTTACAAAGAGAATAATAATAACTTCATGTCAGAAATTATTCTGCATTGAAAGTTTTGCTGGAGAAACTCCGCTCAGGGGATGCCTAAATGAAGCTCCTTTCATGTCCCCAAGATCTTTCCCACTGAAGTGGTCTCTATTTATCTACTTGCAATTTCTTGCTTTCAAACTGCTAAGTTGGCAGGAGCTGGGGCAGAGATAGGCATTCAAACCATCATGCAGTACCCAGGTCTCGAACTGCTGACTTGCCAGCCTTCCAGCTAACAGGGCTTAACCACTGAGCCACTGCAGCCCTTTACAAAGAGAATGCTACTTGCATAGTGATTGCTAGGCCACAGTAATTCTGTTTTTAAAAACTCACCACACACATAATATGTTTTTTACTATATTTACCAGCTGAATCTGTTCATGGAGAAGACAGGGCTCCGACTGACATGTCATTTTCCTTTAATAGCATTGTGCTTGAGAAATTTTTAGCAAAATGCTTTAATTTCAACATATAGTAACTATTATGATTGTTAGCTAGGTGCTAAAATTATGTCCACTAGTCAAGCCCACTGGCTGATTTAGCCTATGTGAGGGGCTGCCCCACAGCTTGGTTATTCTGTTTTAATGTGGGGAGGGTGGGGAGGGTTGTTTTTTAATGATGATTTGTTTGTGTTTTAATGCTGGTTTTAGCTGGGGTTGTTGGGTCTTGTGTTTAGCTGTTGTTGTTAAACTGTTTTATATTGTAATTTTTACTTATTGTATTTTCTCCCTCTTCCCTTTCCCTTTTTGTTGTTAGCCGCCCTGAGTGGTGTACCCACCAGGAGGGCGGGATATAAATGCGCAAAATAAATAAATAATAAATAAATGTCCCATTATGGGGAAAAATAGATTTTTCTTTCTTGGGGGGAGGGGGATGTTCAAATTGAAAAATCAAAAACAGATGGGAATGGCTATTTCTAAATTCTGCAGGAAGGGGAAAAGAAAGGGGGAAAAGTAAAACAAGACACAACATTCTGAAGAAATAAACAAGTGCTCAGATAACCGTGTGAAAATGTATTTCCAAAATTAAGTTAAGGGACATTCAGACATCATGTAGATTCAGTTATCAACTTGTGTTACAGTGTCAATAGCTTTGATTAGCTAAGCAATGACAAACAAAACAACTAAGATTTGCTGTACAATAAAGATTTTAACTCCAGTGAAGGGTTATTTCATGGTAATGTCTCTCCGAAAATGGAAAGAGACCTTGTTATCCTTTCCTTTTCTCAAAATCTTTACTTATAAGAAGTATGTTGCATGGTACATGTCCGGCATGCATGTCCATACCTGTCCCTACTATCCTGTAATGAGATGTCCACACTTACCTTAAGACCCTGCAAGCATCGCCGCAAGGGTCCAGACACCGAGAGGGTGCCATCCACCCCACGAACTCGAACAAAAAAAGAACTACACATCCCAGCATCCTCTGCGCCACGCCACCCCTCAGCCAATCAGGCTGAGGGATGCAAGCGTGGTGGAGGCTGGGAAAGTGGCGCGCGCAGAAAAAATGCCTCAGAGTCAGCAGGAGCGCAAGGCCAAAGGCGGATGCAGCTCTTTGCCACCCTCGCTTCCCCAGCCCCGTCAAAGCCATGGCGAGGCCACCGCCGGCCTTCTTCCCTGGAGCAACGAGAAGAGGGACTCCTTCTCCTCCCCGCTACCCCGCTGAAGCCACAGTGAGGCCACCACCACCCTCAAGGTAAGTTGAGGCAGGGGGAAGCAGCAGGCAGCGCTTCGTCAGAGGAGGCGCTCTCCCTGGCAATTCGCTGGCTGCCGCTTATGTATTACCCTCACTGCTGTTTCAAGAACTAACACAAAACAGCGGTGGGGGTAATAGAAAGGCGGCAGCCAGCCATCCGACAGGGAGAGTGCCTCCCCTTACGGATCAGTTTCTGCTGCATTTCTTTTTTCCCCATTAACTGTTTCGAAGGCTGCTTTGTGTTAGCCTTCGAAACAGTTAATGGAAACAAACAAAAGCAACAGACAGCAATCCGTAAGGGGAGGAGCTCTCCCTGGCAGATGGCTGCCTGCTGCCTTTCTATTACCCCCACTGCTGTTTTGTGTTAGCTCACGAAACAGTAGTGGGGGTAATACAAAGGTGGCAGCCAGCAAATCGCCTGGGAGCGTGCCTCTCCTGATGAAGTGATGCCTGCTGCCTTTGTTTTTCCAAACTAACTATTTCGAAGGTTCTTTGAAACAGTTAAGGGGGGGAAGCCACCCACCCCCCATGGCAGGGAAAGGGGGAAAAACCTCCCCCCCTTCCCTCCATACTCACCCGGATGCAGCCTCCTCACCAGCAGCCTCTCTCTCTCTCTCTCACACACACACACACACACACATACACAAACACACACACACATACACTCTCACACACACACCTCTGCTGGACTGCTTCTCTCTCACTCACTCTCTCACTCACTCACTCTCTCTCTCTCTCTCTCTCTCTCTCTCACACACACACACACACACACACACACACACACACACACACACACACACCCCTCTGCTGGGCTGCACATCACAAGCCTGCCCGGCTTGCCGGGCAAAAGATGCTAGTACTGTACCTTATAAGAAGAAAGACAATGGTGTGGGAAATGAATGGAAGCAACTCACTTTCAGTGTTCCCATTTATCCTGGGTTGTTACTATTTTGGCAGATTTGATAAAAATGCATTGAATTTACAAGGGGCTTTGTTTTTAGTAATGGAATACTTCTTTTCAAAACTATATTGATGTATGTTGTTTTATTTCACTCTATTGTGATCTTCACAAATTTATGTTTTTATTTTTTATTATTATTATTATTAAGTTTGATTTCTATCCCGCTTTCCTGACACAAGTGCCACTCAAAGCGGCTTACAACATATATAAATACAATAAACAGAGCAAAATATACAATAGAATACAAACGGCAATACACAATTAATACAATCAAAACATCAGATTATGCAAAAAACTACAATACAGAATAAACAGTATACAATACTGTATAATAGGAATACAATACATATAAGCATAATATCATGAATAAAATGACAATGGGGGGAAGGGGGAGGGGGAAGTCACATAAAAATAATAATAACACATACATTATAAAAATTACAGAATTAATCTCAACCACCCAGCAGCCACAAAAGTGCCCAATGGTTCAAAGGACCATAAGGGCAGCTGCGTCAACAGCAGTGGTTCCCACCTGTCACCCCCCTCGTGGAGAACGAGTCCCAGAACGAGTCCCCCAAGCGATGGTGTGGCTGAGGGGTGAGCGCGGGCCTCTCTGCGGCGGCGGCGGCGGCGGCGGCGGCGGCGGCGGCGGCTTTTCACCCCTCCAGCCAGGCGTGGCTCGGAGGGGGCGGCGGCAACGGCGGGTGCAGGTGGGCTCAATCCCCCGAGCAATGGTGTGGCTACGGGGTGAGCGCGGGCCTCTCTGCGGCGGCGGCGGCGGCTTTTCACCCCTCCAGCCAGGCGTGGCTTGGAGGGGGCGGCGGCAATGGCGGGTGCAGGTGGGCTCAATCCCCCGAGCGATGGTGTGGCTATGGTGGGGTGAGTGCGGGCCTCTCTGTGGCGGCGGCGGCGGCTTTTCACCCCTCCAGCCAGGCATGGCTCAGAGGGGGCGGCGGCAGTGGCGGGCGCAGGTGGGCTCAATCCCCCAAGCGATGGTGTGGCTACGGGGTGAGCGCGGGCCTCTCTGCGGCGGCGGCGGCAGCTTTTCACCCCTCCAGCCAGGCGTGGCTCGGAGGGGGCGGCGGCAACGGCGGGCGCAGGTGGGCTCAATCCCCCGAGCGATGGTGTGGCTACGGGGTGAGTGCGGGCCTCTCTGCGGCGGCGGTGGCGGTGGCGGCTTTTCACCCCTCCAGCCAGGCGTGGCTCGGAGGGGGCGGCGGCAACGGCGGGCACAGGTGGGCTCAATCCCCCGAGCGATGGTGTGGCTACGGGGTGAGCGCGGGCCTCTCTGCGGAAATCTATATTATTTTTGGAAAGCTATATTATTTTTCTCATAACTTACATTGCCCTAGGCTAGGGGTTCCCAAACTTTTCACACCATGGGCCGGTCATGTGGTTGAGCAGGCCAGTCGTGTGGTTCCTCGCACTGTAAAACGCATACGTGGCTGTAGTAAATGTGTTTACAACAGCCATGGGTACATTTATGGCAGTGTTTGCGCATGTGCGTGTGTGTTTTACTTCCGCTTCCAGTAGCATTTGTGCATGTGCATGCGTGTTTTGCTTCCACTTCTGGTAGCATTTGTATATGTGCAGGCATATTCTACTTCTGCTTTTGGTAGTGGCAAGGGCAGCGCGGGCCAGATGATTTGGCCATCCCTTCCCTAGGCAAGAAAACAACATTTGGAGGCAAAGTTACGATGAAATTGTCCTTATGACCTAGGTTCTGATGAAATCTTGCTACATGCTCTCTATTTTGGGAAACCTCTGAGGATTCCTTGGCACAGTTTATTCTAAGTCAAGAACATCAACACTGGGTACATTCCCTGTCTTTTGACAAATGTGTCCTCTGGGTGGGAGAGGAAATGGAAGTAGCCCTTTCCCAGTTATGACCCCAAGGATATTTGATCCAGCATTATGTCAGATCAGAAGGGGAGGTGGAAGAATTGCCATAGTCCACAGAAATTCCACATATAGCAGGGATCTGGGAACCAAGGGAAATAATGGGGCTGGTGTTGGTGTATCCCCCTCCCCACCTCCTCATGACTTGACACACTCCTTACCAGAGCTGATTGAGTGTGTCTCTGCCATTCTGTTGAAGTCCTCCAGATATTTACAGATGGGGCACTTCAAGATACATCAGAAACATAGCTGTCTTTAGCAGCTCTGGAGTTCATGGATGCAATGGCAGCAATGGGCCCATTCCAACATTCCACTGAGCCTATGCAAATCAATCTCTAGACCTGGTGTTCATGTCTAGGCAGGGAGAAGACAATTTTAACACGGTGAGCGTTAAGTCATTCCCATTGTCACATTGAGTCCTTCTCCTGCTGAGATTTGTACTCTGCATGATTTTGCCGTTCCTTGGGGAAGAGGGAACTATTACTATGGTCTTCCTCCAAAGACTGGTAGATCCTATTGTTTTCCAAAATGTATGTGTGTGTGTGGGGGGGGGGGCCTTCTGGCTGACATGGTTGATGCTTCTGTTGATGCTCTGGTCACTCACTGATATTCAGAAGTGACCCAAACTGGAGACAAAATTATTCCTATTTCCCTGATTCTTGGAGGAAATAACAGTGATAAGCAACAAAAAAAGAAAGCTAGAAAGCAGATGGAGGAAAGCTCCTACAGAGATCAACCTGGTGTCTGTTAAGGAATCATCCAGAAGATATTGGAATAAACTTAAAGTTACTAAAAGGAGCAACAATACCCAACTAGTTGAGTTGGCTTATAACCAAGAGGCAGAGCTTTTCCATATAGTTCACGATCTTACTTATTCCACACAAAAGCAATTTTTACTTCCAAATGCAGATATTTGTAATAACAACCCATTTTAGATCCAAGGTTGACAACATCCATTGGGACCTTGACTCCTTGATACCTGTAGATCTGAAGGGGATCTTGTTAGATCCAGCCCTTATAAGCACCAGTCCAGGACAATGATGAACAAACAGCAACAGGCTTTATTTAACAGTCAATTAGAGATAAGCTTACAAGGTGTTCCGGATCCCAAGATGGCTATACAATCTTAGCGGATTCATTCCCTCTGGACTCTTACCCGGCAATAGGCAATAAACTAGCTACCATAGAAGCGTAGCATAATGAAGGGACCCAGGCTTAGTGCTACCCAGCTACCTGTGAGGTGTAGGAAGTATAGATCCGGTCCAGCCCCACCCTTGTTTACCCATGGGGCTTATATAGTGTTTCCCCGGCGGTGGCTCCTGGATACAAAGTAGCGACCCGCCGAACAAACGTAACTAACCAATCATAACAGGGAATATATATAGTTAACCAATGGAGAACAGGATCCAAAACTGTAACCAATCACAGGGCTTTTATCATAACAAGTGCGCCCTTTTGCAGGGGTTTTTGCACCATTTTAGGCTGCTAATTAGAATGGCAGGAAACCACCATTTCCTCTTGCAAGAGCATTCCTTGTGCTACTTGCAATTGTGCTTCAATACACAACAGATCTCCAATGCATTATCTAGTCAGGTTAGATCAGTTTCCATCGGTATGTCATCAGTACACTGCAAAGCTACTATCTCTGCTCTAGATCCTTGCCCATTGTTGCTCTTAAAGTCAGCAAAGGAGTTGACTGGAGAACAGGAATAGTTATATCTCTGGGGGACTATTTGCCTTCCTGCTTGAAGGAGACCATTTTAAGCTTCTTCTGAAGAAATTAAATTTAGCAACAGATGATTTTAGCAACTACAGGCTTATTTACAATATTCCATTCTTGGGCAAGTGAATCAAACGGGTGGGTGCCAACCACCTGCAGTCATTCATAGAGGAAATGGATAGTCTAGAACAGTGTTTCCCAACCTTTGGTTTTTGGACTTCAATTCCCAGAAGCCTAAGTCAATTCCCCAAAGCACTGATCAGCCAATGTACTGACCTAGGCTTCAATTGAAGTCCCCCTGTGTGGCGTGGGTCCCATGTTGGGAACCACTGGTCTAGATCTGTTTTAGTTGAAGTTTAGGATGTGTTGTGGAACTGAAACTCTGCTGTATCTTACTGTGTACTCTGATACAGTCAACCTCAGTTTCCTTGTGAGATGGCTATAAAGTTTAGAACTTTGGGGTACCTTCCTTCAATGGTTTCAATCCTACTTTGAGACTCATTCTCAGATACTGCTTAGGGAAATGATGTCATCCTGATGGGATTTTTGTCATGGGGTCCCTCAGGTATCAAATATTTCCCCAGCCTTTTAAACATCTACAGGTATATGAAGCCACTGGGAGAAGTCATATGGAGATTTGGAGTTCATTGATATCAACACGTGACATCTTTTCCCCCCTTCATTTGCAGGTGATATGGTAGAAGTCCTCAAGCACTGTCTAGCTTCAATAATTGACTGGAGAAGGGCCAATAAACTGAAACAATATCCAGATAAGACATAGATCCTATTGTTAGGAGGATCATCAGATCAGTTAGAAGGATATTTACTTTGGATGGATGGGGTTATATTCTCCCTTGTGTGTATACTCTTGGACCCAGCTTGTGTATGTACTCTTTGACCCAGCTTTCCCCAAGGAGGAATCAAAATCTGCTGAAGCCAAGAGTACCTTGTATCAACTTTGACTGAAATCCCAGTGAGCCCCTACTAACAGCAGTGTTTCATGTTTGAGCAGTCTCCAAAATATATCACTGTGATGCTTTCCACATAGAATTGCTCTTGTAGCCAGTATGGAAGCTTCAGGAGGTCCCAGACTAATCACTGGTACCAACAGTCTTTGAACTGCTTCATTGACTTCTTCTTCTGTGTCTAGGCCAGATGTGAAAAGATTCTGGTTATGACCCAAAAGCCCTTAACTGTTGAGGACTTTGATACTTGTCAGAACAGCTCTCTTACAAAACAGCTACCCATCCTATCCACTCTTCTCTACCCATGATATTAATAGCAATAGTAATTAGACTTATATACCATACCAGAGTACTTAGAACACTTTCTGCATGGTTCACAAGGTAATTAACATTTTTGCCCTCAAAATGCTGGGTACTCTTTTTCCTGACCTCAGAAAAATGGGAGGCTGAGTCAACCTGGAGCCCCTCAGGATTGAACTCAGAATATCAGCAGTTATGACTGAAGTACTACAGTTTTATTGCTGTGCCATAAATGCTCCAAAGAACGATAACACCCAAGGAGACCAAAATAATGAAACTCATGAACCATTCAATTTGAAACAGGCTTCCAACAGAGTTTCACCAGGTAAACCTCTCAATTTTCAAGAAATTAGTAAAACCAGAATTGTTTAAAGATGTTTTATTAGTACTTTTAACTGAGATTCTCAACGTTGTTTTAGTTTGATTAATTTATTTAATGTTAGGTTTGCTAGTGATAGAGGCCACACCACCACTAATTTCGAATCCAGAGAAAAAGGAAGAGGAAGTGGAGACAAAAGGAAAAACTGTAAAGAGATGACTGGGAGGTTTCTGCCATTTTTCTCTTTCACCATGTACCCATTGTTCCCCTGCTTCTCAAATAAATCAACTTGATCTGCTGCTGGAGTCACTATGCTAATGGTGACTGCGAGGACTGGCCTGTGAAGAGAACAAACCAGTTAATCTTGAAGGAAATCAATCCTGGCTGTTCATTGGAAGGACACATACTAAAAATAAAGCTCAAGTACTTTGGCCACCAAATGAAAAGAGAGGACTCACTAAAGAAGGCCTTGATGCTGGGAAAGATAGAAGGCAAAAGGAGAAGGGAGTGCCATAGGATGAGGTGGCTAGATGTCATTGTCGATGCAATGGGCGTAGTTCTGAGTGGACTGAGGAGGATACTGGAGGATAGAGGAGCCTGGTATACGATGGTCCATGGGGTCGCAAAGGGTCGGACTTGACTGTGTGACTGAACAACAACAACAAATGGTGAAAACTTGACTATATTCATTTGTGTTAATGGTGGGAAATGCTTTTGCTTCACAGATATGTAATATTAAAAAACCAGTCAGTACACATCTGCACATAGTTTTTCCAAATATTTTATTTCCAACTATGTGGGTCCAGTACTCACTTTAGAAATGCTTATATAACTTGGAGCTGTACACCTTGAATCTCTGTAATGTGGAGCTGAACAGCTTTTTAGATACCCACATACACTGCAGCAAGAATCTTGGAATCTTTCGGCTTTTGTGCTGCATGTTTAGAAGATGAATCAGAAAGCGAATCATATTATTCAGAGCTTCTATATCTAATCCCACTTGCCTTATTCCCCCAACAAAGTCACTGTGCAGCCTCCCACACCCAGATGAGTCCTCTCTCTTCAAAATGCTATTAACGTTTCACCGTCTATTCACATGATAAGACAGGAGAGTCACATCATAGGTTCTAGGTATAAATTTGTCTAACACTTGTTAAATCTAATTCTGAATTCTGCACTGTTTCCCTGAAACTTTGATTTTGCCTTCTCTCTATTTCTTCTGCCATAGGTAACTTGTTCCATATATTTCCTAATAGTTTGTATTAATATGGTTTTGAATGTGAGAAGATATACATAAAATTAGCTAACATACATTGATGGAGTAGCTAGAAATGGGAGGGATAAACTGAAGAATCCTAGGTTTCAAAAACCAATACGGTAGTTACAAAGCTGACAAAGTGACTTTCAGGCAATCAGTCTCTCTATCTAGTCTGCTCATACAACATCGGATTCATACAATATCACCTAATTCCTTGAAAAAAGTTGCCTCGTACAAAGTCATGCGACTTTGTATGAGGCATTGGGGTTTTCCCAGGTTGCATTGTGCCTGGGCAGTATAAAAGGCAGGACACATGCGTGCATTGCTCCTGTCGGTTTTGCATGAGGTGAAGAGTGTTTAGGAGTGCTTTTGAGCACGATTTTGGATTTTTTTTTTAATTTTTTCGTCAGATTTTTTAGAAGCATTCCTGGGATTTTTGCAGCATTCTTCAGGTTCTTGGACAATCAGGGTTGTTTGACATGTTTTTGTAATGTATTTAGCCTTTAGACAATGATTTCTTAAAGTTCTGTCAGTTCCCTGTCTGTTTCCTTGATTTTTCCCTGAAGTCTGTGCTGTTACAGTACAATGTATCTCTATGGAAATGACGTTGTATGAGGCATCGCGGCAAGGATTTGGACGTTGTATGAGGCATCACAGCTAGGATTTTGCATGCCTCATAAAAAGTCCAAATCCGTATAAAGTCCAAACTTGTGGAACCAAGTTGTATGGACGTTGTATGAGGTATCACTGTATGTCAAGTTCCTTGGAGGAAAGAGGTTAATAGATTACTTATGTCAAGGAAATAACAGGAAATGTGTTTTTCTGTTAATTTTTCTGAACATCTCATTAGCGTTCAGTACCATTGCCCAATCTTCTGGCTAGACCAGTGTTTCCCAACCTTTGGTTTTTGGACTTTAATTCCCAGAAGCCTAAGTCAATTCCCAAAATCACTGACCAGCCAATGTAGTCTTAGGCTTCTGCAAATTCTAATCTGGAAGTGCTGAAAAATTAAGGTTTGGCACTGAACACCCAAGTGATATCACACTAAAAAGATTGTTCAACTGATTTAGGTATATAAGAGTATAGGAAGTTATACCAACTTAGAAAATTACATAAGAACATAAGAACAGCCTTGCTGGAACAGGCCACAGCCCATCCAGTCCAGCATTCTGTCTCACACAGTGGCTCACCATTTCCTTCAGGGTATTCCCAAGCAGATGCCTGCTTAGGATTCCCTGGAAATGATATTGAGAGATATCCTGCCTATCTCTCCAACCCGGAGGTTGTCCTTAAGTATCCATAATTATAGCCATTGATACTCTTGTCCTCCATGAACTTGTCTAATCCTTTCTTAAAGCTGTCAAGACTGACAGCTGTCACCACTTCTTCTGGCAGGGAGTTCCATAGACCAGTAATCCTCTGGGTGAAAAAGTACTTTCTCTTATTTGTTTGGGAATTAGTACCCAAAAGTTTCATGGAGTGTCCCCTAGTTCTAGTGTTATGCGATAGGGAAAACAGTTTTTCCTTATCTACTTTGTCCACACCGTGCATGATTTTATAAACTTCAATCAGGTCACCTCTTAGATGTCGTCGTTCAAGAGTGAAGAGGCCCAACCGTTGCAGCCTCAGATGGTAAGGAAGGTGTTCCAGTCCCCTAATCATTCTGGTTGCCCTCCTCTGCACTTTTTCCAGCTCCATAATATCCTTCTGGAGGTATGGCGACCAGAACTGTACACAGTATTCCAGATGGGGCCTCACCATAGATTTACGATTTTACCACCTAGCTCACAATTATCAAATCTAACTAGTAGTGGCTCTTATATTTCACAAGATTTCTTCCTAGCCCTACCTGAAGGTCCTTCATATATGAGGTTTTCTATTAAGTTTGAATTTGAATGCAGTAAAAATTATTGGGAAGATCAGGTGGATAAAATACAGTAATATCTCATACAACTATTTTAATCTGTTCCACGGGGCTCATTGTTGTACATAACAATTGCTATATGATGCATGCATTGTATAGCAATTTTCCCTATGGGATGCATCGTACAACAATATTTTTTTTTGCTAAATGGTTTTCCCCATTGAAAAATTGTTGTATGCTTTTTTTCCATAGGGAAAATTGTTATGTGAGACGCCATTTCACCCAAAACCTAATTGTTATGCGATTTCGTTGCTATACGGGGCAATTGTTGTATGAGGTTCCACTGTATTAGAAAATGAGAGTCAAGATCCTGTGGGACTTTAACATACTAATCCATGGAGTTGCATGATGAGGAGATGTGGAACTTATTAAAAACCACTCCTTAAATATATCTTCTTGAAATCCTAATGAAGTGCCAGAACAAGAACCTGCATC
Source organism: Bradypodion ventrale (assembly GCA_035047345.1). Classification (NCBI taxonomy): domain Eukaryota; kingdom Metazoa; phylum Chordata; class Lepidosauria; order Squamata; family Chamaeleonidae; genus Bradypodion; species Bradypodion ventrale. The sequence goes on along the minus strand of JAWDJE010000003.1, from coordinate 49,139,579 downwards.
TCCCTTGACACCTGATGGGGTAAAAGAGAAGGCAAAGAAGAAGAAGAATCCTAATGAACCATCATTAAGTTAATAAGACTTATCACATACAACTAACCAAGTCTGAAACAGATGGATACAGTATCTAATTGTCTTTAAAAACCTGCCAGTTTAGGATTGTTCATGAAATGAGGACTCAGCAGTGACTGGAAAATCTGGGCTGTAATGCAACTGTTCTAACATCTTTGGCCAAAAAAAAAATCCTCCCAGAATGAAATTCTGGAAAACAAACATTTATTCAGTCACCAAAGGTGATGGAGATAATCACTATAATTTTCTGCTACACTTTCCTTTTCAATTTGCATTTAGAATACTTTATAATTTTGCTATTTCAGATTCTTGATAGAGAGATCTTACAATATTAATACTCAAAAGATACTGCTCATGTATGCCTAAACAACATCACTCATTACTGTGTGATTTCCCTTTAGTCCTTCCCTTCTATAGGGAAGTGTTTGAAAAGATCGTTGGCTAGGTATTCCTTAGAATGGCTTATTATACCGTATGAAGAGTTAAAAGAGGAACCAAAGAAGAAGAAGCCTGCTATTGTTATCATTCAAACTCTGCTACTGTTTTATTGCTATTGCTTTATTTCTATCTTTACTGCTTGGTTCAATTATTTAATATTATGGTTATTTATTTTTCTGATTAAATTGCTGATTCTGTTTTTTACTACTATTATTAGGTAAATTGTCATTTTTAATTTACATTTATATATTTTTATGTGAACCACCCAGAGAAGTTTTAAATTAGATAGGTGGTATATAAATCAAATGAATGAATGTATATACAGATAATTCATTTTGAGGCCAGATGATACTTTGGGATTTGGAGAGAGGGACATAAGCTAAGACAAAATACACATCACCTTAAAAACAGAAAACTGTCAACACTCATCAAGCATCACTTCTGAAGAGTCAAACAAAGAAAGATATTATTCAGTAAGAAACTCTTATCCATTTGATGGTCAAATTCCAATCTGGAAAAGGTCTCAAAGGTCTCAGGAGCTTCATTTTAGTAGTGGACAAATCTAAGGGACTAAAACAGAATGGGATGGGACACAACAATGTAGATAGGACCATGTGTATACAGAGAAACAAAATGAGCACAAAGAAAATTGAATACAGAGAAATGGAATGTACGTAATTGGCTGAAATCCATTAGCTTCACATTCTATGTCAAACTATAGTAGGTCAATTAGATCAGTATGCATTTGGTTATCAACTCCTTTGTAAGTTCCATTCATTCAAATGTGCTTACTTTAGTTACACGTTACTTTAATGTAGTAAACTGCAACAAGCCTAAGCCTCATTGAATCAATGGAATTTTCAGAGGAGTCGACACACCAAATTTTCACTGATTCAGTGGGCTTACTCTGTCTAGTGTAACTTACAAAGTTAAGCATCAGAATTTCAGCCATTGAGAGGCAAATAATTATATTTTTAGATTGGTATGCTGGTCTCACAGATGGACACAAGTAACATTTTGCATTACTGAAGTCTAACCTAGTTCCATTTAAACAGAACAACACTGGCTCTGTAAGAAACCCATAGCTGTTTCTGCTGGCCTCAGGCTCTTGCAGGTAACCACTGAGGGTCTTAGATATTATCACCCTTATGTGTACATTTCTCATAAATATTTGACATATTTCATCCTAGAGTTATAGTTACCAAATCTGTTTATTTCTTTATTTACCAATTATTCCTGTATTCTCATCTCCTAATAACCATGACCAGGTAACACTCTCAACAAAATGAAAATAAATGAACATTAAAGCTATAATTTATAATCAAACAAACAACATCAGCTCTCAGTCTATTCCGTAAGAATTTTGATGACATTTTTGTCTGAAATAAAGACAGAATAGGAAACATTTGGTACTCTGAAAAGGAGTCCCATAAGCAGGCAGCCACCACTGAGAAGGTCATGTATTGAATTTTAAGCTATGTTATCTTGGAGTACATCCAGCAGGAACTCTATGTAGAGCCTTGGATTCTAGTTCCAACATCTTGAATTGCCTCCGGTTACTTGTTGGCACACAATACAGAGTTTTCAGAATTAGTGTAATATGATGTGGTCTGGTTGCCTGGGGTAACATTCAGGCAGTGGTATTTTGCACTGGTTGCAGCTTCTGGACAATTGTCAAGGAAGCAAAGCATATTGCAGCAATCTATTTGGGAAGATTACAGAGCACGGACTAACGTGGTCAAAGGGTGGCTCTGACTGGTAAATGAGACAAAGCTGGCCACAAGCACTGCTTGCCTCTAGTGGCAGCTTATAGTCCACAAATTCTTGTACTCACAGAGTCTCCATTTTATTGTGATCTGGCTTTTGTGGTTTACCATCAGGGCAGTGCTGGGATATTGGGCTATTGGGCAGAGTCCCACTGCACCCCAGGAACTTGCATCCCTGAGTATGGGCGGAATTTTTTATTATTATTATTATTTCCTTAACCAAGAGGCAGGCCAAATTGTTTTTTTCTAACCAAGGAGTGGCCTCTTGGTTTGAATCATTTCCCCAATGGCATGCTCTTCAGTTAAAAAAATTGGTGCCTTTTGATGATGCCTGTTGCTCCTCCTCTTGCATGGCAACAGCAAGACAGCTTCTCCAGCTGCGCCTGCCTGGTGTGCGCCCATGCCATCGGCTCGGCTCTCCCCTCCATCCCCAAGTGTCACGCATCATGTGGACCAAACAAGGGGCAGCAGCCAAGGCAGTGGTTCCCGGAGGCAGGGGCTGTCCACGGATTGACCACGGGGGCACGCATGCACCCAGCATGAGCATCCAGAGAAGCCACCTCACTGTGGCTGTTGGCTGCAAGAGGAGGAGCATGAGGTTGTTTCTTTCCTTCAAACCAAGGTGCCCATTGGTTTGAAAAAAACAAAACAGCCTGTTGCTCCTGCTCTTGTATGGCAACAGCGAGGCAGTTTCTGTGGCTGCTCCTGCCAGGTGTACGTGCGCATCTGTGCCCTCGGCTTGGCTCTCCTTTCCATCCACAAGTGCCGTGCACTGGGTAGACCAAGTGAGGGGCGGTGGCCAAGACAGCAGTTCCCAGGTGTGGGGGGCCTCAGGAACTACATCATCAGGGATGGGGGAGAAGGCAGCACCCTGATTGCCCATCCCACTGCCTTGATCATGTTTCTATCTCTCGTTGTCACTTTCATTATTAATTCCAATTTTGAGAAATCTTCTCAATCTGTTTAGGAATCTTTTATCAAAAGCTTTTAGAAAGTTTATGGTATAATATCTTTCTGATATTGGCTCCCAACAGCTAATTAATCTTGATTTGAAAGTAGTACAGGTGATGGTTATAGCAAAAGTTTTATCCATACTGGATAACCATCAACTCTGGTTGGTGTTTACCAATCTGAGATATTTAATCTAAATTGTTGTCTTTTAAACAGCACTAATAGTATCTGTATAGTTTATATAGTCAGGCCTTGCCTTACACGAAAATAATGCCTGAATAGATCATGGGCAAGATCACCTGAACCCCAAATCTCTCTGTCCCTCTCAGAAATATGCAAATCCTTTACATAGAGAAATGGCTTTTTTTTTTTTGAGAGCCAAACCACAGGTAGCCTGTCATCATAAGGTGAAACCCATCATGTGATTCAGGTAGGCTTTCATGGTTGAGCAACTATACTTGCAAACAAGACCCATGTTTATCTACTGAAAACTCATTAAATAAAAAGAAAATCAAGCTGATTTGGAACAATGGGGGCATGGAAAGCTCCTGCTGTGACAATCAGATGTCCTCTGTGATTAAAGAATTATTTCTTCTAATAAAAGGTTATGAGTAATATATAATTTAGCACAAAATGACTAAAGCAATCTCACTGCTTGAAAAGGCACCTCTGCCATAATTATAACAAACTATGTTAGAAGGTTTACCAACCTGCATGGCTTGGTTGTTTTTCATTCCCACCCACTCACCCACCCTCTTAGCACACACATGTACATCATTCATGGTTGCTGATTAGAAGGTAATTTCAAACGTTCATATGATTAAATGTATTAGTATATATGTAAATGAACAAGTTATCCCTTTGTTTCCTTCTCAGATAGGTGGCAAGCAACAAGAAACTGAAAAGGATTGTTTAAAAACCATAAACAAAACAACTCCTTTTCTACAACTGTAGCATTCATTAAACATTGCCTCCCCCCCAATTAATTTATAAATTCCAGACTGCATTATTACATTCAAAACATTGTTTCAGTAATCCCTTACATAATGGGACACAACATCTTCAGTATTCCGAAGAGTAAGAAATATGCATTACTGTATAGTGAAAATTTGAATAATAACCATTTCAACTTGCTTCAGAGAGGTCGAGATAGTTAAGGATGTAGTTGATAGATTATGCAATCCTCTTGTTAACTTGGTGTGCAGGGGGAATCTAAACTGTCAAGTCAACGAGATTACTCTGCTGTATCGCCAAAAAAAATTAATGCTCTCCATTCTGTCCTCTAAATATTATTTGGAAATATAAGAATGGGAAGGGGAAAAATATAATGAAGATTTCCTATGACTTAAAACAACAGTGATTTCTACCTAGGTGAGGAAGGGGGCATAAAAGATATGAAAACAATTATTTATGTAGAAAATGAAAAACAGCTCAAGCTTGCCACAGCTTGGAGAAAAAATAAATTAAAATTTGCATTGTATATACAAACAGATTCATTTGGTTTTGTTTGATTGTCCTTGCCATAATTAATCTCACTACCCAGAATTTCCAGGCATACCTATAGTAACAGGCTCTCTGACCTTTTTCAGACCTAGTAAAGGTAAAGGTTTCCCTTGCTCGAAAGCCAGTCATATCCGACTCTAGGACTCAGTGCTCATCTCTGTTTCAAAGCCGAAGAGCCAGCGCTGTCTGCTTCTGCAGATGTTTCCGTGGTCATGTGGCAGGCATGACTAGACACCAGAGTGCACAGAACACTGTTTAACTTCCCACCAAAGTGGTCTCTATTTATCTACTTGCAATTTCCTGCTTTCGTACTGCTAGGTTGGCAGGAGCTGGCACAAAGACAGGAGCAAATTCCGCCCTGCATTACTTGGAAATCGAACTGCTGATTAAGTATATGGAAGAAGAAAACAAAACATAGAAATGGAATGTTCTTGAGACACAAACACATTTGTGCTTGTATGTATCCAAAATCTGAAAGCAACTCAGCTCAGTCCTGATTGAAAAAAGGTGACATGGCTGTGCTAAATCTGTTGTCAATATACTGCATTTGGACAGTGAAATAGTTTCTTTCTTCATCGGAAAGAAAGGATTAAGGCAAGATAAAGATTAGATATCATGCAGAAGGAAGAATCTTAAAGGAAACTGAAATAATCTGTATTTTTTCCAGAGCCTGTAAAAGAAGTAACTAGTATAACTATTGCAGAAAAATCATACAGGTCATCCTGGTCTTGACAAAAGAACATGGAGAGGGCCCAGTGGAACTAGCAATAAAGGTACAATGGACAGTTTATCTGATGTAATATTCTAAATAGATGTGCATGCACACTATGGCTGATGTTAAGAATCCCTACAAGGATTTAGTAATTACCAGCTATAAGTCAGTGAACATTACTGTGCAACAGAGCAATAGGATTTCAGCCAATACCACATGTACTTTATATTGTTGTTAAATGCTGATAACATTAAATGCAAACTGAACTGAATTTTTAAAAAATCTTTTCATAGGGAATTATTCCATTATCCACGTGAAAGAATATTCAAGACATATGGAAATTATTTTATCTTTCTTGCTGAATCTGGCTGAAATCCTACAGTTTTTATGAGAGAAACAAGCAATCTAAATTCTTAAAATTTCCAGAGGGGAGCAGTTCTAATCTTGTTCACCAAAACTCTATCAGAGAGTAAACGAAACAAAACAAAAAGACAAAAAACATTGTGGCACCACAAAAACTACCTGCTGTATTTTACTGTTAGCTTCCATGGATCAAGTTCACTTTATCAGACATAAGAGTGAGACTTCATGGCATCAATTTATACACATCAGGTACATTGGCACACAATTATTGGTTGGTATAACAGATAAGTATAGAATACAAATCTATATGGCCATTTACAACTGGGAATAGCAGAAGATCTCTGGTTGTTATTCAGAGTACTTGTGAAGTTTTGCCCTGTTTAGTTGAAAATGGTTAGTAGATCAGTAAACAAACATTGTGGCATTACACATTTGCTAATGAGTTTACCCTTCAGACCTAGCATCTATTCATAATGGTGTGAGTGACCCAGGCATTTTCTTTGTTCTGTGAGGTCCCCTAAGGGACCCTACTGATGTAGATTCTGTAAAGGTGGTGTGGAAAATTGCAGCATATAACAACCTGCTACTTGTGTTGTATCAGATTTAATAATGTTCCAGAAACCTTTGAGATGGGTGTCCAGCATATGTATGTACTTTATCTCTGCTATCTCTCTGGATCCTTGTAATTTTTCTGTTCCAGAATGGCAGCTTTCAAGTCCTGTGCAGAGTGTTTAGATAGATTGAAATGGTTTGAAACTGATTTCTGTGTATTGCCACCCCTGATGTCTGATTTATGTTCATTAACTCTTTTGCACAGAGATCAGTGGTGAGATTCTGCAGGTTCGCCCCAGTTCGCCAGAACCGGTAGCAGAAATTCTGGCTGGCCCCACCCATCCAAGTTTTGAAATAAGATAGTCCTAATTCGGGTGCAATGCAGGGCTTTCCCCCTGGCCATGCCCACCATACCACGCCCACAGAGTAGGTAGTAAAAAAAATGAATCCCACCACTGACAGAGATTGTCCTGTTTGTCCTATGTAGAGTGCAGAGCAGCATTTTTGGCGAAAGATGGCATAAATCACATTAGCTGAGGAACAAGTAAAACTCCCCTTAATGTTGTATGTGGCATGCAGTAATAGTGTTGTCAGAGTAAATGTGGGGGGCATAGCTGACATCTGAGCTTGCAGCAGGGTTTAGTTCCCATCTCTGTTTCATAAGAAGAAATATCAGTCATGTTCAAAGGTTTTGCCATTCAAGGCATGTTTTAAAGGTGAGGTGCACATGCCCTTTCTCTAACATCCTCCCCAATTCCTTTTGCTTGGTCAATCAAAGGTCAACATGAGAAACCTTTGCAAGCTTGACTATGAAGAATCCAATCCTCCACTTACTGGAACCTCAGTTGTGCAGGTTCCTATGTCACACAGAAGAGTCTAAGCACATTCAGCTAAATGCAAAAAAACTTCCTGTTCAAATCTTTAATTCAGTATAGGAAAATTGGGGTTAAGCACTACCATTAACACAAGCACTACTCAGGGTGGTTTACAGGTTAAATGGGGTTCTGCTTCTGAGTTGGCTAGACTGAATGTGAAAACACAACTTCAGGCAGAAGAGTACCTCTGTATTAGCATGGGCATTTCTTAGCAGATCAGAGAGTATCCCCTTATACAAATTCACCCAGGCTATGAGATCATGCAGGGGCAGAGGTTCAGTCAGTCATACCAGTTCACAGGTATATTGGTTGGGAACCCAGGAATACAACCCAGAGGTTGCTTCTAGGCTTTGTATCTCCCTTACAAGAGAATTCAGACCAAAGTCCGCCTCATTGTTTTCCACCTGGCAGACAAAGATCTTTGAAGGCGCACCCCCCAAAGAAAGACTCAGACACCGGTATATGGATAAAGGCATTGGGCCACTTTTATTGAATAATGCCCTAGTCCGAATTATAACTTTCAATTGGTGTATTCATCCAATTGTAATTCTTAAGGCAAGCAGGCCGCAGTAACACTGGTAAGGTTCCTCCCAAAATTGCCAATTGCGATTGGCTACAATGTATCCATTTGTATCAATTTGTTTGTTGACACAAATTGTTGGCCGGAGTCAATAAACTATCTACTGACCCCACCCTATGACGTGTATCCGTCAAGTCACGGGGTGATGCATGCTGAAAAGCTCCTGCCATCAGCCCTTGCCTGGTTCGTCGTTGACCGGTCAAAGCTATTACACCTGTACCTGTCTAAGTGTTGGCAGTCAATTGCGAACCTGCCGGATACCTATGGGTCATAAATATTTACCTTACCAGTGCTACCCGCCACACAGGGAGGCTTCAATGAAGACTCACCGCCCCCCCCCCAGACCGTCAGCTCGGTCAACAGGCCTGCTTGCAAATCTTCCAAAAACAGACTCATACCTCTAGCTGACAGGTGGACCCCATCCCCTGCATAAAGATCATAATTTTGTAAACTAATTGTGGGGTGTCGGAATACCATCCCCAAACCCTTGTCTGCCAAGAACCGGGCAACAGCCCTGTTCACCAAGCGGCGAGCGCGGTCAAGGGCACAGAGGTCAATACCTCCCCTGTATGAATGACGCGGTATGATGGCCGACCATAGCAGCCTTGTGGACGGCCGCACATAATGCAAATAAGCTAGGTCACTGCAAATCGTGAATTTTAAAGAAAGGCCAGTGACCTGGGCGAGGTCATTGCCCCCGAGGTGCAGTACAAGGACATCAGGCGGTTCAGCATCCCTGATGGAAAACAGGAATGGCAACAGTTCCCGCTATCTCATTCCGCGCTTAACGTACCAACGTATGCGTGCGGTTACACGCAGTCCAAGCTGGGGTCCCCACTCTGTCGCCGCAGCATACTGCGCTGCCCAGTGCACGTAACTGTGGCCCACCAGCCATACTGCCACCGGTGTGCGGGGACACACAGGGTCTGTAAAAGAAGAAAAGAGAACAATGACTTAATTGGTACTCATACCTGAAGAGGGCGAACATATAATGCAAAACGCATAGATCCCCATCTTCCCATACGGCGTATATCAGCCTCAGAGTACCCAAATGCAGCCGCAGTTGATGCAGCACCTATCGTAAATGAATGGGTGCCGTAACGAGCCCCGGGGAGGCCAACACTGGATAGTGCCATACCGGTCACCTTCCAAAATTGAAATTTAGTAAGGGGAGACCCATCCTGGTTGCAGAAAAACGGGCCATGGTGCACGCCACGCACTGCCAAGAACTCCTGTAGGGCACCAATTTGACAGATGTCTGCAATGAAACATCGTAGCAGTCTAACTCCACTGCCTACGCCGTGCTGATCAACCTTTGAGGACAATATCCTCAACTGAGCCCACTCATTAGTGACATAGACATCGTCGAGTTCCAGTGCCCTACGAGTCGCATCCGCCTCAGACACTGATGCGGAGCGCTCCAAAGAAGGCCACCGTGGTAGCTGCGTGAAAAAGAGCCGCCTCATACTTATCAAAACACAGATTATGCCAGCCTCGTGCAAGGTGGGTCAGTACCCCTGGTGAAATTGGGTGGCGAGTGTCCGGGCGGCGGCCACATTCCCATGTCCACCCCTCCAAAACCTGTCGTATGCGGAAATCATTCACGCAGTCAGCAAAACCCCTCACTTTGGCCATAAATGCCAGTGCCGACAGCCTGGATGCTATAGTGCGAGGAGCCAAACCCTGACTGTGTAAACAAACCATAAATTGTAAAACTTGTTCGACTGGAATGGGCCACACTTCGGGCAACTGAAGTTGCACACAAAAGGTTCTGAATTGAACGAAAGCATGTTGATATGCCTTATGCGTGCGAGGTGCCAAAGACATGCCGATCGCCCGGTTCACCTCTCCTTGCCAAATGTCCAAATCTCGGCCAGGAGTGGCGAGGAGAATTCCTCTGCTTCCGGAGCCAAGGCACGGAACCTGGGGATCTGCAGGCGGGATAAAGCATCAGCAATATCATTATTAATGCCTGGTACATGTCTGGCCTTAAAAAGCACATTCAGGCGTAGGCTACATAACACAAACTGACGAACCAACGCCATCACCCTGGGTGACTTAGACGTCTGAGTGTTGACAATGTGCACTACCGCCGCATTGTCACACCAAAAATGGACCACTGAGTCGGCCCACTCCTCGCCCCATAGCATCAAAGCTCCCAGGATTGGAAAGAACTCAAGGAATGTAAGATCGCGGAGGCGATCCATGCCCCGCCATGCTGGAGGCCACTGGCCATAAGCCCACCTCTCCTCAAAGTAAATCCCATATCCCAGGGAGCCGGAGGCATCCAACTGTACTTGGAATCTAGGGGGAACCAAAAGGTCGGATCTCCAGAAAGAGACCCCATTAAATTCCCGCAGGAATTTAAGCTAAACCAAAAGGTCAGCTCGCATGCCCCTGGTCAGTCGGACCCTGTGGTGGCGTTTTAACAGGCCAGACATGGCGTCACATAGGCGCCGTGCAAATGCTCTGCCGGCCGTCACCACCCTGCAGGCAAAGTTAAGATGGCCATGAAGTACCTGAAGCTCACGAAGTGACACCTTACGTTTGGCCAGCAAGGCCAAAATCATCGCGGAGATCCGGGTGACCTTGTCAATGGGTAACCGGGATGCGTGTCAATTTCAATACCCAGAAATGTGAGCATAGTGGATGGGCCCTCGGTCTTTTCGGGCGCTAAAGGGACACCCAGTTCCCGCATTAGCGTCTGAAATGTAGTGAGGAGACGCGTGCACGTGTCCGAGCCCTGTTCACCCCCGAACAAAAAGTCATCGAGGTAATGGGCTACAGACCGAGACCCGGACCTGCGAACAAAGGCCCACTTTGTGCTAAAACGTTCGAATGCTGAACATGAAATAGAGCAGCCAAAAGGCATGGCCTTGTCTACATAGAACTTCCCTTGGAATCTAAAACCCAATAGCTCAAAGTCCCCCGGGTGCACTGGCAGTAATCGGAATGCTGATTTAATGTCACATTTTGCAGGGAGGGCACCAGGACCACAAGAGCGCACCATCCGTAGGGCTTGGTCAAACGACGTATACCTGACCGAACAAAGGTCATCAGGAATAGCATCATTGACAGAGTAACCCGCGAGGTACGATAGATGGTGGATTAAACGGAATTCCCCCAGGGTCTTTTTAGGTACTAACCCCAGAGGGGAGACCTTCAGGTTAGGGAAGGGTGGTTCGGAAAAGGGGCCCGCCACCCTCTTGGCCTCTTCTTCTTTGGCAATACTCAGGGCAGCTACCTCCTCCTTACCCTTCAGGGAAAGTAAATTGGGGGCATTTTGGGGTCCCCGCACCCCTTTGAATGGTATACGGAAGGCCCACTGGAAACCCTCCAGAAGGTACCTCGCGTCCTCCCTCCTTGGATAAGTTGAGAGCCATCGCTCCAACATATACACATTAACTGGGGAGGGGGCCTTTTGACTGGCTAGCTCCATCAGCAGAAGCTCTGCCCGCTCCCTGTCCACCTCTACCTCTGCCCCATGACCCACCAGCCCGCGGGCACGTGGCGGTGGCGTGGGGGCCAGCGCAAGAGGGACACTCGTGTTTATATCGGCACTGCCGCTTATTGCACATGCCATTAGCCGAGAAGCTCCAACACAGCAAACGGGCTGGAACCCCCTGCCCCGCCGGCTGGTGGGGAGCCGGTGTTGGAGCAGCTCGCTGCACAGCATGGCCACAATGGTACCTATCCCCAGGCGCCGGACGCATGGGGGTGATGTACAAGAGCCACAATTTTTGACAGGGCTCATCCCATCTCATCTCCGGGTGTAGGGGCACCCTCATTCTAAATTCCTCATCGTAAGCCAACCACGATGGGCCAGGGAAATCCACCATCGCCCTGTAAATATTGTCCAAGTATTGGACCATAGGAATGGCCAGATCAGGCCGGGCCCTAAGGTATACCGCCATATAAATAAGATATGCCGGCAACCAGTTGGCCCAGGTGCGCGGTGGCTTACGACGACGGGACAGCTCTTTGTCTCTGTCGTCCTGTCCCTCTCTCTCCTCCTTAGTGGGCTCATGGTTCAATAGAGAGAATATATCCACGTACTCCCCCCACCAAATCTTCTCCCTCGTGACCTGGGACAAATGATCACCAAGGGGCAAGGAATAACCAGCCGTCAGCAAAGCCGTCACCGGCACATTATGTATATGGGGCATACGCAGCGGGACCTGGACAGTCCCTGCGATGCCCGGCACTGCCCCGGGGGTGGAAACCCCCGCCCTCAATGAGGTGCCATTTTGAAACCAAGGGGCACTGGGATAGACTGGTAACTGATGCCCACTCGCCTCAACTTGACGAGGCCAGGGCCACTGAACCCCACCACTGGAAGTGGGCTGTGATGTAGGTGCACTAATTTAAACCTGATACTCACTAGGTACACCCCCGTGAGCCGCCCCCACCGGGGGTTCTGGCCCACGGTGGGCGTCGGAGCTCGCAACTGGAATCGAGCTCTGGGGCCACACCTGATTGCTCCCCGTCTGCAGCTCTGGACGAACAGGGAGCTGCGAGACACCGGCAGGCACAGGCCGGAGCGTCTCAAGCAGCTCAACCCACAGAGCCCCCAGCATAAGGCGGGCCGGTTTGGCCGGAAGGCCCACTAGGCAATTGGAAAGGGTCACCGAAATGAGAGCCAGGGCCAGAATAGGGCCATGCCCAAAACTCCGGCCCATGAGGGGTCGGAGGAGGAACGGGTTGCGCGCCCGCACCAGGCTCTCCCCCGCTGCCCTGGCCCATGGCCGGTAAAGGCGGGCCGAGGGCCAAAGCCCCTGAGGGGCCGGCCTGTGGCTGGCCAGCCAAGCCTGACTGCCAAGTGCCAGCCTGAATCGCCCCACTGGTATCGGTGGGCATAGTGCCCTGTGGTGGGCGCGCAGCCCTGGTCCTCCGACCCGAAGGCTGCCCCCCCCCATCCTGCGCAGTCAAGGAAATAAATCTGAGAGTGTGTAGCTGTGTTTAAGGGCATATCTGTTCAGTCCTAAATCAGGTTCAAATTGAACGGCCACTATCTTGTTGGAAAATACCACATACAGCGCTAAATCAGTGGAAGTGGTTGTGCTTGTTGGAAAATGTGCCTATTGTATGCTGGTGTCACAATCAGTTATGGTCACCTGACCAAATAAGCTACAACCACTTCTACAATTGTAGTTCAACATGCAGTAATCCCTCCAAATAAAAAGGATCTGAGAGCAAATGGGATTTTGATGCAGATAAATAAATAATAAAATTCACATTCCAATATGGGCCTCTTCAAGAATTCTCTTCACAGGTAGACTTAAACCATAGACAGAATTTATTCAAGATGTTAGTTGTGTCACTTCCTTGTACTAAGATTTACTTCTGTAAAGCTATAGCAAGGGTGCCCAAACTTTTCAAGCCGTGGGCCGGTTATGATATTCAGAAGCCAGTCATGTGGTTCCTCCCACTGGAAGCAGAAGTAAAACATGCATTGCCTTGCAATCTGTTTTGCAATAGGATGAGATAGATTTTCAGGCTGCCATTTTCTCTGCTTAAACCAGGGGTGCCCAAACTATGGCCCGTGGGCCGGATTTGGCCCCTGAGGCCAATTCATCCAGCCCATGCCACCCTCGTTGCTCCCAGAAGCAGAAGTAAAACACATTTTACTTCCACTTCCAGGAGCAATGAGGGCAGTATGGGCCAGACAAATTGGTGTCGGAACCAGATACGGCCCACGGGCCGTTGTCTGGGCACCCCTGAGCTAAAGAAATTATATTAGGATTTGATAAGGGGTGTATGTGTGGTTTTTTTTTAAAGACTAATCTTTAGAGAGACTATCCTGAGCACAACTATCTGGGGTTCAGTGTTTTTCAAATCCACCACAGCTGCTGCTGAGAGGGCATATTTGCAAATGAAAAGGAATTCACAGTTCATTCAGATGACTCATTCCAAGTTTACTGGGTGGTTCACACGCCTGCCGGAACAGGAAGGCCCTTATTGTACTCAACTGTTTTCCTGAATGCCTTTATGAACAACAGCAAAAGGAAATATTATAGTTTGGCAGGAGGCCACCAGCCTATTTGGTATGGTGGCGCTAAGCATGTCGAGCAGAATGCAGCCAAGGCAAACATATCCTTAGTGCTCCAGTTATTTTTGTCTGCATTTCAAATTAACTGCTGCCTTTCACAGAAAACCCAATCATTCAGCAAATGATGTAAGGAAACAGCCAAGGCTGGGGTGGGGGTGGTAGCTTAGTCCTTTCATTTTTTAAAAACCTGTTTTTTAAAGGCACATTGATTTCCTGAAATAGATGTAGAAGAGAGAGGAACTGCTTATCACAACTTCTTTATGTTAACTATGGGGTACAGAAAAGTTATAGTTAATAATAACAACAACAATAACTTTTGTTGTTCAGTCACATAGTCAAGTCGAACCATTTGCAAGCCCATGGACCACTGTTGATCCTTGTATTGCTGAATCCTAGCCTGTATTATCTTGTGATCCGTGTATTGCTGAATCCTAGCTTGTATTATCTTGAACATGACCCTGCTAGTGTGTAATGTGCCAACGAATCATTTCTGACTTGTGGTGATCCTTTTCAGGGTTTTCTAGGTAGAGAATTCATAGAAGTGGTTTATCATTCCCTTCTCCTGGGGGAACTGTGGGACTATGCAGCTTGCCTATGGCTACACAGGCAAACCCCTCTCCCAGGAAGCACAGCAGATAATCAAACTCCCAACCTCTGGCTCAGCAGCTAGATACATAAACCACTGAGCCATCCAACTCCCATAATGTTACTGTCAGTATTATGGCCAAGATAGTTCAGGGAAACTGGGGGATTTTATCCAATAAGTAACTTTTCCAGACTCTGTGATACAGAGGAAATGTACCTATACTCGTGTATTCCTTTGACTATATGTACCTATTCACATAGGGTTGGTATAATTCTTTTCCAACAAACCAGGACAGCCACATGACGCCATTGCATTCTTCAAACTGTGTGTGCATCAGATGGGGTTGTTGAGGAGACCTACTGGAGCGCCTTCGTCCTCCTCTGCCCCCCATGCTCCCCTCCTTTCCCTCATTCTCCTTTCAGAGACCTTCAATTTATCCCATCGCCAAGCTGCCTGTCAGCTGGGAGGTGGGTTCAGCGAAGGCCCCCCTCCCGCTGCCGCTGGGGACCTCCACTTACCGATGATCAGGCCACACTGATCAACCCAATCTCCTTCTTCTTCAGCCACCAAGCTGCTGTGGCTGCTGCTACAGATGCTGGCTGGTGCTTAAGTAGAGGTGCCACTCTACAGCAGCAAGAAAAAGGCGAGAATTTTTTTTCAAACTAACAGCAAGCCCCTTGATTTTAAACCTTGCAAATCCAGGACTTTTCAATGATTTTTACAGAACCAGCTGGGACAATCAAAATCTGGGAAATTCCTGGTTTTCCGGGACATATGGCAACCCTATATTCACAGCAACAAAACATTAAGATGAAGGTGCTTCTTGTAATAGTAAGGGTATTTAAAAGCATACATACAGGTCATAAAATATGGTTTGCTACAAATGGGCGTGAGGAATTGGAGAATGAGAATGAAGGTATGGAAGTCTGTTGAACAGTTGTTTCACTTCTGTCGTCACAGGAAGAGAAGAGCTGCCTGTCAGGGATATTTTATGGATTGGAATAAGAAGTGATAATACATTTACCACCCATCTAATTTTCCCAGATGACTCCTGACCTCAGCTGACACCCATTTACATCCAAGAGGATAGCTGATTATTCCAGATGGTTGCTGTGTCTCCTTGCTATTGGGGTCTGCCTTATTTACAGTTGTGTTGGTATGAAAACATATTATGATAGCATCATGACACTGAGCCTAATACAGATTCTTATTAGCAAATATCAGGTATTTATGAAATGAATGGAGTAAAAATTAGAGACAGCAGTGAAACTATTAGAGAGAATGAGAACCTTCATACAAAGAAGTCTGTGGAACACCTGCTTAAGTCAACAAAGGGTGGAATGAAAAAATAAATAATTTTAGCACACTTAGTGTGATTTGGCTTTCTGCGTGAAATGACAAGACAGTAGAGCATATCACAAGCTACTTTTTAAAATCCACTTGCAAAAGCAGTTTGAAAGTAGGACAGAATTAATCAAGGATCACACCCAAAGCTTTCTCCTCATGCAGTACTTGATCTTGTTGTTGTTCAGTCGCACAGTCAATTCCAACCCTTTGCGACCCTATGGACCATTGATCTCCATGCACCCCTGTCCTCCACCATCCTCCTCAGCCCGCTCAGCTCGGTGCCCGCTGCGTCCACAATGCCATCCAGCCATCTCATCCTTGGCCGTCCCCTTTTTCTTTTGCCCTACACCTTTCCCAGCATCAAGGCTTTCTCAAGTGAATCCTCTCTTCTCATTTGGTGTCCAAAGTACTTCAGCTTCATCTTTACTATTTGACCTTCTAAGGAGCAGTCAGGACTGATTTCTTTCAAGATTGACTTATTTGTTCTCCTCGCTGTCCAGGGTACTCTCAAAACTCTCCTCCAACACCACATCACACCTTGCCTATTCTTCTGCACTCAGCCTTCCTAATGATCCAGCTCTTGCATCCATATATTACCACCGGGAATACCATTGCTTTGACTATACGGATTTTTGTTTGCAAGATGATGTCTCTACTTTTCACTATGTTCCCCAGGTTTTTCATGACTTGTCTCCCTAGAATCAGTCGCCTCTTTATTTCATGGCTGCAGTCACCATCTGCAGTGATCCTAGATCCCAAGAAAGTAAAATCCGTCACTGCTTCTACTTCTTCCCTGTCTACTTTCCAGGTGCTGATAGGGCCTGTTGCCACTATCTTGGTTTTCTTGATGTTAAGTCTCAGGCCAGCTTTTGCACTCTCTTCTTTCAACCTAATCAGTAGCTTCTTTAAATCTTCCTCACTTTCTGCCATTAGGGTGGTATCGTCTGCATATCTCAAATTGTTGATGTTTCTCCCAGCAATTTTGATCCCATATTGTGATTCCTCCATCCCTGCATTGCGCATTATGTGCTCTGTGTATAGGTTGAAAAGGTAGGGTTATAAAATGCAGCCTTGTCTTACTCCTTTTCCTATTCCAAACCATTCTGTCATTCCGTGCTCTGTCCTAACTGTTGCTTCTTGACTCTTGTACAGATTTCTCATGCAGCATATGAGGTGTTCTGGTATTCCCATTTATTTAAGTACTTGCCACATTTTATTGTGGTCCATGCAGTCAAAGGCCTTGGTGTAGTCAATAAAGCAGAGGTATACTTGTTTCTGATATTCCTTTGTTTTCTCCATGATCCACCATATATTAGCAATGTGGTCTCTAGTCCCCCTGCCTCTTCTGAAACCTGCCTGCACCTCTGGCAATTCTCTCTCCACATGCTGCTGAAGTCTATCCTGTATTATCTTGAGCATCACCTTGCTTCTTGATCTACAACTAGAAAATCCCATTAACTATCATTATTGTTTTATTGCTATCAATGGAATTCAGAGGGGCACTCATGGTCTCCTCTACTTATTTTAGAGCTCTTTGGAGCTGCAGCAAGACTTTCCGAGATTGGACAGTAGAATAGTAAAGGTAAAGGCCGCCCTTGCTCCAAAGCCAATCATATCCTACTCTAGAGTTCAGTGCTCATCTCTGATTATAGCCGAAAAGCCAACGCTGTCTGCGTCTGCAGACATTTCCATGGACATGTGGCAGGCATGCCTAAACACCAGAGTGCACGGAATGCTGTTTACCTTCCCACCAAAGTGGTCTCTATTTATCTACTTGCAATTTCTTGCTTTCGAATTGCTAGATTGGCAGGAGCTGGGACAGAGACAGAAGCTCAAGCTGTCATGCAGTACTCAGGTCTTGAACTCCAACCTTCCAGTCTTCAAGTTGTGGTTTCTAAGAGTGAAGCAGACAGAGCAGTTGCACATCTAACCAATCTTAGCAGGAACGGAAAGGCTCATAATGAAAGCGCGGCGCCAAAATGGCCACCGCGCTTTTTGCGGGGGCCCCCCACCCGGACTCAGACATCCTCTAAAAAAGGGGTGGCCACGAGGCAGCCGAGCTGCCATTTTAAAATAGCGACGGAGAGGAGAAGTTTTCTCCGTCGCTGTTCCTTCGATTCTTCGGCTCTTTAGCCCTTGGCTTTCCCGGCTGGGAAGGAAGGAGTTGCACAGAGCCTTTGGCTTGCTCGCTCTGTGTTTTTTGGCATCGGTTGATCCCTGGACAGGGATCCTGCTCGATATGCCTCCCAAACGAAAGGCCCCGGCCACGAAACCGCGGCCAACGGGGAGGACTTTTGCTGGCCCTGCGCAACGCGGGGGGCAGCCCTCAGGTCGGAGGACCAGGGCTGCGCCCACGCGGCAGGGCACTACCTCCACCGATACCGGTGGGGCGATGCGGGTTGCTTCGCCCTTGGCTAGCCAGCCTTCAACCGGCCCTTCTGGGGCTTCGGCCCTCGGCCCGCAGTTCCCGGCCATGGGTCCGGTCAGTGGGGGGGGCGGTGCTGGTGCACAGCACGTTCCCCCTCCGGCCCCTCATGGGCCGGAGTTTTGGGCATTACCCTATTCGGGCCCAGGCTCTCATTTTGGGGTTCCTGGTCAACTGCCTAGTGGGCCGTCCGGCCCACCCGGCCCACTTTATACTGGGGGATCTATGGCAGTTGATGCATTGCTAACGCGTTTAGCTGTGCTTGAGGCATCCTTGGGGATTGCACACAACCCCATGTCAGGTGGCCCTTCACTCTCTGCGGGGGGCCCTTCGTGTCCACCAGCTACCTCGACGGCCGCCATGCTGCAACAAGTGGCCAGCCGGGTTGAGCTGCTTGAGACACTTCGGCCTGCACCTGCCGGTGTCTCGCAGCTCCCTGTTCGTCCAGAGCTACAGCAGGAGAGTGGTCAGCTGTGGCCCCAGAGCTCGATTCCGGTCGCGAGCTCCGCCGTCCGCCGTGGGCTGGAACCCCCAGTGGGGGGCGGCTCACGGGGGTGCACCTAGTGAGTATCAGGTTCAAGTTAATGCACCCACATCACAGTCCACTTCCAATGGTGGGGTTCAGTGGCCATGGCCTCGTCAAGTCGAGGCGAGTGGGCATCAGTTGCCAGCCTATCCCAGTGCCCCTTGGTTCCATACTGGCACAGCATTGGGGGTGGGGGTTTCCGCCCCCGGGTCAGTGCCGGGCATCGCAGGGACTGTCCAGGTTCCACTGCGTATGCCCCGTGTACCTAATGTGCCGGTGACGGCCTTGCCGATGGCTGGTTATTCCTCGCCCCTTGGTGAACATTTGTCCCAGGTCTCGAGGGAAAAGGTTTGGCGGGGGGAGTACAGTTGATGCGAGCGGGCATCAGTTACCATCTTATCCCAGTATCCCATAGTGCTAAATGGTCCCTCGTTAAGGGCGGGGGTGTCCGCCCCCGGGGCAGTGCCGAGCATCGCAGGGGCTGTCCGGGTCCTCCTGCGTATGCCCTTGATACAGTACGTGCCGTCGATGGCTTTGCCAACGGCTGGTTATTCCTTGCCCCTGGGTGATCATTTGCCGCAGGTCACGAGGGGTAAGGTCTGGAGGGGGATATGCAGATATTCTCCATATTGAACTGTGAGCCCACTGAGGAGGAGAGAGAGGGACAGGACGACAGAGACAAAGAGCTGTCCCATCGTCGTAAGCCACCGCGCACCTGGAGCCAACTGGTGGTCGGCATACCTTATATATATGGTGGTATGCCGCAGGGCCCGGCCTGGTTGGGCCATCCCGATGGTTCCATTTATTGCTAATATTACAGGGCGATGGTTGATTTGATGGCCCATCGCAGTTGGCTTACGACGAGGAATGTGGATTGGGGTGGCCCTTCACCCTGAGAGGGGGTTGGATGAGCCCTGTCAGCACTTGTGCTCGTGTACATGACTCCCACGTGACTGGCGCCTGGTGATAGGTATCATGGTGGTCATGCTGTGCAGCGGGCTGCTTAGACACAGGCTCCATGCTAACTGGTCGGGTGGGGGGTTCCAGCCCGCCCGCCGTGTTCGACCTGCTCAGCTGGCAACGGGTGTACTAAGTGCCAGTGTCGTTACCGACTTGGTGTCCCCTTTTGCACTGGCCCTTACGCCGCCTTCGCGTGCCCGCGGGTTGGTGGGTTACGGGGCAGAGGTAGGGGTGCACAGGGGTGATCAGAGCTCCGTCTGAAAGAACTAGCCTTGTCAAAGCCCCCCCCTCCCCAATTAGTGTACTCAGGCTGGAGCGATGGCACTCAGCTCATCCAAGAAGGGATGATTCGGGGTACCTGCTGGAGGGTTTTCAATGGGGCTTTTGTATTCCATTCAGGGGTGTTAGGGGTCCCAGGGTGCTACTAATATGGTTACCTTGAAAGGTAACGAAGAGGTTGCTCCACTGTGCACAGCTATGGGAGTTGGGGCTATGAGAGTAGCGGGTCCCTTCTTGGAACCACCTTTCCTAAGTTGAACGTCTCCCCTATGAGGCTAGTACCAAGGTAGAACCAGGGTGAATGTCATTTAATCCTCCATTTAGCTCACCCTGTGGGTTTTCCGGTTAGGGATGCCATTCCTGATGACCTTGTTCAGTCAGGTACTCGTAGTTGGTTCAGCCCCTATGGGTGGCTCGCTCATGCAGTCCCGGTGCTTTCCTGGCACAGTGTGCTATGCACTCGGCTTTCAGATTACTGCCAGTGCACCCAATGGATTTAGAGCTATTGGGTTTTTAGGTCCCAAGGTGAATTTTACTTAGATAAGTCCAACCACTGCTGACTGAGTTAATTCATGTTCAGCATTCGAACGATTCGGGACTTTCATTCAGTGGGCCTTTGCTCGCAGGTCTGGGTCTCGGTCTCTAGCCCATTACCTCGACGACTTTTGGTTCGGGGATGAACGGGGCTCGGACACGTGCATGCGTCTCCTCACTACATTTCAGACACTCAGGTGGGAACTGGGTGTCCCCTTGGCGCCTGAAAAGACCAAGGGCCCAGCTACTAAACTCACATTTCTAAATCGACTCTGTCGCATGGGCATCCGGGTTACCCATGAATAAGGTGGCTCGGATTTCTGCGGCGATTTTGGCATTGATTGCCAAACATAAAGTGTTCCCTTGTGACCTGCCCTTACTTCATGGCCACCTTAATTTTGCCTGCAGGGTGGTTCCACCCGGCAGAGCATTGGCCAGGCGCCTGTGTGACGCCATGGCTGGCCTGTTAAAACGTCACCACAGGGTCCGACTGATCAGGGGCATACGGTTGGACCTTCCGGTCTGGCTCAAATTACTCCTGGGTTTTAACGGGGTCTCTTCCTGGAGATCAGACTTGATGGTCTGCCCTGGATTTCAGGTACGGTCGGATCCCTCCAGCTCCCGGACTTATGGGGGTTTACTCTGAGGGTAGGGGGACTTACGGCCGATGGCAGCACCCATGGCTTGGCACGGATCGCCTCCACGATCTTACCTTCCTTGAGTTTCTTCCCATTTTGGGGAGCACTGATGCTATGGGGCGATGAGTGGGCCTACTCAGTGGTCCATTTTTGGTGTGATAATGTGGCAGTGGTGCACATTGTCAACACCCAGACATGCAAGTCCCCCAGGGTCATGACATTAGTTTGTCTATTATTTTTGAGAAGCCTACCCCTAAATGTGCTGTTATGGGCCTGACATGTGCCAGGTATCAATACAACATTGCTGCTGCTTTATCCCGCCTGCAGGTCCCCCGGTTCCGTGCCTTACGCTGGAAGCAGATGAATTCCACTCGCCACTCCCGGCCGATATTTGGACGATTGGCGAGGAGAGGTGAACCGGGCATGTCATTGGCACCTCGCACGCGTAAGGCGTATCACTACTGCGTTCATGCATCGTGTTTTGGAGGGGTGGACACGGGAACGTGTCCGCCGCCCGGACACGCGTCACCCCAGTTCCCAGAGTTTCTGACCCACCTTGCACAAGGCTGGCATTACTTATGTTCGGATAGGTGTGAAGTGGCTCTTGGTCACGCAACTACCACGGTAGCCTTTTTTGGAGCGCTCCGCATCAGTGAGTGGGTGCCAGAGTTGGTACCATCTGTGTAAGGCGGATGTGTCTCGTAGGGCACTGGAACTCGACGATGTCTCTGTCACACATGAGTGGGCTCAAGTGGGGATACGGTCCTCACAGGTTGTTCAGCACGGCGTAGGCAGTGGAGTCAGACTGCTATGAAGTTTTATTGGAGACATCTGTCCGGTTGGTGCCCTACATGAATTTTCGACAGTACCTGCTGCGCGCCCCAGCCTGTTTTTCTGCCACCAGGATAGGTCTACCCTTGCCGAAGTAATGTTACTGAGGGTGACCGGTGCCGCGCTTCGCGGTGTGGGGGCCCGTTTTGGCACCCATTTATTTAGGACAGGCGTTGCGTTGATTGCAGCTACGTTTGGAGTACTCGGAGGCGGACATGCGTGTACGCGCAATTTCTTATATGTACGTGCCCTCACTGTACAAGTACCTAGTTATGTCCTTAACCTCTTCTCCTCTTTTACAGATCCTGTGTGTCTCTACACACCTGTGGCAGTGGGGCTGGTGAGCCGCAGCTATGTACACTGGGCAGCTGGATATGCTGCGGTGACAGAGAGTGGACCCCGACTTGGGCTGTGTGCATCCGCACGTATGAGATGGTATGGTATGCGCGGCACAAGGGGGCGGGAACTGTTGTCATTCCTGATGTCCATCGGGGATGCTGGACCGCCCGATGTTCTTAATAGGCACCTCGGTGGCAACGATCTTATACGGATCACTGCTGTTACTAAACTGTCGAGGGGCTGCGACCTGGCGTTTTATATCACGTATGGCTTACACACGGTCGCTATGGTCTAACATCGTGCCGAGACACCAATTTAGGGGAGACGTGGATCTCCGTGGGTCGGACTGTTCCGGCAGTCAGTGGACAGGGCTGTTGCTTAGTCCCTTGCTGAGCATGGCTGGGAGACAGCCATTGGACACCTGAGGATAGGCTTACAAAAATTTTGCCGGTAGGCAGGGGAAGGGGTCCACCTGTCGGCTGGAGGTATGTACCTCGTCTGGGTGTGGTGCAAGCAGGCCTGGCAACCGAGCTGACGGTCTTGGGGGGGGCGGTGAGTCATCATGGATGCCTCCCCATGTGGCGGGTAAGGTAAATATTTATGACCCATAGGTATCCGGCAGGTTTGCAATTGACTGGCCAACACTTAGACAGGTACAGGTGTAATAACGTTGACCGGTCAACGACGAACCAGGCAAGGGGTGATAGCAGGAGCTTTTCAGCATGCATCACCCCGTGATTTGACGGATACACGTCAGAGGGTGGGGTCAGTAGATAGTTTATTGACTCTGGTCAACAATTTGTTTGTGTCAACAAACAAATTGATACAAATGGATGCATTGTAGCCAATTGCCATTGGCAATTTTGGGAGGAACCTTGCCAGTGTTACTGCGGCCTGCTTGCCTTAAGAATTATAATTGGATGAGTACCAATTGAAAGTTATAATTCGGACTAGGGCATTACTCAATAAAAGTGGCCCAATGCCTTTATCCATATACCGGTGTCTGAGTCTTTCTTTGGGGGGTGCACCTGCAATGACATCAGCACCTTACTGGGTCCTTGAAAAGACCAAATAGATTGTAGGTAACATTGGAGTAAGCAGTAACTCTCTCCAGCATTTCACAAGGAATGCCAATGAAGGCTAACAAACCAAACAGAACTCACACTTCTAGAATACAACATCCAGAAACCAAGTGTACATCTCATTTCGTGGTGATCCCAGTGATGCTGTCAAAGTCCTGTCTGAATGTCTGAGGGCTGTTGGGGTCTGGATGAGTTTCGTGTTCAGGGAATGAAGAAGCAGACGAGTGAAGTAGTGAAATTCAGCTCTTTATTAGTGGGGTTTGAACACAGTTTGGATGGGGCAAAACTCAGACTTATATACACTATAAACAGTAACAGTAACAATAATACAACAAGCCCATTGGCTAACAGAGTGTGCAGATTTTCGATCCACTTATTTGTGTAAGAATAGATACATGAGAAAAGATACATTCTGCTCCTGTCAGAAAATACAGTTAACATACATAACATTCTTCCCCCATAGTTAAAAACAAAATCCTTTAACCAGGATGGTGGTCTAGTTTCCCTTCTGGGTCAGACGCTTGGCTGAGCCGGCTCAGGGACTTGTAGGATGGGTGACCTGACTGGAGTGAGGGATTGACTAGAGGGGGAGGATTGTAAACCCAAATTTAAGCCCCGTTTGTCAGATGGAGGAGCAGGGGATCACTCAAAACCAAAATCTAATTCTGCGGATGAATAAGACAACTCAGGGTCCCTCCTGTGTGTACTAAGAGTGGAGGGCAATTCCAAACAAAATTGGTCATCATCAATAAAGGAATCCAGAGTGCTAGGCTGGGACAGTGTAGGGGTGCACCTGGCCGGAATAGGGGAGCATTCCACAAATTCCCTTTGAAATTGGATCCTAGAAGACACATCTGGGTCAATGTTGGCTGGCTGCTGACTATTCCCTCTGCCCCTGGGCCCAGTACTCTGGGTCTCAAATGATCTGCGTGCCTCCTCCAGATCAGACCAGTGGCTGTTTTGATTTTGTAAGAAACAGGACCAGTTTGATCGATCACAAACCCAGGCACCCACGTAGGGCCACCAGCTGCATAATTGTGGCAATGTACAGGATCTCCGGATGAGAAACCCTTCTGGTGTTGGATTGCTATTTTTGTGCCTTTGTCCTCTACCCTAGAGGGATCCAATCTGTCCAGCAAGGATGACAGTTTCATTCGCTGGAGCAATTCAGCAGGGGACAGCCCTGAGGCAAGGGGGTGAGCCTATATGTGAGAAGAGACTGGCATAACTGGAGCTCCAAATCACCTTCACCCATATACCGAAGTGCATCTTTAGTTGTGCACACCTGCCGCTCTACCTGGCCATTGGTGGCTGGGTGGAATGGGGTGGCAGTGATGTGCCTAATTGCATTCCTTTCCATGAAGGATTGGAATTCTGCAAATGTGAACATGGGCGCATTGTCGGACACCAGCACATCTGGAAGTCCAAATGCTGCAAACAGCCTTCTTAGGTGCATTATCGTAGTGGCTGAAGTGGTATTAGGCACCCTAATCACTTCCAGCCACAACCAACAAAAATAGGGCACCCCTAAATGGACCTGCAAAATCTATGTGCAACCTGGACCATGAACCCTGAGCAAAATCCCATTCCTGAGAGGGAAGGTGGGATTGCTCTGGGTGAGAGGATTGACAACTGGCACAAGTGCCGACCATTTGTTCTATGTCTTGGTCCAGTTGAGGCCACCAAAAGTAGCTAAGGGCAAGGGTTTTGGAATGGACAATTCCTGGGTGACTTGTGTGAAGTAGATGTAAAACCTTTTTCCTGAGAGTAACAGGAATGACCACCTGCTGGCCCCATAGAAGGCAACCTCGTTCCACTGACAGTTCCAAATGCTTGTGTTGGAATGTTCTGAATTCCTTGGCTAGAGGAGAGACAGGCCAGCCTTTTTGAACCCAAGACATTACTTTAGTCAATGTTACATCCTTGGCCGTAGCCTTGGCTATATCTGAGGGGACAACTGGGGGTGAGTCAAAAGCCTCAATCATAAGGACCTGGTGGTTGCTTTCGATCTCGCAATCGGCTTCCCCAACCCCTGGCAGTGGAGAACGTGACAGGGCATCAGCATGCCTGATGTTCTTGTCGGGCCTGTGCACCAAAGTAAAATCGTATGCATTTAGGAAAATTGCCCAACACAGCATCCTTGGGGACAGAATTTGAGGCCTGGGCTTCCCATTCACAAAGATTCCAAGGAGGGGCTTGTGGTCAGTTAGGATGGTAAAAGGTCTTCCGTAAAGGTAATCGTGGAATTTCTTAGTGCCTGCCATGATTGCCAATGCCTCCCTGTCTGTTTGAGCGTAATTTTTCTCAGACTTGGAGAGTGAACGGGAATAGAATGGTACGGGGGCTTCACTCCTGTCATTTAGTACATAGCATAACACAGCTCCCACCCCCACAGGAGATGCATCACACACAAGTACAACTTTATTGTTAGGATCAAAATGAGTTAATACAGCATCCGAAGATAGCAGCCTTTTAAGTTCTAGGAATGCTTTCTCCTGGCAATGGCCCCAGTGCCAAACAGTATCTTTCTTAAGAAGCCGATGTAATGGTTCGGCAACTGAGGCTTTGCAATGGAGAAAAGTGTGATAGAGGTTTAACAATCCTAGAAATGATTGCAATTCGGCTTTACATTTTGGCCTAGGTGCATTTCGTACAGCCGCCACCTTGGAGTCAGAGGGCATGATGCCTTGGGGTGTAATTTGGTACCCCAGGAACTCCACTTCCTGTACCAAAAACACACATTTGTCTCTTCTGAAACGTGAGAGGACTCGATTGAACCTGGCCGCTAGTTCGACGGTGTCTTTAGCGGTGATCAGGACATCGTCAAAATATGGCAGGACACCGGGCAAACCTTTTAAAATATGTTCTACAAGAGATTGAAATATTCCAGGGGCCGCATTCACCCCGAATTGTAGTCTAGTTACCTTAAATGCCCCCCTATGCATTACTATTGTCTGGGCTATGGCAGCAGCAGGAGACACCGTCAATTGTTGGTAAGCCTGGGCAAGGTCAAGTTTTGCAAAGCAATTTCCTCCATGCAAGGAGGCAAGAAGGTGGCTTACCATGGGCACAGGATATGCGTTCGGGGAAATAGCTTTATTGATGGTACACTTGTAGTCAGCGCATATCTGGACCTCCCCGTTACTTTTCAAAGAAGTCACTATTGGTGTCTCCCACTCTGCGGAGTCCACTGGCACTAGGATGCCCTGCCCCACCAGTTTGTCCAGCTCGGCTTCTATCTTCTCCTTTAAAGCAAAGGGTACCCGGCGTGGCTTTATCCGGATGGGCCAGACAGTTGGGTCACGTTCAAAGTCCACAGGGGGTCCTTTGTATAACCCTAAACCCTTTTTGAACACCTCAGGATGTGCAGCACAAACGTCCCGGATTGGGTCAGCGTCTATTGCATGAATGCCAGAAAGCCAGATTTTCAGGGGCCTAAACCATTGGGTCCCAATAAGACAGTTAGTGCCCTACTTAACTACAACCAATGGCAAGGCGGTGCGAATGTTTTTGAAATTGACCAAGAAATTTCCCACCCCCAGGACCGGAATCTGGCAACCTTGCACATCATGGAGGGAAGTTTTAAAAGATTTGAGCTTGGCCGAGAGGCAGGACGAATTCTCAAAAAATCCCACTGTGGGATTATGGAAAAGGTAGTACCTGAATCCAGCTCCATCTTGAAGGGGACGTCCTGCAGGCTCAGGTCTGCAAAAAAATGCTTGCTGACAATGCCCACTTGGCATGGCTCAGGCTCTGGTGACGCTTTGGCGATGGACATTTTGTGGTGATGACTCTTCTTGGACTCAGATGCTGGAGTTCTTTGCTTTCGCTGTTGGCATACTTTAGCAATGTCTGCAGTTGTGGTATTCTGTGGTGCGGAAGGGGCACTTCCTGCGGTCATGCTGGGCTCCACAGCCATCACACTTGCAAAGGAATTTCTTCTCCCAATCGTTACGGTGCTCTCGGTGCTTACATCGGACTGCTCAGACTTCTCCCTCTGCGTTGCTGGACTCCGATGAAGAGGTGGAACCAGGTGATGCTGAGGAGGATAAAGATGAATTTTGCTGAGCTTGCACAGCTGAGTCGGTGGCACTGGTGGTGGAGTGGCAATGCCAGAAAAGCTTGATGCCGGACTGTGCAGCCTCAGACGCTACTGCCTCTTCTAGGACAGCCTTGAAAGTTAGCGTCTTCCTGATCATGAGGCAACATTGAGCATCTTCGTCCCTCATGCTGGCCAGCAGATGGTCCCGGAGTGCTTCTTCAATGTTGTCCCACTATCATGGGGTGGCAGCAATGCGCAGAGTGGCGGCGTAGTCTGCAATGGACTCCCCAGGTCGCTGCTCCCTTCTGTGGAAGGCCACCCTGGCCGGGAAGATCGAGACCTCTGGCTGCAGGTGTTTCTTCAGTGCGGACATGATTTCTGCTAGCGGCACCACATCCATGTCCCTTGGGAGAATAAGGTGGGTTGCCAGTTCAAGCGTCTCAGAACTGCACTGAGGGAGGAAACAGGAGCGCTTCTGGTCTTCTTCGGTGATCTTCTGCGAGGCCATTGCGTTTTGGAATCGGTGTTCATATGTTGCCCATTTCTCTGGATGCACTGGGTCAAATGGGCCGATGTTGCTGCCATGTGGGGACACCATCCCACCTTCGTTGCCAGTTTCGTGTTCAGGGAATGAAGAAGCAGACGAGTGAAGTAATGAAATTCAGCTCTTCATTAGTGGGGTTTGAACACAGTTTGGATGGGGCAAAACTCGGACTTATATACACTATAAACAGTAGCAGTAACAATAATACAACAAGCCCATTGGCTAACAGAGTGTGCACATTTTCGATCCACTTATTTGCATAAGAATAGATACATGAGAAAAGATACATTCCGCTCCTATAAACAGTAAGAATAATACAACAAGCCCATTGGCTAACAGAGTGTGCACATTTTCGATCCACTTATTTGCATAAGAATAGATACATGAGAAAAGATACATTCAGCTCCTGTCAGAAAACACAGTTAACATACATAACAATGAGGGACAACGGATTACAACTGAACTCTGACAAGACCGAGTGGCTATGGATCAGGGGCCCAGTGTTATCTCAGGAGTTACCATCCTTGGATCTGGATGTGGCAAGTTTGTTCCAGACAGATCCGGTACACAACTTGGGGGTCCTCCTGGACTCTTGACTGCTGCTTGAAGATCAGTTGGTGGCCGTGGCCAGGAGGGCCTTTGCCTAGCTTTGGGTGATCTGCCAGTTGCGTCCGCTCCTAGACCAGGACTCCTTGCTCATGGTCACTCACCCTCTGGTCACCTCTAGACTAGATTATTGCAATGCGCTCCACATGGGGCTGCCCTTGACGACCATTTGGAGGCTGCAGTTGGTCCAGAATGCGGCTGCCCGGGAGGTGTTGGGGTGAGAGCGCTATGCTCAGGCCTCACCACTGCTTCGGGAGATGCACTGATTCCCAATTTGCCTCCGGGTGCAATTCAAGGTGCTGGTCATTACCTTTAAAGCCCTATATGGTAGTGGAAAGAAGGAAATCTGTTTGAGGCTTGGAAATGTATAAAATTATTATTTAATGTGATAGTTTTAAAGTTGATAAATTCCAATTCTTCCAATAGAGAAAACAACAAGTCCAAAGCATTGTAAAAGTTGACCAGTATACAAACTTTTTTGGGAGAACTTCCCTTCATCAGACAACTTGACTTGCTAACATTCCAATATCTGTAACAACATTCAATGTATATAAATTGAAAATTAAACTAGAACATTACTAAATATACTAAACTATTAATAAAGGACTTATTATTAAAGAGATATACTTAAAGAGCTATTCTTAAAGAACTATTCTTAAAGAAGAACACACCTGGTAGTATAATATATAATATAGGATAACTTATTTGCATTTTAATTGCATCCTAACCTCTCATCGTTTATTCATTTTGGTCTGTGGATGTTACTAACTGTAAAAATTGCATCCCTTATAAATACTGTTAATGGATACCAGGTGAGTAAAATATAGCGTTCACCTCCCATGCCTCCTGAATGACGTCATGCATAATTAACATAATGTAGTAAAAGGACTACCAAATAGTATATACCATATCATATCATATTAAGGAGGACACGAAAATATCTCAAAAAGTACATATCACCACAGAGCATAAACTTTAAATGATCTAAAAGCCAGGAAAATGCTGGCTATGTAATTAATAAGAAACAGCTGTGGGAAGAGGTCTCATGTATGTCAAGTCCACACTAATAGTAGTCTTTGCAAAAGTCCTGGAAGGAAAATTCGGTGCGTCGAAACGGAAGTAACATCGCAGGATCCGCCAAATATCCTAATCGCCAAAAATCCTAATCTATATTTTACTTTCATTTGATGGCCATAATTTAAAATTTTCCAACAATGTTAACAATCAGGCTATTCCATTTTTGGATGTGATTACATATGTGTCCTCTGATCTAACAGTTAGAGTTAAACTCTACAGGAAAAGCACGGATAGGAATGCCTATCTTAATTTTGGGTAGTTCCATCCTCATCACCTTAAACTCAATCTATTTTATGGATTGTATCTAAGAGCCAAACGTAATTCCTCTACTAATTGTGATTTTATGCGTGCAGCTGATACCATTAGTGCCTTTCTCCGTAACAAAGGCTATCCAGAACAGGTGATTTCACAGAATCTGAACAAAGTAAATTTTTTGCCTAGAAGCCAGTTGTTTAAAGAGAAAGAAAGAAAGACACCTAGAAAATTGTTTTGCTGTTTTCAATTCTCCCCTTTATCGGGAAGAATAAGATCTATTATAAAAAAAAACACTGGCACATCGTCCAGCACTTACCAGAGTGTTTGGATTTTCCCTTCATAGGGCTTAGAAAATCCAGGTCAATTAGGCAGATAGTTACCAGTTCGGATCATGAGTCTCGTCTCCCAGCCGTTGGTCCCACTGTTGTAGGGCATTTTTGATGTGGCGATTGTGTTCAATGCCCATTATCATGGCAGACCACTGAGGTTTCTATCTCTAGCAGTAATTTTTCCCTAAAATTAGCACATTTTTCAAATTGTAAAAGTACCAACTGCATGTATTTATTGATCTGCAAATGTGGTTTAGGATATGTGGGGGTGACCACCAGGCTTATGAAAATTAGGGTGGGAGAACACCACTCCAAGATACGTGCAGGAAATAGCTCTGCCCCTCTGGTGAGTCACTTCATTGTGGCGGAACACAGCGATAGGGATTTCAGATTTGTGGTGCTCGAATGTCATAAAAAGGATCCTTTCTCTCGTAAAAACATGAGTCAAATTCTTAGACAAAGAGAATGCTATTTTATTTATCGCTTTAACATTCTCTACCCACATGCCTTGAACATGGAAATTGATTACACGTGTTTTCTGTGAATACTCTGACCGCAATTCACCTGTCTGAGCTCTAATATCCTTATATATGAATCTTGGTTAGTTATTCTCTAACGTCCATCGACAC
Source organism: Bradypodion ventrale (assembly GCA_035047345.1). NCBI lineage: Eukaryota > Metazoa > Chordata > Lepidosauria > Squamata > Chamaeleonidae > Bradypodion > Bradypodion ventrale. The sequence goes on along the minus strand of JAWDJE010000003.1, from coordinate 49,108,692 downwards.
TAAAGAATTCACTGATAGAGATCTGGGATGCATTAAAAACTTTCATTAATATTGTTAAAATCTTTCATCGAATCACTAAGGACTGCACAGGTAATTTACAAATGTTCATTTATTGCATTATTGTAAATTTGTGACAAATCCGAGATGAATGTAAATATTGTATATAGTATTATATAGTTTATGATTATAGCTCTGATACTTTGTTGTGTATATATAGAGATCCCTGAAGAAAAACATTTGAAAATTCCAATATCAGAAGGAATTTGGATCTGAGATTATTTTGATTTACCTCTGGATTAAAGAAACTTTTACTTGTATTTACCAAACGGTTTTTCTGTTTCTGTGCTATTGTCGATGTTTGGTTCCCCCCCCCTTCTCTTGCATAAGTAAAATAAGAGCCTTCCTCTCTCTTTTAGTATGTGCGGGTGAGTTTTTAACTGGGTTTTTAAAGGACTTATTGTTTTTATTTAGGGGGGGGGGGTCGTACTGTAAGCCGCCCAGAGTCCTTGTGATTGGGGCAGCTATAGAAATTTGAGAAAATAAATAAATAAATAAAATTACACCTGTGATATGCCTTTGAAGATTAACATCAAAATTTCTATCTAAAAAGGGAATGCAATTTCACCATAGAAAGCAAGCACAATATGGGCTGATAACCCAAACCATCTTTTTATATGAATGGTACAGAACAGTGAAAAACTTTATCTTTCCTATCACTGACTCAAAAAGTATTTGCAAGCAGATGTTTGACTGGGCTTTCCTGAACTCCTTTAGCATACTTGGAATGCTTGTAAAGTTTACAGCAACAGATAGCAGATGAAGAGGAAATTTTTAAAAATAGATAAAAATAAAAGGAAATAGTTTTTTCAGTACTGCAAGTGCTTTGCTTGCTTTGTTGTCTGAGTGCCCATTAGGAAATTATCATTAGCTTTTACAAGAGTTTTGGAATGATCCCACCGGGAAATCCAACTGCTGTTCCTACTGCACCTCAATTAAACTCTTACTGTGACTCAGACCTCACAAAAATAGATGTCTACTGATAGATAGGTGAATGTTAGAGATATTAACTGAGTGGAACTAAGCTGCACTTTTATTTTAAGGAGCTACTTGAACATGTCAGCCTAGTTCTTAAGTGCCTTGTTACCTACCTATAAAGTAGCATGGTTAAAAGACAGTTTAGTTTCCGTGAGTAAATTATTTGTCAATTATGTAGACAGGCTGGCTGACTCTTATCTGCTATGCCTATTCATTCATCTGTACCTTTGTTAACCATATAATGGCAACTAAAGTGATTCAAAAGAGTCAAAGTGAGAACAACTTTTGTGTTTGCATCATACTAGTCAAGTTACAATGGACATGGTATGCAGTTTAAGGTAGTGATAGGCAACTTGTTACCATCCTGATGGTGCTTGCTGGAAATTCTTAGTGGATCGAGGCAATAGAGCCAATGATATGATACATTGATATATTGATAGCCAATGATGAAATATGGTAAGAAGTGCATTTGGAAAACCAAAAGGAGGGTCACTGAAAGATAGGCCCATAAGAAAATAATTCTATAAGAAATCATTGAGGCAAGATGTATTTGGGTAATTTTGTTATATTCTACCATGTTATATTCTACCATTAATGAAACGAACTGGGCAGATCTTGTGTCGTCATACATCCATACAACCAAGAATTCAGTATAAATACAAAATAGCCTAAAATAAAATAAAAAATCTGAGCCCAAAAAGAAACTAGGAAAAGAAAAATCATTGTTGTTGTTCACTCACACAGTCGAGTCTAACCCTTTATAACCCCATAGACAAGTGATGGCGAACCTTTTAGAGACTGAGAGCTCAAACTGCAATCCAAAACTCACTTATTTATCACAAAGTGCCAACACAGCAACAGGGGAGGAAGGAAACACTACCATTGGACTGCTGGGCAGAGGGGTGGGGTGAACTCTGTGCTGGAGGGAGGGAGGAAGCGCTCCCATTGGGCTGCTGGGCAGAGGGTGGGGCAAACTCTATGCTGGGGTGACTGCACAGGTGCCCACAGAGAGGGCTCTAAGTGCCACCTCTGGCATGCGTGCCATAGGTTCGCCACCAGTGCTATAGACCAAACATGCCAAGCTTCTCTGTCATCTGCCATTCTCCGGAGTCTCCACGCCCACCACATCAACAATACTGTCTAACCATCTCATGCTATGTTGCCCCCTTCTCCTTTTGCCTTTAATATTTCCTAGCATCAGGGGCTTCTCCAATGAGTCCTCTCTTTTCATTTGATGGGCAAAGTATTTGAGCTTCATCTTCAGTATCTGTTCTTCCAAGGAGCAGTCAGGGTTAATTTTCTTTAGGATTGACTGGTTTGATCTCTTTGCAGTAAAGAGGACTCTCAAAAGTCTTTTCCAGCACCATAATTTGAAGGTGTCTAGACTATTCTAGACTAGTCTTCTGTGCTCAGCCTTCCTTATGGTCCAGCTCTCATAGCTATACATGACTACTGGGAAGACCATTGCTTTAACTATGCAGTCTTTTGTTGGCAGGGTGATGTCTCTACTTTATTATGCTACCTAGGTTTGCCATAGTTTGTCTCCGAAGAATTAAGTGTCTTTTTTATTTCATGGCTACAGTCACTGTCGGCAGTGATTTTGCTCACCAAGAAAGTCTGTTACTGCTTCCACTTCTTCCTTTTCTATATGCCAGGGAGTGATGGGGCTGGATGCAATGATCTTGGGTTTTTGATGCTGAGTTTCAAGCCAACTTTTGCAGTCTCCTTTTTCACCCTCATCAAAAGTATATTTAGATCTTAGTCACTTTCTGCCATTAGGGTGGTGTTATCTGCGAATCTGGAATTGTTGATATTTTCCCCAGCAATCTTAATTTTATCTTTTGATTCATCCAGCCCTGCATTACGCATGATTTACTCCACATATAAATTAAATACAAATGTGACCAATAAATAAATAAATAGATTAGATATATTTAGATAATCTAATTTAGATTTTAAAAAGATTAGATAACCTGATTTAGATTAAAATGAGATTATCTAATCTAATCTAAGAAAAATATAGGAACTACAAACCCATACAAATTATCCTTTCTTTTCCAAATGTTCCCTTTATGTTTTTCAGAAACACCATGTCCTCTTAATCTAAAATAACTTAAATCTTAAGGTTTCTGTAATTAACAAGAGTGAGCAAACAATTCTGAGAGGTTATTCTAAATTCTACAGAGGGAAAGAAAATCCATTTCAAAGGAATATGATGATCCAGTCCTTTTTTCCTGGAGAAAAAGGCAATGGAACGCTTAGATTGCATTTCCTCCGAAGTAGATAGTGATTAAAATGTAATGAGGAGTATTAAAAGAGTGGATAAACATTTTTGGCAGAGAGGAATGTCCAAAACCACACAAAAAAGCAGCTAGATTTAGCTTGGTTTTGACTGTACAGAGGTTTGCCACTGCTTCAGCCCTTGCTTAGGAGATCAAGGCGTTGGTCTGTGATTACTAAATAAATCCAGACCTTAAGTCAAGATTGTAGACCGGGCAGTATAATCAGTGGTGGGCATCAGCAGGTTCGCACCAGTTCATCAGAACCGGTAGCAGAAATTCTAGCTGGCCCCACCCATCCAAGTTTTGAAATAAAGTAGTCCTAATTCGGGTGCAACGCAGGGCTTTTCCTGTGGTGGCCATGCTCACCACACCACGTCCACAGTGTGGTAGTAAATTTTTTTGAGCCTACCACTGAGTATAATAATGAATTTATCTTACTTAAAGCCATAAAAATATGCTGGATCTCAGTTCTGGCATGTAATTAATTGGGGGGAAAAGATGCCAGAACTCCATCCCAATGCGTTTCACAAGAAAAAAATGGTCTGTGATGCTATATATTGAAAATTGTTCATTTTGTCTGCCTGATAATTTGGAGGTTTAATCTCTCATGTTACCTTCTTCAGGCAAGTGCCTAGTTTCCTGGCTCAGTTATGTAATCACTACAATATCAAAATCAATTAAATAATATAAATTAAAGACTACAGTGAAATAAAGGACAGCCATTAGCCTAAATTAAAACTTTACACAGGGACTAATTTTACAACTAACATTTTATTTTACCATTGAGCCTATTTATTGTACAATATTTTTTAAAAAATCAAATTTGCTGCTCAGTTATTACTGTTGTTCAAGATTCTTTAAAATGAAGAATGTAGCAACCTGAATCCAACTGAAAATTCAGCCTGCATTAAGTCCATCGGCATAAATGCCACTAGGAAATTGTCACAAATTAAGAAATCACTGTAAATGAGTATGCCAACTTCTTAAATTATACTGCTGAGATTTATGCTTACACATTTATGCCAGGGTGAATTTTTAAGATTGGTCTTCAGGACTTAACCATAGGATTCCTTTGAAACCATGATCTGAAAAATTGGATTGCAGTTCAGGAAAGATTATGCCAAATAAAATTCTTAGATCCAGTTACTGCATGCTATATTAATACAACATATAGCAGACAGATGATACCTTTAATTCATTAATTAATAATTGCATGCCATTAAGTCAATTCCAATTTACGGCGAGTCTTTCTAGATTTTTCTAAGTAAGAGTTTTCTGAGAGCGCTTTAACTGGCTCTTTTTATGGAAAACACAATGAGGAATTAAAGTTGCACCTCTTCCTCAACCGCCAGACACCTGGCTCACTTTGCTATCCTGCCAGCTCTTCTGATCTTTTGATTAGAGAATGCTCATACTCCCCCCCACCCCACCCTCTGACAATAAATATGTTCCAAATATGCAATGTCAAGTTCCCTAATTTTATCTGTACAATGTCGGAGACTCTAATGTTAGGCAGCACCAGTGTTTAAAACAATTGCAGAAATCTGTGACTGTCCCCATTGCCAGAAATGAAATGAGCAACAAACTTAGATGAGAATGAAAGAGAAGAAGACTGAATCAAAAAGACTCAGCTTTGTCCACACAAAGCGACAGAGATTCCTAAACATTGCTGCTAGGTTGATGCACAAAAATGAACTGAGGTACAATAGAGGGAAACTGGGGTATGTACACCATACAGTTGGCATGGCTAGCACAATGCTTAAGCTCAACATGGAGAGATTCCAGAATGTTATGAAGCCTATTAGTGTGGGCTCACAGAAACTGCGATGAACAATTGGTCTGCCCATGTAGCCAGGATTCTAGATGTGGGTGAATATTTTTCAGGGTGGGCAACCTATTAACTCAGGGTGGGCAATGCCAACCCTGGCCACCCCCTGGCTACGGCCCTGGCCCATGCTCGTGCTAAGAAGCAGAAATAGCAGGGCAAGCTCTCTTCAGTTGATTTGAGCTGATACTATAAATAAGAAAACAATAGCTATTGTTTCCTGCCAAGTCATGACAAGGAAATCCTCAGGAAAGTCATATTCAATTGACATTAACAGCACTTCTAGTTAAACATAATAAGCACTTTCTCTGTGTTCCAAAATGAAACTTGGATGATTTTTCAGAAAAACAAAGAAATCTATCGGGAAAGGGAAGACAACCTCTCCATTCTTGTAACTGCTCACCTCACTTAGCCCCCCCACCCCACCTCTGTGCAGTGTTTTCAGGGGCAACAGGAACTTCTGTGAATAGGTGAGCAAGAACCTCTTTTCACCAACTCAGCTACATACTGAATCTGGCCCATTCTGGAGAAAAGGCAATTAATTTCTAGTTAGGCAGGCTATCTTGTGTAATTCTTCTTCAGAGCAAAGATCAAATAAAAGCTTCAAGATTCTTATTTTCATGTTTAAAGACACATGCCACATTTCCCTGTTTGAATTTTCAAACTACAAGCTAGATTACATTTAGCACACCAAGGCTCAGGACCTTTACAATAACAATAACCTTTTCAATGAAAATCAAAGTTCAACTACACTGTGGGGAAAACCCAATTTGCTTCAAAGATTTTCAAATCAGGTCTCTGCTGGTTTTGTAAGGTGAAATCACTGCAGTTGTCCATACCAGTACAATATCATATTGCAGGAGTCCATGATTGTAGAAACAGAAAGCTGCAACTTTGAGGAAGAGAGCAATATTTGGTGAGATCAACAATTTCTGCTTGGATTGCCCATTCCTTTCCTATTTACTTTTATTTTTTTTTATTTTTCCAAAGTGACATAGTGGTTATCTGGTGCAGCTCTTCCTTTGGCAAGTATAATTTTTTTTTAAATTCGGAAAATTTGTTTGGAGGAGTGGATACAAAAGGTACTTAGTTGAGAGGAATCAATATAATAACATATCCATTGAACCACTGCAATCACCCTTCTACATGAGATGAGATGATCACACACACCAGAAAGCAGAAAATAGTGATGACAGCCAAACTGGAGCAAAGTAATCTACTAATTATTAGCTGAGCAAAATGGAAAAAAATCCTATGAAAAACACTGTACTTCTCATCATTCTAGCTTTGCATTGTGTAGTTGCTGGTTTTTATTTTGATTTCCTCTGTGCTGCATCCAATCATATGCAGGGCCAACAGGCAGCATAGGAACTCCCCCATTCTTAGGCAAACAAAGTAAAACCAAAGTCAAACAATTTAGGTTTGGGGAATGGTCTTGGCTATGGATGTTAAAAGACTGCCTTATGTTCATTTCTTGCCGAACATCCACACACTTCCATGTTATATACATTATATCATATGCACAGAGAAGCCTTCTTCAGATGTTGCTTGCATATTTGTAGAGCACTCACACACGGAAGTGGTAGCAAAGACATGAAACATTACTTTTTTTACCAGAAGCCCCAGAATCTTAGTAGCCAAGGTTGCTGTGGAGTCATGGAAGTTGTGGTTCAAACCACCCTGACATTTCCTGTCTTGGAGCAAAAGTACTGCTTGGCTGCTGCCTTTGCTCTACTTTAAGAGCCTGAAAATGTTACTTACACAAACTAGAGTTCTCAGAATCCCTTAGCCCAGTGGTGGCGAACCTATGGCATGCATGCCATAGGGGGCACTCAGAGCCCTCTCTGTGGGCACACATGCTGTCCCCCTAGCACAGAGTTGGCCCTGTCTATCTGCAGCACAGATGGCAGTCTGTTGAGTTTGGTCACTCGGTCTCTAACAGGTTCACCATCACTGCCTTAGCCAGCTTTCTATAAAACTGCATCTCGCCATGGAACTTCGATGGATAAGCAACTGTTCACATGTAAGAGCTTTACATAGCTGAGACGTCTGCTGGTATCAACATCTTGAATGCTTGGGTGCCTACATGTAAGAATTGCTCACCTGCAAAAGTTCCTTTGCAAGCATCTATGCTCAATACAAGGAAGATAGAGTTCTCTTAAAAATGTGGTGTGAGGGGCAATTCCCACAATATGACCCCATATGAAAGCCTTACACATATTAATTGTTGAAACATAGAATAACTGAGTTGGAAGGGGTCTTTTAGGCCGAGTCCAAATAAGATAAAAGTAAAGCTGCAGCTAAATCTCTAAATATTTTTCACACTCTGTAAAGCACAGCACAGCACTGAACAAAGACTGACCCCAGGACTGCATTAGAGCCTCCCAAGTCTGTGTTATAGTCCTCAGCCTCCTGGCCAAAATAAAATAAAATAAAGTCCCCAGCCAAAAAAAAAAAATCAACATAGCACTGCTGTTCCTGGAAGTCTCCAAGAGGTACAAATCACAAGTTAAATAGATCACAGGGCATCTCGCACCTTTTCTTCCTCTTCTTTTTCCTCTTAGAAGTTGGGCTGGATTAATGGTACACAGACTAAAGCTGCTGAAGGAAAACACACAAACCCTCCTGTTAAGTTTTTCCCCAGCCAAGAATTATTATTTTCCTTAATATTTTCTCTTCCTCCCTTTTTTATCTTGAATGATCAGCTGAACCTTTTAACTCCTGCCCAAAAAGTATGCATATGCTTCCCCTCCGCTAAAAGTAGACACAGATAGCCTACCATTTGTGTTCTTTTCATATTTGGGGGGCATTTTGGGGAGTCCCTTGAGGAGTCTAAAGGCAAAAAGTTGGTCCCTGGAAACAACAAAGTTACCCACTGTTGGCTTGGTGGAAGCTAGTATTCATTCTCCTTTATGTATCTGCTCAGTTTTTCATGTGTAAACTGGCTTAGTGGCCATTTTATGGAATAGAAAATAGGGTTTCTGGGTGGAGTGTTTGCTTAGCAATTGTTTAAAAACCTGAATTGTCTCTGAATTTCTTGCCACAGCAATGTTGAAGCAAGAGTCTGAGATTTTTAGTTAGCTCACCCTTGCAGAACACAGTTCAGTGGCCTTTTCTAGCCTTATATGGTCTTATACGCATGCAAAGGAGAGAGATTATTATTTTCTGTCCTGTAGGTGGGTGCCTGCATTTAACATTGTATACAGCCTCTGAAAGCTTTCTTGAAAGCACTGCATGAAGACCTTTTATCAAACCGCAAACAGAATTTGACAGTTAACAGGCAGGAATGTTTGTACTGTTGAAATGACTCTTCTGTGAAATAGAGTTCTTCCTCTCCTCTTTTTTGAGGGGAGGGGGTGAACAGGCTTGTCTCCGCCTAATATTTTTGTTCAATTTCATATGTGCCAAAAAACACAGTATAGTTACAGTATAGCCCTCCAAATTAACGTTGTGTTTTGAAGTTACTAAAAGAGAAATGTTTTGCTTTAAGAGCAAATGAAGGGTCAGAGCAGCAATAGAAATGTTTCAAACAGTGAGTCATGCACTGTACAGAATCGGTTGTTGCTGCTTCCTTAGTCATGACTTTCTGAGTCATGATGACAGTTTTCAGACATACTAAAGTGGAGGTAAGTCACCTTGTGATATTCCAGTGATGCTATCCATTCATTTGTCATTGATATTCAGATGGCTTTTTAGCCTGGTAGTACTTCAAGAAGGATAAGGCTAGCCATGGCTGCTAAAAGGTTTACCTTGCTCGAAAGCCAGTCGTATCCGACTCTAGGGTTCAGTGCTCATCTGTTTTAAAGCTGAAGAGCCAGTACTGTCTGCTTCTGCAGATTCTTGGGGAACTTTGAGGGTGAGAGTGCTCACATCCTGCTTGTGGGCTTACCATAGGCATCACTATGAGCTTAGAACATTGGGTTAGAATCAGCTAGGGTTTGAGCTGGCACCGAACACAATCCCAAGGATCTTACCTGAATGAAATATCAAGCTTACAGAGAATGAAATGTGCACCAGTTTTCATAACTACTTTGAAAAATGTGCACAATGAGACCTAATTAACAATAACAATAATTGTGTGGTGTTGAATCAGTTCTGACTTATGGCAACCCTTTTCAGGATTTTCCAGGTAATGCATACTCAGAAGTATTTTACCATTCTCTTTTCTGGGGGAATTCTGGGACTGGAGCTTGCCCAGGGCCACAGAGGCTGGCTATTTGGGGATACAACCTCTAGTTCCACAGCCCAAATCCTAACTAATGGAGCTATGCAGCCAACCAAGTAACATAAGGCCAGCGTGCGCACGCGCACACAACAAAACTGAAAATGAACAATTCATCTGACCCTGTCTGAGATAAGAAAGCAAGCTGGTAGAATTCAGAAACTCATAAATTTCTGCAGCATGAATTACTGAACTCATACTTCATAGGCACCTCTCCTGGTTGGAATGCTAAGAATGAAACGACCATTAATTTATTTCTCGTAGATTTCTGAACATCAGCAATCAGATTTCTCAGGTAAGATTCATCAGGGAGCAAGCAAAATGTAAAGAAGTGGGGGTCAGGGGAGTATTGCTTCTGAGGATGAATTTTCCTCAGGACCTCAGCCCGAAAGAAAAGGATAGATTCTCCTCTATAGTACCCAAATAATGATCTATTCCTCTTCGCAGCTCATATTATTTTCATTTTAACGTGTCTTAGATGGAAAGACACTTTTGCTGTCATGTTTAATTTGAGCATTTAGTTTGTAGAAGTAGTGATGGCATTTCCATTCAGATTTCTGCAGAGTAACCTCAGCAACATTGTGAATGAAACAGAGTGTGGAATACTTTAAATACAGTTCCAGGAAGATGAAAAACATTTCTACTCTCTGGGATCTTCCTTTTGCTCAGCTAAGTGTAATCCTCCAAATATCCAAAAAGTCCCTACACATATTAACAATCAATGGAATCAACAGCACAGGAGTTATATATCAGAGTCAATCTCTCTCGCGCGCTCGCTCTGTTTCTCTCTCACACACCACCACCTCCTGGCCTTATCCCATTTACCCTTTGAATTCTCCTCCGGTAGAGGCAGCAGTGGTGGCCATGGGGGCCAGGGCAGCAGAAGGAGGGAGGGCCAGCCCAGTGGATGAGGGAGAGACTGGTGGGCAGGCAGGCAGCGCAGGCCTCTGGACCCCTCCAGGCCAAGGGGATGGCAGGAGGGGTGACCAGCCTCCTCCTCCTTACCTCTATGACTCTGCCCCAGCCTGCGCTGCTGCCATGCCACCTGCCGGCCGTAGTGAAGCTGCTGCCAATGCTGTGGGAGCGATGGGTTACAAGTGCTGAGCGCCTCCTCTGTTGGCCATGGGCAGCTACCCACTGTGACGGCAGCACCAGCCACCAACACCAGCACAGCTGCCTAGGCTCCCTACGAGCGCCAGGAGGTGTTGATGGAGCCCCGGTGGCTTCCAACACTGGCTGTCTGAGGCAATGGCTGCGGCCGTGGCAGAGACATTGCTGGATGACCCGCCCAATGCCAAGCAGCCCAAAATCAACTTGCCCGTCTGGTGGAGGAGGCAGCTTAATTCCTCAGTCCCAATAGCAGGGGAGGGATGAGGGACAGGAAACACTTTGTTGGGAAGGTAAACAGAGGTGTGTGTGTGTGTGTCAGTAAAGATCTTAGAAACCAATACTTCCTGCAAAGGAAAAAAATGCCCGAGTGAAGCCAGGTACTCAGCTAGTAGAATATAAATAGTAATTGTCAATGTCTAGGTGCAGATCAATACTGAAGTCAACAAACCCATTTTTTAAAAAATGAACTATACTTTGTAGTTTTAATTATGGTTTTAGATGCAGGTCCAAATATAAGTAAATATCACAAATGGTTTATGAATAGCCTGAGTTAGGTAACAATATAAACAGCTAAAGACAACCTTTCATACTACCATATATTAAAAGGAGAAATGCCTGCAGCAGGATACCATTTAGGCATTTAGGAGATCGTCAGTCATGTGCTAAGGACACTGATACTGGGGAAATAATCAGACCAATGATTAAAACTTAGACACCCTGCTTGGTGCGCTACAATCAACCTACAAAATAACCATTTTAATATCTCAGGGGATGGAACTCTGGAAACATCTATCTCCAATTCCCCATCATCACATAATCAAGAATGCCTGTGAATGGCCAGCTGGATTTTCTCTTCCAAGACAGCAGTAGAGGATGCTGAACAGAGTGAGGACTGGCTTTGGTAGATGTGAAGCCATTCTGTTCACATGGGGATTATCTGGATCCCTTTCAATCAGGTTTCAGGCCTGGATATGGTACAGAGACGGCATTGGTCGCACTGGTAGATGATCTCTGCTGGGAGCGGGATGGTGGCCATCTGTCCATCCTTGCCCTTCTTGACCTTTCAGCGGCCTTCGATACTGTCGACCATGGTATCCTTCTGGAATGGCTCAAAGGATTGGAGATCCAGGGTACTGTGTTATCCTGGTTTTCCTCATTTCTGGAAGGCCGGACCCAGTTAGTGTGGTTGGAGAGTGAGAGGTCCAACCCTAGGCCCCTGCGTTATGGGGTGTCTCAGGGCTTGGTGCTCTCTCCTCTCCTATTTACATGAAGCCGCTGGGTGAGATTATCCATTCCCATGGGGTGAGGTATCATCAGTATGCTGATGATACCCAGCTGTACATCTCGGCCCGTGGGGACCCCAGTGATGTGGTCAATGTCCTATCCAGATGTCTGGAAGCTGTCGAGGTCTGGATGGGGACAATGGGCTACAATTGAATCCCTCCAAGACTGAGTGGCTATGGATGGGGGCCCCACGTTATCCAGGGAGCTGCCAACTTTGGTCTTGGATGGGGCTGCTTTGCCCCAGACAGACCCGGTACACAATTTAGGGGTCCTCCTGGATTCGGGACTGCTACTTGTAGATCAGGTGGCAGCCGTGGCCAGGAGGGCTTTTGCACAGCTTCGCGTCATCCGACAATTGCGTTCGCTCCTGGACCGGGACTCCCTGCTCATGGTCACACATGCTCTGGTGACCTCCAGGCTAGATTATTGCAATGCGCTCTACATGGGGCTGCCCTTGACAACCATTCGGAGGCTACAGCTGGTGCAGAATGCAGCAGCCCAGGTGGTGATGGGGTGCGGGCACTATGCTCACGCCTCACCATTGCTTCGGGAGCTGCACTGGTTACCAGTTTGTCTCCGGGTGCAATTCAAGGTGCTGGTTTTGACCTTTAAAGCCCTACATGGTAGTGGGCCAGGATACCTAAGAGACCGCATCATCCCAAGAGTGTCTGTCTGTCCAACCAGAGCGGACCGGAGGGGCTCTCTAATTGTTCCATCTGCCAGAGGGGCTCGCCTCTCTGTCACATGAAGGAGGGCCTTTTCTTTGTCCGCACCGGCCTTGTAGAACCTCCTGCCAGTAGAGTTGCAGGAGCAGATGGAGCTGCTGTCTTTCAGAAGAGAATTCAAAATCTGGTTGGTGGAGCAGGTGTGGGGCTCAGATGGAAGAGTGGCCCCCGCCTGCTGGCTTATAAAATGAAGCCCCCATCTTTTTAATGCGGGCAGTTTTAATGTGGTTAGTTTTAATAGGTGGGTGGGTATGTTGGGGTTTAAATTGTTTTTAATATGTATGTTTTAATTTTGTTGTGAGCCGCCCTGAGTCGGGTTCGCCTGATTGGGCGGCATAGAAATTTGAACCATAAATAAATAAATAAATAAGTCCTCTCCTCAATTTGACTGTGAAGAAGACCAAACCATGGACCACATTATATTTAGGTGTCCTTTACGTGCATTTGGAGGGACTTTGGAGGACTTGCATATTGCCATAGATGAAGCCCTTTAATAGCTTTCAAACCTAGATGTGGAACTCTAGCTAGGAACTTGAGATGAACAATTTGTGCTTACTGTAATATCAATATTAATGTACACAACTGGAGTTCATCATATGACAAATAAATAAACTAGGAAAAACTTTCATTGTAAAAAACCCCATCAAACAACCCATCAATGCTGCTGGAACACACAACCAGGCAGTATTTGTTTTTTCACTATGGCTACAACCATGCTCACAATGGAACATGTCCCATTGAACTCTGTGAGCTTACTTCTGAGTAGATAACTGCAAAATTATGCTGTTAGTCATCAAAACTTCAACATGTAACTCTGAACTGAGAAATAAGAAAATGACCTAGCATACCAACTTTCCTTTAATGAGCCTCTCTCTCTTTCTGTCTCTCTCTCCCTCTCTCTCTCTCTCACACACACACACTACAGGAAGCACTGGCCTGTATATGTCACTCACAAAGCTATCATCAAAGTCCTTTTTATCACTTAGTTTAGGGTAACAGAGTACACTTGAACTCTGCTCAGTAAAGTGAAACTTCTTACACTGACAGCAAAGGCTTGGCCTGTTATTCCTGGCAAATTGCCCCAAAGGAAATGACTTGAGGAGAAATGTTTGTTTCTTAGATAAGAAGGAGATGGAGCACCTTTTATGTACTTAAAAAAAACAGCCCACAGTAAAAGGAAGGAGAGGTCAACTCTCTGAAATATTGATTCTGAAAAAAAAGCTTCCACGTCTAGAGCCTTGGTTCCCAACATGGGGCACACAGCCCACAGAGGGGTAATTTGATTTTTAAGGGGAGCAATTCAATAATGAGTTATTGATAGTGAGTGGCTTTTTAGGCTTCCTCCACGTGAATAAGAGTTCACTTTTTGAATAATAAGAATTATATGTCAGGGGGGAGCATCATGATTTTAGAGATGCTTAGGTAGAGCATGGGCAAAAAAAGGTTTGGAACCACTAATCTAAACGGTTGTACACAATCTCACCAGGTTTTAATCTAGTCTACAGCCAGTGTATTTTGCAGCCAAGTAAAATTAGATGTACTGTACTAGTTTCCAGGTCTGGCTGACAGCTGCTAGAAACAGCCCTTAGCTGCAGTTATTCCATAATGAAAATCAGGCAGATGCACATGATCAGGAATACTCTGCAGCTTCCCCAGTGGCTTAGTGGTTAAGGCGCTAGGTTTAGAGACTGAAAAGACAGTTCAATTCCCGAGAGCTGCACAATGGGGGACATGAAAGGAGCCTCATTTGGGTGTCCCCTGAAAAAACCCTTTCAACCCAGAGCAATCTCTGACACGAAAACGAACGAGTAATACTCTCCTGTCCAGTCAATCCTCAGTCTCTAGTCACCTACTCGATCAGATTGTGCATGCCTAATTACAGTAGTCACACTTCTGATAATCAAAGGCATATACAGTATTCTGCATTTTCCATATTAACTATGAATGCCATTTTTTGCATGTTTTTCCCAAAGCCCTAGACAATTTTACTTGCATGCTTGCACTTACTTAAAATTTGATTCATGCTCTCTATGCAAGAAAACTAATAGACATAAATTTTGACATCAGAAATAGCAACATGCAAAAAACTGTTTCAGAATATATCTGTCTACCTAGACACTCTTTGAATGACCCCAGAGTTACTATTATATTACTGTTGTATTTTATGATAATTGTGTTATTGTAGTTTTCTGTATTTATTACATTTATATTGTAACATTTATTTTTATGTTGTAAGCCGCTCTGAGTGGTGCGTGCACCAGGAGAGTGGGGTATAAATAAATCTCAAATCAAATCAAAAGATAGCTACAGAACAAGGCTTGAAAGAGAGACAGCTGAGATAAGATATATGCACAGGTTTGGCAACCAGTAACCAGATTAAGCATCAACCAAGGATTCCTAGCTCATTACCAAGTATAAGACCCCAGCTTGAATCTCACCATTTACTACCTGTGTCAACTGTTATCTTGTAGAAAAATATCTAATCACTCCTAACTTGAATTTATTTACAGCCTGATAGTCCTATTCCTTACATTTTTTTTATTTGTTTGTTTCCTGCCTTTCTCCCGTTAGGGGATATGAGGTGGCTCACAACAATTAAAATTATACAATGCCAAGTTAAAATATAAAAACAATTAAATGTTAAACATTACAACAAAACTATATATTAAAAAATAAAGATTAATCAAAATCAAACACAATTTTTAAAATATTTAAAAAATCTAAATTTCACAAATAAAGCATTTATCCTTCTGTGTCCTTACCTTGTCATGGGGCTGTATATACCCGTGTCCTTATCTGTAGGCACACAGATAATGGGTAAATGCTTTATTTGTGAAATTTTGATTTATAAAATGCTTTTAAAAAGTAATGAATTATGTTAAATTCTTGCAAAACCCTCCCCAACTAATTCCGTGTCATTAGCAGTAAGTTTCTACTGAAATTGCATTTTTAAAAACTATCTAATTCTGAGAATAAACAAAACAAAAACATTGTAGCACTTGGAAGACTAACTGTTATATTGTAATGTTAGCTTCTGTGGATCAAGTCCAACACAGACTAACTTGGCTAATATTCCCCCCCAAAATTATATAATTCTGTTAACTCATTCCATTACCCACTATTTTTGTCCCCATCTATAAGTCTTGGGTAGATGCGGAGTATGTTTGATAGCATTTAAAGAAGTAAGAAAATAGCCTAAAATCAGGGAGCAGAGTCAAAAAAATTCACAAAAGTGTCTGTGGGGTGGATCCTGTATAAACCGATGAATAAACAAACAATATAAATTGAAAACAGTCTGTAACAGTAAATATTCTTCATCTTGATTGAATTTCTTCTCCTCATCAGAAAGGAAGACAATTAATTAGAAAGTGTTGTCAACTGAAAAATAAGGTAAATTAACAGAAAAATAGATAAAACAAAATTAGACGCTGTGTCCCAAAGTGAATGTTTTGTTAATTAAAAATATATTTTAAAAGATTCAGACGTGAGGAAAGCCTGTTTTATTCATTTCTTTTTGGCTCGATGCATGGGAAAAACGAAATAAACCACGCATTGTTAATAAATGCAGTGTCTTGAGTTCCTTGCCGGCTTGCATTATGAACACAGCCACTAAAGATCAATATAAAGATGGGAGAAAGGTTGTGTAGGAGTTGCTTCTTAATCCTAGTGTCTCCAGACAAGTTGTAGTAGTAAACAGGCTATATTAGCTTCTGCTCCAAAGTAAGATCTTCTGTCTCCAGCTGCACATTGCTTTAGTATTTTACCTTTAAATCCACCAGTAATGCCAACAGATTATTCTTTATTTTTATTTTACCTGTTCCCACCTGCCAGCCACTCTCTGGTTTTAATGTAATTTAATTTAATAGTCATATTTATATATATATGCCGCCCACTCAGGTAGAACCCGACTCAGGGCGGCATTACAACAAGTTCTAAAAACACATAAAAACACTTTAAAAGACCCATATCCCACCCACTTTAAAAGATCCATATCCCACCCACCCATCCCACCCACTATAAAAAGAAGAAGAGAGAGTTCTTAATTGTTTACATAAGCCAGCAGGCGGGGACCGTGTTCCCATTTGGGCCCCACACCTGCCCTGCCAGCTAGGTCTTCAATCCTTTCCTAAAGGGCAGCAATTCTCTTTGAAGTCTTAGATCTGTTGGCAGGAGGTTCCATAGGGTTGGTGCGGACACGGAGAAGGCCCTCCTTCGGGTGCTGGATAGATGTGCACCCCTAGTTGATGGCACTATTAGAGAGCCTCTCCGGTCCGCTCTGGTTGGACAGGCAGACACTCTTGGGACGATGCGGTCTCTAAGGTATCCTGGCCCACTGCCATATAGGGCTTTAAAGGTCAAAACCAGCACCTTGAATTGCACCCGGAGACAAACTGGTAACCAGTGCAGCTCCCGAAGTTGCGGTGAGGTGCGGGCATATCGTCCGCATCCCATCACCACCCGGGCTGCCGCATTCTGGACCAGCTGCAGCCTCCGAATGGTCGTCAAGGGCAGCCCCATGTAGATCGCATTACAATAATCTAGTCGGGAAGTGACCAGAGCGTGGGTGACCATAAGCAAGGAGCCCCGGTCCAGGAGCGTGCACAACTGGCGAATCACCCGAAGTTGGGCAAAAGCCCTCCTGCCCACAGCCGCTACCTGTTCTTCTAGCAGCAGCCACGAGTCCAGGACCCCCAAGTTGCGCACTGGGTCTGTCTGGGGCAAAACAGCCCCATCCAGTATCAAAGATGGTAGCTTCCTGGATAACACGGGTTCCATGGGTCTAGGTCAACTCACCAAAGCACTGATCAGCCAATGTACCGTACTTACTTAGGCTACTAGGAATTGAAGTCCCCCAGTGGGGCATGGGCTCCACATTGGGAAACACTTATTTCTAGCTGATCTCTGAGTGTTGGAAACAACCTTCACAAAAATGATTTTTATATACAAACTTAGATAAAGATTGCAATAAAAGTGATACAACAATTTATACACCCCATGTTCTTTTCACCCGCACCACAGCAAAAATAAGGCAGAATTCAAATGTCTCTCTGAAGCCAACTGAGAACACAGGCCCAGATATGTTTATCAAGCAAAGTAGAATATCCTCAACATAAAGGAACTACCATCTTTGGTGCTGGATGGGGCTTCTTTGCCCCAAATAGACCCGGCGTGTAATTTGGGGGTCCTCTTGGACTCATGACTACTGCTCGAAGAGCAGGTGGCGGTCATGGCCAGGAGGGCTTTTGCACAACTCTGTGTCATTCGCCAATTACGCCCGTTCCTGAACCGGAACTCCTTGTTTACGGTCACCCATGCCCTGGTCACCTCCAGATTGGACTACTGTAATGCGCTCTACATGGTGCTGCCCTTGATAACTATCCAGAAGCTGCAGCTGGTCCAGAATGCGGTTTCCCAGGTGTTGATGGGGTGTGGGCGCTATTCCCATGCCCTGCCATTGCTACGGGAGCTGTACTGGCTGCCAGTATGCTTCCGGGTGCAATTCAAGGTGCTGGTTTTGACCTTTAAAGCCCTGCATGGCAGTGGGCCAGGATATCTAAGAGACCGCATCATTCCAAGGTGTTCAACCCATCCTACAAGGGTGGACCATAGGGGCTTGCTGGTAGTCCCATCAGCCAGGGACACACTTCTTACTGGGACCAGGAGGAGAGCCTTCTCAGTGTTGGCCCCAATTCTTTGGAACCTCCTGCCACCAGAGCTGTGTCTCTAGACAGAACTGTATCCCTTCAGGAAGGCTCTGAAAACCTGGCTCTGCCAGCAGACATGGGATGCATCTGGCAGCACATCTCAGTCTTGCTGGCTCATTTAGCCTTGTGGGGTTTTAATTAAGGGGTTATTTTTTTTACAGATTTTAATTTTTTTATCAGTTTTATCAGTGGGTTTTTAATTGTATAAGTTGTTTTATTTGATGTAAGCTGCCTTGGGTCGCTGAGGCGAGGAAGGCAGACTATAAATTGAATAAATAAATAAATAAATAAAAGAATTGGCTCCATATGTACAGTCTCTAAAACCCTAAAATGAAATGCAAATGCATATACGGTACTTAAGATCAGTATGTGGATTCACCCTTCTATTGAAATTTTATTACCTAAACCAAAATGATAGCAGTTCTTGGCTCTCTAGCTCTTTCTTTTTTTTTTTTTATTGAATTTTTCAAAGACATACAAAAAAGAAAAGAAAACAATGACTAACAATACAATACATAAACAAATCCATAGTATCATCCTAACAAACATTACTAAATGTTAGCACATAACAATATCTAAACTAATTATTTACTATATAACCACAAAATATTAAGGAAAAAAAAAAACCATTGTTTCAAAATCCAAAATAATAAGAACTTTCTGTGCTACCATTAATCTTTAGATGAATAATAAACACCCTGTGAATATATACAATGCCCGGAGAGTTTATTTGCTACTCAACTCCAAAAACTTCTTTGTGATGGTACTGGTCCTGAACTATCATTTGCCGTACAAGAATGGTCCACAAATGGTTTCCATATATTCCAAAATCTATTCTCTTTTAAGTTATCCCTTTTCACTTTAATCTCCCATGTCAGTTTATCATTCAATGCTAAACTCCACATTTCTTTATACCACTCTCCAATCTGTATTTCTATGTCATTTTTCCAGTTTCTATCTATACATTGTCTGCCCGTTGTCAATACAATTTCCAATAATTCCTTTTCATCTTTGTTTAAACCCAAACCTTCCACATTCGTTAAAAGAATGATATTTGACACCAGCTTAACACTTCTACCCATTATTACACCAAACTCAGCTTCTATTCTCCCCCAGAAATCCCTTATTTTTTTACAACTCCACCACATATGTTCGTATGTTCCATCAAATTCTTTACATCTCCAACATAACTTATCTCTTTTATTATCCATCTGGTTAAGTCTTAATGGCGTCAAGTACCATTGCCACAACATTTTAAAATTATGTTCTTTAATTCTCACAGACATTGTTCTCATAATCCTCTTTTTCCATTTGTTTTTCCACTCCAACTCCCCAATTGTTATATTCAAACTTTGTTCCCACTTCCGTCTCAAATCCTCATGTGGGTCTACCCCTCTATTCAGTATATTGTAAAGCTTACTCACAAGACCTTTTATACTATTTTCCCCTTTTCTAATTCTCCATACCAACTCCTCAAATTCTGTATGTATTCTATCTAACCCTACTTCTTTTCCATATTTTTTGTTCCAATTTTCCACCTTCAACCTCTGAAACCAATTCAAATTTAATATCTCAAATATTTTTTTCCGCTCAACAAGAGACTCACATATTTTTAACCAATCCTTCAATAAGAGCATCCCTTTTTTATCCAATATTTCCATTTTTTCCTTATCTAACTTTATTGGGAAACACATCATATCAGTCAGTTCTAAAACTGGAGAGAGATTTGGGACCATATCCTTTTTTACCTTCTTCCACACCTCCACGAGACCTCTCATCATAGTATTATTTGGTCTTCTCACTTTATCCTTTATTCCTAGAAAAATCAAATTTCCAATATTTCTATATTCTTTCATCTCCAATTGCTCCCAAATTGTTTTTTCTCTTGCCAAAATCTTCACAACATTCTTAACTTGAAAAGCCCGGTAATATGCTAGCAAGTTTGGCAATCCCAAACCCCCTTTTTTTTGAGACAAATACCATAACTTCTTTGGAAGCCTAGATTTTTTACCTCCATTACAAAAACCATTGAACATCTTTTGAAACTCATTAATTTCTTTCTCTTTCAAATGGATCGCTAGTGTATCAAATAAAAAGTTAAGCTTTGGCAACAATATCATTTTACACATAGCAATCCTTCCGAACCATGACAGCTTTAACTTCTGAAGCTCTTGTATTTTGTTCTTAAATTCTACTTTCAAGCTGTCATAGTTCAATCGTTTAAGTTCTTCTAATTTGTTTGAAATAATTATCCCCAAGTATTTCAACTTATCCTTAATTTGTATATTAAGTGTCAACACTGTCCTACCCATCTCACTTGGTTTCAAATTACACAACATCAATTCTGATTTATCCCAGTTTATCTTTAACCCAGTTATATCCTGAAATATCTGTAAATGATCTTTAATCCTGTCCATTACTAACTCCGGGTGCTTTACCATAAGCAATGTATCATCTGCGTACATACTCACTTTATTACCCATGATCCCTTCTATATTTAAATCCTCCCTTATACTTTTAGCTAAGATTTCCATTGCCATAATAAACAGAATAGGAGATAATGGACAGCCCTGCCTCGTACCAGCTTCTAACTTTACCACATCCGTAAGCTCCTCATTTACTCTAACCCTAGCATTTCCTTTTTGATATAGTAAATCTATAACCCTATTAAATTTATCCCCAAATCCATATTTTTTAACTATTTCCTTGATTGAGGACCACTGCAATGAGTCAAATGCCTTGAAGATATCCAATGATAATAGTCCCACCTTTTCCTTTGTTTGATTTACATTATCTATTAAATCTAATACCCTTCTAGTCAAATCCGCCATATGTCGTCCTTTTAAAAACCCTACTTGATCAACATTTATATATTCTCCCATAAAACTATTTAGACGGTTAGCCAATATTGCTGTAAAGATTTTCGCATCTTGATTTATAAGTGAAATTGGTCTGTACGAATCCACTCTTTCCAAATTCTTACCAGGTTTTGGCAGAAGAACAATTGTAGTATTATACCATGAAGTTGGAATTGATCCTCCATCTAGTATATAATTATATAACTTCACCAATTTCGGGACCACCACCTCCTTAAATTCTTTATAAAACTCTGTCGATAATCCATCGTCCCCAGGGGCTTTCCCTATCTTCAATCTGCTTATTACCTCCTTAACCTCTTTATCAGATATCTTTTCCTCCATTTTCTCCCTATGCTCTTGTTTTATCCCACTCCCTAACTGTTTCTCCAATATCTTTTTAAGCTTTTCCAAATCTACTTCCTTTTTTGCATATAGTACCTGATAAAATTCCCTGACAATTTTACATTCATCCCTATTCTTATTACATCTTAAGCCTTGCTTATCAACCAGTACACCAATTTCTCTTTTTTCCCTTTTAACCTTGGCTGCTCTTGCTAATAATTTTGAATTCTTATTACTAAATTCAAAATATTCTCTATTTAGGTAAATCAAATCCCGTTTAACTTTATCAATATCCTTACCCATTACTTCTGCCTTAAGTCCTTGTAATTTCGTAAAAGTTTTTTTGTCCTTGTTTTTCACATGCTCCTCCTGTAATTGTTTTATTTCTCTTTCTTTTTCTATCTGTTCTGCTTTGTATTTTTTATATTTGAAGCTTGCCAATTTTATACTCTCCCCCCTAAAAACTGACTTCATGGTATCCCATACAACATTAAAATTAACCTCATTATTGTCGTTCCACTGCCAGCTTTCTTTCCAACTTTCCATAATTACCTCTTTACTTTTTTGATCTTTAAACAAATTAGGATCGTACCTCCAATTTCATACTCTTCGTATATTTTTTTGTGCTTTTAGTTCCAAATATACTTTAGCATGGTCCGATTCCTTAATAATCCCCATTTCCACACCTTCTATATCCCCGATTAAATTTTCCGAAAGAAAAACATAATCTATTCTTGAGTAGGTCCCATGGACGTGTGAAAAAAAAGAATATGCCCTTTCTGAGCCCTTATACTCTCTCCACGAATCCTTCAAACCCATAACCTTCATCCAATTGTCCAACACCTTCCCTTTCACACCAATTCCACTTCTAGCTATATTTGTACAATCTAATCCTGACCTTATCAAATTAAAATCACCAGCCACAATAATTTTTGCAACATTTTCCAACTCCACTATTTTCCGGATTTTTTCCAAAAACTCTGCTTGGCGGTCATTCGGAGCATAAATATTTACAAACATAATTTCCTCATCCTCCAATTTTCCTCTTAACAACAAATATCTACCCTCTTGATCCGCAATCTTTTTTGTAATTTCAAATCCCAACTTTCTTGAAATCATAATCGCCACCCCTCTTGCTTTCGAAGTACCGAACGCCATCTCATAGTGTTGCATCCATCCCAAATAAAGCTTATTTGTATCTTTTGACTTCTGATGTGTTTCCTGTAAAAACAATATATCTGGTCTATCCTTTTTCAGCGCCAATTCCAATCTACGTCTCTTAAGAACAGAACCTGTACCTTTTACATTCCACGATATTATTTTAATACTTCCCATAACCAAGTTCTTCTTCCAATTTTAAACTCTCCATCGGGCGTGCCACCAACAACCTTACCACTATACCCACTACATAAAACACACACTTTCACTCTCCCCACCTTCCTACAAAAAGCCGCCTCTGTCAACCAAAGAGGGGAGAGGGGGGACATGCAAGATGCGCCCTACTGTCGGTGTTATGCGCTTTTACCTATTCTGCCTCTATTAGCTCTTTAAAATCAGTACAATCTAATACTCATTGCTCCTTACCTACCTCCTCCTCCACCATGATCAAAGACGGCTCCTCCTCCTCCTCTCCCCGCTGTGGTGTTCCACCTGTAGCCCCACCGGCTCCCCCCCCTCATATTCCCTCCCCAAAGCTCCAGAGTCCATCAGTTCCTTCTTAAGATTTTTCCATTCTTCCGAATCTGCCCTTACCAATTCCAACATACTCAGATATTCCAATGGATTAGTACCTTCATCAATAACTCGCATTCTCTTATCATAGAAAAAACGCAATTGTTGCGGAAATCTCCAATTATACCTTATGTTTTTACTCATCAGTAGTTTAGTAACAGGTCTCATCTTGTACCTCCATGTTCTTTCTTTTAGTGAAATATCATTATAAACTTCAACATCAGAACCATCAAATTTCAACGCAGCAGAACCAACTCGTTTCAGATGAGCCATTACTTTTAACTTATCTGCCCAATTCGCAAATTTAACCAGCACATTTCTTTGAACCACACTCCCTCTTCTTGGACCCACCCTAAATACACTTACAAGATCCTCCTGAACAAATTCTTTCCCCATATTCAGACCATTTAACCACTGAACCACCCTCTCTCTTAACAAATCCGGTGTGCGTTCCACCACCTGACGGATCACAATGCTCTGCTTTCTCATCAGATCTTCCACAGCATCAATCTTTCTCTCTTGTTCTTCCAATTTCAACTTATTCTCCCGCACCACCTCCTGAGTCCCTTTTACTTCCTTCCTTATGGCATCTACCTCTGTTTGAACCAATTTCAAATTTCCCTCAATTTTTTTAAAATTTAGGTCCACCTTTTTTGTAAAGTCTGCCAATGATAACATCATCTTATCCTGTTTTTTCATCATTTCATTTTTATCTTTCACCCTTGAATCTTCATTTTTCTCCATTTTTTGGGACAGCTTGCCAATTTCCACCATTATTTGAGTCTGATCATATAACACTGTGGGCGGGGATGATGACTGAGCGGGTTCTTCCATTGGTGCTTTTCCTCCCTTCTTAGGCTTTACAACTGGTTCTTCTTCCTTTGCTTTCCCTCTTGTACCTTTATCCATGACAGTGTGATGTATAAAAAGCCCAGTGCCGCAGTTCGTTGTAGAAGTTAGTCACTGAAATAAAGCTTGTAGCACTGCAGCCGCTGGTTCCACAGATCCAATAGAGAAATTTATATGCAAGCAAAAAATGAACGAGTTACTGTAATCCACTGAGATAAAACAGAAGGAAACGACCAGCTGCAGCCTCCGAATGGTCGTCAAGGGCAGCCCCATGTAGATCGCATTACAATAATCTAGTCGGGAAGTGACCAGAGCGTGGGTGACCATAAGCAAGGAGCCCCGGTCCAGGAGCGTGCACAACTGGCGAATCACCCGAAGTTGGGCAAAAGCCCTCCTGCCCACAGCCGCTACCTGTTCTTCTAGCAGCAGCCACGAGTCCAGGACCCCCAAGTTGCGCACTGGGTCTGTCTGGGGCAAAACAGCCCCATCCAGTATCAAAGATGGTAGCTTCCTGGATAACACGGGTTCCATGGGTCTAGGTCAACTCACCAAAGCACTGATCAGCCAATGTACCGTACTTACTTAGGCTACTAGGAATTGAAGTCCCCCAGTGGGGCATGGGCTCCACATTGGGAAACACTTATTTCTAGCTGATCTCTGAGTGTTGGAAACAACCTTCACAAAAATGATTTTTATATACAAACTTAGATAAAGATTGCAATAAAAGTGATACAACAATTTATACACCCCATGTTCTTTTCACCCGCACCACAGCAAAAATAAGGCAGAATTCAAATGTCTCTCTGAAGCCAACTGAGAACACAGGCCCAGATATGTTTATCAAGCAAAGTAGAATATCCTCAACATAAAGGAACTACCATCTTTGGTGCTGGATGGGGCTTCTTTGCCCCAAATAGACCCGGCGTGTAATTTGGGGGTCCTCTTGGACTCATGACTACTGCTCGAAGAGCAGGTGGCGGTCATGGCCAGGAGGGCTTTTGCACAACTCTGTGTCATTCGCCAATTACGCCCGTTCCTGAACCGGAACTCCTTGTTTACGGTCACCCATGCCCTGGTCACCTCCAGATTGGACTACTGTAATGCGCTCTACATGGGGCTGCCCTTGATAACTATCCAGAAGCTGCAGCTGGTCCAGAATGCGGTTTCCCAGGTGGTGATGGGGTGTGGGCGCTATTCCCATGCCCTGCCATTGCTACGGGAGCTGTACTGGCTGCCAGTATGCTTCCGGGTGCAATTCAAGGTGCTGGTTTTGACCTTTAAAGCCCTGCATGGCAGTGGGCCAGGATATCTAAGAGACCGCATCATTCCAAGGTGTTCAACCCATCCTACAAGGGTGGACCATAGGGGCTTGCTGGTAGTCCCATCAGCCAGGGACACACTTCTTACTGGGACCAGGAGGAGAGCCTTCTCAGTGTTGGCCCCAATTCTTTGGAACCTCCTGCCACCAGAGCTGTGTCTCTAGACAGAACTGTATCCCTTCAGGAAGGCTCTGAAAACCTGGCTCTGCCAGCAGACATGGGATGCATCTGGCAGCACATCTCAGTCTTGCTGGCTCATTTAGCCTTGTGGGGTTTTAATTAAGGGGTTATTTTTTTTACAGATTTTAATTTTTTTATCAGTGGGTTTTTAATTGTATAAGTTGTTTTATTTGATGTAAGCTGCCTTGGGTCGCTGAGGCGAGGAAGGCAGACTATAAATTGAATAAATAAATAAATAAATAAAAGAATTGGCTCCATATGTACAGTCTCTAAAACCCTAAAATGAAATGCAAATGCATATACGGTACTTAAGATCAGTATGTGGATTCACCCTTCTATTGAAATTTTATTACCTAAACCAAAATGATAGCAGTTCTTGGCTCTCTAGCTCTTTCTAACTCAAATGCTGAATCACAGCCCCTTCCAATGATGTCTCCACCCATTGAGCTGAACCAAACTGTCCACAGGGATTCCATTAACAGAGCCAAGGCAGGCTGTGTGTGGTTGATCAGAACCACTTGAAAAAGTTATGGTTTCAACTGCATGCTAAAAACCAGCCCAGGCTGAGCTAGTGCAGGCGGACAACAGTCACGTGACTACCTCAGCTTCTGGCAAGTTAGTACCAGCTGAATTTTTAAAAACACAGCTGGTACAAGCAGAAAAGGTCAAGTGCATGAAGCCTCGGGTGAACGCTGTTTCAAACATCACATCTCTGACTCACGGAAAGCACTTCTTTATCAAGTAATATCAAAAGCAACAATGGCTTTCAGATCATCCATTATGATGTCACAATACTTTGCTATATCAGGCCTGGGATCTCTCTAGAGCAGCCTCTTATGCATATGTGTCAAACAAACAAACAAACCGAGGACCAAAGACACCTTGGTAGAAAATCCATATGTGTCTATTATATTATAGATCAGGGGTAGGCAACCTACAGCCTGCAGTGCCAAATAATCCAGCCCCCAGTCTAGCTCCCGCCACCACAGCCGCCACTGCCAGAATTGGCCACGGGCTCATTTACAGCTGTCGCAAACATGTTTACGACAGCCGTAAACACATTTATGACAACAGCAGATGTGTTTACAGCAGCCGTAAACAGTGGGGGGACTACCAGTACAGCACTCTCAAACATCTGCGGGAGCATGACCGGCCCCCAACTTAAAAAGGTTGGCAACCCCTGTTATAGATGCCCATTTAAATTTAAAAAGAAATACAATGTAATATACTTATATAATACAACTGTGACCAGACACAGCATGCTTGCTCAGTCTGTATCCAGATGCAAACTCCTGATGTGAAAATACAACTCTTAATTCTTATAGACCTTAGCAGTCTACTTTGCATTTTACTGTGCTCTGTTGCTGTGAATAATTCAACTCAAACACAGATAATGATTTATTTGTAGACTCTCAACTGTTCACTAACTACTACCAACATAACTCCAATTTTACATACATTTCCAGAGGTTTATAGAAGGTATTTATTTCTGCTGGCTTTTCAGAAGTAATCTTCCAAAAAGGAGGATGTGTGGTTCTAGTTCATGATTTATATATTAGGCCCAGCCAAAGCTCCCCTGAGCCTTCTCCATTCTTCTTCAGTTATGAGATGAGTTTTTGGTACTTGCTTTGAGAGCTCTCTTGGCAGTATCACATATTGATATTTTTAGTCCTCGTTGAAGTATCTGTCCAAATAATAGATCTACTGGTGGGCCATGATGATGAAGGCAAAGGCCACAGATGGCTCTCTTGACAACCTTTAGTGTTCTGGAAATAATAGGCAGCAGCCAGCAATACGGGCCAAACACACAACTTTATTTGGAATAAGAATAGGTGGCCAGAGCTAACCACACACCCTCACAACAGAGTGCAGTGAACTCCTTCCCACTAAAGTGGTACTTATTTATCTACTTGCAATTTCTTGCTTTCAAACTTCTAGGTTGGCAGGAGCTGGGACAGAGATAGACGCTCACTCTGTCATGCAGTATTCAGGTCTCGAACTGCTGACCTGTTGACCTCCCAGTTGTCAAGTTCAGCGTCTTAACCAATAAGCTGCTGCAGTCCCTATGGAACATACTTGAAAAAGTATGTGTCAAACATACTGCCCAGTAATTGTGCTCATTCTTTGCATCTCCAAATAACTTGAAATGAAACTCAGATTGTGTTAATGTAAATATATTTAAAACATTTGCACAAAACACACATTTTAAGAGGGGGTTGAGTGAGAGAGAATAAACCACATATAAGACACAGTGATGCTCACCCACACTGATGTATAGACATGCAAGTTTGTATTTCACAGGCTTCATCTAAACTTTGCTGGGGATTGGTCATAATATTTACACTTTGAAAGAACAATTATAGAGTTGAGAACATCTAAACGGAACAAACAAAAGCAAAATGAGAAGACTTGTCTTATTTCACCAGACATATTTTTAACGACCCATCAGACCACACAAGAGTTTTTGTTTCACGTAAATTACTCAGTGACCCCATTATTACTAATACTTTGCCAATTTTCTAAAATCCAATTGCGCCTGAATAGAGTTGGACCATGAGAGTGTCAAAACTGAATATATACAAACCCAGAGAAGAAGATATTATCTGCATATAATTGCATTTGCTTACACTGTCTACCTTAAAAGGATTTTTTCCCTTTACACAGTCTGTTCAAAGTCTCTACTGGTAACTCCCTGGATTGTGTGCTTAGTCTTTTCCATTTTTGTTTTTCAACATTTATCTTCATCAATCATCTAAGTGTTAAGAAGTTTTGTTCCAGCACAGGTTCTCCTTGCTCTTTCATATATCTGGCAAATTAAAAACCGAAAGAGAGAACACAACACGTCAATATTTTTCTTGAAAATATTGTCTTTATTTAGAGTTAGGAATAATAAAGAAGAAAAGGATAAAGGCAGCTAATAAATATTTAACAAGTTTCTGGACTAGCTCACCCTAATGGACTCTTTCTGCCTTTAGTGGCTATGAAACAATAAAATATTCAAAGGCACTATTTCCTAAAAGAAAGCTCTACTTGAGGATTCTGAAAAATCTAGCTATCTCGGGAAGGGAGAGTTTATTTATACAGTACAGTTATTAGTACAGTGGTACCTCAGATAATAATAATAATATTTTTATTCATATCCCACCGAAAATGTCGGGGCCGGGGCTGCCGCCACCGGCGGCATTGGCATCTCGGCACTGGGGCTGCTGCTGGCTTTTTATCCCCCTTGGGCAAACAGGACCCGGAGAGGGAGGGTGGAAGGGGCTCTCCACCGCCCTGCTGACACAGCTGCCGCTGCTGCTTCCCACCGGCAATGTCAGGGCCGGGGTCAGCGGCATTGGCATCTTGGGACTGGGGCTGCTGCCAGCTTTTTATCCCCCCCCCAGGCAAACAGGACCCGAAAAGGGAGGGCTGGAGGGGCACCCCATCGCCTAGCCAACACAGCTACCGCTGCTGCTCCCCACTGGCAATGTCAGGGCTGGGGTCGGTGGCAGTGGCGTCTTGGCACTGGGGCTGCTGCCAGCTTTTTATTCCCCCCCCAGGCAAACAGGACCCGGAGAGGAAAGGTTGGAGGGGCTCTCTACCACCCAGACGATTCAGCTGACGCTGCCACTCACCACCAGCAATGTCGGGGCCAATGGCAGTGGCGGCTCGGTGCTGTGGCTGCTGCCGGCTATTTATCCCCCCCCCCGGGCAAACAGGACCCGGAGTGGGAGGGTGGGAGGGGCTCTCCACCGCCCAGCCAACACAGCTACTGCTGCTGCTTCCCACCGGCAATGTCGGGGCCGGGGTCAGCGGATAAAACCCGATTCGGATAAAGTCCGATTCGGATAAAGTCACGGTTTTCATGCACATGTGATGCATAGCATAAAGTCCAAAACCGCTTATTGAAGAGAGACTGCAAATATGATGTCTAAGATTCTGAAAGTTGAACTGTACGCTGAACTTTTTCTTTTAGGATTGGGTTTAGAAACATTACCAATTACTGAAAAAGGCTTATTTGGCATATGGTTATAACAGCTCGTCTGCTTTATGCACAATATTGGAAAATGGATATTATACCAGATGTGCATGATTGGCTTTTGAAACTGTGGGGCTTGGCTGAGATGGATAAAATGACAAGGAAGCTACGAGATCAAGAAGATGATTCCTTTTTATCAGATGTGGCAGAAGTTGGTGGACATTGTAAATAAGTACTATACGGAGGAGAATAAAAAGAAATGTACTACAGTAATTAAAATCAATTGGCTTTAGAGGATATGAAGGCAGCGGAGTAACCAGTAAACACCACAATGATTAAAATAAGTGCAGGAGAAGTAGTTGTTGGAAGTCATTAGGGGGGAAGGAGATATGAAATGTTTTTGTACTGGGTTAAAATTTGATGTTAATGTGTTTTTATGTGACAATTACTAATAAAGTATTTTTATTTAAAAAAACGCTTAAAATGGATGTTATCCGAGGTATTTGGTATAGGAACCTCGGATAAAGTCCATTTTTGGACATTATCTGATGAATCGCCCATTTGATTCAGATAAAGTCCAAAATCAGATAAAGTCCAAACTTGTGGAACGGAGTTTGGACTTTATCCGAGGTTCTACTGTATAGCCCCTTAAGAATCAAACTGGACGTCTTTAACATTAACTCTGTTTGTGCATATGAGAAGGAGCAAGCAACACCTTCTTTTTCTGTTGAATCTGCAAAGCTGTCACACACATACCCCAATAGCTGCTGTTTGCAGTCTTTACAACTTGACATTAAATGCAAATATATATTTAAGGCCACATTTAATGATTTAATTATTTCTTTGTCAATTTTCTGTCAATTTTTGTTAGTTTTGATATTGTCTATTTTATTAATTGGGATCGGATGTTTACATTTTCTT
Organism: Bradypodion ventrale; assembly: GCA_035047345.1. NCBI lineage: Eukaryota > Metazoa > Chordata > Lepidosauria > Squamata > Chamaeleonidae > Bradypodion > Bradypodion ventrale. The sequence goes on along the minus strand of JAWDJE010000003.1, from coordinate 49,078,343 downwards.
TGTTCGCTACCCAGAATGTGGTTTGCCATTAACTCACTCACCCACTCACTCACTAAGGGCCTAAACATATCTCTCAGATAGTTGCATGGAAAAGAATACTTTTTTCTCACTATAGAAAGGGGGTACACAGAAAAAGCCTCCTTGAAGATTTTGGTATTCTTGAACCACAATGGAATGTACCCTGGTAACGGCAACCTTGTGTTGCCAGCTAAACTTTCTCAAACTAGGTCAGGGAAAGAGAACTGCAGAATGAACTCACCAAAGGGTATCCTCATTTTGACAGTTTCATGTCTAGCCTAGACACATAAGAAGAAGACTACAGAAGTAGCCAAAGGTCTTCAAAAACTATTGACAATAGTTTAGTCTCACTAAAACAAAACAAAAAATAAATCTGCCATAAGGAATAAAGGTTTAGGGGCCTCAAATTATCTAGTGCTTCACCATTTCCTAATTTTCTAACAAAATGTTGAGGAAAGCAGAAGGCTATACCGTGGACCAGATGATAACAGCTAAAATAAAATTGAGTGCCTACAGGGGCTGAGGAAAATCTGGGAGTTACTGTTTAAAAAAGCACTTTGTCCACAAACACAACAAAGTCATGACAGTGACCCACTGCCAGAAGAAATAGGATTTATTTAATAAAGACGTTGAAAGGGAAGCAGGAGAATTAAAATGTACAAAACACACATACCCGTCAAGTGCGGCTCTGGAAAATACGGAAACTGCTCCGGCCCAGGCACCTATGTGCAGCAACAACTCCTCTGTGCATGCGCAGAACCCCTTTGTGCATGTGCACAACCCCTTTGCACATGCGCAGAACCCCTTTGCACATGCATGCATGCACAGTAACCCCTTTCCTGGCCAGCCAAAATACAGGATGGGCATGGGAACAATCATTAAAGAGGGGTGAAATACGGGATTTCCCGGCCAATCCGGCATACTTGACAGGTATGAAAACACAACATACACAACATGAAAGGAAGCCAAATAAATACTGGAATATTGATTCAACTAGAGTTTGTTGGGAAGTGATAGATGGCTGACAATTATGTAGTTATAGGACAAGTCTCATCAAGTACAGTGCCCAAAATATATCTGCATAGAAATGTAGTCTTTGAACCTCTCCAGCTTGTTATTGGCTGCATGATTTTTGATCAGATCAAACAGATAAATTTGCACAGTGAACATCTTTGTTCTGTACAGCTTTTTTTTACTGTACCACTTGGGGGTTGAAAGCAGAGGATTGTTTCATGTGTAAATGTTGCATTTTGTGGGATGTCATTCACAATAAATAAATAAATAAATAAATAAATAAATAAATAAATAAATAAATAAATAAATAAATAAACAAACAAACACTGAAAAGGAGAACATCATGGTCTGACAAAGTGGACTTTATCCACAAAAGCTCACATTTAAATACAGGAGTTAGTCTTTAAGGTGCCACAATGTTTTTTGTCTTTTGTGTTGTTTTGTTTACTTTCTGATATGCTTTCACAGACTAACATGTCTACCACTTCAAAAATTTCAATCGGTTTCAGTTTAGGTATTCTCCCAAACATGCTACATTTATGTGTACTGGAAGGTTTTCATATTGAGGACATAATCACAGGGGGACCTCAATACCCAGAAGCCTAAGTCAGTACATTAGCTGATCAGTACTTTGGGGAATTGACTTAGGTGTCAGGGAATTGAAGTCCAAAAACCAAAGGTTGGGAAACACTGGTTTAAACCATTTAAAGCACCCATTGGATGAGAATGCATATGTCCCCAAGATCTCCCATTTTATCTGAAGTTTGCCATAAAGATATTTAAAACAAGTATAATCAGAGATCATCAAGAGTTGTCTCTACTTTTTCTTTTATGCGATTATGATGCAATCTAGAGGTCTTTCCTTATTAGCATATATGTAGGGTAATTATCTCCAGCACTCTATTATGTTTATTTATTTTTTTAGGTCTCTCCTGTTATGTGTTATAATATCAACATACACTTACAAAAACATACTGTACATTGATATTCGCACAATCTCCACATCACATACTGGAACGATTTCAATCAGAATCAAGTGTTTATCTGGTTCTTTTGAGAAGTTTACTCAGTCATAGACAACAGCAATATAACTTCCATAAATAACTTTAGCTGTCTAGCCAAAAAGTTCAATCTAACCTTGCAAACTATATATTTGCCAATTTGGTATAAAAAGAAGATGGAAAATGAGCTACATTTTGCTTTCCTGACATTTTTTGAAGTGTTGCAATAACTATAATATATCAACATTATCACAGAGTCTAAAGGGAAGGGAGAAACTAACTGTACTAGAATACTTGTTCAGTTGCCTATTTGGTTCTCTGGCCTTTCACTCCTTAAGAGATTCATATTAACATAATGTAGATGGAATTAGTTACGTTTACACATCCCAAAACATATACTACACATGGCATGGCCTACATTACATTAGCTCAATTACTAAGCTCAGTTAGAGTAAAGAATAAGACTAGTATTCCTTCAAGTCGACTTGTGTGCCTTCCAACTTACGGTAACCCTTTGCAGGGTTTTCTAAGTACAGTATCAAATACTAAGAAGTGTTTTATCATTCCCTTCTTCTGGAAGCACTTTCAAACTGTGCAGTTTGCCCAAGGCCACAGGCTGGCTTTTCTCCCAAAAGGCACAGTGGGGAATTGAACCCCCAACCTCTTATCTAAACTATTAAGCTATCCAGCCTGCTCACTCATCTTAAAAACAGTTAGAGATAGATCTTTTAGCTTAGCTTCAACGTATATTTTCTAGCAAGCACTAAACTTAAAAATGCCTTAAACTTAAAAATAGTCTCTATGCTGCATGCATAAACAGACAAACAGGTAGATTTAGAAATACATATAAACAGAGATGCATTGATGCATGCACAAAATAAACATGCTCCATAACCTGTTCATTCTTAGGTGAATGTGTCGCAAACAAACTTCCAAATGGTTATACTTGCAAAAATAATTAAACCCATGGGAAATTATATTAACTTCAGCAGCATTCTGCATACCAGTTCATCATCACCATAAAAAGAATGTCAAAATTGAAGAAAGGGATGAACTGTATTTTTATTTTTTATTTTTTGCGAAAATGGAAGACCCAGTGTTTGTCAACTTCAGAGGCTTGGACTGTATACATTCCCATTTCTAATCTCAAAGCTGTGTTGGAAATACTGCAAGGAGACTGCATAATTGTCCTCAGAAACTTTGATTGTGTGACCTCAAGCGGATTTATGTTTGAGTCAAAATACAGAGGGGTTCCATATAACATTTGGGCAAACAACTTCGCCGACAAAAGTCTAAGGGCCGCAACTACATTATGCCCACCTTTCCTCCGAAGGAAGTTTTGTATAGTGACCGTACTTTTTTTTGCTTTAGAAGCTAAATACATTGTATGTAACTTCCTGCACCCATTAGCCTGAAATATCACTCCTAAGTAGCTGTAATGAAAGACCTGCTCTAGTACCTGACGGTTTAAATGCCATTATTTTCGTTTTCGAATAATTGACCACAAGTTGGTTTTGAGAGCAGTACTTAGCAAGCAAACGCAGGGCCCTGCGTAACCCCACCTGTGTTCTTGAAAGCAGAACTGCATCATCTGCGTAAAGTAGGATTGGGACATGTTTGCTGTCTAATTTGGGTGGATGGTGATCCCTGCATTGCAAGTACTCGACCATATCACTGATGATATGCACATAATGCGCAATGCACATAATGTGCAATGCAGGGATGGAGGAATCACAATATGGGATTAAAATTGCTGGGAGAAACATCAACAATCTGAGACATGCAGACGATACCACCCTAATGGCGGAAAGTGAGGAAGACCTAAAGAACCTCTTGATTGGACTGAAGGAGGAGAGTGCAAAAGCTGGCTTGAGACTCAATATCAAGAAAACCAAGATAATGGCAACAGGCCCTGGAAAATAGATGGGGAAGAAGTAGAAGCAGTAACAGATTTTACATTCTTAGGAGCAAAGATCACTGCAGATGGGGACTGCAGCCATGAAATAAAAAGGTGACTGATTCTTGGGAGACAAGCTATGAGAAACCTGGGAAACATAGTGAAAGCAGAGATATCACATTGCAAACAAAAATTAGAATAGTCAAAGCAATGGTATTCCCGGTGGTAATGTATGGATGCGAGAGCTGGACAATTAGGAAAGCTGAATGCAGAAGAATAGACGCCTTTGAAATGTGGTGTTGGAGGAGAGTTTTGAAAGTCCCCTGGACAGCGAGGAGAACAAATAGGTCAATCTTAGAAGAAATCAACCCTGACTGCTCATTGGAAGGTCAAATAGTAAAAATGAAGCTAATGGAAGCGCGGCGCCAAAATGGCCGCCACGCTCTTTGCGCCCCCCCCCACCGGACGAAATCATCCGGGTAGTTAGGGGCGTGGCCAGCACCCTAATAAAAGGGCTGGCCACGAGGCAGCCGTGCTGCCATTTTGGCGAACCGACGGAGCGGAGAAGTTTTTCCTCCTTACCTCCGTCGTTCGTGTCCTCTTGGGGGAAGCCTTTTCGGGCAGCTTTCTGTTGTTTTAGGCTTCCTAGCTACCTTAGCCATGCCCTCGAAGAAGAAGGCAGCCGCGAACGTGGCTCGATCGGCGCGGAGGCGTCAGCCGGGTCGGAGGACCGCGACTGCGCCCGTTCCGCAGCCACCTTTAGCGGACCCCACCGGGAACGGTGGGATGGGATCGGTAGCTCCTTGGCCTGATGCACGGAGCATACCCGCTGCCCCGGACGGGGCCTCGGCCCTTGGCCCGCAAACAACGACCATGGCCCCTGCCATGGTCCGTGCGGCGGGGCCATCTTGCCCGGGTGCGCAGTTCCCTATGGGGGGTGCGAGCCACGGAGGGTGGTTGGGTTCCCTGCCTTTGCAGGGTGTTCCTACGGCTCCCCAGGGGCTGAGCATGGGCTCTTGGCCTTATCTGGCCCCTGGGGCTCAGGGACCTGGACAGGTACCCATGAATTATGGGCCGGTTGCCGAATTGCCCCCTGTCGGGGCCGGGGCCTATGTCGACGTGGAGGCCCTCCTGGCCCGGGTGGCGGCCCTTGAAGCGTCCTTGGCAAGGGCCAACCAAACAGGGGTGTCTCTAGGTTTTCAGGTGCCCCCTTTGGCTGCCGAACAGCGGCCGGCGATGGGTCGGGTTGAGCCGCCTGAGGCGCGCGGGCCGGTGGTGGCCACTGCCTCGCAGCTCCCCACCCCACAGGTGCAGCAGTCTGGTGCTGGTCTGGCTCCGTCGATGAGCTCAGCTTCGGTCGTGAGCTCCGACGCCCCCAGCGGGCCGGAACCCCCGGTGGGGGCGGTCCGCGGGGGTGCAGCGGGTGAGTATGCAGTCCAAGCTAATGCACCCACACAACTGACTTCATTGGGGGGGCTGTTCAATGGCCTTGGCCTCGCTCGGGTGGCACGGCGGCCCAATGGCCCCCGGCCCACCCAGCGACTTTGCCCGTGACACAAGGCCTGGGTCGGGGTGGTGCCCCCAATGTGCTGGGAAATGTGTTGGGGATCCCCGGGCTGGCTCAGGCTCATTTTCCTTTGCCCGTAGTTCCCTCAGTGCCGGTGTCGGCTTTGCCAACAGCAGGGTATTCCTTGCCCTTGGGGGACCATTTGGCCCAGTCTACCAAGGAAAAGATTTGGAGGGGCGAGTATGTAGATATCTTCTCCCTTCTAAATAGGGAGCCGACCAAGGAAGAGAGGGAAGGGCTGGACGAGAAGGATAAGGAGCAGGCACGTCGTCGTAAGCCGCCATGCACGTGGGCAAATTGGTTGCCAGCGTACCTGATTTACATGGCCGTTTACCTCAGGGCTAGGCCGGATTTGGCTATCCCTATGGTCCAGTATCTGGACAATATTTACCGGGCTATGGTTGACTTCCCGGGTCCGTCATAGCTGGCTTACGACGAAGAATTCCGCATGAGGATTCCGCTGCACCCAGAGATGAGGTGGGATGAGCCCTGCCAGAAGCTGTGGCTTCTGTATATGACCCCCACGCGCCCGGCGCCTGGGGAGAGATACCATTGTGGACATGCGGTCCAACGAGCGGCCCTGGTACAGGTACCCCGCCAAGTGGCGGGGCAGGGGGTTCCAGCCCGCCTGCTGTGCTGGACCTTCTCGTCCAATGGTTCTTGCAACAGGAAAAATTGCAAGTACAAGCATGAGTGCCCCTCTTGTTCTGGCCCCCATGCTGCCTCCGCCTGTCCCAGGCCGGGAGGATACAGGGGCAGGGGTAGGGGCGGACAAGGGGTAGGTAAGACTGCCATGGAGGGAGCGGGTTCACCAAAAGGCCCCCTCCCCAATTAATGTCGACATGCTGGAGCGTTGGCTCGCATTGTACCCGAGGAGAGCAGACGCTGTGTACCTCCTTCGGGGTTTTCAACTGGGTTTTCGTATTCCTTTCACGGGGGATAGGTCACTGCAGGATGCACCTAACCTTTTGTCACTTGGGGAAGGGAGGAGGTGGCTGCCGCCAGCATTAATAAGGAGATTGTTGCGGGCAGGGTCGCCGGCCCTTTCCCCGCACCCCCGTTCCCCAACCTTAAAGTGTCTCCGCTAGGACTAGTGCCCAAGAAGTCCCCGGGTGAGTTCCGCCTGATTCACCATTTGTCCTACCCAGCCGGCCACTCGGTCAATGATGCTATCCCTGATGACCTTTGTTCTGTCAGGTATACATCCTTTGACCAGGCATTGCGCATGGTGCGCTCATGTGGCCCGGGTGCACTGTTGCCTAAGTGTGACATTAAGTCGGCGTTTCGCCTCTTGCCCGTGCACCGGGTGACTTCGAGTTGCTGGGTTTCAAATTCCGGGGTGAATATTATTTTGACAAAGCCATGCCATTCGGCTGTTCCATATCCTGCTCGGCTTTCGAGCGTTTCAGTACCTTCCTGCAGTGGGCATTTGTCCGTAGGTCAGGGTCTCGGTCTGTAGCCCATTACCTGGATGACTTTTTATTCGGGGGTGAACGGGGCTGGGACACGTGCACATGTCTCCTCAACACATTTCAGACGCTAATGGAGGAACTCAGTGTCCCTTTAGCGCCCGAAAAGACCGAAGGCCCGTCTAATAAGTTAATATTCCTGGGGGTGGAAATTGACACGGTAGCGCAGGCTTCTAGGTTGCCCGCAGACAAGGTGGCAAGGATAGTGGCCCTTATATCGGACTTACTGGCTAAGCGCAAGGCATCCCTTCGGGAACTGCAGGTGCTACATGGACACCTCAATTTCGCTTGCAGGGTGGTCGCACCTGGCAGGGCATTTGCTCGGCGCTTGTGCGACGCCATGGCAGGCTTATCCAGGCCCCATCATAGGGTGAGACTGACACGGGGCATCAGGGCAGATCTGCACGTATGGCTCCAGTTCCTGAGGGAGTTCAATGGGGTCTCATTTTGGAGGTCTGACCTCCTGGCTTCGCCCCAATTTCAAATTCAGTCTGATGCCTCGGGATCCCTTGGTTATGGGATGTACTTCAATGGGAAGTGGGCATATGGTGGATGGCCACCAGCCTGGTCAGGCACGGGTCGCCTGAGGGATCTCACATATTTGGAATTTTTTCCCGTACTGGGGGCCTTGATGCTATGGGGTGAGGAGTGGGCCAACTCTGTGGTGCATTTCTGGTGTGACAATGCGGCTGTTGTCCACATTGTCAACTCACAGACCTCTAAATCTCCCAGGGTCATGGATCTTGTGCGCCAGTTTGTATTGCGCAGCCTGCGCCTCAATGTACTGTTCAGAGCCAGGCATGTCCCGGGGGTGAATAATGATATTGCTGACGCTTTGTCCCGCCTGCAGATCTCCCGGTTCCGTGCCTTGGCTCCGGATGCGGAGGAATTTCCCTCGCCACTACCGCAGGAGATATGGACCATTGGCAAGGAGAGGTGAACCGGGCGATAGGCATGTCACTGGCGCCACGCACGCGTAAGGCGTATCACCACGCGTTGGTTTCATTTCGGACCTTTTGTTCCCAATCTCGCCTGCCAGATACCTGGCCGATCCCAGTGGCCCACATCCTCCGTTTTATGGTTTACCTGCACGCCCAGGGCCTGGCACCACGCACCATAGCATCTAGGCTATCAGCGCTGGCTTTTATGGCCAAGGTGGGAGGTCACGCGGACAGTACCGCTGATTTCCGTGTGAGACATGTTTTGGAGGGGTGGGTGCGGGAACGTGGGCGTTGCCTGGACGACCGTCACCCAATTTCCCCTGGGGTACTTACCCAACTGGCACGAGGCTGGCATGACCTATGTTTCGATAGGTATGAGGCAGCCCTGTTTCGTGCGGCTACAACGGTGGCCTTTTTTGGAGCGCTCCGCATCAGCGAGCTTGTGATGCTGTCTAAGGCGGATGCAAGTCGTAGGGCACTGGAACTCGAAGATGTCTATGTTTGCAATGATTGGGCTCAGTTGAGGATACGCTCCTCTAAAACAGATCAGCATGGCGTAGGCAGTGGAGTAAGACTGCTACGATGTTCATTGGCAGACATCTGTCCGGTTGGTGCCCTACAGGAGTTCCTTGCACTGCGTGGCACGCACCATGGCCCGTTTTTCTGTCACCAAGATGGGTCTCCCCTCACTAAATTTCAGTTTTGGAAGGTGACAGGGAAGGCACTGGCTAGAGTCGGCCGCCCTGGGGCCCGTTACGGCACCCATTCATTTAGAATTGGGGCGGCCTCTACTGCGGCTGCTTATGGGTACTCCGGGGCTGACATACGCAGCATGGGGAGGTGGGGCTCACAGTGTTTCCAGTTTTATGTTCACCCACTCCCACCGTGAGTACCTTCTGAGTCACCATGTATCTCTCCTTCCCTGTTTTTTCCCTTGACAGACCCTGGGTGTCGTATCACACCGGTGACAGTATGGCTGGTGGGCCATAGCTACGTGCACAGGGCAGCGCGTTACGCTGCGGCGACAGATTGGGGACCCCGACTGGGACTGGGTGCATACGCACATTTCACATGGTACGGTAAGCCCGGTATGTTGTGGCGGGAGCTTTTGCCATTCCTCTTTTCGTCGAGGAGTGCCGACCCGCCCGACATTCTGATCATACACCTTGGGGGTAATGACTTGGGTCAGGTCACTGGCTTATCGCTGAAGCATGCGATTTGCGCGGACCTCGCCTACTTACATTACGTATGGCCCGCCACAACCCTTGTTTGGTCAGATATGGTCCCACGGCACGCTTATCGGGGAGGCTTCGACCTCCAGGCCCTGGACCGCGCTCGGCGCATGGTAAACAGGGTGGTGGCCCGATTCCTTTCGACCAAGGGCTGGGGGCGGGTCAGTCATCATCCCGCCATTAGTTTGCAAAATTATGGGCTTTATTCAGGGGATGGGGTCCATCTGTCGCGAGGAGGTATGGACCTCCTGCTGGGTGATTGGCGAGCAGGCCTGTCGACCGAGCTGACGGTCTTGGGGGGGCGTCGAGCCTTTATTGAAGCCTCTCCGGGTGGCGGGTAGCACTGGTAAGGTAAACATTTATGACCCACAGGTATCCGGCAGGTTCGCAATTGACTGGACAACACTAGATAGGCATAAGTTGTTTAAACGTTGTCTGGTCAACGACGAACCAGGCGAGGGGGTGATGGTTACCACTAGACAGCTGGAATCACCCCCTGATTTTACGGATACACGTCAGAGGGTGGGGTCATTAGTTAGATATTGACTACAGTCAACAATTTGTTTGTTGTCAACAAACAAATTGATACAAATAGATACATTGTAACAATTGCCATTGGCAATTTTGGGTGGTACCTTACCAGTGTTACTTCGGCCTGCTTGCCTTAAGAATTATGATTGGTCGTTTTACCAATAGAAATTTATAATTCGGACTAGGGCTTGAATCAATAAATGTGGCCCATGCCGTTATCCACTTTCATTTGTGTCTGAGTCCATCATTGGGGGGGTGCGCCTGCAAAGTACTTTGGACATCAAATGAGAAGGGAGGACTCACTTGAGAAGGCCTTGATGCTAGGAAAGGTGGAGGGCAAAAGAAGAAGGGGGAGGTCAAAGATGAGATGGCTAGGTGGTATTGTAGACACAATGGGCACAGAACTGGGAAGGCTGAGGAGGATGGTGGAGGACAGAGGCGCCTGGAGGAGAATGGTCCATAGGGTCGCAAAGGGTCGGAATCGACTGTGCGACTGAACAACAACAACATATATTGAATAAGGTTGGTGCTAAGACACAGCCCTGTCTAACTCCTTGACTTGTTTTTATAGAGTTTGACAGATGTCCCTGCTCGCTGCCCTTCACCCTTATACTTGTGTTGCCATGAATCGCCTTTATAAGAAACAATAATTGTTGGTCAATGGATGCTTTCTCCAGTTTCTCCCGTAGTAGAACTCTTGAGACAGTATCAAAAGCATATTTCAAATCAACAAATGCTGCATATAAAGATAGAGAGGAATTTGAAGAATATGTGTTAATAAAGTAATCAAGGATTACACAATGATCAAGCACAGAGCGGCCTCCTCTAAACCCACCTTGTTCATCGGCTACTAACTTAGTATCCTCGACCCAATCTTGGAGCTTCCCTAGAAGATGGCTTGCATAAAGTTTACTAAGGATGCTCAGGAGGCTGATCGGCCTATAGTTGGCAGGGTCACCGCAACTCCCGTTTTTGTGAATTGGGCAGATGACTAATACCTCCCAGCTCTTAGGGAACTATCCTGTGTTGTCAATTATAGTAAACAGTCTTGTCAGGACTGGGGCCCACCACTCCAAATTTGATTTAATCAGGTCTGGGGTATTTGATCAAGGCCGGCAGCTTTCCTGGATCTTAATCTACTTATTAACAATTTTACCTCACAGATCGATACTGCATTCCATGGGGGGAAGTTATTGCTACTGGCTGTATACCCACTGGATGAATCACTTGTATCCAAAGCCAAATATAATTCACGAAAATGTTTCTCCCAAATTTCTGGGAGTATGACTGATGACATACGGGGACTTTTAGAGCAACTGGACACTAAGTTCCAAAATTTGGAATGGTTGTTTTGCTCAATTGCTTGACTTAGCTGATCCCAAGCTCTATTACATTCTTCATTCTTTTTGTGTTTAATTATCTTTTTGTATTGTACCTTGGCTATAGATAGTTCTGTCCACAAGCTATCCATAGGGTTTAAGCAATATTCTCTATATTTAAGTCTCAGGGCACCTTTTGCCTGGAGGCACTCCTTATCAAACCATGATTTACTTTGAGTGCCCTTGGCACTTCCATAATGTGAGTTAAAACCCTCAAGGGCTAAAAGAATTTCCTTCAGTAAAACCTCAAAAAGTTCTATTCCCTCTCTTGTGTTTATGTTATTCATATAATTATCCAAGATCTTGTTAAAGTCTTGAGTCTTAAACAGATCAGATAAAATCTTGGCCATATCGTTCCCACGAGGTGCGGTACCATCAGTACGCGGATGACACTCAGTTGTACATCTCAGCCTGTGGGGACCCCAGTGAAACTGTTGAAATTCTATCCGGATACCTGGAGGCCGTTGGGGTCTGGATGGGGGTCAATGGTCTTCAGCTGAACCCCAGCAAGACAGAGTGGCTATGGATAGGGGCCCCATGTTATCCAGGGAGCTACCATCTTTGGTACTGGATGGGGCTGTTTTGCCCCAGACAGACCCGGAGCACAACTTGGGGGTCCTTCTGGACTCGCGGCTGCTGCTAGAAGAACAGGTAGAGGCTGTGGCCAGGAGGGCTTTTGCCCAACTTCGGATGATTCGCCAGTTGCGCACGCTCCTGGACCGGGGCTCCTTGCTTATGGTCACACATGCTCTGGTCACTTCCCGACTAGATTACTGTAATGTGCTCCACATGGGGCTGCCCTTGACGATCATTCGGAGGCTGTAGCTGGTCCAGAATGTGGCAGCCCGGGTAGTGATGGGGTGTGGACAATATGCCCGTGCCTCACCGCTACTTCGGGAGCTGCACTGGTTACCAGTTTGTCTCCGGGTGCAATTCAAGGTGCTGGTTTTGACCTTTAAAGCCCTATATGGCAGCGGGCCAGGATACCTTAGAGACCACATCGTCCCAAGAGTGTCTGCCCATCCAACCAGAGTGGACCGGAGGGGCTCTCTAATAGTGCCATCAACTAGGGGTGCACATCTATCCAGCACCCGAAGGAGGGCCTTCTCCGTGTCCGCACCAACCCTCTGGAACCTCCTGCCAACAGATCTAAGACTTCAAAGAGAATTGCTGCCCTTCAGGAAAGGATTGAAGACCTGGCTGGTGGGGCAGGTGTGGGGCCCTAATGGGAACACGGTCCCCATTTGCTGGCTTATGTAAACAATTAAGAACTCTCTCTTCTTTTTTATAGTGGGTGGGATGGGTGGGTGGGATATGGGTTTTTCAAACTGGGTGGGATATGGGTCTTTAAAAGTGTTTTTTATGTGTTTTTAGAACTTGTTGTAATGCCTCCCTGAGTCGGGTTCTACCTGAGTGGGTGGCATATATAAATATGACTATTAAATTAAATTAAATATCCGCTTTCCACCTAACTGGATTTAGTTTTGACTCTAATTCAGAAGGCCCCCTGTGTTTGTCCCTTAGTCTCAGATTATTTGACGGTAACTTGAGCAAGAGATTTTATGGTAAGTGATCGCTGTCGTGGTACGAGGAAACCTTAAATTGGTCCATGAACCTGACTGTCTCCTTCGCGACAATGAAATAGTCGATCACACTTTTTCTTTTCCCAGACCAGAAAGTAAATTCGGCTGGACTGAGCCATTCAGTGCCCAAAGATCCAGATTGAACAACATCCTAGCTAGGAGGCTACCTGCATAATTTGATTTTAGAACCTTTGAGTGTCTATCAAAGGGAAGTGGTGATTGATCACTACTTAAGTAAGGGAATTAAACCTAGGTATTTGTCATTAGGTCCCAGTCTAGCATTAAAGTCTCCACACATTATTACAACTGCTGTGGGATGGTCAGTTAAAAGAGTATTCAAGTATTTTTCTAGTACTGACCAATCCTTGTTGGATTCTGTCTTGTTCCTGGCAGGGGGATATAGATATTAATTACTAAAATAGTAATTTGGCGGTAGCTAATGATGATGGCCATACCCATGTTGTGACACAAGGGTAAGTCAGAGACGTTAACTGCTAGCGATGTGGCCACCAGGATAGCCAGACCCCCCCTTTGCTCGGCCATGTGATGAAGGGATAGCTGCCAGGTCCAATGAGGCATATCCTCTTAAGAAAGGGGGGTTTGTAATCCATATCTCTTGCATAATGACCACATCAAAATTTGAGAGGTAGCAACAGATCATGGGGTCCAATACTTTAGTAGTCCAGCCCATTACAATTCATGAGATGAACGATAAATTTTCATTATAATCCTCATTAGACAGGTGGGGTCTGATTGGTTATCATTCACAGTTTATCTGATTAAAGAGACCTTCCGAATCAAAAACTATGCAACCATTGACCTCTGATATTGGCTGCTCCTTTGGGTGACAAGTTCGGAGGTCATTTTCCTGTGCCGGATTGGTCATGTTAGAGCAAGAAGGTTTTTTAGTTAGCAGGTTGACCACATCCCCAAGAGTGGCCAATTGCTGTTGTCGTATATTAAAACATTTGGTGATGGTTTTTGAGGAGTTAGCATGGATGTCAGTACAACACTGTTTAGGGCCGGGTTACCTGAGCTTGGCCTGTTTGTAACACAGGAGTCTGTTACATTAGAGGCATTTCCTTGTGTACTAAGCATTGCCCCTGTTACCTTACTCCTAGCCGATACCGCCGAGTCTTGATTGCCCATGGATATAATTGTCATAAGTGTGTCTTTAAGGCTGTCTAATCTATGCAAGATTTCCATCTGTTCTATCTCAGATAGGATCCCAAATGAATGAATTAATGCAAGCTCCTCTTCATCAGGGGTAACTGGCTTGTGATCATCCTTGTGATCATCCTTCTGAGTTCTTAAGTTGTTGGGAATGCAGGTACTTGATTTGAAGGTTGGTAAAACTCTTTCAGCTTTCCCGTCATCTAAGCACACCTTTTTTGATCTAGTAGCTTGAAGATAGGTCGTAGAGTTAAGGAGTGGAATCACAGCATTAACTTGGAATACCCTTTTTTGGGAATATCTGGAAAGTTGCTAAATACTGGTTCATTTTGAAAAGCATACCAGGTATAGTAGCCCGACTAAAAATTAGTAGAATACATTTGAACCCCAGCAGAATTGGAAACCAGATTATCTTGTGTAAATCTAGCTGGCTACTTTGACATCTCAAAAGCCAGGTTAAGGAAAGTTTGACTGCTGACTCAGAGGACCAATGGCCATAGTTGTTATTTGTCATTGCAATTTGGAGGGCAACCTGGTTTGTTTGCAATATACGAGAAAACTTGGTAGACGCTGTGCTGGCAAATCAGCCTTCTACCACCGGCCCACAGGTGTAATGGGAATTCAAAGGATGCCATTAATTTTCCTTTATTTCTGTGTGAAGTAGAAGAATGTTTAGCCAATTAATGTTTATGAGGTAATGCCAATTATAAGATTGTTGCATGCCCAGGTGTCAGTTAGAACCCCACACTCCCATGTTCTCATCAACGCTAGTCCCAAGGACACTTAGGCTGGGAATCTGACAGTTTGATCTATTGCATGAAGATACCAAGATGGAATCTAAGATAACCATCTCACGTAATATGCAGGTGCATAATACACAACTGGATGTCCAGGTGTCGAGCCATTCTGTCTCCTCATGTCATATTTGGGGAATTTTCATATATTTGAGAAGGGGAGGTGTGAGTGGGGGAAATGTATAAAAACTGGGAAAATTAGCTTCTCAGCAGCAGACATCCCACGGCCTGGGGTGACTCTGCCCATTTTCTTTTTCAATATGCCATAAATGTCAGACCTCAAGTCTGATATTAATGGGGGTGTAAAATGCCCAACTTTTTACCTACTTAGCTAGCTTATCCATTTCTATTATTTTATGTTTCTATTTGAACTGCCTTTATCCATATGCTATTTTACGTTGTTTTTGTACCAATAAAAAGCTGTTATATTTGAAGAATTGTAGTACCGTATTTTTATTCTCCTCAAACCTTAAAGAGGAGAAGCCTTAGAATCCAGCATACAAATACCAAGGGAGAGGGAGGCCATAAATTAGGTCTTTGTCAGGAAGAGTGAATTCCAGAGAGAAGAAGACTTCATTAAAAGTTCCATTCTTTGCAAAAGGAGCTTTATCAGGTTATGCTGGAGTCTCTTCCTGTTGAGGTAATTTTTATCTAAACCCCTGGTTAGCTGGACTCTGAAAGTGTCATAAAAAGGGAGGAGGCATAAAATAGATGTTTGGGAATACTGGACATTCCAATAAGTCCCACATCACCATTTTAATTGCCAGATATTTCTGGACAAAGAGAGGTCAGCGCAGCTCAAAACGCTGTCTGCAAAGAAAAAAGCAGAGAAACCTCTAGATAAGGATTTATGCCTGCCTTGACACTATAATAAACGGCTCTCTGTTCGGCAGTACAGAAGAAGAGGCAATTTTACACCTTTTGACAAAAGGAACCTCTGTTTAGGATTTGATTATATTCAGGGCAGTACTGGGATTTATTGCTTGCTGATTTATTGGCTTCCTTACGGTTCTCACCACATATTGTTGGATAGTTTTCAGGGAATGGTTTTATCTGTTCTAGTTTGCTTTCTATTATCTTCAAAGATTTAAAAATGGCTGCAACCGTCTGGTAAGTTAAAATACAGTAATACCTCATACAAAGCCCGCTTCGTACAACATCGAATTCATACAACATCGCCTAATTCCTTGAAAAAAGTTGCCTCATACCAAGTCGTGCGACTTTGTATGAGGCACTGGGGTTTTTCCCAGGTTGCATTGTGCCTGGGCAGTATAAAAGGCAGGACACATGCGTGCATTGCTCTTGTGGGTTTTGCACGAGGCAAAGAGTGTTTAGGAGTAGTTTTGAGCGCGATTTTGGATTATTTTGAATTTTTCCATCAGAATTTTTAGAAGCATTCCTGGGATTTTTGCAGCATTCTTCAGGTTCTTGGACAATCAGGGTTGTTTGACATGTTTTTGTAATGTATTTAGCCTTTAGACAATGATTTCTTAAAATTCTGTCAGTTTCCTGTCTGTCTCCTTGATTTTGCCCTGAAGTCGGTGCTGTTACAGTACAGTGTATCTCTATGGAAATGACGTTGTACAAGGCATCGCGGCAAGGATTTGGACGTTGTATGAGGCATCATGGCTAGGATTTTGCATGCCTCATACAAAGTCGAAATCCGTATAAAGTCCAAACTTGTGGAACCAAGTTTGGACGTTGTATGAGGTATCACTGTACATTGCTCTGCTATAAAATTAGTCCTTATATCCACCAGAGTTGAGTTATCATCACCAACCCTCATATCCTTTGCTTCCTGCTTCTCTCCCATATTGTTGACATTGTCCATATCACCTGGCGGGAGGGAGGGGCAGGTCCTTGATTGCTGAGCTTTGCACAACTCAAGAGTTCGGCGCCCACTTGGCCTCTGGTTAAGTTCTTCCACTTCATTAAGCTTTCCCCCAGCCACTATATTGGAGACTGTAGCTAAAAACACCAAACTTGTTGGAGGTAGGAAAGTCAACACACAGATTTTCTCTCTCCTCCCTCGCAGGAAAAATATCTAACTTCATTTGCTTATCAGTCTCAATTTGCTTGGGAAAGTTCACAACAGTACCGGCCTATGAATGAGTCCAGAATGTCCTGTCTTTTCCTTTTCCTCTGCTTGTGGCGTTGAGGAGATATGGTTTCATTTTTCTTTCTTTGACCTTGTAAAATTACTAGCAGGTACTGTAACCATGGAAGCACTGATAAAACTGCTACAAAACAGGACAGTGAACTAAAATAGGATAAACTTGCTCACAGACCCAGCCGCTATCGGGTGGCAGGGTTCAGCAAAAAGACTGATAAAATTGATGTTCTAAAAGATTATTCTAAAAACTTCATTATAATAATACTCTTGCCCATTCCAAAAAATCATCTAAGTAGAACTAAGTAAACTGGCTGCAAAAACTGTGGTTGTAAAATAAATAAGATAAAAGGACAAGGATATGAGAGCAGAGGAAAACTCAGCCTCACCTCTCCGTGCCGGAACCGGAACCCCCACCAGGAATTCCCAACCATCTCTATTAACTGGTCATGCTGGTTGGGACTAATAATAGTCAGATATCACACCTAGGAGGCCACAGATTCTCCATCTCTGACTTTACAGCTTGGCCAACCATGTGTCATTGGGTTGGGGCTAAACATCCTCTGTGCACCAAACTGAGAAAAATTTAAAATCTTACAGAATATCAGAGTTTGCATATTCCACACTGGTCCCATAAACCTGTCCATCAAACACACACACACACACACACCTCTCAGTCAGTTCTCTGTCATTTTGTAAAGTCACTCTAGCACATGAAGTTAAATAGAAGTAGCAGCAGTAGTAAACAATTTTCTCTCCAGTGCTTATAGATTAATGTGCCTGCTTCCATTTCTGTTGGCCATATTGTAACATTCCAGCAATCCACAAATGCTCCCAAGCAGCTGCCATTCATTAAATATGAACTGTCAAAGGCCAGAGTCTCCCAGTGAAGCACACTGTTGGCTTTACAAAGAAAATAAATAATCCCCAGGTCTTGCACATTCACCAACTATGATGCAAACTGCTTTGACCCTGCCAAAACACAATGTGTGTGTTTATCTGGAGTAGACTAAAGCAGCCATGCTAGGCTAATCTACAAATAGACAAGTGTAGTCCTTGTATTTCCCTGCAACTATATACACATGTATTAAATATTCTGGTTTATAGATGTAATCAGAAAGAACAATCCCTTAATAAATCATCATTGCACAATGTTCACTTTCAGCTTTACCTTGTTCCTTTCCTGAGGGGAAAAGGAACAGTTAGAATTCATTTAAATTATCCAACCTTTATTAGTCACAATTATGTAAATCATTATGGCATTTTCACCAAAGGGAGACCTATTACAGGAGGGTTCATAGCAATTTGCTACTGAGTGAGATAGTGAAGTCACTGAAAGTTACACTGAAACCTCACCTTCTCTATTAACTTTTTCATCTGCAATTATCTTAAAATCTCTGCAAAAACCTATCCAATTATTTTCTATATGGTTATTCTATGTAATAAAATATACCACAATTGTCACAAAGATTCCACAGGAATTATATTACTTCCAGCACTTCAATCCACCTTGGACTTGTCAATGCTCATAGGGGAATTGAAAGATCCAAAAAATATCAAAGAATCCCAAGGCTAGGCACTGAGAAACAATGAACTAACCTATATCACTTGTTTCTAAATAAAAGCAGCCACTCGGAGAACTGGCTAAGGTAGATGTCTCCTGAGAAAACAAGCACATGTTGTGAGGAACATGGTGAATGCATTTGTGCTCTGATGTGATATTGTGATAAATCCTTTCTTCTCAGGTTACCATGTATGTGTGCAGCTTAATGTACCCCTCACTCCACCCTCAATCGTAATGAAGTGGCAGGAGTTTAGGACATAAGACTATCTTTGTGGAAAAGTTAGCTTGAGTTCATATACAGATGAACATTTGTGGCATCAGCAGCACAAGAGCAAAATACATTAATCATATGCCATGTGATATGCTGATAATGTGACGTTTTAAATGATCAATTGGGAACTGGGTATGCCCAGAAGGCAGAACCTAAATCAACCAATGTCATCCATGCAAAGAAAGTGCCCCCTCTCTTGACCAGAACACTGTACTTTGCTCATATTATCCTTACTAATCCCCCTAACAGCAACATAGACCTTCCATATTTCTTCTATAATCCTTATGGAGCCAGTTCGTGTTCCCTTTCCAGCCATTTACATATGGTTCTTCCTGCTGACTATTTCTGACAGTTTCTACTAATCCCTTATTAAACTCTTGCTTGACACTCAACCACAAAATACATTCAGCTGTCCCTATTCTGACACCCGCCCTGCATCTTTGTTTCTGTTCCATGGAAATATACCTCCATGGGTCTTGGAGGGGCGGTGCGGGGGACGACAACCTAGGGTTTTAACCCTTGAGATCTGAGACATAATATAACATTAGATTCAAAAGTAGCACTGATGCTCAAGTCCTCTCCACTACTAATGTTACAAACACATCCACTTTTTCCCAGATTGGGACTGCCATGCATAAATATCATCTTGACTATATGACATGACAATTGTTGTCAAGCCACCTCTGACTTATGTCAACCCTATGAATGAGTCCAGAATGTCCTGTCTTCAACAGCTTTGCTCAGCTCATAGCTGTCAAGTATCCCTTATTGGCCAGGAAAACCCCTTATTTTACCCTCTTTCCCGCAGCCTTCCCTTATTAATTAGACTGCAAAGCCCTATTGCCGCCATTGGAGGGCAGCACAGGATAAGCATAGCTGTCAAGTATCCCTTATTTGCCAGGAAATTTCCCTTATTTCCAAATCCAAAACTTGACAGGTATGGCTCAGCTCTTGCAAAAGCCCCATGGTTTCCTTTAGGGAGTCAATCCATCTCCTATTTCATCCTCCTCCTTTCCTGTTACCTTCAACCTTTCTTAGCAGTATTGTCTTTTCCAGACAGTCTTACCTTCTCCTGATGTGCCCAAATTAGGAGAAACTCAGTTGCAATATTTTTGCCTCTAAGATTGTTCAGGATTGATTTGCTCTAGAGTCCATTTGCTTGTCTTTCTGGCAGTCCAAGGTATCACAAAATTCTCTTCCAGTACCACATTTCAAAATAATTCATTTCCCTCCTGTTAACTGTCTTTACATATTGATCAGAAATACAAGAATTTGGATGATCATGTGACATGTCCTTTCACTTGATGATCTTTTCTAGTTCTTTCCTTGCTGCCCTTGTGAGTCTTAGACCTCTTCTGATTTCTTGGTTCCACCTTCTATTTGGATTGAACTGAGTTATACAAAATCTGTCACTATTTAAATTTCTTTATTGTCACTGTGAAAGTTGTGTTCTTCTGTATTCATGATTTTTGTCTTCTCAATGTTCAACTTCAGTCCTGTTTTGTAATGTTCTTTTATCGCTTCAACTAAAAATTGTTTCAAGTCATTGCTGCTTTCTCCTAGTAAGATGGTGCTATCTGCATATATCAAATTATTAATGTTTCACTCCTCCTTCATCTGTATCTAGTCTGGCTTCTTGCATAATATATTCTGCTTACACATTTGAACAGGTAAGGGAATAAAATGCACACTTGGCCGACATGTATGCCATTAGGAAATCACTCTGTCTCTCCATAGTCTTGTCCCCAATACAGATACAGTAATACCTCATACAACGTCCACTTCATACAATGTCGGATCCATACAACATCACCCAATTCTGGAGGAAAAGTTGCCTCATACAACTTCGCCGGACATTGTATGAGGTATTAGGGTTTTTACTGCGGGAGTTTGGACTTGCAGCTTGGAGGCCCCATGGAGATCGACCGGCAGCTGGCCAGAGGAGGCCCAAAAGCTCCCTGCCTCCAACGGACCCCACCGACGCCGGGGCTGGGAGGCCCCATGGAGTTCAACCGGCAGCCGGCCGGAAGAGGCGGGGAAGAAAGAACTCGCCAGAGAGGCGAGCCCCAAGTGTAGCAAGTTCTTTCTTTCCCCACCTCCTCTGGCCAGCTGCCGGTCGAGCTCCATGGGGCCTCCCAGCCTCGCGGTCAGTGGGGTCCATTGGAGGCGGGGAGCCACTTTTGGGGCTGTGGAGAGGTGAGCCTTAAGTGCAGCGAGTTCTTTCTTTCCCCGCCTCCTCTGGCTGGCTGCCGGTCGAACTCCGTGGGGCCTCCCAGCCCCAGCATCAGTGGGGTCCGTTGGAGGTGGGGAGCCACTTTTGGGATCGGCAGCCTGTCGGAGGAGGCGGGGAAGAAAGAACTCACCACACCTGGGGCTCGCCTCTCCGCAGCCCCAAAAGCAGGTCCCCGCCTTCAGAGATGTAAACCGTATTGAGTATCCCTTTGGGCAAAGAATTGCAGTACAGTATATAAATTATTATTATTATTATTATTATTATTATTATTATTATTATTATTATTATTATTATCATCATCATCATCATCATCATCATCATCATCACCACCATCATCGTTGTCGTCGTCGTCATCGTCATCGTCATCGTCATCATCAACCCCCCCCCTCCCCGCTGGTGGAGAAACGCACCCCTCTGGCCCCTCTTAAAGTTGTTAGTTTCCTGTGTTTCTTTGACTTTGCACTGCAGTTTATGCTGTTACAATGTATCTCTATGGGAAGGACGTTATACAAAGCATTGGTGGCAATAAATTGGACGTTGTATGAGGCATCGCAGCTAGGATTTTGCATGCCTCATACAAAGTCGGAATTCATACAACGTCCTAACTTGTGGAACCAAGTTTGGACGTTGTATGAGGTATTACTGTATTGCATTGGGACAATCAATTGCTGAGGCACAGCCAGTTCTTTCAGAACAACCCATAGTTTCTCATGATCTATATTGTTAGAGGCTTTACTGTAGTCTATAAAGCATTGACTGGTCTTCAGACAGTCTTTGGTGCACTCCAGTAGCTGGTGGATATTTGCAATGTGATTTTGAGTGCCTCTTCTTTTTTGGAATCCAGTTTGAACATCAGGCATTTCTCATCCTATATAAGGTAAATGTCATTGTTGCAGCACTTTGTACATAACATTGCTAGCATAGGAAATTTTAAAAATGACATCTCCTTGCCATTTCCTTACTTGGGGATTAGAATATATATAGAAAATTGCCAATTGTGGACCATTGTTTGTTCTCCAGATTTATTGGTATATTCTTGTTAGGATTTTAACAGATTTAGTGTTTGCAGCTTGAAACAGTTCTATCAGTAATCATTATTCTTGGTGATTTATTTCCTCCCTGTGCTTTCAGAAAACTTTCTCACCCATCTAGAACTGTGGGTTCCTTGTTATAGGATTCAGCTTCAGAGGAATCTGCCATCCTTTTATCTCTGCTGTATATGGTTTCCACCTTCTCTTTATTTTATTCTGTTTAGATAGTGTGCTTCTCTGGTGCATCCCTCATCTATTCTTAAACTTACCTTTGATTTCCAAGACCTTCTGAAAGAAAACTCTTCCAACCTCCTTTTGTATTTCTTTCTATTGGTTATTGTAATCTTTGGGGCTGCGGTGGCTTCGTGGTTAAGAAGCTCGCCTTGCTAGCCTGAAGGCTGGCAAATCGGCAGCTCGAGACCTGGGTACTGCATGATGGATTGAGCTCCCATCTCTGTCCCAGCTCCTGCCAACCTAGCAGAGCAAAAGCAAGAAATTGCAAGTAGATAAATAGGGACCACTTCGGTGGGAAAAGATCTTGGGGACATGAAAGGAGCCTCATTCGGGCATCCCCTGAGTGGAGTTCCTCCAGCAAATCCTTTCAACCCAGAATAATTTCTGACACAAAATTATTATTATTGTAATCGTTCTCTTCATCTCTACGTTACAGTTGTTGAAAACCTGTATTCAAGGTTTAGAACTTATTTCCACCACTTTCAGGTACTCGCCAGTCTTTTACAATTTTAACTGTTTCTTCTGTCATGTGAGTAATGCTTCCAAATCTTTCTAAGTTTCAAAGCAACATTCAGTTTTCCTTTGTAGTCCCTCAGTTTAGTCGAGCTGTATCAAGGAACTCTGTTTCAAAAATATGTGTTGTCCAACATGGGGGTGGCGGTGTGTGAGCTACTTGGTATGTTGGTCTTGGAGGTTTCCATCAGTGGCAAGTAACAGTTTTCTTTCTAAATTGCAGGAAACCATTTTTGTTGTTGCTGGGAAAGGACACAAAATGCCAAGAGCTGCAATAAGAGACTCTGAAGAGCACATTTGCAGAACCTCAAATATCTCTGTACTAAAGAATAATTGTGTCATATTTCACACATTTTGCTTTCCTGTTACTCAGAAAGTAGGCAGATGTGAACAAATACAACTACTTCTCAAACACTCCTGAGGAATTACCTTGGTAGTTTTTAGCAGGGCTAACCATAACAGGTCTATCATATGCTTGGAATTTGTCAGTGTAACAACAGGGAATGTTTTCTGATTTTGAGAATGGAGAAGTAAAGTAAATCTGAGATTGTTCTTAGTCATACCTGTCAAGCGTGGCTCTGGACAATATAGGACCTGCGCAGAACAGTTCTGTGCAGATTGCTTCTACGCATGCATAGAAGCCTTCTATGCATGCGCAGAACAGACCTGCGTAGAACCGTTCTGCTCAGGTCACTTCTACGCATGCATAAGCCTTCTATGCATCCCCTTCTGTGCAGAACCCTTCTACGCATGTATATATGGGTTCTACGCATGCGTAGAAGGGACCTGCACAGAAGGGATGCGCTGCAACTACTTTTCCCCCATCGCCAAATTACGGGATGGCGGCAGCTCCGGGCGCAAAATGAAGAAAAGCAGTGCAAAATTACAGGAAATCCCGGCCAATACGGGATACTTGACAGGGATGTTCTCAGTAAGAGCCATAAATTGATTCTGAAGAAAAGAGATCTCACATTTCTACATATAAAAACCCTAAGTCCAATTGTCAGTCCTAACTTGAGTAGACCCATGGAATCAATGGAATTTATATATCATTTGAATCAGTAACTACTGTCTAGTCCAGTTGGACCAACAAATTAATTAGACCATAATGGTAACCTGATTCTCACTAATTTCCTCTCCTTCATCACTTTTAATAAAAGATACCATTCACTGGAGTGATTTCAACAGTTCACATTGGATTCTGATACAATCCAATACTGAAAGCTTTAGCCGCCCTCAGGAAGATTTGAGAAAGCATAGCACAACCCTAAGAGTACTAACTATGCACTGCAAATGATGTAGTTCAACTTCAAAAATGGGCCTGTGACAACTGTATTCAAGAAGTAAGATATTTCTATTGGATCTCAGAACTAACATTAAGGAGATTATATAATGACTGTGTATTTCAACTGGAAAATACGCCAACAGACCGACTGGCAAAAGAAAAGGAGAACATTTTTCTCTCCTGCCAACATCTCATGACTTTGGGCCAAGCCGCACATCACAGTGAGCAAGCTTTATAAATTAATGTTTAGCTACTCTTATTTGGGGTGGGAGGAGAAGGCAACTGTGAGCTTCCACATTCTCCTGGTACAGTTTCCTGCTCAATCCCCTCCATCACTATCTGCCTCCGAAAGGGCTGTTTAGTGTAAATATGATGGAGGAAAGGAAAGTGACAACTCGGGGTTGATGTTCAGTAAGAAACTAGTCCAGACAGATGTATTGTTAAAGCCCACAGTGCAGCTTCATTGCACTTGCTTACCTTTCTCCTCAGGGAGAATTATTATTTGCCATCTAGAAGCCCACTGAATTTGACAAACAGGGTAGGGCATAGATTTCTAGTCCTTCATTCAGCTCTACACTGATCCTATTTCCTCAAAGAAAGAGGTTTTTTTTAAAAGAAGAAACCTATGCATTTCCCCACACACACACACACACATGAAAATAGTCTCTGGGTCCTAAAGAAGAGGAGAAGAATACCTCCATAAGTAATGCAAAATAGTAACCCTTTAGCTTCTGCTTTCTTAAGGGGGTTAGAAAACATTTTCTCCCACACCTGAGGTTAATTTGGATTTGTTAGGCTATGTATTTTCAAGTCGGATCTGTCTTATAGGATGTCTAACAGGGCTTTCAAGGTGAGATATTTAGGGAGCAATTTTCCCATTGTCACCCTCTACCAGTGAGCTGTGATGTTTAACTAGGGATTTTAACCTGTGTCTCCTGAGTCCTTGTCCATCACTATCGGGCCATGAATAAACACTGGTGTTATTCTCATTCAGAACTATCATATGATGCTCAACAGGATACACTGATTCATTACTTCTGTGTTGAAGGCTTGTGCAATGGCCTTTATAGACAACCCTCCTCACTCACTTACCCTAACTCATAATATCTATTGGAAAAGGATATCAAGGACATACTTTCTAAATATATAACTTGGCATAATACATGGCAGAAGGCAGCTCTGAAGAGCTACACAGTGAAATGTAGGACATCTTCCTATGGGCTTTCTTTAGTGTGTGTCTATTATAGTGTTTAGGAAATCCATATATAACCTCTGAGATTAATTCAAGAGTTGTTAAAAAAAATCCTGGCCTAGAGTCTGATTTCCTTAAACTAAGAATAACTCTCGATTTCTGAAACAAACTGAAACTTTTGATGAGAACCATGAAAATCTAATTTTTTAACATACATACATCTCTCTCTCTCTACAAAAATCTCTCAAGAAACAACATTGAAAAACCTAGCATCTCCATTAGCAAATCTGTGAAATTGCTCTGGAAGCTAAGATTGTTAATGCCTGTAGGGTTGCTTCTGACTCCTGATCACCTTATGAGTTAGTTACCTCCAAAAGAACCACTCATTGACAGTTCCTGCAAACTATAATTGTGCTTTTCTTTTAATGAAAAGCTCACATTAGGTGTTCTTCTTTTTCTAGTGCTTCAGTTTTTTCCAGCAATATTGTCTTTGAATGAGACATGCAATAGTCTCATGTTAGTCATTTTAGCTTCTGTTGAGGGTTCAGGCTTGATTTGATGTACAACCCATTGATTTGTCCTTCTGGGTTTATCAATAAAGATTGTAACTACTTGTGGTTCATGGTATCCAGATGGTATCTAACAACACATTTTAAATGAGTTAAATTTTGGGGTGCTGTTTTCACATCTGCTTAAGGCTATTTTCACATTCCTCCGTAGCTGCTCTTCCAAGTTTGCATGGGAATACACACACATATAAACTGTACAATATTAACTGAAAACAGAGAAGAAACAACAATGGAACAACTTATCTGGGGGGAAAACCTTCTTTTTCAGAAAACTTAAACACTTTAAGTGGGTCCAATAATAAAAATTTTGCCTTTGTGCTCTCCACCAAAAATCAGAATCTCTTCTACATATCACTATAAATTAGTGCTTGTTCCAAAGAAAACTGAAAACCAGAAAAATAGATGTAAGTTAACTATGAACTGGATATGTGAAAAGGAAGATTTCTTCCATAGGGATTTGTTTTACAAATGTTGCATTACCATAATCAATAGAAGCCTGAAAGTGAGTTCATTTCAAATTAGGTTCACTGGCATATCAGAACACATACATGCATCTCTCTGGACACATGATGATGATGATGATGATGATGATGATGATGATGATGATGATGATGATGATGATGATGATGATTAGCAGCAGTAGCAACAGCAGTAACAGCAGCAGAGTTTTGCAGGCGCACCCCCCAATAACGGACACAGACAACATTGAAAGTGGATAACAGCATCGGGCCACATTTATTGATTCAATGCCCTAGTCCGAATTATAAATTTGTATTGGTAAAACGACCAATCATAATTCTTAAGGCAAGCAGGCCGAAGTAACACTGGTAAGGTACCACCCCAAAATTGCCAACGGCAATTGGTTACAATGTATCAATTTGTATCAATTTGTTTGTTGACAACAAACAAATTGTTGACCGTAGTCAATATCTAACTCATGACCCCACCCTCTGACGCGTATCCGTGAAATCACGGGGTGATGCATGCTGGTTAGCTATCGCCATCACCCCGTCGCCTGGTTCGTCGTTGACCGGACAACGTTTAACTAATTTATTCCTGTCTAGTGTTGTCCAGTCAATTGCGAACCTGCCGGATACCTGTGGGTCATACTGTTTACCTTACCAGTGCTACCCGCCAATATGACCAAAGTCAACAGTAGGAACATAAGAAAAAACCCCTATATCAAACCATAGCCACAGTGTGGGATGGGCAAAAAAGCCAGGACCCGAGAGCCAATGTGGGTCCCAGCCAAAAATTCCCACCCGGCCCCGAAGCGACCAAAATATCACACTGTTAACTAGGGAGGGGGTGGAGGGGAAAAGACTTCTCCGCTCCGTCGCTGAGGTAAAATGGCAGCTCGGCTGCTTCGTGGCCACCCCTTTTATAAGGGAGCTGGCCACGCCCCTAACTACCCGGATTCTCTGTCCTGTGGGGGGGGGGGCCCGCAAAGAGCGCGGCGGCCATTTTGGCGCCGCGCTTGCATTGCAGGCGCACCCCCCAATAACGGACACAGACAACATTGAAAGTGGATAACAGCATCGGGCCACATTTATTGATTCAATGCCCTAGTCCGAATTATAAATTTGTATTGGTAAAACGACCAATCATAATTCTTAAGGCAAGCAGGCCGAAGTAACACTGGTAAGGTACCACCCCAAAATTGCCAACGGCAATTGGTTACAATGTATCAATTTGTATCAATTTGTTTGTTGACAACAAACAAATTGTTGACCGTAGTCAATATCTAACTCATGACCCCACCCTCTGACGCATATCCGTGAAATCACGGGGTGATGCATGCTGGTTAGCTATCGCCATCACCCCGTCGCCTGGTTCGTCGTTGACCGGACAACGTTTAACTGATTTATTCCTGTCTAGTGTTGTCCAGTCAATTGCGAACCTGCCGGATACCTGTGGGTCATACTGTTTACCTTACCAGTGCTACCCGCCACACGGAGGGGCTTCAAAGAAGGCCTGACGCCCCCCCCAGACCGTCAGCTCGGTCAACAGGCCTGCTCGCCAATCACCCAACAGGAGGTCCATACCTCCTCGCGACAGATGGACCCCATCCCCTGCGTACAAGTCGTAATTTTGTAGGCTAATAGCGGGGTGATGACTGACCCGTCCCCAAGCCCTGTCGGCAAGAAACCGCGCCACCGCCCTGTTGACCGTGCGCCTAGCGCGGTCAAGGGCCAGGAGGTGAACGCCCCCTCTATAAGAAAGGTGCGGGATAATGTCCGACCAAACCAGGGTTGTGGCAGGCCAGACATAATGCAAGTAGGCGAGGTCCTCGCAAATCACATGCTTGAGCGATAAGCCGGTGACCTGGCCCAAATCATTGCCCCCCAGGTGGATGATGAGAATGTCAGGCGGGTCAGCACTCAGGCCAGAAAAAAGGAAAGGCCGCAGCTCCCGCCATAACATCCCAGGCTTACCATGCCATGTGAGACTGGCGTGTTCACCCAGTCCCAGTCGGGGTCCCCACTCTGTCGCCGCAGCGTAACGCGCTGCCCTGTGCACATAGCTGTGGCCCACCAGCCATACTGTCACCGGTGTAATACGACACCCAGGGTCTGTAAGAAAATTGAGAAAAATTGAGAAAAAGACGGTAAGGTGACTGGATTGGTACTCATGGCGGAAGTGGGCGCACATAAAACTGAAAACATTGCGAGCCCCACCTCCCCATGCTGCATATGTCAGCCCCAGAGTACCCAAAAGCAGCTGCTGTAGAGGCTGCACCAGTACGGAATGAATGTGTGCCATAACGGGCACCTGGTAGGCCCACCCTGGTGAGGGCTCTGCCTGTCACCTTCCAAAACTGAAATTTAGTAAGGGGAGACCCATCTTGGTGACAGAAAAACGGGCCGTGGTGCATGCCACGCAGTGCCAGGAACTCCTGTAGGGCACCAACCGGACAGATGTCTGCCAAAGAACACCGTAGCAGTCTTACACCACTGCCTACGCCATGCTGATCTGTCTTAGAGGAGCGTATCCTCAACTGGGCCCAGTCTTTGGCAACATAGACATCCTCGAGTTCCAGTGCCCTACAACTTGCATCCGCCTTATACAGCATCTCAAGCTCGCTGGTGCGGAGCGCTCCAAAAAGGCTACCGTTGTAGCCGCATGAAGTGGGCTGCCTCATTTCCAAAACAGAGGCCAGGCCAGCCCCGGGCCAATTGGGTAAAAACCCTGGGAAAATCTTGCATCCGCCTTACTCAGCATCTCAAGCTCGCCGATGCGGAGGGCTCCAAAAAGGCCACCGTTGTAGCCGCATGAAGTGGGCTGCCTCATTTATCAAAACTGAGGCCAGGCCAGCCCCGGGCCAATTGGGTAAAAACCCTGGGAAAATCTTGCATCCGCCTTACTCAGCATCTCAAGCTCGCCGATGCGGAGGGCTCCAAAAAGGCCACCGTTGTAGCCGCATGAAGTGGGCTGCCTCATCTATCAAAACAGAGGCCAGGCCAGCCCCGGGCCAACTGGGTAAAAAAACCCTGGGTAAATGGGGTGGCGGTCGCCCGGGAAACGCACGCGCACGCGCACCCACCCCTCCCAAACATGTCTCACCCGGAAGTCATTGGTGCTGTCCACACGACCTCCCACTTTGGCCATAAAAGCCAACCCGACAGCTGAGATGCTATGGTGCGTGGTGCAAGGCCCTGGGCATACAGGTAAACCATGAACCGCAGAACATGGGCTACTAGGATCGGCCAGGTTCCTGGCAGTCGGAATCGGGTACATAATACTCTGAAGGAACTAAATGCGTGGTGATACGCCTTACTCATGGATGGCGCTAGTGACAGGCCAATCGCCCGGTTCACCTCTCCTTGCCAACGTTCCATCTCTCGTCCGGGAGTGGCGAGGGAAATTCCTCCGCATCCGGGGGCCGAGGCACGGAACCGGGAGA
This sequence comes from Bradypodion ventrale, assembly GCA_035047345.1. Lineage (NCBI taxonomy): Eukaryota > Metazoa > Chordata > Lepidosauria > Squamata > Chamaeleonidae > Bradypodion > Bradypodion ventrale. The sequence continues at coordinate 49,048,838 of JAWDJE010000003.1, read as the reverse complement.
TCTGCAGGCGGGACAAAGCAGCAGCAATATCATTATCAACCCTTGGGACATGCCTGGCCCTGAAGGGAACGTTGAGGCACAGGTTGCATAACACAAACCAACGCACTAGCTCCATAACCCCGGGCGATTTGGAAATCTGTGCAGTGACGATGCGGACAACAGCCGCGTTGCCATGCCAAAATCGCACAACCGAGTTGGCCCACTCCTTGCCCCATAGCATCAAAGCACCCAGGATAGGGAAACATTCCAGATACGTGAGACCATGCAGGCGACCCTTGCCTGCCCAGGATGGTGGCCACCCACCATAGGCCCCCTTCCAATTGAAGTACATCCCATAAACCCAGGAATCCTGAGGCATCGGACTGCATCTGAAAGCAAGGGGGAGCCAGGAGATCAGACCCCAAAATGACACCCCGTTGAACTACCTCTGGATCTATGGCCAGACAAGCACGTCTGCCCCGATACCCCGGGTAAATCTGAGCCTGTGGTGGGGCCTGGAGAATCCCGCCATGGCATCGCACCAGCGCAGAGCAAATGCCCTGCCCGGTGCGACGACCCTGCCAGCGAAACTGGGGTGACCATGTAGCACCAGAAGTTCCCTCAGTGATGCCATGCGCTCGGCCAGCAAGACCGAGACAAGAGCCACTAGCCTTGACACCTTATCCCGCTGCAACCTAGAATCCTGCGCTACCGTGTTACTCTCCACCCCAGGAATACTAGCTGTGGAGATGGGCCCTCGGTCTTTTCGGGCGCTAAAGGGACACCAAGTTCCTCCATTAGCGTCTGAAATGTGTTGAGGAGACGTGTGTACGTGTCCCAGCCCCGTTCAGCCCTGAATAAAACCATCCAGGGAATGGGCTACAGACCGGGACCCTGACCTGCGGACAAAAGCGCAATCTAGGAAAGTGGTGAAACGCTCGAATACCGAGCCCCAATGGAATAGCCAAAAGGCATGGCATCATTGAAATAATATGCTCCCCGGGACGGGGGTGCAGGGACAGGGCCAACGACCCTGCCCGCATAGACCCTATTGTCAAAGCTGGCAGCAGCCACCTCCTCCCTCCCCTTAAGGGATGAAAGATTGGGGGCATCCTGAGGGGACCTATTACCCATGAAAGGGATCCGGAACCCCTGCCTAGAACCCTGAAGGAGAGAACCCGCATCCTCTCCCTTCGGGTACCATGTGAGCCAACGCTCAAACATGTCCACCTTAAATGGGGAGGGAGCCCTTCGGTGAACTAGATCCATCTGCGGCAGTCTTGCCAGCCCCCTGTCTGCCCCACCCTCTGCCCCGCATCCTTCTAGGCCTGGGACAGGCAGAGGCCGCATGGGGGCCAACACAGGTGGGACACTCCTGTCTGTATTTGCAAGTCTTCCCATTAGAGGAGCCATTGGACAAGAAAGTCCAGCACAGCAGGCGGGCTGGAACCCCCCGCCCCGCCCCCTGGCAGGTGACCTATGCTGGGGCCGCCTGCTGAACCGCATGCCCACAATGGTATATCTCCCCGGGCGCAGGGCGCGTGGGCGTCACGTACAAAAGCCGCAGCCTCTGGCCTGGCTCATCCCGCCTAATCTCGGGGTGCGGGGAAATCCGCCTACGGCATTCCTCGTAACAAGCCAACCACGCTGGGCCCAGAAAATAAACCATCGCCCGGTAGACGTTGTCCAAATACTGGACCATCAGAATTGCCAGATCCGGCCGGGCCCTAAGGTACACTGCCATGCATATGATGCAGGCCGGCAACCATTTGGCCCACATACTTGGTGGCTTTCGACAACGTGCCTGCCACTATCCTTCTCATTCTGCCCCTCCCTCTCTCCTTGGTGGGCACCCTGTTTAGAAGTGAGAAGATATCCACGTACTCCCCCCGCCAAATTTACTCTCTGGCGGCCTGTGCCAAGTGGTCACTCAGCGGTAAGGAATAGGGGCTTGGACCAACCCAACCCAAAACATTCCCCTCAGGGTAGGGAACACCCCCCACCACGGGGCCCTGGGTGTTAACTGTCATCGCCGGGTGAGGCGTCAGCGGGTGCACCGCCGCACCACCCGCGCGAGGCCAAGGCCATTGAAAAGCCCCCCCCATATTGGGAATGTGTGTGGATGTACTCGCTTACACCGTATACTCACATGCTGCACCCCCGCGGGCCGCCCCCACCGGGGGTTCCGGCCCACTGGGGGCGTCGGAGCTCACGAGCGACGTAGAGCTCATCACCGGGGCCTGACCTGCACCTGGCTGCTGGCTGGGGAGCTGCGAGGCAGTGGCCGAAACCGCGCCACGCGCCTGCAGCAGCTCAACCCTCCCTGTCGGCTGTTGTCCTCCTGCCGATAGCGCCGCAAAAGGAACCCCAAAGGGGGGCCCCCGCCTGACTGGCCCGAGCCAACGACGCTTCAAGGGCCGCAAGGCGGGCCAGTAAGGCTTCCACGTTGACCTGGGGCCAAGGGCCGGCCGGCCCGCATGGTCCAGGCGTGGGTACAGGTCCCTGTACCCCAGGACCCGAATATGGCCATTGGCCAACACCGAAGCCCGGCAGGGTCGGTGGAGAAACCTGCCAAGGCTAGAGGGCCCCGGGGGAGGCTGCGACCCAAGAGCAGCAGGCCCAACCTGGGGCAGATGCAGGAGCGGTGTCCACCGCTCGCGGGCCGCGGGCCGGAGCCCCTACCGCGCCCGCACTCTGTTCACCCGCTCCGGGCCAAGGGGTGATAGACCCCATTCCGCCGGTCCCGGCAGGGGCCTGCAAAGGCGGCTGCTGGGGAGGCGGCACCGCGGTCCTCCGACCCGGGTTGCGCCTCCTAACAGCGCGAGCCGCACTCGAAGCTGCCTTCTTCTTCGAAGGCATCTCCACCGGAGTGAAGGGAAGCCAAAAAGGAAAAATCGCCGCCAAAAGGCTTCCCAGTAAGTTAATGAGCGACGGAGACACAGGGGAAAAGACTTCTCCGCTCCGTCGCTGAGGTAAAATGGCAGCTCGGCTGCTTCGTGGCCACCCCTTTTATAAGGGAGCTGGCCACGCCCCTAACTACCCGGATTCTCTGTCCTGGGGGGGGGGCCCGCAAAGAGCGCGGCGGCCATTTTGGTGCCGCGCTTGCATTGTGTTCCTACACATCCCCTCAAGTCATAGTCCAAAAAAGGGAACATTTCCATGTTTTCAGAATAAGTGGAGAAAGAGAGGCCCATTTATAACAGTACTTATTTATAACATTGTTTATAGTCATTTATAACAGGTTCATCTCTCTGTGCTTTGGAAATCAGAAGTTTGACTAGCTTTACTTTCATATTTATTTCAGTTACTGTTTGGTCATCATCTATTTTTATCAGCAAATTCTTTCCCCAGCATAAATCTGTTATTATCATTCATTCACATTGGAAAGCTCCTTTGTCTGAGCATAATGTAATCTTCTCATTGAGCTAAATAGGACTGCTTGGTCTTGGGTACAGGTGTGAGATGCCATTTGGTACAATCCTCACTTCTGGATTGTATATCAGAGCTCAAGTGGCCTCATTTAGTCCAACTTTTTCTAGTGGGACTTTCTGATACAGTACTGTATTGTGAAATTGCTTAATAAGAGAGCCACTTCAAGATATTAGTAAATTAAACACTCCCTTGGTGGAGAAACATAGGAAGTAACATTTTCATACTATATTAGGGCAACTAATAAATAAACCTAATGCCTGTTTCAAACAATATTTTCTTTGCCTTTTCTTAAAGGACCATTCAAGAAACTGTCCATACCTGGATCTGGTGGAAAATTCCCACTGGAAAGACCTTGATAGCCAGAAGACTCTCTTTTAGTGCGTTTCCAGAAATCACATTCACTGGAGAGAAATCAAACCCGAATGAACCTACTCACACCAAAAAAGTAGAAGCCCATGCCCTGATGGGCTCAAAAAGGTTCAGACAAGAATGTTCTGGGGACAGTTTGGTTTGTTTCAGTGGTTATGTTCTGCGATTGCTGGGAAATGGAGTGAAACAAACCATCCTTATAGCATACCAAACCATACCTATCAAGTGCGGCTCTGGAGAATACGGGACCTGTACAGTAGCCTTCTGTGCAGAACCCTTCTAAGCATGTGCAGAACTCTTTTATGCATGTACAGAAGCCTTCTATGCATGCGCAGAAGGGTTCTGTGCAGAAGGGGAGGTGCAGTAACTACTTTCCCCTGCCGTCAAATTATGGGATGGCGGTGGATAGCGGCAGGAAAGTAGAGTTTGCGGCGCTGAATTATGGGAAATCCTGGGCAATCCAGGATACTTGACAGGTATGTACCAAACAGGCTAAAAATGGTCTGATAACACTCTCCATTTTAATCTTCTTTCCACAGAAGGGTGAAACGAAAGTTCCAAAAATCATCTTAAGTTCATCAGTAGAAAATTCCTGCAAAGAAGTGTTGAAATATTTCCCACATTTAGACTGCCATGAAAGGACGTGGAATCTAAACAATAAGCAGCACAGACATGGAGTTAGGATTGGTAGAGAAAAAAGGATGGTTAGCAAGTCACAGAAGAAAATGATAGACATCTGATAAGCATGGAATGATGGCAGCCAAGTACATTCAACTAAAAGGAGAAAGAAGTTAAAAAATATCTTTCAAGATAGCAAAAATAAATGATTAAGCATTTGCTACCATTCAACAGTACCTCCAAGTACTAGATGAACTGAAACATGTTACAAACTAACAAACAATAAATAAATAAATAAGGCATCAGAGCTGAGTCAAATATATTTTGTTGACAGCCCTATCAAGATGAAATCTCTACAATTCCCATCCACTAGTGACATTGTAGTTGTGTTGCTCACAATTCCTACACATGCACACAATGCATCCTTGTACATAACTTTCCCCAAATTACCCTACAGTCCTTATGTGTTGTAACAGAAAAACAGAAAAAATTATTCACGATTTTTTATTTTGTGCTCTGAACTGCCATTTTACTGGGCATTTGAACTGTACACATTGGCCTTTTGTATGCAACACTTTAAATAAATATGTAAATGGTAAAGGGCCCATTTAGAGAAATGTAAAACAAATAATTTCTTTACCCAGTAATTTAATAGGTTACAATTCCATTTTTCAGTCCTGAGGTTTGTTGGGATAAAAATATAGAGAATGCTAGCCCAAGAATGAATAGTTTCTAATTTGGATATTACCTTCAAAAAGTTGAACACTAAAATACTTTGCTAACCAATTGGTTAAGAGTCTGGCCAGGTTATCTTGCCATAGGGTAAATAGAGTAGACTATACTGCCAGTGACTCAACACCAAGCATCAGGCGGCAATTAACTAACCTGACAACCCTGAGGACTAACAGCCTTGGCAAAGTCCTCATGGAAGGGTGATGGTCCCCAAGTAGATTAAATCTCACTTGATGGAGGGCAGCAGCTTCATCAATACTGGCCTGGGGCTGATGAAAACTTTGCATGCCAAAAGGGCTCAGGACCAGAAAGTGACTCGTGGAGGAGAGAGGCAGGAGAGAGGCAGGAGAGAGGCTCCTTGTACTAGGCGATTCAATAATTAGAAATACAGAGAAATGGATTTGTGATGCACATGATAACCGTATGGTGACTTGCCTGCCAGGTGCAAAAGTTGCAGACATCACAAGAAATCTAGATAGATTGTTAGAGAGAACTGGGAACGAGCCAGTTGTCATGGTACACGTTGGTACCAATGATGTTAGGAAGGCCAAGTGGCCTGTCCTGGAAGCCAAATTCAGGTTGTTAGGAAGAAGATTGAAGTCCCGGACTTCCAAGGTAGCATTTTCAGAAGTGCTGCCTGTCCCTCGCGCAGGACCTACCAGACAGGCAGAGCTCAGAAGCCTCAATGCGTGGATGAGGCGGTGGTGTCCAGAGGAGGGTTTCAGATTAGTCAGGAACTGGAGAACATTTTGGGACAAGCCAAATCTGTTCAGGAGGGATGGGTTGCATTTGAACCATGATGGGACCAGATTGCTGGCACTCAACATCAAAAAGGCTGCAGAGCAGCTTTTAAACTGATAACTGGGGGAAAGCCGACAGGAGCTGGGCATTCTGGTTCGGGAAAGTGTGTACTTGAGTAGTGAGGAGGATGCAAAAATTACTGAGCAGAGCGAGGAGCTAGTCACTAGCATTCTAGCAGAAGAATGCAAGAGGCAGTCTAACAATGCAACTGGACACAAAAGACTGTGTCAGAAAAGCATATATAAATGCTTGTATACAAATGCCAGAAGCCTCCGGAACAAAATAGGGGAGCTGGAATACTTAGCAATAGATAAGAATATTGATATTATTGGTATCACTGAAACCTGGTGGACGGATGATAACCAATGGGATACAGTTATCCCAGGCTACAAACTGTACAGGAAGGATAGGAAGGGGCAAATGGGAGGTGGTGTGGCCTTGTATGTCAAAGAAGTGATAAAATCGTATGAATTGGAATATCTAGGTGATTTGGAGTCACCATTAGAAGCTCTGTGGGTAAGAGTACCAGGCCACAAGGATGGTCTAACAGTAGGCATATACTATCGGCCTCCGACCCAAACTCTTGAGAGAGACTGGCAGTTGGAGAATGTTGTAAAGGAGGCATCCAAGAAGGGAAGCCTGGTTATAATGGGGGACTTCAATTACCCTCACATAGACTGGGTGAACTGTTGTTCAGCACATGATAAAGAGATAAAGTTCCTAGATATGCTAAATGATTGTTCCCTGGGACAGATGGTTGAAGACCCAACTAGAGGTACAAGAATCCTTGACTTGATCCTGAGTAATACTCAGGATCTGGTGCAAGACGTTAATGTGACTGATCCAATAGGGAACAGTGACCACAACTCAATTATGTTTAACATGATCATAGACCGCAAGTCACTGATAAAATCTAACACAGAGACCTTAAATTTTCAAAAAGGAAATTTCCCAAAGTTGAGGAAACTAGTAAAAAAGAAGCTGAAAGGGAAAATTGAGAGAGTCCAAACACTCCAAGAGGCATGGAGGCTGTTTACAAAAACAATAACAGAGGCCCAATTGGAATGCATACCCAAAAGGAAAAAGGGCACTGCCAGTTCCAAGAGGACTCCGATGTGGCTTACAGGAGCTGTTCGGGAAGTGATCAAGAGCAAGAAAAGCTCATTTAGAAGATGGAAGGCTTGTCCGAATGAGGACAGCAGGCAGAAACATAAATTCTGGCAGAACAAATGCAAGGCAACAATCAGGAAAGCAAAGCAAGACTTTTGAGGAGCGTATAGCTAAAAATACTCAGAGAAATAGCAAAGACATCTTTAAGTACATTAGAAGTAAGAACCCAACTAGGAAGGCCATTGGACCATTAGATGACAATGGAAGGCAAGGGGTTATTAAAGAGAAAACAGAGATTGCAGAGAGACTCAATGAATTCTTTGCTTCAGTATTCACTGAAGAAGACAGAGACCACATGCCCAAAACAGAGCCTATCTTCGTAGGGAGGGAAAGCGAAGAATTAAGCCAGATAGAAATAACCAGGGAGGAGGTCCTTGCATGTCTTGTTAAACTAAACACTAACAAATCACCAGGACCAGATGGCATCCATCCACGAGTTCTCAGGGAACTTAAAGATGAAATTGCTGATCTCCTAGCCAAAATATATAATCTTTCCCTCAAATCAGGCTTTGTGCCTGATGACTGGAAGGTAGCGAATGTAACACCAATTTTCAAAAAAGGATCCAGGGGTGATCCAGGAAATTACCGACCTGTCAGTTTGACATGTGTCCCAGGTAAAGTGATGGAAACCATCCTAAAAGATAGAATTAATAGGCACATAGAAGAGAAGGCGCTGCTAAAGGAGAGCCAACATGGCTTTTGCAAGGGCAAATCATGCCTCACTAATCTGTTGGAATTTTTGAGAGTGTCAACAAGCATGTGGATAAGGGGGATCCAGTTGACATTGTTTATCTGGACTTTCAGAAGGCTTTTGACAAGGTCCCACACCAAAGGCTCGTGAATAAACTTAGCAGTCATGGAATAAAGGGACAGGTCTTGTCCTGGATCAGCAACTGGCTAAGGGACAGGAAACAGAGGGTAGCACTAAATGGACACTTCTCCAAGTGGAGGGAAGTAAAGAGTGGGGTCCCCCAAGGTTCAGTACTGGGACCCCTGCTTTTCAACATCATCATAAATGATCTAGAGGTAGGAGTAAAAAGCAAGGTAGCCAAATTTGCTGACGACACTAAATTATACAAGGTAGTGAAAACTGTGAGAGATTGTGAGGAGCTCCAGAGGGATCTCTCGACACTGGGGGAGTGGGCAAAACAGTGGCAAATGAGTTTCAACATTAGTAAGTGCAGAGTGATGCATGTTGGGGCAAAGAACCACAATTACATTTATAAACTGATGGGGTCTGAACTCTCTGCGACAAACCAGGAAAGGGACCTTGGTGTCCTGGTGGACAACTCAATGAAGGTGTCAACCCAGTGTGCCTCAGCAGTGAAAAAAGCAAACTCAATGCTAGGGATCATTAGGAAAGGTATAGAAAATAAGTCAGCAAGTGTCATTTTGCCTCTTTATAAATCTATGGTGAGGCCCCATCTGGAATACTGTGTACAGTTCTGGTCGCCATACCTCCAGAAGGATATTATGGAGCTGGAAAAAGTGCAGAGGAGGGCAACCAGAATGATTAGGGGTCTGGAACACCTTCCTTACCATCTGAGGCTGCAACGGTTGGGCCTCTTCACTCTTGAACGACGACGTCTAAGAGGTGACCTGATTGAAGTTTATAAAATCATGCACGGTGTGGACAAAGTAGATAAGGAAAAACTGTTTTCCCTATCGCATAACACTAGAACTAGGGGACACTCCATGAAACTTTTGGGTACTAGTTCTCAAACAAATAAGAGAAAGTACTTTTTCACACAGAGGATTACTGGTCTATGGAACTCCCTGCCAGAAGAAGTGGTGACAGCTGTCAGTCTTGACAGCTTTAAGAAAGGATTAGACAAGTTCATGGAGGACAAGAGTATCAATGGCTATAATTATGGATACTTAAGGACAACCTCTGGGTTGGAGAGATAGGCAGGATATCTCTCAATATCATTTCCAGGGAATCCTAAGCAGGTGAAGGCATCTGCTTGGGAATACCCTGAAGGAAATGGTGAGCCACTGTGTGAGACAGAATGCTGGACTGAATGGGCTGTGGCCTGTTCCAGCAAGGCTGTTCTTATGTTCTTATGGAGCTGGATCTGTGGTATTGGTGTCACGCTGCAATGTGGAAGACAGATGAAAGGCCACAGCACTATATTCTCAGGACAGTCATCATGGCTGATCGCCATGATGATCGTCAATATTCAGAATTGGATACGGCACAAGAAGAAAAACCAACTGGTCTGGTTGTTTTCCATTAACGACAGGGCACAATTTAAAATGAGAAGACACTCACAGAAAAAACATCCCACTTGATAAGCCAACTATAGCCACTTTTCTCCAAGTAGAAAAAACATGAATGATATCAAGATTTCCCAGCTAGAAGAAATCAACTTGGAGAGAGTAATTTAAAGGAGACGTGGTAGGTCATAGCTGTCCAGACCATCCCCTCTTCAAACTATGCTCTCCACACATATTGTTGGGCTGAAGTTTTTTTCAAAATGTCTGTCCATTAAGTCTAATACTCTTTCCACTATGGGACAGCTTTTCCAGAACATGTCACTAGATGCAAAGGAATGATTTACTATTTATCACCTAGGAAGTAGGACACTCCATGCCTATATTCTTTGATTTTGCCTTGCCTCCACCTCTGCTACACTGAAAATGATAGAAACTTTGCTATCTCAGAGCCAAGAAAACAACTTATTATCTTCTAGTCTTTTTTCCCCAAAGCAAACCCTTGATTACAGGGCTGAGGGTTTAGGCAAACATTGCCTGCCAGCCTACCCACTGGCATGAATAACTTAAGGGATTTTGTTACATTTCTGGCAATAAGAGGGACTTGTGTAACAAGCCATTAACACAGAGATCTAAGTAAAGACAGAATGGAGGAGGAGGGGGAATATTTAAAAAACCCACCCTTTATTTCCAAAGTACCAGAAACTTTAAGATTGGAATGCCTTATAAAAGCACATCACTTAGTTGCCTCGACTCTGCTTTATTATAGTCAAGACAGTTTTTAAAGGAAGTTACATTTATTGAGCCCATGGGGAGCACTACAGCACACCTCAAGGCTGTTGGAAACTACAAATCTGAGAAAGTGCCAAAGTTGACAATTTGATGCCACATTCTACTGAAGGTTCTTTTTCTCCCCTACCCTGCCTTTTAAAGACTTTTTCTTACACCATTTTCCCTCCCAGACTCAGTCTGGAAGTCACTGAATGAATTCCACATGTACTACAGTTTGTACTTTCACAGACTGCTTAAAAGCCAAAGTATCAGATTGCACAGAGCTGTGAAGAAGCTCCAAGACTTCAAAGCACTTCTGAAACATCTATGACTTTATTAGATGGGGACAAGAGTTTCTACAGGGAAGGTCAAAATTATTCTGCTATTTTCAGCTATATTTGGATACTCACCTAGGCATATTCACATGCTCTCAGAATCACTACTATGGTAAGAAACCATATGACTTGTTACTGGCAAAAACTGAAGTCAAACTGAGGATTTAATTTAACTAGCAATTGAAGCAGAATGTGTTATTTAGTTTAAGAGAGGGTTGACAGGGAAGGATGACAAAAATTATTAGAAGAATTAGATTTTTGGAATAACATTAGCCTGACATCTCACCATGATGAAGAATTCCTAATTGCAGGATAGCTCTACATTCAGGGTTAGCTAGTATGCCTTCTGTGAACTTAGCATAGTAGTAAGAATGTACCATTTCCATGTATAGAATGAAATTCTTGTTTTTTAAAAATTAAATTTTCAAAGTGAATACATAAACAGTGGCCTAAATCCAAGTACAATTAATGTAGACCCAATAAACCAAATGGGAACTTAGTATGCCAACATTTTTGTAAATTCCACTAATTCAACAAGTTTGGTACTAAAAGTGCAAATAGGCCATTTTATCTTTATCACTGGAAACCTCAGAGAAGGATCATGATCCCCAAGGCAATTCCTTGTCCATCTTTCATGTAGGTTCACGCATACCAGCTGACTATTTCACCATAGTGTGAATTCTGGACTGTAAAGAAAGCAGATAGGAAAAAGTGATTTGTTTGAAATATGGTGCTGTAGGAGAAGAAGAGCTTTGTGGATAACTTGGACCACCAGAAAGAACAAATGGGTTCTAGATCAAATCAAGCCTAAATGATGGAATTGAAGCTGTCCTACTTTGGGCACATCACAAAAAGCCAATATTTTCTGGGGGAAAGACCAAAGGAACAAAGAAGACCAAGATGGAATGACTCCTAAACAAAGCCATAGCCTGTTGAGGACAGGATATTTTAGCAGGTTACCATAATTCAGAAGTTACTTAACTGCACATGCAAAAAACAACAATATAACAGCTAAAATGTTTTACTGAGATGCTAAGATCACTTATTTATTATTGTTCTTTCCATTATTTCAATACCTTATTAATTTATATTAATTTATAAAATGTATCTTATTCACAATAACCATGTGGCTTTGTGGACGCACCGCCCAGTGAAGAGACGTACGCAGTAATTGGGTTAAACAATGGGCCACTTTATTAATGAAAAGCCAAACAATGCACTGGGGCCAGTAGTGCGGGTGCGATGGGAAGAATAATGGTAACAGTAGCATTGGGAGAAAGGACTATGGGCCAAACACACTGGAGTCCAACAATATGTCACGCACGGTAACAGATACAGAAAGGCTTACTGATAAGCCTTCTCAGTGGCTGCCCCGGCCCTGTGGAACCTCTTACCAGAGCTGTGCCTCCAGACAGAGCTGCTCCCCTTTAGGAAGGCATTAATGACCTGGCTATGCCAATGGGTGTGGGATATGACTTGTGTGACAGCCCAGTCCCGCTGACTTGTACAGCTGCCTTAGTTTACTTCAGAGATTTTGCCACAACTTTACCTGCCTGTTTTCTACCCCCCCTTTTTTTTTTTTTTTACTTTCCCCTCTTCGTTATCTTTTTAACTTTTTTATTACTTAAGTGGTTAGGGAGGATATTGGAAGGTTTTTGGATAGCTTTTAAGATTCTGTATGTTTTTAAATTTTGTTGTAGGCCGCCTTGGGTCATCTAGGGATGAGGAAGGGAGGGTATAAATGTTATAAAGAAATAAATAAGCCATCACTGGTGGAAGGTTGCTACAGGAGCCTTGGGGCACACCCCTAGATGATATGCTTCCAGCTCCTGCAGAAACCCCAGCCCATACCCGAAGGAAATGCTTAATTTAGGACTGAATACATCCGCACTGACTGCCACACGGGGGAGAGAAATGACCCCGACCCAGCCTAGCCAGACCGATTGGACTGGGGGGTACCCCAGTGTGAGAAAAAGAGAAGAGGGGCCCAGCTCCACAACTGGGGATGGGGGACAGGACATTGATGGCTCGGAGGCAGAAGAAAAAGACTGGACTGGGTGAGAGGGAGAACCTGTGAAGGGACAAAAAAAAGGGAGAAAAACAGAGACAGGGCAAAAATTAGGAAATTAGGTGCCGGAAAGAGTTGAAGGAAGAAAGGCGGGGGCACCAGGAGAAGCAGCAGCAGGGTGCACTGGGGTGCGAGTGGCAGAGTTGGGGCCGGGCAAAGGGAGAGCAGGGCAGGATGAAAACACCATGTATGCCCAGGAAAACCAAACATTCGTGCTTGTACATGCACTGCTTCTTTGCGCAGTGCCCTTGGGCAGCGAACTCCCAGCAATAAGTGCATGGTGTGGAATCCGGGGCCTCAGGGGGAGACTGGGCGGCAGGGGAAGTAGGGCGCTGGAGCAGGTGGCCACAGTCATATCTATCTCCGAGGGCAGGAGCCACAGATTGGAATTAGGCTTGTCCCACTGCATGTTGGGCTGGATCACAGTCCGCATGTGGGAATTCTCATCATAGGCCTTCCAGGCATAAGAACATAAGAACAGCCTTGCTGGAACAGGCCACAGCCCATCCAGTCCAGCATTCTGTCTCACACAGTGGCTCACCATTTCCTTCAGGGTATTCCCAAGGAGATGCCTTCACCTGCTTAGGATTCCCTGGAAATGGCATTGAGAGATATCCTGCCTATCTCTCCAACCCGGAGGTTGTCCTTAAGTATCCATAATTATAGCCATTGATACACTTGTCCTCCATGAACTTGTCTAATCCTTTCTTAAAGCTGTCACAGCTGGGACAGATGGTTGAAGACCCAACTAGAGGTACAAGAATCCTTGACTTGATCCTGAATAATACTCAGGATCTGGTGCAAGATGTTAATGTGACTGATCCAATAGGGAACAGTGACCACAACTCAATTATGTTTAACTTGATCATAGACTGCAAGTCACTGATAAAATCTAACACAGAAACCTTAAATTTTCAAAAAGGAAATTTCCCAAAGATGAGGAAACTAGTAAAAAAGAAGCTGAAAGGGAAAATTGAGAGAGTGCAAACACTCCAAGAGGCATGGAGGCTGTTTACAAACACAATAACAGAGGCCCAATTGGAATGCATACCCAAAAGGAAAAAGGGCACTGCCAGGTCCAAGAGGACTCCGATGTGGCTTACAGGAGCTGTTTGGGAAGTGATCAAGAGCAAGAAAAGCTCATTTAGAAGATGGAAGGCTTGTCCGAATGAGGACAGCAGGCAGAAACATAAATTCTGGCAGAACAAATGCAAGGCAACAATCAGGAAAGGAAAGCAAGACTTTGAGGAGCATATAGCTAAAAATACTCAGAGAAATAACAAAGACTTCTTTAAGTACATTAGAAGTAAGAACCCAACTAGGAAGGCCATTAGACCATTAGATGACAATGGAAAGCAAGGGGTTATTAAAGAGGAAAGAGAGATTGCAGAGAGACTCAATGAATTCTTTGCTTCAGTATTCACTGAAGAAGACAGAGACCACATGCCCAAAACAGAGCCTATCTTCGTAGGGAGGGAAAGCGAAGAATTAGGCCAGATAGAAATAACCAGGGAGGAGGTCCTTGCATGTCTTGTTAAGCTAAACACTAACAAATCACCAGGACCAGATGGCATCCATCCACGAGTTCTCAGGGAACTTAAAGATGAAATTGCTGATCTCCTAGCCAAAATATATATTTCCCTCAAATCAGGCTTTGTGCCTGATGACTGGAAGGTAGCGAATGTAACACCAATTTTCAAAAAAGGATCCAGGAAATTACCGACCTGTCAGTTTGACATGTGTCCCAGGTAAAGTGATGGAAACCATCCTAAAAGATAAATGATCTAGAGGTAGGAGTAAAAAGCAAGGTTGCCAAATTTGCTGACGACACTAAATTATACAGGGTAGTGAAAACTGTGAGAGATTGTGAGGAGCTCCAGAGGGATCTCTTGACACTGGGGTAGTGGGCAAAACAGTGGCAAATGAGCTTCAACATTAGTAAGTGCAGAGTGATGCATGTTGGGGCAAAAAAAACCAATTACATTTATAAACTGATGGGGTCTGAACTCTTGGCGACAAACCAGGAAAGGGACCTTGGTGTCCTGGTGGACAGCTCAATGAAGGTGTCAACCCAGTGTGCCTCAGCAATGAAAAAAGCAAACTCAATGCTAGGGATCATTAGGAAGGGTATAGAAAATAAGTCAGCAAGTGTCATTTTGCCTCTTTATAAATCTATGGTGAGGCCCCATCTGGAATACTGTGTACAGTTCTGGTCACCATACCTCCAGAAGGATATTATGGAGCTGGAAAAAGTGCAGAGGAGGGCAACCAAAATGATTAGGGGACTAGAACACCTTCCTTACCATCTGAGGCTGCAACGGTTGGGCCTTTTCACTCTTGAACGACGGCGTCTAAGAGGTGACCTGATTGAAGTTTATAAAATCATGCACGGTGTGGACAAAGTAGATAAGGAAAAATTGTTTTCCCTATCACACAACACTAGAACTAGGGGACACTCCATGAAACCTTTGGGTACTAGTTCTCAAACAAATAAGAGAAAGTACTTTTTCACCCAGAGGATTACTGGTCTATGGAACTCCCTGCCAGAAGAAGTGGTGACAGCTGTCAGTCTTGACAGCTTTAAGAAAGGATTAGACAAGTTCATGGAGGACAAGGGTATCAATGGCTATAATTATGGATACTTAAGGACAACCTCGAGGTTGGAGAGATAGGCAGGATATCTCTCAATGCCATTTCCAGGGAATCCTAAGCAGGTGAAGGCATCTCCTTGGAAATACCCTGAAGGAAATGGTGAGCCACAGTGTGAGACAGAATGCTGGACTGGATGGGCTGTGGCCTGTTCCAGCAAGGCTGTTCTTATGTATGTTTCTTAATGCTTAACACAGGGCCTCTTAAAATATTTCAGTAATAACGTACCTAGCATAGGTGTGTTCTACTGAGAGTGACAGACGTGATTTCTTTACAAAGACCATGGAGAATTTAAGCACTATTGATTCAAGCCATAATGTAGAGTACAGTACTGCACTCTCCCTTTCCACTCTTCAGGGAACCATAGGAAAACATAATTTTTTGCATGTAGAGATCTCAAACAGTGCTATACAAATTGTAATTCCCAATATTCTTTATGTACACAATCAGAACAAAACCAATATGCATTTGTAGTGTTTATATAGTATGTATACAGGATATTTTATGGAGTTGTTTTCTTTTGAAAGAACAGTCTCTGCATTTTAGAAATACCTGTCTACTCTAAATCATAAATAATGCACATTGGAAGCCACAGCTAATAAAAGTACAGTGGTACCTCATAAAATGATTTTAATCTGTTCCACGGGGCTTGTTGTTGTACGAAAAAATTGTGATACGATACATGCATCATATAGCAATTTTCCCTATGGGATGCATCGTATAATGATTTTTTTTTGCTAAATGGTTTTTCTCATTAAAAAATTGTTGTATGATTTTTTTCCCATAGGGAAAATTGTTATGCGAGATGTCATCTATACAGGCCGATTGTTGTATGAGGTTCCACTGTACCAGTAAAATCAACTTAATCTATTGTTTTGAGAGGTAGTGTTTGTTGCACATGTCCCCCCCCCCCCCCACACACACACACACATAAACCCACTGTTGTACAGATTTTGTCTTGGTAGGTTCCGTAGAGAGAATCTGAAAGAGCAACTTCCTGTCTAGATATATTGTCCATAATTTTAGAAACAGTCAATTGTTCAAAGTAAAAAAAACAGCTCACTTTTCATTGATACTATTCAACTCTGGACACAGTCCACTCATGATTTATTACTAGTAGATTACAGCAGTAAAACTATATACCATAGAGTCCTCAAAAGTTATCTTTGATTTACTGGAGGCATAGAAACCAAGATACTATACTATCAAACATTTACAAAGAATGTTTTTTCTCTGCTCCTTGATACTTCCCTTGTGCTGATGACTTCATATAAAACTTACATAGACAGAAAACACTCAGAGGGACAACAAGTGGCAACAGTTCAAAGACTTTTAATGTAGATAATATTTTAACATCTGGACCAGTCCAACCACCGAGTAACAAACCTATCAGTGGGAACTGAAGAGTGCAATCATAAATATGTTTACTCAGAAGTGCCACTGAGTTCAAAAGAGACTACTCACCAGAATCATACTACAAAATTGTAACGAAATTGAGATAGAGGAAGACTTTTGTTTTTATTTCATTCCCTAGAAAATCCAACCAAGTCCTGTTGTGAGTTCATATATTATATGTGTAAACTCTATACCTAGGATAAAGTAAAGCAAGACCTTTCCTGATCACAATCCTTTCCCCCAAAAGAAACAGTAGTGTATTAGAACAAGTGGCCTGCACATCTACCTCTGTCCCTGTAAATGGGAAGGATATGTGACTATGCTGGATACAAAGGAACGAGACTTCGCAGAGACACATCTTCTTGTCAACATGTATCTACTAAACTTTGCAAGAAACAGGAGCTTGTTTATTTTTAAAGATAATTTTACCAGTAGTCTCTTGAGAAAGGCAAAGAAAGGATGGGCTATCTAACACTATCTCAACCACAGTCTGCACAGCACA
This sequence comes from Bradypodion ventrale, assembly GCA_035047345.1. NCBI lineage: Eukaryota > Metazoa > Chordata > Lepidosauria > Squamata > Chamaeleonidae > Bradypodion > Bradypodion ventrale. The sequence continues at coordinate 49,031,803 of JAWDJE010000003.1, read as the reverse complement.
AGAGCTGAGCTCATTCACCAGCAACTCAGATTAATGGTGCCAAGTGCTGGTATGCAAAAGTATATTCACAATTGGAACATTTCTTAGCAATTTATTATTTGTTTAATTTAATTTATATACTACCCCACTGGCAAACTGAAGTTCTCCATTCTGGTAGGTGTACAGCAGACACATTACTAAAAAAAACTTCAAGAAACCAAAAAAACATAAAGCTATGAGTCCAACTAGAACTGAATACAGGAAGGAGAATGTATTTAAAAGCCTCCTTAAAAGATATGTTTTCATTGTCTTTTTAAAGGCCACATTTGAGGGGACTTGTTGCAGCTCTGCTGGTAAACTGTTCCATTGAGTGGCTGCCACCATCAAGAAGATCTTGTTCCTGGATACAGTCGTCCTGGCCACTCTTGATGTTGGCACCACGAGCTGGACATTCTATGAGAACCTTGTGGTGTGGGCAGTCAATCTTAGGGGAAGATGCTCCATCAGATACCAAGGTCCCAAACTGTTTAGGGCTTTGTAGAGTATGTCAATGTTAGAACCTTGTGTCCGATACTGTGTCCCATTGAGAGACAATGCAGTCCAGCCAGGGTTGGGGTAATGTGATCTTATTTTCCCCCCAATACAGAGAATGGCCAGGCACCAGCATTTTACACACTCTGCTATTTTTGTATCAATGACAAGGGCAGCCCCATGTCCAGAGCATTACAGTAGTTGATTTATATCCAACAGTGTTGTTGTGCTAGTGCAAAAGCTGTCAGATAGAATTTATAAAGGATGGTATCCAATCATTCTTTTGCTCTGCAACTGTCTCCAAAAGAAACTGTGCAAACAGCTATGCAACTGCTTGACCCAACATCTTGTACAACACTGCAACCCAGCTGGAAAATGTTAGAGAGGATCTTCACTCTGCTGCTGCTAATCACTCTGCTATACTGGATTCACATCTACAATATTTCTTAAGCTTCTACTAACTAGAATCCATTTTATCAAATGCAAGGATAGATGGTGCTCTGCCAAAAAGTATTATTCTCATGGCCTTATTCAAAAGCAGAACATGATATTTAGTTATTTACCACATAAATACAATATGGTCCCTATATTTTTTTTTTCATTTTTGGTAAACTGAGTGAGCTGTAGATAAAATAAAAGTAAGCTCCTCCTCCTTCCTCCACTGTCATATCCAAATCAGAATATAGTCGATCCTCAGGGTGATCAGTCATGATGACTGTCCTGAGAATATAGTGCAGTGGCCTTTCATCTGCTTTCCACATTGCAGCATGACACCCATACCACTGATCCAGCTCCGCAAGTCACTTTCTGGTCCTGAGCCCTTTTGGCATACAAAGTCCTCCTCACCCACAGGCCAGTATTGATGAAGCTGCTGCCTTCCTTCAAGATGGATTCAAGTGAGATTTAATCCCTTTAGGGACCATCACCCTTCCCTGTGGACTTTGGCACAAAGGGCCGTTAGTCTTTACGGTTGTCAGGTTAGTTAACTGCCGCCTGACACTTGGCATTGAGTCTCTGGCAGTATGGTTTACTCTATTACCATAGCAGGATATCCTGGCCAGACAGTAAACCTTTTACTATAATTTGTTTTGTTTTTTTGTTTTTTAACACTAGCTGAAATCCTGTTGCTTAACATAGTAAGTTTAAATAAAGTAGGCCCACTGAATCAATGGGAACTGGATGAGTCAACTTCTCAATAGTTTCCATTGATACAAATAGGCCAACTCTAGCTACAATTTATTTTAGAATTCTAAATTGCAACAAAAATACAGTAGGTCCATTTGAATCAATGGATTACATGGAGGAACTGACTCCCCAAATCCCCACTGATTTAATGGCACAGCTTACAATGTTAAGAGAGTTGCAGTCACTCAATATTACTGCATTCCAGTCAAGTTTGAACTGGATCAAAAGGAATTTACACAATCCGTACTATACTGTCTCATAGACCACAAGAATGCAGTATGCAACTTAGTCCGTGCTTAGAAAATTACTTTTTAAAAATTGCAACTCTCACAATTCCTAAGTGTTCACAGTCAGGGATTCTGGGAGTTGTGATGTATCACAAATCATTAAAACAAGCAACTCTTCCAAACTCTTGTTTGAGTACATTTAAGTGAATGGCAAATGTTAGACTTCAACTAAATGCCATAGAGCAGTGGTGGCGAACATATGGCACACTTGCCAGAGGTGGAACTCAGAGCTTTCTCTGTGACCACATGTGCTGTTGACCCAGCACAGAGTGCGCCCCACCCCTCTGCTCAGCAGCCCAAAGGGAGCGCTTCCTCCCTCCCCTGTTGCAGTGTTGTCAGTCTGCAATAAATACCGTAAGTGGTTTTTGGGTTGCAGTTTGGGCACTCTGTCTCTAAAAGGTTCGCCATCACTGCCACAGAGGAAATAAAAACAAGCTAGTGAGTTTACCTTCTTATTCAAAAGGTAAAAAAAAACCTCCTTGCAATCTTCATAAATCCCTCCCCCACAAACCTAATCTGATGACTGTTTAAATATGAAGAGGAAAATCCCATGTACCTGAATGGGGTGTGGTTTGTCTTGTCAGTTTCCAGATTTCTGCAATGTTTGTTTCACTGCTGGGCATCTGCAGGTTCGCACCAGTACGCGCATACCGGTAGTAAAAATGGCTGGTCCCACCCACCTCCCCACCTTGCTCACCTCCTCCTGCTCCTAGAAGAGGCTTTGGAGGGGGCTGGCTCCATTTCCCCCTTCATCAAAGGCTTTTCCTGGGCTCCGTTTCACCCCAAAGTGCATCCCCAGCCACTCCGGAGTGGTTGGGGAGACACTTTGGGGTGAAACGGAACCCAGGAAAAGCCTTGGAGGAAGGGGGAAATGGCTTCGGAGCGGATTCTTTGCTATAGAGCTATGAAAATAGAAGCTTCTTCTATTTTCATCACTCTATAGCAAACTTCTGAAGTCATTTCCCCCTTCTCTAAGGCTTTTCCTGGGCTCCTTTTCACCCCAAAGCACATCCCCAGCCACTCTGGAAAAAGAAAAAACTCAAACAAAATGGCGGCCACAACTATAATCAGCTGTTGGGCAGCACAGATAGCACCTAGGAATGCAGAAATAGTGCAGAATAGCAAATCCCAGCCCCTCCTGAGGAAGCAGACGCAAACAGGGACCCCAACGGTGGTGATTTTCCAGCTACATAAGGTAGGATATGAAACATGGTGCCCTCGGTTAACGATGCCAGATCGTTAACCAAGTGATTACTTTTCCCAAAAAGTCACGTCGTCAACTGAAAACGACTTTAACCGAAGGCATCGTTAACCGAGGGTTTACTGTACTAGAGTTTGGAAAACTGGCCATGTTAGTTGGGAGACTCCAGGAGTTACAATCCAGAAACAAAATAAAAGCTCTTTTGAGTGCTGGCAACTGTTGCTTATCCTATGGTAACAAATTCATTACTACCGTGATTATTAGCCAAGATAGCTCCTCATATGACATAAATCAGGGACACATACTGTTTTCGGCCCTGCAATGCAGTTGCTGGTTCAAAGGCTGAGAGGTGTTTATCTGCACAAACAATATGTAAGTTTACACTCACATGAATATGTGCAAACATATAGCAGCCATCACCTTTCCTTACTCGGAAACAGAGATCCTTCTGTCCTCACACACACACACACACATCTGTATGAAACTGAAATCTGTAAGAAACTGTCACAAAGAGAGGGGCTTGTGGCACCTTTTGATCTACACTAAGGCCTTTCATCCAAACCACAGGCCATGGGTTGCAGACACCACTATAAAAAAACAACAACTGTAAGCAACAGAAATGTTCAACTGATCATATGGATCAGTAGCAATAGAACCATATCAGTGATCAGTAGATCATAAGTCTATTTTCAAATAGCTTTTAGACATTTTCTAATGAGAGAATATTGGGGACTATGGTAAAATTCTCCCACCAGAGCAGGGTTTTGTAACAGAATTGGTCACAAGTTATTCAACGTGGAATCTCTTTGGTTTTTAAACTGTCTTAGAATGTAGCTTTGCTTCTTTGCAAGGGCCTCATAATTCTTTCTGCTGCGCTTATCAAGCAGATGGGCTTGGAGAAGCTTCTCAAAGCTTCAGCCTATGTTGTGTCTTCTTCCCAGTTCTGGAATGTCCGTAACGTCAACACCCAGAGCCTGGGAACATCAGACCTTTGTAATGAGAACCAGTGGTTGTTTATAAAAACCCTGGGCTCTAATTGGCTGTATGCTAATTAGGAGGGCCAAGCTCATGTCTTTCCTATAGGAACATGGGTTTGGGAGTTCGAGTTTGGGGGTTCTGAGAGTGACACCTCAGAAGGGAGAGGGGGACTCTACCATTGAGCCCTTACTCCAACCCAAGCTTAGTCATGATTACCTAGATTAGTTAGGTTTTCTTTTGTTTCTGGGGGAAGGCCTGAGTGTGGATTTCCCTAACTGCTCTTTTTGATTAGCCTTTTTGCATGCTGTACTTCTGTATCCTGAACCATCGGAGAAACTGTTATTTTTACAATATGCTTTGAGAACAATAAACATTTTTACTTCAACAACACCTGTTATTTGGGAGAGGGGGTAAACAAGAGCCATTAACTACCACATTTAATACAATTCTCTCCATATTACTACCTGGGCTGTTAATACAGGTAAGCCCCAGGTTGTTGCCGCAGAAGGATCTGCAGGACAGCACATAGGCCTCCTGGGCTCGGAGTCTTTGTGGGGTTCCATAGAACAGACTGGTAAAAGTTGCTCACAGGAACGGGAGAGACCCAAAGGCAAGGGCCAGGTCAAAGCCTATGTGTCACAGGTTTCCAACCTTGGGCCCCCAGATGTTCTTGGACTTCCATTCCCAGAAGCCCTGATCAGCAGGTGTGCTGACTTGGATTTCTGGTAATTGGAGTCTAAGAACACCTGGGGGCCCAAGGTTGAGAAACCCTGAATTGATTATCACTCTTTTCTGTAGCAAAGATGTTTCCAGCCTCAAATTAACATACAAAGACGATGAATTAAAACCCTTCAAATATTCACATTCCACAAAATCATGAAATCAGAGAAAAATTGACTTTTGGGTTCAAGACAAATGAATGTGACAGTTGAAAAAGTTCGGTTTCACTTACCAGTGATAACTTTCGTTCTTCGAGTATATAGTTTGTGAATACACACTCATGGGTTATGCGCTGTGGGAATGCATCTGGATTCTGTCAGGCTGCTTCTGACACATTTTGTAAACAAAGGCCTCTTTGCCTGAGAGACAACGCTGTGCTTTAGGCATGCGTAGAAAAGTGAGAAAAATTCTTTCTCCTTATTTGGGTTATGTAGGTGAAGTTTCATTTCTGGTATTCTCTGTCAGCCTGAGTTTCGTTTTCTGATATATACTCTGCCTGAATAAAGAAGTTAGTAGCGTTTGACCAGCCAAGGACTGCAGTGTGCTTTATCTCTGTCTCTCTGTTTCTCCCTACAAAAAGCCTAATGCAGCAGGACTTCATGGGACTGATTGCTATCTTAAAGATCTGAGGATATAAACTGCTGCTAATGAGGCTGACTGAATAAAGAAGATATCTTTACATGAAGCAGAATTCCAACAAGTGGCGCTCCGTGTGACGCTTTGAACTACAATGAGAGAGCCTGCTGTGAAAGCTGCTTCAGCAATTAACACCTCATAATCGACCGGGGACAAGGTCTCATTCACCTACGACCAGGCAAAAGGTCAGACCGGAGGAAAGGTCATAAATCGAGCTCGAAAATTCATCCAAAGTCAACTTTGGGTCCCACATTACGTGAGTGATTTTTTTTATTATGGGGTGCATATTTTCTTCAGAAATGCAGGAACTTTGTAAAGATATCTCAGATCTTTTGCATGAGAATGGGCGAAAGGTAGATGAGAAGAAGATACAGCAGCTGGTTAAAGTTATAGCAAAATTCTGTCCTTGGTTTAAATATGAAGGTCTGGACTTAAAACAGTGGAAACAGATTGGGAGAGAAATGCAGAAGCATAATGGAATTTCTGTGTCAATATTATTTACATGGGAGGCAGTTAGGGACTGCCTTCAGAGACTTACTCCAAAAAATATTTTATTGTCTCAAAGACTTGATGGCCATCCCCTCCCACAGCTTTTGCCTTCAGAGAAAGGGGGGGCCATGGCAACCATGGCAGCCATGGCAACTGCTCCTCCATCATATGAGAAACAACAGCCTCCTGATGGGGGTGAAGGTGGAAATGGAGATGGGACATTATGTCCTGACTTGCAAAAATCAAGCACTTTTAGCCCTACAAAGACACATTTTTCTGCTGCGTTAACGGCAGCTGTGCTGGACATGCAATCTCCTGAAATATACCCAGTGATAAGGGGGGCTCCGGCTGTGGGCAACGCACTGGCTGTCCCAGATAGGTATGAAACCCTCCATTACAAATATCTGAAGGAACTAAGAGTCAGCATACGTGACTATGGATTTAATGCACCTTTTACTAAAGCTTTGTTGGAAGCCATTGCATCTCAAAAATTGCTACCAGTGGATTGGAAACAGATGATTAAAGCGCTTTTGCCCCCAGCAGAAGCCATGCTCTGCTTGCAAGAGTGGAGGGATGTGGCTTGGGAGGTTCATCATACACGCCCTGCACTCACAATGGATATGTTATGTGGGGAGGGAAATTTTGCCAACCCCACACAGCAATTGGCCCTCAATGATGCCCAGCTGGGAGAGATTGCTCAGATAGTCATGCGGGCCTGGAGTAAGATTCCTTCCAAAGGGGATAGCTCCGTTGCTGGATTTGCAGCAATTAGGCAGGGCCCTAAAGAGAATTACACTGAGTTCATTAACAGACTCATGACTGCTCTCAGCCGCCAGGTGGAAAATGTGCCAGCACGGGAAATGCTCATGAAACAACTGGCTTTTGAAAATGCCAATGAGGATTGTAAAGGGGCTCTGACAGCTGTTTATGCTAGGCCAGGAACATCTATAGCAGACATGATGAAAGTTTGTCAAAATGTGGGGACTCACAGTTACAAGGCTCAACTTCTGGCAGCTGCAGTTCAATTGCCCACAACTCAGGCTCAAAACAAACGTTGTTTTGGTTGTGGGAAGGAAGGACATTTTAAAGCACAATGTCGCTCCTCTCAAAAGCAGGCAGCACGCCCTTCAAGGAAGTGTCCCATTTGCCAGAAAGGGTACCATTGGGCCAATCAGTGCCGCTCAAATCCTGATGCCAATCCCTCAGCTGCTCAGCACAAAGACTCTGACTTTTCTCCACAGCAGCAGGGAAATGGGAGTGCGGGCCAGGCTCGGGCCCAGGCAAAATAATAGGGCTACCAGAGGTCAGTGAGGAAGCAATAGAGGAGGTTTTGGAAGAAGATATGGAACTTGCCCAAGAAATGATTTCACGATATAGAAAAAACCATCCTCTAAAAGAAGGACTTTTATTGAGGTTATCTAAGGACTGTACTTTTACTATGCCAGGGTGTGTGGAGGCTCTTCCCACACTGGTTGATGATGTTAATTTCCAGGGCATGATGGGCATCGTTCTTCCTTGCCCAGACGCCTTACCCGCTTCTGTACACATTGCAGCAGGGTCAGTTACATTGGGTCACCAAGAAATTGTCATCCCTGCTTCAGCCACGCAACATCTCACCCTGCCTAAGGGACAACCTGTAGGACGCCTTCATCTGCTCCCACTAGGGACCACTGTAACTCCATCCCAGGAGGGGACTGCAACAGCGGCTATGGCGGTGATACAAATCACCGAGGATAGACCGACCCGCTCGCTGATTATGGGTGGACGTTCAGTGTCTGGATTGGTCGATACAGGAGCCGATATTTCAGTGGTGGCAAAAAAAGATTGGCCGACTGGATGGGCCGTCCGCCCCTGTAGGGAAGTTTATGGGGTGGGCGGGTACGAGCCAGCACAGCAAAGTGTTCATCCAATCATCTTTGAGACCTCAGGGGGAACAAAAGTTTCTCTTCACCCCCTGATTATGGATATTCCTATTACTCTGTGGGGCCGGGATCTCCTGGCTAAAACAGGGTGTACCTTGCAGACAAATTTTTGATACGGGCCTCCCCTGCAGCGCCGTTGCATGCACTTCCACTACAATGGAAAAACACCCCACCAGTGTGGACGGATCAATGGCCGCTCTCAAGAGAAAAGCTCCAAGCGGCGGAGGCCCTTGTACAGGAGCAATTAAATCTGGGACATATTCAAACAACCACTAGTCCTTGGAACTCTCCGATTTTTGTGGTGAAAAAGAAGTCTGGAAAATGGCGATTGTTACATGATTTGAGGAAAGTTAATGAGCACATCTTGCCAATGGGACCTCTACAATCTGGACTTCCTAATCCGAACATGATTCCGGAAGATCATCAACTCATGGTTATAGATTTGAAGGACTGTTTTTATACAATCTTGCTAGCGCCGCAAGACAGAGAAAAATTTGCATTTACATTGCCAGTATACAATAATGAACATCCTACTCAACGGTTTGAATGGTGTGTCTTGCCTATGGGTATGGCCAACTCGCCGACTCTATGCCAACATTTTGTGAACATGGCTTTGGAACCTTTCAGGCAACGCCATCCAGAGGTTAAAGTCTATCATTACACAGATGACATTTTATTGCATGGTCCACAAGTCACGGAGAAACACCTGCAGGACCTAGCAGACATTTTGCAACAAGCGGGCTTGATCATAGCTCCTGAAAAAGTGCAACGGATGTATCCATTCCAATATCTGGGACATAGGCTCTCAGCTACCGCTTCAACTCCGCTATTGCCAACAATAGCTATTCCGGAGCAGTTCACTCTTGTCCAATTGCAACAATTGCTAGGGAACATAAATTGGGCTCGTCCTTTCTTGGCCCTGAGCACGGAGGAACTATCACCACTCTTTGCTGCTCTTTCTGGACACACTTCTCCAGCGGACATCATTCCCTGCACAACGGAGATGCGTACAGCTCTTCAACGCCTCAACGAAAAGCTGCATACCATCGCTGTGGATCGGGTGCCCTCAGGCACCATTGCGCTGGCATGCGCTCTTCTTCCTACACCGAGGCTGCCCACTGCGGTTTTGTTCGCGCCTGTCAACGCTCAGAAGGTGGCCATCGTGGAATGGCTGCACTTGGCGCACACTCCCTCGAAAAACTGTTATCGCCTACCTGATGCGATTGCTGATATTTTCCTCAAATGCCGTACTAGGGCAAAGCATTTGACTGGTTATGATGTTGACTTTGTTTGTTTTCCTTTTTCACAGGATCAGCTAACCGCCTTGCTACAGCATTCTGAGGCATTTCAGGTGGCCATGGCGGACTTTGTGGGACAAGTTAAATTTAACCCCCCCAAGGATAAGCAGTTTACCTTGCTGAATCTCACTTCTTACTCCCTGTCATCCCCGCTTTGCATGCAACCTATCTTGCATGCCATTACTCTTTTCTCAGATGGCTCCCCCTCCCGTGGAGTCCTTACATGGCAGGGTCCTACTGGGGAATGGGAGGTTGTTTTTACAGGACCTCAAGCATCGGCCCAGCGGTCGGAACTGGCAGCGGTCATACTTGCTTTCTCTACGTTTTCTGATGTGCCTTTTAACCTGATTGTGGATACTCAATATGTTTACCGCCTTGTCTTTACCTTAGCTCAAGCTTATTTGTCTCCATCGATGGATAGGGATCTTTTTGCTTTATTCCAACAGCTTCAAGGTTTTCTTACTAACCGTACGGTCCCTTTCTTCATTGCCCACATACGCTCTCACACAAGGATCCCAGGTTATTTGACGGAGGGCAATGCACGAGCAGATTCTGCTCTCCGAGACTCTGCTGAGGTTTTTTCTCTCTTTGACAACCCCATTGACAGTCATGCAATGTTTCATCAATCTGCTAAGGTTTTGCATAAACGGTTTTCCATTCCTATGTCACAGGCTAGAGACATTGTGTCATCCTGTGCTTCCTGTACGAAGTCTCCTATATTCCTGCCATTTGATGCTGTTAATCCTCGAGGAACAGAAGCCAATCAGCTATGGCAGATGGATGTCACGCAAGTACCTGCTTTGGCTCCGCTTTCTAAGTTACATGTGACTGTTGATACCTTCTCTGGATTTATATGGGCTACACCCTTACGGGGTGAAACATCCAGACATGTTATACAACATTGCATTCGTTCGTTTGCGGTAATGGGTAAACCTAAAAGCCTGAAGACAGACAATGGGCCATCATATGTTTTTTCTGCCTTTCAGGACTTTTGCCGTCAGTGGGACATTAAGCTAACCCATGGAATACCCTATAACTCGACTGGACAGGCGATTGTTGAAAGAGCCCACCTGACATTCAAAAATTTGTTACACAAGCAAGTGGGAGATAGAGGGGTTCCTGTGGCTGAAATACCTACAGCTGTTGCTAAAGTACTGTATACTCTTAATTTTCTTCTTGCTCCCCATAACAGGTCACACTCTCCAGTCGAATTGCATTTCAGGACTGAGGAGTGTCTTCCTAAGCCATTGGTCGTTTATCGGCAGCAACCCGATCCTGAGTGGAAGGGTCCTGTACCTCTAATCACCTGGGGACGAGGATACGCAGCGATTTCTACAACCTCAGGACCTGTGTGGATTCCTGCCCGAGCGATCCGCCCATGGAGAGAGAAGAAGGTTACTCAGCTCCAGGATGGTGGTTCACCAGTAAACTAACTTTGCTGACATTTGTTTTCTTTCTTACTGTGCTTCCAGCTGTAAGAACAATACCTCATGGGGGCAACCCCAACTTTTGGATTCGTCATGCTAACTATATGTTTGAAGTTCATGGTAAGAATGCAACGTTATACTATGAGCATCCACTGGCAGTGTCTCAAATGGCTTTTCTTCCGGCATTGTTCAACACACCTGAGCTGGTTATTGGACATTTGCAACATCTTGATAGGTCTACACTCTTCTCTAATCCTCCAGAACAATTTAACAACACCCGTTGGCGAAGCATGACATTCAAGAAATACACTAAAGGACTTTGTTTCTGCTGTCATAGTTCTGGAGTCTGGAATAGTAAATGGAAATACTGGACTCAAGCAAAAAGGGTTTTGCGGAATGTAGGCAATTATACGGGTTGTGACGATTATTTTTGGCTATGGGGTAGTTATAACAGTTCTTATAAGCTTAATTATACCTTGTTTAACACTACTATTGAAGATATATATGATGTGTTTCCTATGTTTACTCCTGATTATTCTGCTATAGATAGTGGTTCAATTTGCAATGGATGGCAAATCAAGGATCCTAACATGTGGTTCTTTTTTAATGGAGTTGCCACGAATTTCCATCCAGGACAATATCAATGTGCAGCATTGGGTTATTTTATCTGAATAATACTATTGAGAAAGAACTTCAGAATTTACAGGAGAGCATTACTAACAATGTACGCACTGATGTTAATCTCTTTGATTGGGTGACTTCTTGGTTGCCTGATTTGTCTGTCCTTAGACAAGTTTTCTTTTATGGGTTTATTATTATTGTATGCCTTATACCTTTGTGTTTTTGCATTTATTGTATTCCTAATCTTATTTCTATGTGTAACACATGTCCATTGCGTAGAAGGGAGACATCGAGTTTTGCACGACGGCAATTGTACTCAATGAGGTATCATCCTCCGGAACAAAGTACCAGGAGTCAGGAGGGGTACGATGTCCAGGAGGACAGTGATGATGTATATGGAGGAGTAGTTATGGAGTATGATGACATGCAGGGGTATGATTAGCCGTCCCTCTCTCAAATTTAAATGAAAAAGGAGGACATGTGGGAATGCATCTGGATTCTGTCAGGCTGCTTCTGACACATTTTGTAAACAAAGGCCTCTTTGCCTGAGAGACAACGCTGTGCTTTAGGCATGCGTAGAAAAGTGAGAAAAATTCTTTCTCCTTATTTGGGTTATGTAGGTGAAGTTTCGTTTCTGGTATTCTCTGTCAGCCTGAGTTTCGTTTTCTGATATATACTCTGCCTGAATAAAGAAGTTAGTAGCGTTTGACCAGCCAAGGACTGCAGTGTGCTTTCTCTCTGTCTCTCTGTTTCTCCCTACAAAAAGCCTAATGAAGCAGGACTTCATGGGACTGATTGCTATCTTAAAGATCTGAGGATATAAACTGCTGCTAATGAGGCTGACTGAATAAAGAAGATATCTTTACATGAAGCAGAATTCCAACAATGCGCCTGCGCAGAACGTCGATCGGAGGCTTGAAAAGCTATTGGTCAAAAGTTTTGGCGATAAGACCGCCCACCCTGAGGCGCCCGTGCGCCATTTTACCTCAGTTCCATACCTAAGCCAAGCACAGGATAAACCAATTGATCTCATCCGTGCAGCTCAAGAGGGGAGGCAGGGTGGGTAGTGTGTATTCACAAACTATATACTCGAAGAACGAAAGTTATCACTGGTAAGTGAAACCGAACTTTCTCCTTCGTATAGTTTGTGAATCCCCACTCATGGGAGATTAGCAAGATCACACTTACTTGGTCGGTGGGCAGTCGGATGAGATGATCCCACGATGAAGATGATGACGGTCAGGCAGGGTGAACTGTCAAGGGCGATGAGCTCGGAGCCCCCGAGTGAGGACGACATGGCCAAGCCTGGCGTCCGCAGTGGCTCTGGTGTCCACCCTGTAATGCTGGATAAATGTAGAAGGTCTGGACCAGGTGGCAGCCTTACAGATGTCCTGAAGCGGTGTGCCCTCCAGAAAAGCCGTGGATGTTGCAACCGCTCTGGTAGAGTGCGCCCTGACATGCGGTGGAGGTGGCAGCAATGCCGACTCATAGGCCAAGTAGATGGTAGAGGTGATCCATTTGGAGAACCGCTGCGCAGAGATGGGTTCACCTTTGGACTTGCCCCCATACGCCACGAAAAGGCGTTGTGACTTCCTGAACTCCCTTGTCCTGCTGGTGTAAAACAATAAAGCTCGTTTGACATCCAGCGTGTGCCAAGTCCTTTCTTGGGCGTTAGTGGGGTTCTGGAAGAATGTAGGCAAGAAGATAGTCTGTGCCATATGAAACTGGGAGACCACCTTGCGGAGGAAGGTGATGTCCGCTTGGAGTACCACACGGTCATTGAAGAATTGAAGAAAGGGTGCGTCTGCCCGCAGAGCAACCAGCTCACCAGCTCGTCGAGCAGACGTGATGGCCACAAGAAAAGCCATCTTCCAAGTGAGGAGACGAGCATCTGCGGTAGCCATGGGCTTGAAAGGAGTCCTGGTGAGCGCGTTGAGGACGGTAGAGAGTGACCATTGGGCCGTCGGAGTCCTGACCGGAGGGAAGGCGTTCCGCAACCCCTTGAGGAAACGTTTCACCGTTTGGTCGCGGAAAACGCCAGAGGCGGGCGAGCCAGCCGGAGAGTGAGCCACCACCGCTGCGAGGTGTACTCGGATGGAGGTGATGCTGAGGCCAGACTCCGCCAGATGGAGGAGGTAGGTCAAGACGTCCTGCAGTCCCACCTGTGAGAGGGACGTCTGCTGGGATGCCAGGAAAGCACAAAAGCGTCTGTATTTGGAGGCGTAGGACTTCCTTGTGGAAGGGCGCCTGGCTAGTTCCAGGATCCTGGACAGTCTGGGGTTATCCTCCACGCGGTGAGGTAGAGGCTGGGCAGGTCCGAGTGGTGAAGCTGGCCCTGCTCCATTTGGAGAAGCGTCGGTGACTCCGGCAGCGTGCGATACTGAGATGACATGCGTAACAGCAGCGGAAACCATGGTTGGCGAGGCCATGCTGGGGCCACTAGGATGGCCCTGGTCCTGTGCTGAAGCATTCTGGTGAGAACCTTCTGGATCAGAGGAAACAGAGGAAAAGCGTAGAAATAGTCCTGATCCCACCGTTTCATGAAGGCATCACCCTCGGAATTCATCCCGATGCCTGCCCTGGAGCAGTACCTGTGGCATTTCGTGTTGGACTCTGACGCGAAGAGGTCGATGTTCGGAGTCCCCCAGGCCTCGCAAAGCGACTGAAAAACCTCATCGTCCAGTTCCCATTCGTGGGTCGTCGAAGTGAGGCAGCTGAGATGTTCGGCCAAGACATTCAGCTTGCCCTGAATGTGCACTCCAATCGGGAAAATGTGCCTCTCTAGGCACCACTCCCAGAGTTGCACAGCGAGGTAGAGAAGGGTGGTGGATCGTGTCCCTCCCTGCTTGTTCAGATACGCCACAGCCGTGGTGTTGTCCGAGGCTACTTGGACCGCCTTGCCCGTGAGCAGGCTCTCGAAGGAACGTAGGGCCTTCCAAATGGCCAGTAGCTCCAAGTAATTGATATGGTGCACCATCTCCTGAGGCGACCAAGGGTTGTTGACCGTGAGAGTCCCGCAGGCAGCCCCCCAGCCGAGGTTGCTTGCGTCGGTCAGTATTTGCAACGAGGGTTGCGGGGGGTAAAAGCTCTTCCCCGTTGTCACGTTGAGTGGTGTCGTCCACCACAGCAGCTGGTCCCTCAGCTCCGGAGACGGGGTTAGCCGTTTGGACTGACTCTCTCGGAGCGCGTCGAATTCGTGCAGAAGCCACGACTGCAGGGACCGGAACTTTAACCTGGCGTGTGGGACAACCGCCGTCGTTGAGGCCATGAGGCCTAGCAGTCTTTGAGCCTTCTTCGCCCTGATGCACGGTTTGGTGCGAAGGTCGTTCACTCCCTGCGCGATGTCCTGCAAGCGCTTCTGGGGTGCAAAGGCTCTGGTGGCAAGCGAGTTGAGTACCGCTCCAATGTACTCGAAGCGTTGAGAGGGAATCAACTTCGATTTGGTGAAGTTGATCCTGAGGCCAAGACTCTCCATGAGGTGGACCGTGAATTGCGTGTCCAGAATGGCCGACGAGCTGGTGGGGGATACAATCAGCCAGTCGTCGATGTATGGGAAGACCCTGATTCCCCGCCGGCGAAGGAAGGCAGCCACTGGAGCCATGCATTTGGTGAAGACTCGTGGTGCCGTGGCCAGACCGAACGGTAGACATCGGTACTGGTACACGGAATCGCCGATGCGGAATCGAAGGAACCTTCGGTGCTCCTCGAGGATGGAAACATGGAAGTAAGCGTCCTTGAGGTCGATGACTGTGAACCAGTCCCCTTTGTTGATGAGGGGAAGGACAGTCTGCAGGGTCACCATCCGGAACTTCCTGGTGCGGATGCACTTGTTGAGGCGTCGCAGGTCCAGAATTGGGCGAAGTCCTCCGTCCTTCTTCTGAACCACAAAGTACCTCGAGTAGAAGCCGTTGTCCCAGTCGGGCGGCGTCACCCGCTCGATGGCTCCCTTGGACAGAAGAGTTGATATTTCTTCCTCCAAATGGGGGGACGAGGTGGTGAGACGATGTCTTCCTACCAGAGGTGCCCGCACGAACTCGATGGCGTAGCCAGAGGACAAGATCTTTAAGACCCACCGGTCGTCCATGATGCCTGACCATACCTGGAGGAAGTTCCGGAGGGGAAGGTATGGGATGTGGAGCGAGAGAGACTCGGCCGTCGCAGCTTCAAACGCGGGACTTGGACTTAGCGTCCGAACGCTTGCCGTGCCCGTTGGGCTGGTAACGGGGCTTGTGCTGGCGCCGTTGCTTGTAGGAGCCAGACCTGGGCTGCTCCACGGGGCCACCCTGTTGTTGCGGGTTTCCCTGGTACCGCCGCGTGAAGGGCTGGAATCTCGGCCTGGCAGACGGAGCCGGCGTGGTGAGCCCCAGGAACTTGGCGGTAGAGTTAGTCTGCCGCATCTCATTGAGGACCTTGTCCGTGTCCTGTCCGAAGAGGCCTTGCCCGTCGAAGGGAAACTCCTCGATGAACTTCTTCATAGCATCATCGAGGGAGGTGCCCCTAAGCAAGGCGTGACGACGGAGGATAGCAGACGCCATGTCCTTTGCCGCATAGTTGCCGTTCTCATCTGCTGCTCCGCTAGGAAGTCACCTTCGGATGCCAGCGCGTCGATCCGTTTCTGGGCGTCAGCGGGCAACGTCGCCGTCTCGGCCTTCACTCGTTCCCAGAGGTGGGACTGGTAAAGGCCCATGGCAGCCGAGTAGTTGGCGGCGTGGAGGAAGAGGGAACCAGTGGTGTAGAACTTACGGCCCACTGCGTCCAGCTTCTTCCCTTCCGGGGTCGAAGGCACCGGGAATCCGCTGATAGCCGTCCTGTGTTGAAAAGCCTTGACCACCAGGGAATTTGGCAAGGGGTGCGCCTGCAGGAACTCGACGTTCTCGTCCAGGACTCTATACATGCCGTCGAGCCTGGACGAAACGGAGTGTGCTGACACCGGCTTCCTCCATGTCGCCTTCGCGACCGAGTATGGCGGCGAAGGCCCCGGAGAAACAGGGGTGCGCGGAGTAGGCGGGAGCGATCGCCTCTTCTCCGACCCGTGTTTTTTTCTTCTCTCCGTTCTTATCCCTCTTCTTCTTCTTCTTGATGGGGAGAGTGGAAGAAGAAGCAGAAAGCGGAGGAGGCTGAGAGACACTAGCCGAGGTAGACGCGGCCACAACGGGAGCCAGAGAGAGTTCCATCAGATGGGCTTTGAGCCAGTAGCTCCGGTTCTGCACAGCAAGACGGGTGAATTTCTTGCAGTGAGGGCAAGACTGGCTCTGGTGAGACTCCCCCAGGCAGAAAAGGCAAAGGCTATGCCCGTCGGAGGCCAGGAACTTTTTCAGGCAAGCTGAACACTGTTTGAAGGCCGCGGCCATCAAAGAAAAATTCTTCCAACGGAAGTTTCTGGAACGCGGGTACCCCGAAGGGCCGGCCAGCCGCCACCCCCTTGAGGGGGGAAACTGTGACCGAAGCGAGTAGGTAACTGAGTCCACCAGAAGGAAGAAACAGCACCGGGGTGGCGATCCTGCCCGAAGGACAAGATCACCGAAAAAATTGAACGCGAAGTTAGCCAAAAGACTTTCCCTCAGAAGGGCGAAAAAATTGAGGAAGCTCTCAACGATCGTCCTGCTGCTACGGCAGAAAGAAGAGAACTGAGGTAAAATGGCGCGCGGGCGCCTCAGGGTGGGCGGTACGGTGGGCGGTCTTACCGCCAAAACTTTTGACCAATAGCTTTTCAAGCCTCCGATCGACGTTCTGTGCAGGCACATAACCCATGAGTGGGGATTCACAAACTATACGAAGGAGAACAGTCTTGTGCCTCCTATTTTCACTGTGTATTAATTGAGGAATAAGTCACTTTTGCCTTGCTTTGCCTTTTGATTTATTGTAAACTAGCATTTTTTGCCCGGCCCTGCCGGGCAGGTATAATTTGTGTAATGGTGGTTGGGGTGGGTTTTTGGGGGTGCACACACACACAACACAACCACACATGCAACACAACCACATATACACACACAACCACACACAACACAACCACACACAGAGGGGTGGAGAGGGGGAAGCAAGAAAGAGGGGGAGAGAGAGGGGGGGAAGAGAGAGGAGGCTGCAGTTGTGGAGGCTGTGCCCAGGTGAGTAGGGAGGGAAGGGGGAGGCAGAATCATTTATTTTCCCCCTTTCCCTGCCTTGGTTGGGGGCGCAGGGAAGGGGGAGGTGAAAGTTTTCAGTTTCCCCCTTTCCCTGCCTGGGGAGAGGGAGGCCTTTGTTCCCCCTCAACTGTTTTGATGGGTTGTTGTTGTTTTTTGTCAACCTTCAAAACAGTTGAGGGAGAAATACTAAGGCAGCAGGCAGCAATTCATGAGGGAAGGTGCTCTCCCTGGCGGATCGCTGGCTGCCGTCTTTGTATTACCCCCCACCTGTTTCGTGTCAGCTCTCGAAACAGTGGGGGGGGGGTAATACAAAGGCGGCAGGCAGCAATCCAGCAGGGAGAGCGCCTCCCCTCACGAATTGCTGTCTCCTGCCTGTTTCCCCCCCCTCAAATTACTCTAGGGCTGCATCCGCATTTGGCATCCTTGCGCTCCTGCTGGGTGAGGCGTTTTTTAATTTTGCGTGCACTGGCTTTCCCGGCCTCCTCCGTGCTCGTGTCCTTCAGCCTGAGAATTGTGTCTGACATTTATTTTATTGTGGATTTTTTTATTTTTTGGATTTTTTTAAAAACAATTGGAGGGTCGGGAATGTTTTTTTAAATGTTCAATGCACTCCTATGGGAAATTGTGCTTCAGGTTATGGAAAAACTGCTTTATGGAAAACTTTACAGAATGGATTAATTCTGTAACCCAGGGTTTTACTGTATTTCTTTAGCTTTCAAAGATACACCAGTATATGCGAGAAATCTTATTTCAATGATAAGCAGTATCCAGTAGTGTATGGTTGTAGGAGAAAGTTCGGTTTCACTTACCAGTGATAACTTTCGTTCTTCGAGTATATAGTTTGTGAATACACACTCATGGGTTATGCGCCTGCGCAGAACGGCCGATCGGAGGCTTGAAAAGCTATTGGTCAAAAGTTTTGGCGGTAAGACCGCCCACCCTGAGGCGCCCGCGCGCCATTTTACCTCAGTTCCATACTTAAGCCAAGCACAGGATAAACCAATTGATCTCATCCGTGCAGCTCAAGAGGGGAGGCAGGGTGGGTAGTGTGTATTCACAAACTATATACTCGAAGAACGAAAGTTATCACTGGTAAGTGAAACCGAACTTTCTCCTTCGTATAGTTTGTGAATCCACACTCATGGGAGATTAGCAAGCTCACACTTGGTCGGTGGGCAGTCGGATGAGATGATCCCACGATGAAGATGATGACGGTCAGGCAGGGCAAGCTGTCAAGGGCGATGGGCCCGGAGCCCCCGAGTGAGGACGACACGGCCAAGCCTGGCGTCCGCAGTGGCTCTGGTGTCCACCCTGTAATGCTGGACAAATGTAGAAGGTCTGGACAAGGTGGCAGTCTTACAGATGTCCTCAAGCGGTGTGCCCTCCAGAAAAGCCGTGGATGTTGCAACCGCTCTGGTAGAGTGTGCCCTGACATGCGGTGGAGGGGGCAGCGATGCCGACTCGTAGGCCAAGTAGATGGTAGAGGTGATCCATTTGGAGAACCGTTGTGCAGATATGGGCTCACCTTTGGATTTGCCCCCATACGCCACGAAAAGGCGTTGCGACTTCCTGAACTCCCTTGTCCTGCTGGTGTAAAACAATAAAGCTCGTTTGACATCCAGCGTGTGCCAAGTCCTTTCTTGGGCGTTAGTGGGGTTCTGGAAGAATGTTGGCAAGGAGATAGTCTGTGTCATATGAAACTGGGAGACCACCTTGGGGAGGAAGGTGATGTCCGCTTGGAGTACCACACGGTCATTGAAGAATTGAAGAAAGGGTGTGTCTGCCCGCAGAGCAACCAGCTCACCAGCTCGTCGAGCAGACGTGATGGCCACAAGAAAAGCCGTCTTCCAAGTGAGGAGACGAGCATCCGCGGTAGCCATGGGCTCGAAAGGAGTCCTGGTGAGCGCGTTGAGGACGGTAGAGAGTGACCATTGGGCCGTCGGAGTCCTGACCGGAGGGAAGGTGTTGCGTAGCCCCTTGAGGAAACGTTTCACCGTTTGGTCGCGGAAAGCGCCAGAAGCGGGCGAGCCAGCCGGTGAGTGAGCCACCACCGCAGCGAGGTGTACCCGGATGGAGGTGGTGCTGAGGCCAGACTCCGCCAGGTGGAGGAGGTAGGTCAAGACGTCCTGCAGTCCCACCTGGGAGAAGGGCGTCTGCTGGGATGCCAGGAAAGCACAGAAACGTCTGTATTTAGAAGCGTAGGACTTCCTTGTGGAGGGACGCCTGGCTAGTTCCAGGATCCTGGATAGTCTGGGGTTATCCTCCACGCGGTGAGGTGGAGGCTGGGCAGGTCCGAGTGGTGAAGCTGGCCCTGCTCCATTTGAAGAAGCGTCGGTGACTCCGGTAGCGTGCGATGCTGAGATGACATGCGCAACAGCAGCGGAAACCATGGTTGACGAGGCCAAGCTGGGGCCACAAGGATTGCGCTGGTCCTGTGTTGTTACATTCTGGTGAGGACATTCTGGACCAGCGGAAACGGAGGAAAAGCGTAGAAATAGTCCTGATCCCACCGTTTCATGAAGGCATCGCCCTCGGAGTTCGCACCGATGCCCGCCCTGGAACAGTACCTGTGGCATTTCATGTTGGACTCCGATGCGAAGAGGTCGATGTTCGGAGTCCCCCAGGCCTCGCAGAGCGACTGGAAAACCTTGTCGTTCAGTTCCCATTCGTGGGTCTTCGAGGTGAGGCGTCTGAGGTGGTCGGCCAGGACATTCAGCTTGCCCTGAATGTGCACTCCAATCGGGAAAATGTGCCTCTCCAGGCACCATTCCCATAGTTGCACAGCGAGGTACAGAAGGGTGATGGACCGTGTTCCTCCCTGCTTGTTCAGATACGCCACAGCCGTGGTGTTGTCCGATGCCACTTGGACCGCCTTGCCCAAGAGCAGGTTCTCGAAGGAACGGAGGGCCTTCCAAATGGCCAGTAGCTCCAAGTAGTTGATGTGGTGCATCATCTCCTGAGGCGACCAAGGGTTGTTGACCGTGAGAGTCCCACAGGCAGCCCCCCAGCCGAGGTTGCTTGCGTCGGTCAATATTTGCAACGAGGGTTGCGGGGGGTAAAAGCTCTTCCCCGTTGTAACGTTGAGTGGCGTTGTCCACCACAGCAGCTGGTCCCTCAGCTCCGGAGATGGGGTTAGCCGTTTGGACTGACTCTCCCGGAGTGCGTCGAATTCGTGTAGAAGCCACGACTGTAGGGACCGGAACTTCAACTTGGCGTGGGGAACCACGGCCGTTGTTGAGGCCATAAGGCCTAGCAGTCTTTGAGCCTTCTCCGCTCGGACGCACGGTTTGGTGCGAAAATCGTTCACCCCCTGCGCGATGTCCTGCAAGCGCTTCTGGGGTGCAAAGGCTCTGGTTGCAAGCGAGTCGAGTACCGCTCCGATGTACTCGACGCGTTGAGAGGGAACCAACTTCGACTTGGTGAAGTTGATCCTGAGGCCGAGACTCTCCATGAGGTGGACCGTGAATTGCGTGTCCCGAATGGCCGACGAGCTGGAGGGGGATACGATCAGCCAGTCGTCGATGTATGGGAAGACCCTGATTCCCCGCTGGCGAAGGAAAGCAGCCACCGGAGCCATGCATTTGGTGAAGACTCGTGGTGCCGTGGCCAGACCGAACGGTAGGCATCGGTACTGGTACACCGAATCACCGATGCGGAACCGGAGGAATCTTCGGTGCTCCTCGAGGACGGAGACGTGGAAGTACGCGTCCTTGAGGTCTATGACTGTGAACCAGTCCCCCTTGTTGATGAGGGGAAGGACGGTCTGCAGGGTCACCATCCGGAACTTCCTGGTGTGGATGCATTTGTTGAGGAGGCGCAAGTCCAGAATCGGGCGGAGTCCTCCGTCCTTCTTCTGAACCACGAAGTACCTCGAGTAGAAGCCGTTGTCCCAGTCGGGCGGTGCCACCCGCTCGATGGCTCCCTTGGACAGAAGAGTTGATATTTCTTCCTCCAGATGGGGGGACGAGGTGGTGAGACGATGTCGTCCTACTCGAGGCGCTTGGACGAACTCGATGGCGTAGCCAGAGGACAAGATCTTTAAGACCCACTGGTCGTCCGTGATGCCTGACCATACCTGGAGGAAGTTCCGGAGGGGAAGGTACGGGATGTGGAGCGAGAGAGACTCGGCCGTCGCAGCTTCAAACGCGCGACTTGGACTTGGCATCCAAACGCTTGCCCTGCCCGTAGGGCTGGTAGCGAGGCTTGTGCTGGCGTCGCTGCTTGTAGGAGCCAGACCTGGGCTGTTCCGCGGGACCACCCTGTTGTTGGGGGTTTCCTTGGTAGCGCCGCGTGAAGGGCTGGAACCTCGGCCTGGCGGCAGGAGCCGGCGTGGTGAGCCCCAGGAACTTGGCGGTGGAGTTGGTCTGCCGCATCTCATTGAGGACCTTGTCCGTGTTCTGCCCGAAAAGGCCCTGTCTGTCGAAGGAAACTCCTCGATGAGCTTCTTCATAGCATCATAGAGGGAGGTGCCCCTAAGCCAGGCGTGGCGACGGAGCAGGATCGCAGACGACATGTCCTTCGCCGCATAGTCATTTATATGCCTGACTGTACGCATTTGTTGCTCCGCCAGGAAATCGCCCTCGGATGCCAGCGCGTCGATCTGTTTCTGGGCGTCGGCGGGTAACTTCGCCGTTTCGGCCCTCACTTGCTCCCAGAGGTGAGACTGGTACAGGCCCATGGCGGCCGAGTAGTTGGCGGCGCGGAGGAAGAGGGAACCGGTGGCGTAGAATTTTCGGCCCACCGCGTCCAGCTTCTTCCCATCCGGGGTCGAAGGCACCGGGAACCCGCTGGTGGCCGTCCTGTGCTGGAAGGCCTTGACCACCAGGGAATTTGGCAGGGGGTGCGCCTGCAGGAACTCGACGTTCTCGTCCAGGACTCTATACATGCCGTCGAGCCTGGACGAAACGGAGTGTGCTGACACCGGCTTCCTCCATGTCGCCTTCGCCGACGTCAACATGGACGGCAACATGGTGATGTGCACCGGCCGTACCGCCTTTCTGTCCAGCTTAGCGGTCATTTGGTCTTCACCTTCCAGTGGGGGCTGGTCCACCTTCAGGTTCAGAGCAGTGCCGAGTCGTGTCAGCATGGCCGTAAGCGAGCGTTGATCCTCACCACGCGGTGGGTCAACCGCGCCGATGGCCTGGTCCAGCGTCCTCTCGGCGTCGACGTCTCCCTCGTCCTCCTCCGAAGAGGTGCTGGAGTCATCGGAGGACGAGGGAGGAACTCTTACATCCACGTCGGGACCGCGCCAGTACGGCCTGGGCAGGCCGGCGGGATGGGAGTCCACCGCATCGACGTCTGGACCAACCCGCGACGATGTGGGTGGGCCAGCGGAGCGGATACTCGACCCTCGGGAGGTCGGAGGGGCCACAGCAGGGCCAACATCCCTGGGGCTTGCGGTGGTCGGAACCGGAGCCGCAGAGGCCGTAGGCATGGAGGTCTTAAACTGGTTGGCAAAAGTCTGAGCCATGACCTCAAACATCCCTTTCAGGAGCTCCATCTGGGCTGGATCCGGCATCGTCGGGAGTGACGAATCGGTGGCCGACGAAACGGTGGCAGGTGGAGCCGGCGACGAAACGGTGGCCGACATGGTAATTACCGCGTCGTCGAGCGTCGGGGTTCTGGGCCTTGGGGAGACGGAGGCCTGTCTCGTAGGCGAACGAGCCCTCCCACGAGGCGGCGACGGGAGTACCTGAAGTGGGCGAGCTGGAGCCCCAGCCCTGCGTCCTTTTTCAGGCGATCCCGAGGAGGACCGTCCTCCCCAGATGGAAGACCCAGGAGACGGACATCTCGCGACCGAGTATGGTGGCGAAGGTCCCGGGGAAACAGGGGTGCGCGGAGTAGGCGGGAGTGATCGCCTCTTCTCCGGCGCGTGCTTCTTTTTCTTCTCCCCGTTCTTGTCTCTCTTCTTCTTCTTCTTGATGGTGGTGGAAGAAGAGGTCGAAGGCGGAGGAGGCTGAGAGACACCAGCCGAAGTAGAAGCGGCCGCAACGGGAGCCAGAGAGAGTTCCATCAGGTGGGCCTTAAGCCGGTAGCTCCGGTTTTGCACGGCCAGACGAGTGAATTTCTTGCAGTGAGGGCAAGACTGGCTCTGATGAGACTCTCCGAGGCAGAAAAGGCAGAGGCTATGCCCGTCGGAAGCCGGAAACTTTTTCAGGCAAGCCGAACACTGTTTGAAGGCCGCGGCCATCAAAGAAAAATTCTTCCAACGGAAGTTTCTGGAACGCGGATACCCCGAAGGGCTGGCCAGCCGCCACCCCCTTGAGGGGGGAAACGGTGACCGAAGCGAGTAGGTAACTGAGTCCACCAGAATTAAGAAACAGCACCGGGGTGGCGATCCTGCCCAAAGGACAAGATCACCGAAAAAATTTGAAAAGTTTGCCAAAAGACTTTCCCTCAGAAGGGCGAAAAAATTGAGGAAGCTCTCAACAATCGTCCTGCTGCTACGGCGGAAAGAAGAGAACTGAGGTAAAATGGCGCGCAGGCGCCTCAGGGTGGGCGGTACGGTGGGCGGTCTTACCGCCAAAACTTTTGACCAATAGCTTTTCAAGCCTCCGATCGGCCGTTCTGTGCAGGCGCATAACCCATGAGTGTGTATTCACAAACTATATGAAGGAGAAGGTGCTAGGTGAAGAAGCAGTAAGATATATTATTCAAACTTCTCACCTTGGGCTTAATCACCGAAACAAATCCTTCCAATTTATTCATGGTACTTAGTGAGGGATCCCAACAGGAACAATCCTATTCACACCAAATACCTTACTGTGTCCAACAGGATTCACTTTCATGAAAAAAGTGTTGTAGCCTTAAACTCGAGCAACAAAAAATATCAACTTGTGTGTACAGTACCATAATTTGCAACATTGCTTTTAATTTAATTGTCAAATTTATATACTGCTCCCTCGGCCAAAGCCGACTCAGGGCGGTTAACAATGGCAATTTAAAAAACATGTTAAAAACAGTTAAAACTACCCACCCCCTAAAACAAGGGGTGCAGGATCCAGTTTCTTCTACACCAGCCACCCAATGGAGGTTACCCTTCCACCTGCACCCCACACTTGACCCACCAGCCAGGTTTTAAGTTCTTTTCTGAAAGGCAGAAGACGTAGCTCTGTTGGCAGGAGGTTCCAGAGGGCCGGTGCAGACACGGAGAAGGCTCTCCTTCTTGTGCCAGAGAGGCAAGCCCCTCTAGCTGATGGAACAATTAGAGAGTCCCTCCGGTCCACTCTGGTTGGACAGACAGAAGTCCCAGTGCGATGCGGTCTCTTAGGTAACCCGGCCCACTACCATATAGGGCTTTAAAGGTCAAAACCAGCACCTTGAATTGCACCCAGAGACAAACTGGCAACCAGTGCAGCTCCCAGAACAATAGCGAAGCATGGGCATAACGCCCACACCCCATCACCATCTATTTACTAAAAATAGATCTGAATTTAGAGGACGAGTTGTATGAAAATAATATTATGTATGAAAATACCTAAGGTCCAAGAATCTGGTTACTCTTTCACCACCACCGCTGCCTTTTTTTTTTGGGGGGGGGGGAGGATGCAACTGGATACCTATTAAAAGTTTTAATACATTATTTGCTTACCATATTTTTGTTCTGTTTCATCATGATTTCATGATCTACTGTTTAGACAAATAGGTGTAAATCCAATTTATAATTCCAACTACAGTACACACAGAATGAATGGGACTTGTTAATGAACTAACATAGATCCTTGTAATTTCAGTGGACTACCTTGTTAGTATTAATTAGATACAGTCCATAAATATTAAATTTCTTCTTTATTGCTCCCCAGCCACACATTATGAGCTCCACTTAAGCTCTAATAATACCTACCAAATAGCATGGGAAATGACATAACTGTAAGTTCTGCTGCACATCAAAATGAATCCTGTACAAATTTTGACTTGAAAATCAATTTGCTAGGAGGGGGATGCCTAACCTAAATGTACATTCCAATGAAACACAGGATATAGAAGAGACTTAATCACCAGAGAAATTATCCTGCTTCCCAGATTATATAAAGGGACTTATTTCTAATAATGAAAATATTGTGAAAATATTATTCTAATGGAATGGGAAAGGGGATCTAATTTTATCAGGTTTGGAGAAAAACAAGTTTAAAGGTTTGACAGAACTCATAGGATTTTTTCCTAGTAAGAGTTTTCATTACTCAGTTATAATCTAAGTATTAATTCTAAAATAAAAAATAGCAGCCCAAAAAGAACATGTGTAAAGGTAAAGGGGGACATTTTTTAAAGGGGTGATGGAATAATTGGAATACAAGAATTAAAGATAAAACAGTATCTAGTTTATTATGTATAGAAAGAGATTTCCAGAATTTACAAACACCCACGTATTTCATTCCCACGTATTTCATTCCAGGGATTTTCTTATTTGAAGACTTTGTCCTTATTCTGCTTTTCTCTTCTTCTTCCTCTTCTTCTTCAATACACACACACACACACACACACACACACACACACACACACACACACACACACACACACACACAGGTGAAACTCAGAAAATTAGAATATCGTGCAAATGTTCATTCATTTCACTTAAAAGGTGAAACAAATATATGAGATAGACTCACTACATGGAAAGCAAGATATGTCATGCCATAATTTGTTATAATTGTGATGATCATGGCGTACAGCGTACTTGTGATTATGTGATGATTATGGGGTACATGAGATTGGAGGTTGGGGTTTTCATAAGCTATAAACCATAAGCATCAATATTATAACAAAGTAAGGCTTGAACTATCTCGCTTTGCATGTAATGAGTCTATCTCATATATTTGTTTCACCTTTTAAGTTGCACTACTTAACTGAATGAACATTTGCACAATATTCTAATTTTCTGAGTTTCACCTGTATATACACACACACAATGGAAGACTTATGATTTATCTTTCTCACTTTTTAAAAGTTCCTGTGCAACCAACAATTTCAAATCCACACGGCAAATACCATGCACAGTTAAGTTTGCCTTTTCATTAATATAGCCTAAAGTTTTACAGGAAGAGTAAAAAATATTATTTTCTTTTTGAAAGAGCTCAGTTCAACTGCAGGGTTTTCTTACAAATGATGATATCAGTAAATATGACTGCACATGACTGTACAATCCAGATCCATGAGCCACCGATCCATATTATATTATATTCTCAATTACAATCTTAAAAAAGAATAGTACCCTACTCTATTCTTAAATTGACTTGTTTTAAAAACAGTTTCCCCCACCCTAACCCCACTCTGTTTACAACAGAATATAGTATATCTCAGTTCCACATCAAAAAAAAAGATGTGCTGTAGGAAATGTTACATTTTAATTAAAAAGTACATGTATAAATCAAAAACCTATGTTAAATACTCTTCAACCAACATTGACAGTTTGTATGTAATAATTTACACTGATGATTTGTCACACATGTTTTTCAGCAGCAAATTAAAATTTAAATGTCTTTCATACATGAGCTAGTAGTATACCCACTTTCACCATATTGCAGTGGTGGGCATATGAATTCACTGTAGCCAGTAAGTCTTTATGGTAGAGGAGGATGTAATTGTAGACTTGCCGTCCAGGGATCACAGTGCTTTTTGCTTGGCACAAAAAAAAATGGGGTGGAGGGGAGAAAAAACGTGCAGTTCAGTCAACTAACTCCTGAGGTTTGTGTAAAGTAAACAAGTTGAATTGGATGCATCGTACCCATTTACTAGGGAAAAAAGATGTGAAGTCCTAGCTTTGACATTCAAAACAGAGTCTAGACCCCATAAGTTCAAAGTTCAAAGTAGGCTTTTTCTGAGGTTGTGTAGGTCATCTTTCTGTGAATAGAAGAAAAAAGAAAATGTATATATAAATACAAATTGCATATAAAATTTATAAAAAGAAAAACATACACATAAGTTTACAATTTCCTGCAAAAATGATATATGTGGTAAAAATGAGCACTCTGAGTGTAATGAAACCCAGATAGATATAACATAAACTACATTGAAATACATTCAGCACCATTAACAAAACACTATCAGTAATAGTTATCCCAATAGTCATACCACTTTTTTTGAAACTAGATAATGTACACTTCTATATATCAAAGCTTGTTGATATAAGATAGTTGGAATAGATGAAACGAATTCTTGGTGTTAAGTAAAACTATCACATTTCAGCTTATGTCTTTATCATTCATTTCTACTACCCCAAACAATATGGATGGACAGATGGGAGAATGAACTGACAAAATGGCAATATTCCTTTTAAAATCTAAATAAAAATCATGTTTTTAATTTACATTTTGAAAAAAATTATATTTAAGCATCACCAGCAAGTAAGACAAATTAGGAGATAAATGTAAATAGAAATTTCAGTTATTTGATGGACAAAATCCTATTACATAAAGTATGTGGGCATAAAGGAAATCTCATTGAGAGGCAGACTGCCATCAATTATAACATTTCTGCTTCAGTACTGGGATTTAGCTGAATTGTGTATAGTCTCATTCATTGTAAGAGAACTCTTTGAGCCCTGTGATAGAAAACAGGAAATCTTTAATTAACAATATACTGCCACCGATAACATCTTCTGGCAGTAATCAGATAATTTCTGATGCCATCCTGGAGTTTGTACAACATGTCCAGAATGAGATTATTATGTACATATATGTGAGTTTCACAATCAAAGCAGGAACTCTTCAATTACTGGGGAAATGTTTTTGCAAGTACTGTAGCATTATCTCCTTTAAGCCAGTGTGCTTTAAACAATGAGATTTTGGCCAACATATATAACCATTCTTTGAACCACACAGAAGATGTATATACCACAAACAATTTCAGTACTATGTCTTAACTATTTGCACTTGGGTCTGTCAAAACTGCTAGACAGCATAATTTAAGTAACATTGTCCTGTAAAATATGAGGTTTGGACAATAAGGCATTTCATGTTTTTTAATTCAGCATTTAGATACCTCATTGTTTCTTATCAATAAACATTGGTGTGTCCTTAACAACGCATTAAAACTTCAGAAAGTTTTAAAAGAGGGTTCTCTGACTTCAGTGTGTTGTGGTAAGGGTCTTTAATATTAATGACATCACTACTGGCAGCTTCAAAATAGGGAGAACCTAGGCTTAAAACATTTCCTATTCACCACAGGCTTCAAACTCAGTTACCCAATAGTGTGGCTTTGTGGTGATTTTATGGAAGTTTCAGGCAATGTAAGAAAAATGTACTTGAATAAAAAACAAAAATACATAAAAGACACACAACACACATCCTATACTGGGTACCTCTGGAAAAATAATCTCTGTGTAACATCTGTTCAGAGTTGATAAAAATAACACTAACGGGGAATCCAACTTGGAAATTATCTCTGTTTCAAAGGAGTTCATGGAAAAAGATATAAGGGTTTTATATCATAACTCACATTGCTATTGAAAGACTATTATTTTTTAAAAAAACTCTGAAAAACTTTGTTTCTCTTCCTCTATAAAACTAAATAGGATATAACACAAGAAAGTATCTAAAATCAATTAATCTTTTGTCACAAAGATTTATAAAATGTCAGTACATTTTCAGTCATTCTTATCCGTGAGTGGTATATTTCAGATATTTAAAACCTAAAGTGATTTAATTTTTAAAAACTCTGAAAATATAACACAGATTTTTTTTTTGAATTAAGAATATTTCTTTGGCCAGTGTCTTGTGATCTAGTTCTACAGAAAAGTTCACCCTTGCTCGAAAACCAATCATATCCGACTCTAGGGTTCAATACTCATCTCCATTTACAGCTGAAGGGCCAGTGCTCTCTGCTTCTACAGACATTTCCGTGGACATGTGGCAGTCATGACTAGACAAGGAACACTGTTTACCTTCCCATCAAAGTGGTACCTATTTATATACTTGCAATTTCTTGCTTTCGAACTGCTAGGTTGGCGGGAGCTGGGACAGAGATGGGAGCTCACTCTGTGATGCAGCACTCAGGTCTGGACCTGTTCACCTGCCAACCTTTCAGTCATCTCCTTCAGCGCCTTGACCACTAAGCCACCCCACTCCCAATGTAATTAATGCCCATCCAGTTCTACAAGAACATGGGTTCAAATCCCCAGGTGTCATAAAATGCCCACCTTCCCAACTTAGTGAAGACCACTCCAAAAACAAGCAGCATGCAACCCTTTCACTAACAAGCCATGGTTTCATTTGTTATTAGGACTCTACTGCCTGAATTATCCATATAATTGGGATTTTTTTGATTCTATGAACTACTGAGGTGAGAAAAAGTTAGGCATGCATGTATGTGCGCAGTATGGTGGGACTTGCTATGGGATAACAGTTTCTGTTCCAGATCTGGTAGGTTCCCAGTTAGTCTGGCATGTGCATGCACGAACCCTTATGTGTGGTTCACAGAGACCACGAAAAAGAATTAAGGGTATCTATAACTTTTTCATCCCACCCCAAGTAAAGCAGTCACCTGTGCTCTTCTGTTTCCCCATCCCACAGAAACAGGTCAACGTATTTGTTGCTCTGTCATCATATTCTCAAAGATCTTGTGATCCTGAACCTTTTCTTCATATCTACTGATAGAAAAGCTTACAGAATAATACAGTGATGGGGATTTTATAGGTTTTACTAAATTGAAAAGAAAAACAAAACAGCCTGGTTTTCTTTCTTCTGAAACTGAACATGGACAAGTGAGAAGAAAATAAAATTATTTCCATGAGGTGAATGCATGTGAGCAGATCAATACTAGTATATGTGTTCGGATGATGATGATGATGACGATAATAATAATAATAATTTCGTGTCAGAAATTATTCTGGGTTGAAAGGAATTTTGCTAGAGAAATTCCTCTCGGGGGATGTCTTAATGAGGCTCCTTTCATGTCCCCAAGATCTTTGTCCCAGCTCTTGGGGACATGAAAGAAGCCTCATTTGGGCATTCCCTGAGCGGAGTTTCTTCTGCAGAAATCCTTTCAACCCAGAATAACTTCTGACACAAAATAAAAGTCTATTAAAGAGACAAAGAAGAAAGAAACATACATACTGCTAATGATACAGACAAAATAAATGCCTATTTAATTTTTTATTCTTTATATTCCTGCTCATTGAAATTCAGTATG
Source organism: Bradypodion ventrale (assembly GCA_035047345.1). Classification (NCBI taxonomy): domain Eukaryota; kingdom Metazoa; phylum Chordata; class Lepidosauria; order Squamata; family Chamaeleonidae; genus Bradypodion; species Bradypodion ventrale. The sequence goes on along the minus strand of JAWDJE010000003.1, from coordinate 49,001,282 downwards.
TTAAAACTATATAGTTGCTATATCATTCAGTAGTATTAGGACAGTAATATGAAATGATAATAATAGATTTCCTCACTTGTGGTACAAATTAATTCTATAGCTGCAGGATTCATACTTCAATGTCATCGAAAAAACACACATTTAATATATTATCATGTTGCTTACTTTCCCTTATTTCACTAGGAACAAATTATTCTGACACAGAATCTCAGAAACTGCATTGAGATGATGTATTTAAAATCAAATTCCCAGAGATTTTAGAGGTAACTTGCCCATCTCTCAACAGAAATTAATATGAATTTGACTATTCCAGTCTCAGAGCATTTCTCACATTATTTTTCAGTCATCCCCCTACAATGGTAACATGCAGTCTGTACTGATAAAAATATCTTAGAATAGAAGCCAGTGTAAAATGGTGAAAGAATATTGTTTATTCATTGCAGATTGTTCTGAAAAGTAGTACAGTGGAACCTCAGTTAATCGAATCAATGTGTTCTCCAGGAAGTTTCGTACAACAAAAATTACTTAAACCAAATTTCTCATAGGAATGCAATGAATGCAATTTCCCATGGGAAGGTATTGAAAACCAAAATATGTTAACTGAAACGTGGTTTCCCATAGGAATGCATTAAAACCAATTAATTTGTTTTGGGGGAAAAATCCGTAAACTGAGCCACTATTTTCTATGTAAGAGGCCCATCTCAAAGGCCCCACCCAGGAGGGAAAAGGCATCCAGGGAAGAGAGGCCTGGCAGAAGCTATCCAGGGAGTGAAGAGTAAGGAGGAACATCGGCCAAAATATCACCAAGAGCACAAGGACGGCTGCCATCATCCAGCTCGTACAACCAGGATGAGCTGAATAAAAGCACAGACTCCTTTCTGTTTTCATCACAGACTCCAAGCTGCATGCATACATGTGACAAGTAACTGAATTACCATATCACTAGTTAGTTGAATTCGTTATAATTGTTGACTTGATATAGTGGACTGGTTTTTTTTCTCTTCATACCAAGGTTTTCCCTTTCATACCAAGGTTGATGACTAGTTTTGAAATGACTAATGGAATACTTTTTTTACTTCTGACTAAATATATCTTCTTATTTCAAATATCCAGTACTAACCAACTTAACTTTTTAGTCTGTTACTTTGTGTTAAACTGTGACAAAATATATGATAGGAAAATACTGGCACAGAAACTGGCAAATATTTTGCCAAGAAAACTCTATGGACAGGGGCAAAAGGGATAACAAAAAGGCAAAATAGATGGAACAGGATGTTGAGCCCATCAGTTCAGAAGATGGGAAGGAGAGGATAGTGGGAAGAGAAATACGATGTTGCAAGGAACAATACTGTTTAGGAACGTGGAATTTAAGATCTATGACTCAAAGCAAGCTGGAAGTGGTAAAAATGAGATGGAAAGAATAAGCATTGACATCTTGGGAATAAGTGAGTTAAAATAGACAGGAATGGGCGAATTCAGCTCTGGAAACCATCATTGGAAACCATCGTATCTACTACTGTGGAAAAGAAAGTCTTAGAAGAAATGGAGTGGCAATAATCTTTACCTATAAGAATGGAATGTGGCCGTGTGTGTCCGGAATGCGTATCTGCACATGTCAAGCCAATCCCATAATGAGCCGGCCACACTTACCTTAAGTCCCAAAGATCACTCCTGCAAGGGAAGCTGAGTGGGGGGCCAATGCCCCACAAACCCGAACAAAAAAAACCCCTATGCTTCCCAGCGTCCTCCACGCCGCGCCACCCCTCAACCAATCAGTCAGGAGGACGCGAGTGTGGAGGAGGCCGGACAGCTGGCGGGCGTGTAAAAAAAAATGGCCGACGCATGCCTAAAACAGCTCAGCCCAGGGCCCTGCCTGCCTAACCAAGACAGACAGAGGTAGACAGAACGGTCTACCTGCCGCCCTTTCCGCGCCACCTAAGGGGTAAATGTCTACGGCGGCAACCAGCGATTCATCAGGGGAGGCACTCTTCCTGGCGGATCGCTGGATGCCGCCTTTCTATTATTTCCACCGCTGTTTCATGTTAGCTCTCAAAACAGCGGTGGGGGTAATACAAAGGAGGCAGCCAGCAATCCAGCAGGGAGAGCGCCTCTGCTGATGGATCACTGGGCGCTGTGTTTGCATTTCCCCCTGAACTATTTCAAAGGTTGACACGAAACAACCTTCAAAACAGTTGAGGGGGAAATGCAAATGTGGCACCAGCAATCCATCAGGAGAGGTGCTCTCCCTGGCGGATCGCTGACACCCGCCTTTGTATTACACCCTCCACTGTTTTGTGTTAGCTCTTGAAACAGCAGTGGGGGTAATACAAAGGAGGCAGCCAATGATCCAGCAGGGAGGGCGCTTCTCCTGACGGATCGCTGGCTGCCACCTTAGTCATTTCCCTCTCAACTGTTTCGAAGGTTGACACAAAATAACCTTTGAAACAGTTGAGGGGGAAATGCAAATGCGGCAGCCAGTGATTCGTCAGGAGAGGCGCACTCCCTGGAGGATCACTGGCTGCCGCCTTTGTATTACACCCTCCACTGTTTTGTGTTAGCTCTTGAACAGCAGTGGGGGTAATACAAAGGAGGCAGCCAGCGATCCAGCAGGGAGGGTGCCTCTCCTGACAGATCGCTGGCTGCCACCTTAGGCATTTCCCCTTCAACTGTTTTGAAGGTTGACATGAAACAACCTTCGAAACAGTTGAGGGGGAAATGCAAACGCGGCAGCCAGCAATCCGTTAGGAGAGGCGCTCTCCCTGGCAGATCGCTGGCTGCCGCCTTTGTATTACACCCTCCGCTATTTTGTGTTAGCTCTCAAAACAGTGGTGGGGGTGATACAAAAGAAATGGCAACGGCGGTGGAGAGGCGGCTTTTTAGGGCTGCCGGAGACCCTTCATGTTGCGGGTCTCTCCTCCCCGCCTCCGTCTCCCCTGGCTGAACTGCCAGGCGAACTTTGCTGGACCGCCGCCGCCGGGGAGGCGTCTTTGCATGAACGTGTTGAGTCGGGTGTGTTGAGTCGGGTATGTTTGTGTTGTGTGTGTGTTGTGTGTGTATTTTGTGTGTGTGTGTGTGGGGGGGGGTTATACTGTGTGGGTGTGTCCAGTGTGTGTGTGTGTTGTGTCAGTGTGTATTGTATGGGTTTGCTGTGAGAGTTTGCTGTGTCGTGTGTGGCTGTGGTGGGTGTGGGTTGTGTGTTGAGCATGTGTTATGTGTGGGAGTATGTGTTTTGTGTGGGGGTGTCGTGTGGGTTGTGTCGTGTGTGATGTGTGTGACTGGTGGGTGTGGGTTGTGAGTCATGTGTGTGTGTCGTGTGTGCATGTTGTGATTGTGTGTATGGGGAAAACCACGTTCCCTGATGGATCCCTGCAACCAGCACACAATCCAAACCTGCCCGGCAAGACCGGGCAAAAATGCTAGTAATTAATAAAAGAGTGAGAAAAGCAGTAATGGGATACAATCTTAAAAATGACAGAATGATTTCAGTCCGAATCCAAACAAAACCATTCAATATCACTGTAATTCAAGTCTATGCACCAACCACTGGTTCAGATGAAGCCACAGTTGACCAGTTCTATGAGGACCTACAACACCTCATAGAACAGACACCAAGAAATGATGTCCACATTATCACAGGGGATTGGAATGCCAAAGTAATCAAAAAGTAAATGAAATAACAGGCAAGTTTGGTCTTGGAACACAGAATGAAGCAGGTCAAAGATTGATAGAGTTCTGCCAAGATAATGCACTGGCGATAGCAAACACCCTTTTCCAGCAACACAAGAGGTGACTTTACATATGGACATCACCAGATGGCCAGCATCGAAACCAGATTGATTTTATTTATTTTTTATTTATTTATTAGTCATATTTATATATGCCGCCCACTCAGGCCGAACCCGACTCAGGGCGGCATTACAACAAGTTTTAAAAACACATAAAAACACTTTAAAAGACTTTGATTGCAAACTCTGCAGCCAAAGATGTAGAACCTCCATACAGTCAGTAAAAATAAGACCTGGAGCAGACTGTGGCTCAGATCATAATCTACTGATTGCAAAATTTAGGCTGAGACTAAAGAAAATAGGGAAAACAATTAGGCTAGACACTGTATCTACTTTTATAATGAACACATGATCTTGGATAGAGACAATTTTCCGTGTGTCCTGAAATAAATATCAGCATCTCTGGGAGATAGTACAGGTTTAATGACTGTAAGATTTGTTTTAATCAAGACTGCAGTATAACAAGATAACCTTCATAATGCTAAATATTAAGTACAGTAAAACCCTGACTTACATATGCCTCGAGTTACATAAAATTCAACTTACATAATGATTTTGTGCTAAAACCATGTCCTAATTTACACGATTTCCTATGGATTTGCTTCGAGTTACATAAAGATTATTTTTCCTATGAGTTTGCTTCAAGTTACGTAAAAATATAATTTTTCCTATGGGTTTGCTTCGAGCTACATAAAAAACTGATTTAAGCAAAAGCCTACGGAACGGACTTTTTTCGTAAGTAGGGGTTTTACTGTATGTCTGCACCAGTTGTTGAAAAGGCAAGCTGTGCTTTCATGGAAAGAGATGTGACCTTCTATCAGGGTATTTATTCCAGACTCACCACCACGGTATCTGACTTTGAGAGGACAAGGGATTCCTTTACCCCTATTGTAATTATCACAAATTCATTCTGTTTGAGTCATTCCCTCTTGAGTCACATGCTGTCCATGTCAATGCTGCCCTGCCCTACTGATACATTAGGAGACTGTAAGTAAGACCTTCAGAATCGGATAAGAAAGGAATAGGACTATTGACTATTCTTGGAAATTTACAACTTCAAGCTAACCTGATTTTGTTTTTACCCATAAGTAAATTTTGTTGCATTAAGAGTATACAGTGAACATTGTATAGATTTTTAAAAATCTTTTCCTCTCAAGAGTAGACTAAATTCCAATTTATTCACAGCTGTTTCTGAGAAACATGGCAGTGAAAGAGTGTTCCTGGCAAGTTACCTTCATATTTCTCTTTTATCAAGCAAGTTAAACCAAGACAAATAAAGCAGCTTTTTAAATCACTTCTCAAACAGAAGTGGCCAATCCTTGACACACTAAGAATATATGTGGTACTTTCATATTTCTTTTGTTTTGGGTTCTTTGGGGGCAGTCTCTTTTGTGTTCATATTTATTGCATGCTGATTTTTAATTCAAAAAGCAAAACCTCTTTGAGGCTTCCCATTTGTTTTGTGTTCTCTATCCATGTTTTCTAGCACTCCAGAAGTGCTAAATATAACTATTAAAACTTAGTCCTGAAAGGAAAGTCAACAAAGAAGCAACCTACTTCAAAAACAGGGAACAGTGCATGAGGAAAGTAAAAACACTGGTACAGTGCAACAGACCCTCTGGGCCTGAGTAGCATAACATAAAAAAGGCAAGGAAGCAACCAACCAGGCACATAGACACATCCACTAACCAAAGCAACCAACAAAAACACAGCCGCAGATAAAACTCTCCAAGCTGTGCCTAACCAAAAACAACCACAAACACCTACACCAGGGTTTACTGGTTGCCCCCCTGCCATTTACGACAGCCATAAATGAGTCAAATGGCCAATTCCGGTGGCTGCTGTTGGAACGAGGGCAGAATTATTTGGCGCTGTGGGCCAGATCTGGTCTACAGGCCATAGGTTGAGAACCCCTGACCTACACAGTCTATTGACAACTTGCATAATAATGAAATCCACACCCCAGCTGATACAAATCCACAGAAGCAAACAAAACAGTCCCCTCTCAAAAGTAAGAATATAACTTTGGCAGAGAACAGAATAAATCAACTAAAAATCTATGTTTTTAAAAAATCAAACAGGGAAAGCACATATACACACATAGCCTCATCTCCCAAAAAGAAAGGCTCCTTTCTGGTGAGGCAGCTTCAAAAGGAGCCCTCTTCTTTGCAATCCCTTTTGCCGGGCTCCAGCCGCTGCTGATCAACATGATGATTTTGATTACCGGCATATAAGATGCTCCCCATTTTCAATTGCATTTTAAGAGGGGAAGTGCATCTTATATGCCGGCAAATATGGAATTTTAAATAAATAATAATTTGACTCACCCCCCCAAAGTAAAGGAAAAAAAAGATAAAAATAAGAGCAGGCAGGCAATAATCCAATATGGAAGGCACCAGGAGTTTTGCATATAGTAAAGGGCAAAGAGTATTTCTAACTGGGTTCTAAGTACTTCAGATAAAATTTTCCCATTCCTTCACAGATATTCTGACAAACAAAACATGAAAGAACATCAAAAGCATAAACAAAAGGAGGAACACAAAACACTTTGGCGTACCTTTCTTTTATAAACCAACTTCCAAAAGAACACGAATTACATGAAATATAATTCGAGATTTTGGTCTTTTATTTAAATATGAAAGGCGCATATTTAGACACAGCACATGGGACCAAAAGCTGATAAACATCATATGCAGTAAATTGATATTTCAATAAATCATGCTCAAACTATTGCTTATCTATTCCTGCCTGACAAAATTGGATGAATCTGATCCTGCAATCGGGAAATAAATTCACACATTACTGCTGCAATGACTTTCATGATCTGAGATACCGATTTTGGATTTCCCCCCCCAAAAAATTTATGCCAGTTGTTGTTTTTTTCTGGACTATTTATGTGTCTATCTAGACAACTAGTATAAAAAGAAAAAAGAAATAGGTGACGTAAAATATTGTACATATATCTTCAAATTCCATTTGATTTTCTTTCTCTGTCTTTTCTTTTCTTTAATTTATCACATTCACATCAGCAGCATATTATAACCTGGAAAACTGGCCAAGATTTCAAAAACTCTTGCATTTTCCTCTGGTACTTCCAGCTGATGATTTCTTGGCAACAAAATAATTTATTATTACCCCCAAAAGACAACCAATACATTTTGTACTAGTAGCTATCATTCTATTTCTCCAGTCCATAAACTTATTTGTCCTGAATACGTTAGTTTTTCATGAGACTGGATCAGTTGACAACAAATCTTGAATGACTTTCCAAGCTGATCCTTTCAGGGAATAGCATAATATTGCTTTCCTACCTAATTCCTTCTACACTATCCTTTACTATTTTAATGTAACATATGGATTTTCTAGCTGTAGAATGTCCCGATTTACGAAAGGGGTTTGTGTAGATTTTTACAGATCAAAATGGTGTTGCAAATTTTTAGTGCTTAAAAGGAGGGTACCACCATTTTGATCTCTAAAAATCCACCTTCTCGCCACCCCGCCGAAAATCTTTAAAAAAATCACTTACCTTGGTGGTGGAGGAGCAAGTGGTGGTGATTGTGGCTTCGGATAATGGCAGGGACCTAGGGAATCCCTTTCCCAGAGCCTTCCAGAGGTTGAGGTGGTGGCAGACACTCGGGCACAGCTGCACAAATGGCCACAAGGACCTTTTTTGCCACTGTGTCCAGCTTATCCGCCACCTCCTCCACCTACAGAAGGCTTTGGGAAAGGGATCCCATCGGTCCCTGCCATTCTCTGAAGCCCAGTGCCTTTGCTGCGACCGAAATAGTAGGGGGGATTTTTTTGATCACAGCAAAGTCTCTGGGCTTTGCAGAACGGCGTGGACCGAAGGGATCTTTACTCCCAACCCTTCCGGAGCCTGCGGACCTGGTGGAGGGGTCAACAACAGCGGTAGAAACAGCCACGGGGCATTTTTATGATGCCCCCATGGCTGTTTCTGCCGCTGCCGTGTCCGCCGGTTCCGGAAGGGTTGGGAGGAAAGATCCCTTCGGTCCCCATCATTCTGCGATGGCCAGAGACTTCGCTGTGATCGAAAAAGTCCATCCTTTTCCGATTGCAGCGAAGTTTCTGGGCTTTGCAGAATGGCCGGGACCAAAGGGATCTTTCCTCCCAACCCTTCCAGAGCCTGTGGACCCAGCAGACAGGCCAACGACAGCGGCAGAAACAGCCATGGGGGCATTTTTTACGATGCCCCAATGGCTGTTTCTGCCACTGCCGCTGACTTGTCTGCCGGGTCCACGGGCTCCAGAAGGGTTGTGAGGAATGATCACTTCAAAGTCACTTGGCTTTGCAGAATGGCAGGGAGGTGGAGGGGTGGCGGACACACTGGACAAAGCGGCACAAATGTCCTTGTGGCCATTTCTGCAGCTGTGTCCGGCGTGTCTGCCATGCCTGCTGCCTCCGGAAGGCTTTGAGAAAGCGATCTCATCGGTCCCTGCCATTCTGCGAAGCCCAGAGACTTTGCTGTGACTGCAAATGTCTCCCCCACCCCCACTTTTGTGGTAGCAGCAAAGTCTCTGGGCTTCGGCAAGGCCAGGCACAAGGATATGCTCCCCACGCTCTACCCAACCGTAGAAGCAGTGGGGGGCAGCAGCGGCGGCGGTTCCCACTCTCCAGAGCAGCAGGAGGAAGGAAGCAGCAGCAGCCAAAAGGTAGGGAGATCTTCGTTTAAACTCTTTTTTAAAAATTCTTTTATTTTTATTTTTCTATGCATCCCTATAGGGATGCCTCAAGTTATGAAAAAAATGAGTTAAGAAAGAGGCCATGGAACCAAATTTTTTGTAACTCGGGGTTTTACTGTATTGCTTTTATCCTGAAGCTTACCCAACTAGTTGGTAAACACTGCTGTTGGCATAAAAATAGAAAACTAATGTAGATGCTATGTGGCCTTATTGTGTAGATGTGTTCTGGGCTTTCTTACTGGATACAAAGAAGTGCTGTCTGTTTCACCTGGTTCAAATGTACTAGCAGTTGTCGTATCACAAATCTTGAAAATTGATTTTATTTTATCTTTTAACTTAAATGGATGTGTTTGTGGGTAATACATTTTAATTGTATTTTAAGCTTTTAAATTTTAAAAATTCCTTGTTTCACTGTGCTGGTCGTTGACTGTAATAAAGTGACTGATTGATTGAACTAATGCTAGAAAACTATTAAAACTATCATGAAAAAGGAGAACCTTTGCAAAAAAATAAACCACACACAACTCTACAGAAGTATTAAACAGAACGGAACATTTAAAATACACATCAGAGAATCACAGAATCATAGGGATTCTCTTTTAAAAACCTACAAAAGACTTCAGTATAAAGAAACATCATTGGTTCTAACATTGCCATTAAAGGAAATGTCACATTATTTTAAGTATAAGTGGTTAATAAACAACAAAAAAATCACTTCATATCTATTTACAAATACCACATACCATTTCCAAAGGTACAAAAGGTTCTAAAGAGCACATGTTTTAGTATATCAGCAATCTGAACAGGCAGCATTGCTGTGGGAGATACATAAGCATGTCATTTTTAAAGTTAGTGGTGACAGCTGCTACTAAACTATCTTAGTAAAAGAGAATTTATGAAGCATGACAAAATGCATGTCCATCACATGCATATTTGCAAGCCAGTGCACCGCTGAAAATCTCAGTTTGTACTAAGCAAGGTACAAGGTGCATCTCTCATTTTACAGCAAAAGAACCCTTTCAGTAATGGACCAGCTCTTTATTTAATACAGATTTTTTCGCTGTACAGTAGAATCCCGTATAACAAAAATAATTCATTCTATAATGCACTTTGTTACCCGATTATTTCGTTATACGATGCATGCAGTGAACAATGAAAATCCCTATGGGAAAAATCGTACAACAAATATCTCTATGGGAAAATCTTACAACGAAACGTTGGCACACAAAATCCTCATTGGCCCCCAGGCCAGTCTTCATGAAGCTGCTGCCATCCATCAAAACGGATTCAAGTGAGTTTTAATCCACTTGGGGATTACTTTTCCCTGTGGACTTCACCACCCAAGGCTGTTAGTCCTCAGGATTGTCAGGTTAGTTAACCACCACCTGATGATCAGCATTGAGTTCCTGGAAGTATGGTCTAGACCAGAGGTGGCGAACCTATTGCATGCCTGCCAAAGGGGGCACTCAAAGCCCTCTCTGTGGGCGGGTGGGCCGTTGCCCCAGCACAGTTCACCCCGCCCCTCTGTCCAGCAGCCCAATGGGAACGTTTCCTCCCTCCCCCAACACAGAGTTCTCCCTGCCCCTCTACCCAGCAGCCAAATGGGAGTGCTTTCTCCCTCCCCCAGCAGTTTGCCCCAACCCTCTGTTTGGGCACTCGATCTCTAAAAGGTTCGCCATCACTGGTATACTCTATTATTACAGCAGGATAACCTGTCCAGAAAGTAATTTCTGGATGCCGAAAACTGCAGTAAGACCTCTTCAGAAGTCTCCTAAGGATACACTGCTGGGCCTCTAAAATTTGCTGGCAACTGTAGAGCTCTCTTTGTTGCATGAGGTTGCCATAGCCCTCTCAATGCAGGACTGCCCTAACATCCAGCTGGTCATATTTATCTAGCTTTTAGGTATGCCATCCTGATATGTCACACTCTTTTTTACTGTATTTGGATACAGGTGAAACTCAGAAAATTAGAATATTGTGCAAATGTTCATTCATTTCACTTAAAAGGCGAAACAAATATATGAGATAGACTCACTACATGCAAAATGAGATATGTCATGCCTTAATTCATTATAATTGTGATGATCATGGCGTACAGCGTACATGAGATTATGTGATATTATGGGGTACATGAGATTGGGGGGTTGGGGTTTTCATAAACTGTAAGCCATAAGCATCAATATTATAACAAAGTAAGGCTTGAGCTATGTCACTTTGCATGTAAATGAGTCTCTCTCATATATTTGTTTCACCTTTTAAGTTGCATTACTGGACTGAGTGAACATTTGTAAGATATTCTAATTTTCCGAGTTTCATCTGTATATAAGCAAAATGTGCTGTTATGGAGTTGGCCAACTGTTTTGTAAGAAATGAGCTTTTAAACGTGACTATCCCACTGAGTGTAGTCATCCATATTCTGAAAAGATTTTCTAGATTTGTTAATGTTGTTCAGTCGCACAGTCGATTCTGACCCTTTGCGACCCTATGGACCATTGTCTTCCAGGCGCCTCTGTCCTCCACCACCTCAGCCCTCCCAGTTCTGTGCCCACTGCATCTACAATACCATCTATCCATCTTATCTTTGGCCACCCCCTACTTCTTTTGCCCTCCACCTTTCCAGGCATCAAGGCCTTCTCAAGTGAATCCTCCCAATTCATGGGCAAATGTTGCAATCATGGAAAGACTGAACCTAGCTGGTCTACAGATAACTATAATCTATTTGCAAGGTTACGGTACCTAATAAGAGAGCATAGAACATGATGGAACCACAGAAATGAATGCTAGCTAGTAAATTATGCGGATGTATGTCCTCCTAAATTAAATAGGTCTTACTGTTCAGTAAATATATTCAAAATATTGGTGCACTTGTTTTTATTGGTGCTTCCTGTGTTTGGATTATAAAAAAATATAGCCTGCTGTCTATTTTCCCCATGGAACACCTAAGCAAACCAACCTGGCTTGAACATCATGCCATGAAAGTCTGCCTGATGAAGTGATTTTTGAGTCACGATAGCTTGCAAGGTTTTATTTTTTAAAAGTGCTCCTATAAAAGGTATGACCATCATTCTGCATTTGTATTTATTAGGAATCAGAAGTACTTAAACAATTCTCAAAACCCCTTAACCAACATGGCTAGCGGTGTATTCTAAAAAGTAAAATTTCCAAGTTCTGTTATAAATACTTATTCCCAGTATAACCTGCCGCAGTAAAATAAACAGCGGGGAGGGGAAGGATTTATACTGAGATGTAAAAGCAAAATATGGGTGATACTACGCTGAATTGGGACATGTTTAGAAACAACCATATATTAAAGAGATAAGAACTCACATATGCAAAAGAAGTTATGCCAAGATTATTTCCTAGTTATACCAATCTGTATCTCCGAATAAAAATAAAACTTATTTCTCCCCTTGATTTCTGCAGTTTGGCCTATCTGTATGCATTCTCCCTTCAAGTCAGATGATAGGATATCGCTCATGAAGAATTCATGTGGTATTCTCATGGATCTGCAAATAGATTTGTGATTTTTCTTCCATCTGATTGGAAAAAAACCTGACCTTAATAAATGGTAGACACCTTATGATGGCTGAAGACTCACCTCAACTAAAATGTCATGGCTGTTTTAATTGGTTTCATACTCTCCATTTTATTTGGAAAACAACCCTTTAAGGTTGGTTTGACTAAGAGGTACTAACTGGTTCAAGGGCACCACCAAAGCTTTGTAATTAACACCACCACCACCACCACCACCACCACCACTGACGTTTGAAGTTAAGATGTCTCTGTCTCAATTTCCAAAACGTGAACCATCACACTACACTAGCTCTCTCAGATCAGTAGTCATTACATAAACGATGTCAAGGCTGAAACATATTACTAGAAAACCAATTAATGTGCTTAATCCGGGCATGTATGCCACTTCAATGATGGCAGGTGGACAAAAGCTATCACAGAGTGGATACCACTTGACATAAAGTGACCACTAGGAAGGCCAGCAACCAGATGGAAAGACCAGTTCAGGGCACAGCTCCTGAGACCCTGGATGAAACTGGCACGGGATCAGAAACAGTGGGAGATGTCCCAAGCAGGGAAATGCATGCCTGAGCAAGGATTTCTTTTCTGGGCTTGGTCCAAGATTTTATGCAATATTTATACCTTTTGTTTAATAAACATAACACTGGAAAGTACCTACAATCATGCAAATTTAGCCACAGACTATGAGGGAAAAGGATTTTCATGTTTCTCCTTTCTTTGTGGTTCCTCCTTCTATAATCCAAGCAAAGGTACTTTTGTAACAATCCTCTGTACTACCAAAATAAACCTATTTATGCAAGAGTGCAGAATACAAAGGGGAATATCTAAGTGTTCTTCCAAATATCCAAAGCAAACAGAGAAGGCAGAGAATTAAAAAAAATCAACCCACAAGGTATCATTTATAGGAATTTTCTTTCTACAACTATCAAATCAAAGAATTGGGGGGGGGGATGCAAAGGGATTTTACCCCATCACATAACACCCACATCCTGTAAAATCAAAATACTAAAATAGAACAACCATTACGTAAAACTTAAAAATAAATTAACACAGAAATGATTTGAAATGAAAACACAACACAGCATCAAAATAGCAAATAAGTGTAGAAGCAAAATTTAAATATATGGACCAGTTAAATTAAATATTCATTTGGAACAGACAATGGCAGACATATTTCAAAATGCCTTCCAACAGAGGAAAACTTTTACTATTTCACTATCGATTGGAAATCCAAAATGGAGAGTTACTGTTCAGAGAATGGATCCTAGATACACAGGGTCTGACTGATTGTTATAGGAGGGAGGGTGCAGTGGAGAGTGCTTTTATCAGAATTTACAAGAGTTACAACAAAATCTAGCCAGTATGATGATTCCTGTCCTAGCAGAATCTAAGAGTTGCACTTGAAAACTGTCAATAAATAATAATAAATATTATTATTATTATTATTATTATTATTATTATTATTATTATTATTATTATTATTATTATTATTATTATTATTATTATTATTATTATTATTATTATTATTATTATTATTATTATTCCGTGTCTAGGCCAGATGTGAAACTGTCAAAATGAAGGCATCCTTCATTTGTTCTGCAGTTCCCCTTCGCCTGACCTAGTGTGAGAAAGATTATTTTCTAAGCATTCAGAAAAGTTTGTAACAAAAGATATGGTAGTTTGAAATGAGCATAGAAAAGAATGCAAAACCAATGAAAATGGTGGAACGTTGGAGCAATCCACTCTGTGCAATATATCTCTCAGGGGTACGCAGAAAGATCCTCCTTGAAGTTTGTGGCATTTGTGATCCACCATCAGGCATACCCAGGGCAACAGCAACCTTGTTGTGCTGGCTAATCTTTCTCACACTAGGTAGGCGAAAGGAACTACGGAATAAATTCACCAAAGGATGGCTTCATTTTGGCAGTTTGAATGACCGGGACACAAAAGAAAAATTGAGGGCCTTCACTGTGGATGCACTATCCCGTCCCTTCTGAAATTCAAACAAGCTGGGCGGCAGCAGCATAAGAACAGCCTTGCTGGAACAGGCCACAGCCCATCCAATCTCACACAGTGGCTCACCATTCTGTCTCACACAGTGGCTCACCATTTCCTTCAGGGTATTCCCAAGCAGATGCCTTCACCTGCTAGGATTCACTGGAAATGGCATTGAGAGATATCCTGCCTATCTCTCCAACCCGGAGGTTGTCCTTAGGTATCCATAATTATAGCCATTGATACCCTTGTCCTCCATGAACTTGTCTAATCCTTTCTTGAAGCTGTCAAGACTGACAGCTGTCACCACTTCATCTGGCAGGGAGTTCCATGGACCAGTGATCCTCTGGGTGAAAAAGTACTTTCTCTTATTTGTTTGAGAACTAGTACCCAAAAATTTCATGGAGTGCCCCCTAGTTCTTGTGTTGTGCAATAGGGAAAACAGTTTTTCCTTATCTACTTTGACCACACCATGCATGAATTTATAAACTTCAATCAAGTCAACTCTTAGAAGCTGTCGTTCAAGAGTGAAGAGGCCTAACCGTTGCAGCCTCAGATTGTAAGGAAGGTGTTCCAGTCCCATAATCATTCTGGTTGCCCTCTTCTGCACTTTTTCCAGCTCTATTAATATCCTTCTAGAGGTATGATGACCAGAACTGTACACAGTATTCCAGATGCGGCCTCACCATAGATTTATAAAGAGGCAAAATGACACTTGCTGACTTATTTTCTATACCCTTCCTAATGATCCCTAGCATTGAGTTTGCTTTTTTCACTGCTGAAGCACACTGGGTTGACACCTTCATTGTGCTGTCCACCAGGACACCAAGGTCCCTTTCCTGGTTTGTCGCAGAGAGTTCAGACCCCATCAGTTTATAAATGTAATTGTGTGTGTTTTTGCCCCAACGTGCATCACTCTGCACTGACTAGTGTTGAAGCTCATTGCCCACTCCCCCAGTGTCAAGAGATCCCTCTGGAGCTCCTCACAATCTCTCAGTTTTCACTACCCTGTATAATTTAGTGTCATCAGCAAATTTAGCTACCTTGCTATTTACTCCTACTTCTAGATCATTTATGAAGAGGTTGAAAAGCAGAGGTCCCAGTACTGAACCTTGGGGGACCCCACTCTTTACTTCCCTCCACCTGGAGAAGTGTCCATTTAGTGCTACCCTCTGTTTCTTGTCCCTTAGCCAGTTGCTGATCCAGGACAAGACCTGCCCCTTTATTCCACAGCCCACATAGCAGGTCTCAGGACAGAATAGAAAGCCTTTTCCAAATCACAAAATACTAAAAAAAAGAGTTGATCCTGTTGTTCTCTACATGTTTCCTGAAGTTGTCTTGCACAAAACATCATGTCCATTGTATCCTCGGGAAATACGGAAACCACATTGAGATTTTGGGAGGACCCTTTCGGAGATAATTTGCAGGTGACTGAGCAGAATGCTTGCAAAAAATCTTTCCAAAGATGGATAGCAATATGTCACAATAGTTGCCAAAAATACTATGATCACCTTTTTTAAAGATGGTGATAATGGTGGCATTCTTAAGGTCATCAGGCACTTTACCAGTTTCCCAAATCATGAGAATGAGTGTGAAGTGCTTTGTCTTTAGAGGCACCCCTATCTTCTGGATTAACTCCAGAGGGAAGTTATCTGACCCGGGAGTCTTTCTGAGTTTCAACTTATTCAGAGCCTCACAGAATTCCAGGTACTGTATGTTGGTGGAATTACCATCTGGTGGGGATGTTGTGGCACTTCTCAAAGAAAATTCTCAGCAGTGATAGAGTTTCGGTTTAAAAGCATGCAAAAGTGTTACTTCCAGCGCACCAGGATTTTCTGGCCACCTGTAAGGATTGTAGCATTGTCAGCTGTTTTCAGAATGCCTGATGAAGAGCAATATATTTTATGCCATCATAAAAGTTCCTTAGGTCACATGCATTGGACAGCCTTTGGAGTTCTTGAACTTTTTGTTGTCACCAGATGTTTGTCATCAAACCAGTCTTGCCTCTTCTTTTTCACAAAACCAGTGGTTTCCTCAGCAGTTTCTATGATAATATTTTGCAATGAGGTCCATTCTTGTTCAACATCATGAATGCTGACTGGGTTATTCAACAGTTGGTCAGAGATCTTATTCTGAAAATCCACAGCAGTGGGCACTTCCCAAAGTTTAGAAATATCGAACTTCTGTTTGGGCAGGTTAGGCTGGTACCTAGATGGTCTTTGGCGAAGAGAAATCCAGAGTCTAGAGATCAGAAGCTTATGGTCTGTCAAGCAGTCGTCGACATTTCTAGTTGTCCTGGTGATGAGGACATCTTTCTTATCACACTACTGAGTGATGATGTAGTCAAGGATGTGCCAGTGCTTGGATGTGTCACTGTTGGGTGATGATGTAGTCAAGGATGTGCCAGTGCTTTAAACGGGTGGGTAGTTGGACCTGAGTGTTGGTGGTGAAGAGTTGATGTTCTGCACATAGATCCAAGAAGCAGTAGTCCATAGGAATTGCCGTTACCAAGTCCTTGCTTACCCATCTCATTATCCCAGAGTTGCTAATTCCTCCCAACTCTGACACTGAATTCTTCAAGCAGTAAAAGCTTGTCCCTATCTGATACCTTAGTGATGGTAGAGCTCAGCTGATTGTAGAACTGGTTTTTAACATCTTCATCAGCATCTAATATAGGGCATAGGTGGCGATGAGTGTGGTGGAGGTATCTCCTGAGAGAAGTATACGGAGAGTCATAAACCTTTCACTAATTGCAGTAGGAATGAGTTGATGGTCATTTACTAACTTTGTTCTCACGGCAAAACCTACATCATGTATGCAACACTTTCCTTCTTCTTTCACTTTCCAAAAGATGGTATATCCTGAACCTGACTCACTGATTTTTCCCTCACCAGACAATCTGGTTTCACTCAAGGCAGAAACGTCAAAGTTCAGCCTAGTAAACTCATGGGTCACAAGAGCTGTTCTTCTCTCAGGTCTTGTTGTCAAGATTGAGTAGTGTCTTAATGTTCCGGGTGCCAATAGTCATTATCATTTGCTTGTCCTTCATTTTTTGACCACATATAAGAGGTGTGCCGTCCCTGCCGGGGCCTCCCTGCCGGACAAAGTGTGTGACTTCTGATGTTTAGCCCACATTTTCAAGGGCCTTCCCCATGCAGGGTGGGCAGTGGTGCTCCTAAATAGGCCTGTCCAAACAAAGATGCAGGACCGAATTCCTAAGTAGTCACATAATTCTCAGAAAGATGACCATCACACATCTGCTGCCAATGTGCAAGTCTGAAATAGAGGCTTCAGTTCCACCCAAAACCTGTCTCCACTGTCCTTATCCCATCGCTATTGGACTTTGGAAAGAAGAATGACAAACAGGGAAGATACCACTAGTGGGAATTTGTTTAAGGTGGATCCCAGCATGACAAGAAGTCACCCACACACTTCTCGGTTGTAGCATGCAAACTATGGAATCTCCTCCCAGTAGAACTACGCCTCCAGGCCCAGTTGCTACCATTTAGGAAAGAATTGAAGACGTGGTTGGCAAAATGGGTCTGGGGGCCGGGATTGTCAACAAGCTCCCCTTTTTGGCTCGTCTGAGGCTCCCCCCCTGTAATTAATTTTTTAAGTTTTTTGCAGATTTTATATTTGTTTTTAGATACTAGATGGCACGGCGGGGTGGGTGGGAAATATTGTTGTGTTTTTTAAGTCTTTTTAATAATTGTTTTACCTGTATATTGGTTTTAACTTATGTACACCGCCCAGAGTCCTTTGGATAGGGCGGTATATAAATCTATTAAATTAAATTAAATTAAATTAAATTAAATTAAATTATGCCAATATTTTGCACTCTCCACTCTACCCCTATTTTTTTCAACACATCCAACTTTGGAAGGAGGAAAAGATTCATATACTGTACTTGAGAGTCATTGTGCACAGAACACTGCCGAAGCCCTGGTGGTGCAGTTGTTAAACTACTGTCCTACAACCAAAAGGTTGTGAGTTCGATCATAACCAGGGCTTAAGGTTGACTCAGCCTTCCACCCTTCTGAGGTCAGTAAAATGAGTAACCAGCATGCTGGGGGCAAAATGCAAATTTACTTGTGAACTGCCCAGAGAATGCACTAAGCACTATGGGGAGGTATATAAGTGTGATTGCTTTGCTATGCACCTGCCAATGAATTTACATTTTGCTATAAGTTATGTAGAATCATATATCCATGAACAAAATGGAGCTGCAACTTTTGTTTACTCTATTTATTACAGAGGAAATATCCGTGATCAGGATGTATATTTGGTCTTCTAGCTCAAGCTTGAAGAGATATTGTAAATGAATTCATTACAAGCTCTGATCCATATCAAATGTCCTGTTTTGAAGATCATGTTATAGGATACTTGATATAAATGATGTCATAGACCACTTGTGTCATCCCAATGGAAAAAGAAACTCCCACACCTGCTCTCACATCATCATAGTCAATAAGATATTTCACTATGAAGCTGTAATACAATATTGCATACAACTTTCACTTTTTAATCCCTGCTAATGCTGTTTTCAATCAGTGACATGAATTATGTTTAAGATTCTGATGCAAGCACCTTATTGGAGGTGTGCAGAGTTGTGTTTTTGGACTACAGCTCCCAGAATTCCTCACATACTGAGAAGGTTAATGCTTAAAGTATATAACTATTTTTGCTCTATTTCCCCATGACTGGGGGGAAATCACTGGCGTCACTAGTGCTCCTAATCAAAACAAATAATCGCAAGAGTGAACAGCAGGCCAAGTATAAAGCATAAGCAAACCAAGGGCTGGACTTCTTCCAGCCTCTTATCATCTGACTTTTATGTTCACCTGACTCCAAATGCTGACTCACTATTGTTGTTCTAGGGCGAAAGTGGAAAGAAATATATCACCACTATGATATGATAATGAGGTAGGCACCTCGAACAATCAAGTTGTAGAACAACTTCAGGTGAAGAAGGTTACTATAGGGTTTTTCTGGTTAGATAAAGAGAGCAAAGAGAAACACGATACTCCACAGGACACAGCTCTATTTAAAAGGGACAAATAGACTTGGTTTTGGAAGAGCTACAATGATAATACAATAATACCTCATACAAAGTCCACTTCATACAACATCAAATTCATACATCGCCTAATTCCTTGAAAAAAGTTGCACCATACAAAGTTGCTGCGAATTTGTATGAGGCATTGGTGGTTTTCCCCAGGTTGGTTTGTCCCCTAAAATCAGGGTTGTTCGACATGTTTTTGTAATGTATTTAGCCTTTAGACAATGATTTCTTAAAGTTATGTCAGTTTCCTGTACTTTGCCCTAAAGTCTGTGCTGTTACAGTACAATGTATCTCTATGGAAATGACGTACGAGGCATCGCAGCAAGGATTTGGACATTGAGTAATCGCAGCTAGGATTTTGCATGCCTCATACAAAGTCCAAATCCGTATAAAGTCCAAACTTGTGGAACCAAGTTTGGACGTTGTATGAGGTATCACTGTACCTGTACGAGAGTTGCAGCTTTTAATTATGCAGGTAGAAATATTTAGATACACAAAACTGTATGTATATGTGAATGATTCAGGAAAGTTTACAGTTCTAACTTGAATGAAATACTGGCTGAAATCCTGTTGCCTAGCATAGTCAGTCTGTAAGTAGACCTTTTTGGATCCATGGAACTTGACTCACCAAATCCCCATTGATCCAATGGGCTTACTCTAGTGTAACATGCTATGCGAAGGAACAGTATCACTTACAGTGTATTATTATGTTACCAGCATTTCTACTTTAAATAAATGAGGGAAATGCATAGATTTGGGGTGACCAGGTTATTAATAGGCTGCTCTTGGGGACATCAAAGGAGCCTCAATCGGGTATCCCCTAAAAATCCTTTCAACTCAGAGTAATCTCTGACACAAAATTATTATTAGGAAAAAGTATAGATATCTTGCAAGAAGCATGTAATTTTCTTTATTTTAATATCAATGTTATGTCGGAGTGCTAATGTACATTATCAACTCAGTTTAAAAAGAATCTTACTGTTTTAATTTTTATTGTGTATTGGTGAAGTACCAACATCTGAATTAGCTGACATACTGCATTGAACACTAAGGTAATCTTGGATGTTGTGGTACTGACATAATTAGCGTTTAGGGTTAAATGTTTAATTGATAAATTAGATGTGAAGATGAACTTATTTTTTAATTCTTCCTGATTCAAGCTAGCCTTTCACATACATCTTTTGTTATCACATTTTCCAGAGAGTATAAATGAGTCACTTTCTGAGACTGGCAAGAAGCCAGTCATGAAGAACTTGATGAAGGACAGACTTGAGGCCGTTAATGTAATCCAATCCAAAAAACAGATTGAATCTTTTCAAAGTCAATGCTAGTAATGTGTTTTCCCAATATACAAATATTATGGTGGACTAATTTAAAGGGCATCCATATTGCTGTGTTCTAAGTCATGATCAGATCTGAGTCTATAATGAATAAATAATACCAGAACACTTAACATCTAATACTAATACTTCTCTCAAAGGGAAAAATCAATTAATAATACAGTACATTCAATTTAAATAAAATTATATCACAAATTTTCGTGGACCATGGAAAGTAATCTCATTTTTCCTGACTGCCACAATTTGTTTAGCATTCCTTCATTCAAATGTGTCTGTTATCTGCCTTTGAATCAGACAATAAAGCCTCTCGGTACAATGATAAATTTGCACACAGAATGGTCTATTCTGGTGTGATTCATCAGATAACCACTACACTAACCTGGGTGGTTCATTGCAGCGGTTAGCCATTTAGTTTTTTAAAAGTAACAATGATGGGTTTTTTAAAAGCCCATATCCTTACCTCCTGTCTCAAAAGAGCCGCTAAAGCCCACAAAATTCCTATTAAGAGATGATGCACTTTACACTAGTTGTTGTTGCTCAGTCACACAGTTGAGTGAGACCCTATGGACAACAGCACAGTAGGCTTCCCCGGAGTCTGCCATCCTCCCTCCGTAGGCCAACCAGATCTATGTCCATTGCATCAACAATACCATCTAGCCATCTCATCCCCTGCTGCCACCTTCTCCTTTTGCCTACAATCTTTCCCAGCATCTGGACCTTCTTCAGTGAATCCTCTCTTCTCATTTGGTGGCCAAAGTACTTGAGCTTCAGCTTCAGCATTTGTCCTGCCAACGAGCAGTCAGGTTCCTTGATTTCCTTTAGGACTGACTGATTTGATCTCCTCGCAGTCAGGGAACTCTTGCTTTACACTAGGCAAGGAATGAATCAGCTTGGTTATCTTCGTCACTTATCTTCCTTCAAACTGAAATGTTTGGCAAGAGCCTCTTCTTACATTTGTACATTTCCACGTCTGCAGATACTCTAGACTTGATTGTTTTGCTGCTGAATGGATTTAATTCTTGTTCCTCAAAACATTTTGTCTTGGATGATCTTGAAATTCTGTCCATCTTTCCTAAATGCATGATGGCCCAATCAAACATGTAGATGTTCACCTGATATGCCAGTCACTGATGAACTCTTACAAGTATATCAATCTTTGGTAACTGTCCAGAATAAAGTATTCTGAACCTTCAGCCATTTCAAAATAAAGTAGTCAGGTTCTTGCACTTTAGGTAAAGGTAAAGGTTGCCCTTGTTCGAAAGCCAGTCATATCAAACTTTAGGGCTCAGTGCTCATCTCTGTTTAGAGCCAAAGAGCCAACGCTGTCTGCATCTGCAGACGTTTTCGTGGACATGTGGCAGGCATGCCTCAACTCTCTGGTGTACAGAATGCTGTTTACCTTCCCACCAAAGTGGTCCCTATTTATCTACCGTATTTTCCGGTGTATAAGACGACTGGCCGTATAAGACGACCCCCCAACTTTTCCAGTTAAAATATAGAGTTTGGAATATACTTGCCGTATAAGACTACCCCTCTTCCAATGCACACCAAATAAAAATTAACCCACACTCAACCAAGACGCACAGCCCTCCGAGTCGAATGGGCAGGTTCTGGTGGAAAGCCAATCCACACTCATGTTCTCCTCCTTGAGGTACAGGAAGATGTGTGCAGCTTGCTTCCCCTTGCTTCATACTCCCCACACAGAGCAGGGACTCGGCCGCGGCACCCCCCACCATATGCGCCGGACATATGAAGCAAGGGGAAACAAGCTGCAGTTAAGTACCTGTCCTATAAGACGACCCCCGACTTTGGCACAGATTTTTCGGGGTTAA
The DNA here is from genome assembly GCA_035047345.1 of Bradypodion ventrale. NCBI lineage: Eukaryota > Metazoa > Chordata > Lepidosauria > Squamata > Chamaeleonidae > Bradypodion > Bradypodion ventrale. Next base: position 48,979,034 of record JAWDJE010000003.1, on the reverse strand, counting down.
AAAGTAGTCTTATACGCCAGAAAATACAGTACTTGCAATTTCTTGCTTTCAAACTGCTAGGTTGGCAGAAGCTCACTCCGTCTAGCACTTTAGAGGATATATAACACTAATTCTGAAACAACTCCACTGCCTTTCAGTTTATTTTCAAGCTCCAATCAGGACTTTGGTTTTGATCTGTAAAACCTGCAACAGCTTGAAGTCAAAACAGGGGAGAACTATTGCCCCTAACATACCTGCTAAGCATCTGAGAGCCTCAACAAGAATCTCTGTAATCCCACCATTCCCGAAAGGCTAGGAGGCCCATAAAACAGGGCTTTCACAGAAGCAATAGATCCGATATGAAAATTTCCTAAGAGACGTTAGGCTGATTGCATCTCTGCTGGGTGACAAATGGGCAGCTAAAATTGCACTGGATATCACTGTTCCATCACAAATCTGGTTGTTAGACATTTTAAGATGGCAGAATATCTACAACCAAATCTCTCCTAGCCATTCAAATATTTTCCCCAATTAGTATAAAGGGATGAGGAAAAACATCCCACATCTTTTTTGGGATGAACCTTGAAGATGTGGTCTGCTTGATATTAAGTTGCCTCATATGAGAAAAAACTGAAATTTCTTCTACTGGAAGACACCAGAATTCCCTGGTGACAGAAAATTTCACATAAGACAAGAATACTTTATTTTACTGGATATTATTTATTTTATTGGATATTATTATTTTACCTTTATTTCACCTTCTGGATGTAATAACACAAAAACATTTACCTTGGACATTTTTTTCCTTACGTGCTATGTGCCAGATAGCTTGGAACCTACTTGTAGAAACCCTAGTTGGTCTTTCAAGGATATTTTGGAACAGATCTACCAATTTGTTGCACACTCCTAGTGAGCTTCCATGACCAAGCAGGGACTTGAATCAAGGTCTCCTCAGTCTTAATTACTCTGTACACTATATGATACGTGATGTCCTTTCCCCCCAGCAATATGTTAAACTTCCCAATAGGGTCAGAAAATGGCCTGCAACTCATTCCTTTTGCAAGCTTGTTTACTGTAATGTATTAGGCTAAATATATTTTCTCTCAAATTAGAAATAGGTTTCTTTCAAAACAAATATGTGATGAACTTTCTGCTCAAAAATTAAATTTATCTGCTTTTTTAGAAGTACAAATATCTTTCTCAAGAAAATAAAACTAGCTGAGAACAATCAATATCGTTGGCTGTGGCTGTATAAACTATTATCTGGTCAAATGATGTGATACAAATAACATGTTAAATCTGGGAAGTAAGGACATAGGTGGAACCAATCTTCAAGTGTGCAAAAATGTCAGTGCAACCCAGAACAATGTTTGGTGTAGGTTAGTCAAGACTCCTCAACAACACAATCTGTTGAACCAGATAACTAGACAGAAAGATGTCCTGCCAACCAAGCAGTCAAGTTGCAAGTAGATATATAGGGGCCACTTCGGTGGAAAGGTAAACAGTGTTCTGTACACTTCCATGTTTAGTCATGCCTGCCACATGTCCATGGAAACATCTGTAGATGCAGACAGCGCTGGCTCATTGGCTATAAACAGAGATAAGCACTGAACCCTAGAGTCAGATACAACTTGCTTTTAAGTAAGGGCAACCTTTACCTTTTACTTTCAAGGTAGAATCAACCAGATCATTACATTAAAAGTGGGTGAGTAGCAGATTCAAGATGTTTATAGAACCCTTCAAACATTCACTCAAGGTTAGCCCCCAAGACATAAAAATGGAAAAACCAACACGCATTTCAGCAGATCATGTCACTCTTCTACTATGTGGAGCCCAAGAGAAGACCCCCCCAAAAAAAACACAACAACAACAACAAAAAACAACCCCTGTACCTCTTTGCTGTGGGGGACTGACTCACAGACTTATCTGCTTTGTGTAATGAGTAATTTAGTCTGTTTCTCTGTCTCCATATTACAGCACTGTCCCACATTGAAATTAAAGGTCATAATAATTAAAAAGTGGTGGAACCAATTCTAGTTATTAAGGGGGGGAGGTACATTGATACTGAACATTGATACCAATGCATGCAGTCCCAGTGAAAATCTAGTATGGAGAGAGAAGCCCCACAATTCTTCCCAGCAACAAGGGTGGCTGACGTGAGAAATTCTGAAACAATACACATGATTTCACAGACATCAACATTGCTGCAGTACAAATGCACACTTTTATTCCACTAATCCCACCCTGCAGCCTCTGGAGAGGAAAAAACAAACAAACCCTGAAACACAAATCCCCACAATCAAATCAAACATCTTCCCACAGGGCTCACTTAGACAACTCCTCTTTCCAGATCCCCAACAAAATAGCTAAAGCTCCCTTATTAATAATAAAACATTTCCCACAAAGACTAATCAAAGCCACCCTCGTTTTTGCATGCATGAATCATAAGCACCCAGAAATGGTTATATGATATTATTCCATATATTTACAACCACCAAGGCAACAGAGTGAACAAAGTAGCTTTGCCTGACAACACACATTAGTTTTAACATATGCAGACTCAGAGCTGTTCACAACAAGAATTAAGATTATTTTCAAGTTGGAATGAAACCATTTGACTATTTTTGAGAAGCCAGATTAAGGGGGTGGGTGGGTGGGTGAGGAATGTCTTGTAGCATTAGGAAGAACAGCTGTAACAAATCATTTTGCTACACCTCTTTTAATACAACACATGTATGATACTATATGACAGTACAGTATGTCTCCTACATTTAACACTGATGTCAAGCCAACTATAGAAATCAATGAGATTTCTTCTCACATTATCCATCTTGCACGGGAAGCAGACACACTGCAGAATTTCCCATGCAATGAGAAATCCTAAAGCAATTAACTTACCAAAAGACCAAAAATAAGAAATAGAAATAGGGAATGAAAGAGCAATGGCAGCCGAAATCACGAAAATGTGACACGATATGTCACCCTTCTTTCAATTGTTGCAAATATAAACAGTATTGTCGTTGACTGTAACTCGTATCCGAGAATGCATTTTTTTTTTCTGAAGCAGGAAAAATGTCACTGCCGTGAATTTGTTTAAGGCGGATCCCATCTTGCCATGAAGTGACCCACACACTATGATCTCGGAGCCATCACCATGGCACACATGAAGCGCAACATGCAGGATTTAACACCGGGACTGTAATGGACTGCCGCAGCCTTGAGGATATGGACAAGGTATCCTTCACAGCCAGTCCATCTGGCATGGCCTCTTCCGCCTCCATGACCGTTGGGAATCAGAGATACTCCTCCGCTTATTTTGCCGTTATGCCCAATATATACAGTATATATGTATACCATATGCACAATTAGCAATGGAGACTTAACTCATGAAAATAATCTACTAAATTACTATATGTGACTGAGGAGTAATACAAATCAACAATAATCACATGTGATTACAATTAGGCACCTGTATCCCTTCACATTTCAAGTAAAGCTTAAATAAGAAAAGAGAATATCTGTTTATAGATCATAATGTTAGACCAGGGATTCCCAAACTATGGCCTGTGGGCCAGATCCAGCCCCCAGCACCATTTAATGTGGGACTCCTATCCCTCCAAGTATTCAAGAAACAAAGTGACCACCCTTTGAAGCTGTTGGGACAAAATGACCACTCCCATTGTGCAGGCAGGGCAAAATGGCTGTCCAGCCCTCAAAGCTGACTGAGAGAGCATGACCCGGCCCCCAGCTTGAAAAAGTTGGGAACCCCTGTGTTAGACCATGAAAAATAATTATACCAAATGCTGATTGAGACTCCTTTGTTCAGCACTGTGTGCATGTATAAATGTGCAAAAGTAGACTGTTTTCTCTACAAAAGGTCACACATTTCCTAGGTAGACCTGTATCCTTCTAAAGCAGGGGTGACCAAACTATGGCCCAAGGGCCGGCTCCGGCCTGTGGTGCCAAATCATCAGGTCTGCAGTGCTTGTGCCCCTCCCAGAAGTGGAAGTAAAATGTGCAAGCCTGGGTGCATAACACACACCTGCATGCACATAATGCTGCCGTAAATTACCTGTGACTGTCGTAAATGCATTTACGACAGTCACAGGTAATTTATAGCAGCGTTATGTACATGCGTGGGCGCGTAATGCACCAGGTGATCAATACGCTCAACCACGTGACTGGCCTGCAGCCCGAAATGTTTGGGCACCCCTGTTCTAAAGTGTCAGATACAGTGCTCTGAAACGTATTATAACATCATTATCCTTATATGCAGATTGGCTGGAATCCTATTGTTTTGTGTAAGATTTGCATAACTAGTAGAAGCTAACTAACAAGGTACTGGGTCTTCTCTCCATTGCTCAGTCAGGCATATCACCAGATGTCTGGACAAGGTGTACTCTAGCACCTTGTCAGTTAGGTGCTATTCACTGCTGCTACGCAAACTTTACATGAACATCAATAGGAGCCTAGCTAGAAATCGTCATCTTGCAAAATAATAACAGCATAGGTGATCCAAACTTTTTTTCAGTATGCACAGATGGTCTGAACAATATTTTCCAAGGCAAATAAGCTGGAGTACATAAAGAGCTTTTGCAACATTCACTCTCGGTTTTAAAGTACAGGTACTCCTCTATCAAAATGGGAAGAATCCCTATTTCACAGAACAATCAATCAATCAATCTCTCTCTCTCAATATGAACATACACATATCCACAAAGACCTTCTGATCCTTTCTATAGTTTGTTCATAATCATTTCTGCCAAGCTGCACAGGTTTCTGAAGTTTCCCTCACTGGCTCATGGAAAATTAATACCACTAACATTTTACTGATTGCTATTTATGTGATCCTGAACTTGGAAAAGAGACTGAATATCATCGAGAAGAAGACAAATGTGTGTAACTATGGATTTAACATTAGGAACAACTGTTGATGTGTAGCAAGCCACGTTCACTTAAGTAAATGGCAATTACTTCCCTACCTACTCATCTTTGTACTTTGTTTTAAATATCTAAGAGTGTGAATTAAAAACTGGGAACACATTTAGCATTTGTATTTATTCACCTAATATATTTGTTAACTTTTTTTTTAGAACTTTGAACCCCCACCCCCCTGGAAACCTTATTGTACTGCATTGACTCCCATTTAGGGACACATTCCCAAATATATCATGGTGACAGAGATCTAAGCAACCTGCAAGATTAAGCTTCTAATACAGCGGGACATCATATCAACAAAAATCTCTGCTCTTTAGACATGCTGCTCTCCATGTGGAAAAAGTGATGACAGAGAAAGAGGTAAATGCTACTTCAATCACATGTTACAGAGAACCACATACATAGTACCTAAATAGAGCTCCAGTTTAATGGCCTTTAACAATGCAACAGTGAGACAGGACTGATTATAAATAATTGGAATCAATAAATGGTAAATAAATTGGGGTGGGTACAGAACACAGTCACAAAAGAACAATATCTCAGGAATTAGGATTATTTTTAACAGCTCAATTTTACAGTTAGCTGATATTTTTAACAAAGCATTCATGTAACCTGATTTCTTATAATACAACACAGAGCACCTGTCTCATGAGTGTTTTGAAATATTGAAGAGACATTGGAGACTAGCAAAAAGACATCATAGGAATCCTATTCTTGTATCTGAGATTAAGACTGTCTCTACTCTGTGCTAGATAAATATGAAATTTACATCTATCCCGAAACAAATTTACCACACAACATGTAACAAGTCACCGCCACACCTTGGTCTCTCCTCCTAAAACTATTTATATTAGAAAGACACTTAGTTTTCTTCCATGTTTTCCCACAAGTTATTTAGTCATTAAGAACGCAAAAATGTATTTAAAACAGCTGAGGTTTTAAAAGCATTATTTGTCTAACCACGAAGACTACTTCCTGTCTCATCCAAAACCATATGTTTTGCTTAGTTCCATCATAACAAACAAACAATACTAAACCACTGACTGGGGAAAAATCAGAATCCCACTGCAGTCTTTTAACTGACAGTTCTTTGTACAACTTGCAAATACTCAATGAACAAGAATAGATGGAACACAAAATGAAAGAGCAAGTCACTTGGTATTACACCTATTCCATTTATCTTAACTTTTTTTCCCTTTTTTGGAAAATGCAGATTAAATAAGGAATAATATCAATGTATGGAAAGAATACATAAGAAAGCTATTTAGTGATGAAAGAGGTGAAATGCCTGTCATAAATGGCAATACTGCACCACCAATACTGGAGAGTGAGGTTGTAAGAGCTTTGCAAAGATCCAAAGATGGGTAAGAAAGAGGACCAAATTACATCCCAGTAGAAAGTTTGAAACTTCTGTCCAAAGTTAACACCAAAGAACTGACGGACATTTTAAACACAATTTATGACACAAGGATCCTTACGAGCAATTGGTTGCTATCAACCTTTGTTACATTGCCAAAGAAACGAAACACAAAGTCCTGTGAGGAGTGCATAACAATAAGCCTTATGACTTGTGCTCTTAAGGTCTTCTTGAAAATCATCCATAGTAGAATTTATAAGAAGTGTGAAGAAAGCACAGGTGAAACAGAATTTGGCTTCCGGAATTCTATGGGTGCTAGAGAAGCACTGTTCATGATGCAGGTCCTCATAAAAAAGATGTAAAGACATGAGATACGATGTACATGCATGTTCTATAGATTATGCAAAAGCCTTTGACAGATGCCAGCGTGAGAAGATGATCACAGTACTGAAGAAAATAGGTGTAGATGATAAAGATGTCGGAATCATCACCAACCTTTATTGGAATCAAACAGCTCAAGTCAGAGTTGAAGAGCAGCGGACGGAGAGGGTTCAAATTCGCAGAGATGTGTAACAAGGCTGTGTGTTGTCCCCGACACTGTTTAATATATATTCGGGGAGAATTTTTTCAGAAGCATTATCAGATTTAAACATTTGCATTAAAATTAATGGGGAATACCTGAATAACATCCGATATGCTGATGACACAGTGTTGTTGGATATAAACCCTGTAGATCTTCAGTTGAACTTCAAGTGCAGAATATGGTTTGGATCTCAACAGCAAGAAGACAAAATACTCAAGGCAAGCTAATGGAAGGAACACAAGAAATCGAAAGAGTGGATAAAATTGTCTATTTGGGGAGTATGTTAAATGAATATTGGGATGCCGAGGTAGAGATTAAAATACGAATAGAAAAAGCAAGATCCACTTTCATAAAAAAAATGTGACACTAGTTATAGAATAGAGATCTAACTCTTGCTACAAAGATCCGAATAGTGGGATGTTATGTATTCCCAGTGTTGTTATATGGAGTTGAAGCTTGGACCTTGACTAAAGCATCTGAAAAGAGAATCAAAGCTTTTGAAATGTGGATCTACAGATGGCTGCTAAGGATATCATGGCTTGATCATGTGGCTAATGTAGAAGTATTGTGCCGGGTGGATAAAGAAGCACTCTTTAAGACCATTAAGCAAAGGAAGCTCCAATACTTTGGCCATATAGAACAACTTAAAGTATATAATTCTCCAACTCACTCTGCAAGGAAAGATCCCTGGGAAGAGAGGCCCTGGACGTAGACAGACTTCATGGCTGAAGAACCTGAGAGACTGGTGTGGCATGTCCCCTTATTTACCTTGTGACTGACCAGAAGCACCTCTGTCTTAATTGGATTACATTTCAGGTTGTTAGCCCTTATCAAAAGACACTGGTCTAGGCACAGAACATCTTCCTTGTGAATATTATTGTCAAAATTGACTTACTAACACAAAATTGTTGTTATGCCCCCAACTCAATTCAAGGTGCTGGTTTTGACCTTTAAAGCCCTACATGGTAGTGCGCCAGGATACCTAAGAGACTGTGTCGCCCCAAGAATGTCTGCCCGTCCAACTAGAGCGGACTGGAGGGGCTCTCTAATTGTACCATTGGCTAGAGGGGCTCACCTCTCTAGCACAAGGAGGGCCTTCTCCGTGTCCGCCCCGGCCCTATGGAACCTCCTGAGAGGCAGAATTCCAGCATAAGTGAAAAAATGATCATATTATATTGGTTGGAAAGAACATGGAAACTGGTAATCAACTATTCATACAGTGGCTAAAGACAATATATAATTCATCAATCAGTTCTCCACAAACTTTCTGAGCAGCAACAAGTGCCTTTGATTATCCAGTAAGCATTTGTGCTGTGAAAACTTTTCTGAGTGTGTATGTATTCCCTCTTCCTCCTTCTCTATAGACTGCATCTTTATCAGAGTTCGTTTATGTAATGCTGTTCTTTGAACAGGCAGAAAACCACAAAACATCCCCCCTCTCCTAAGTCCTCTACCATGTGCTCTGGGAGAAACATAGCTCTTATGCCACACAGAACTTTATAGAACATGCAGCACATTCTGTTTCTGGTTCAACCTTCTCCAAACGCTGGAATAGTAAAGAGATCACCTTCCTTGAATTTTATGACACCAGGCACTCTTTCATGCTACTTGTTCCCAAAATACTCAGGAACAGAACATGAATGAACCCAAGTCCTATGATTGTGTTGGAGCTGATGGCAACCACAAATTAAGTCTTGGGCAGTGACACAAACCAAAATATGTGGTTCCCAATGACTTCAAAATATATTTAGCTTGAAGTTTACAAAAATACAAAGCACACACCTATATGCATTTTGATAGTCTTCTGCACTTGAACAAGTTAACATCTCCTAGAAACCTAAAACTATGTGCATTCCTTTCCACAGAACATATTTCCCAACAGTTTGAAACTTCTTAAGGTCACAATGCAGCTCTCTACTTCATAAAATACATTTCTGATGCTTCTTGATCCTTTAAGTGTTATCAGATAACATAATGAAATTTTTACACAGAATAATTAAAATAATGCTTAAACACAGAATAATCATATTTACATCTTTAGAGTCCACCTCTCCATGCATACTCCAATGGTGCCAGATTGTTCTTCCACTATATGGTTTGTTCTGTTTCTCAGGAGAGGGGCATCACAACAATTCCTCCATTCCAAACTGAGATTATATTTATGTTTTTATAATGTCCTGACATTCCACTCACATCACCTGTTAAGGAATTAGACAATGTATAAAATGTGTAATTTGTGTTCTTCTTTTCTTAGTCAAGGTACCATCTCCTTTTGATGGAGCAAAATGGTTGAACTTGCAAAAATTGTTTTGGTCCTCTGTTTCTAATTTCTGTTTTCCACAGCACTGCTAATAATAAACTGCCAGATGGCAAATGAAAGGAAGAGTGTGCTATGTGACCTTCACTTGCAGGCAGGATGAACTTAAGGGAATCCTGTCATAGAGTGACACAGAGAGATTAGATAGAAGGTGCCAAAATAGTTGACACCGCCAGAGTCACATAAGGTAGATGAAAACTACTGCCCAATGCAAATTTGCTTGCTTCATTGAATCATTTTCCAGCTAACAAGATGAAAAATACATAGGTGCCCCTCCAAAAACCTATGTAAAAAGTTAATTTAAAAAAACTTGTTCCTGTACACTCACAATCAAAACCATCTACCAACCCATTCATTATTTCAGTCTCCTACCAGAAATCATTTCCAGTAAGTACAAGAAAACATCTTAAAAGTTCCACAAATAAAGACATGTCGACTCCCCAAGTTTAGGCTTTCTGCAGCAGTTAAACAATGTCCCCAAATTCTACCTATTAATTTCAAAAATAGCCTGTAATATTTTATACTGCTTTTGCAAAACTCTAACTTACTTGCATTGCTAAAATATTGTTCAAGAAATAGCATCAATTAATTTGAAGCATACGAGTAATTTGATGGTTACAATCCAACTCTCAGGATACATCAATCTTCAAGAAACAACATGCAGCCCACTGTCTACCCATTATCACTGTGCTTCTCATGCAGCTTAGGCAGGTTCTTTTGCTGTACTACATGCAAGAAAAGGAGACAACCTAAATCAAGAACATTCAAAGCAAGAAGAGGTTGTACCACTTTGTGCCAAATGATTATTCAAAAGGCTTTAAAGAAATTGTTTGCTTTCTAGTTTAGCTGGCACTACATTTCATTTTACAGCTGGCAATATTATGTTCCATTTACACCAGTTACTTTGGGTTAATAGCTAATGAAATCCATTTTCGAGGTGCTTACATGACATGAGAGAGTGTCAACAGCTCCTAGGCAAGAGCACTTGGGTCTTTTCTCTTCTGTTCTACAAGAAGCAGCCATGCAAACAGCACCAGTAATTTGCTTATTTTTAACCTGTAGTCAATTGAGTGTATACTGCCACAAAGCAGCACATGAGCAGCCAAAGGAAGCTAACAAGAGAGTAGCAGGCTTGACTGAAATACCCTGGGATTCCTGCTGTCATATAGAAAAGAGTATCCATCTGAGAAACTTGACTATTCAAACACACCCCTAGTTTCATATAAACCCAACTAAGCTAGATAATTCCAAGATGTACTTTGAAAGAGAGCTCACTGAGAGTGTGTGCCAGGGCTATCATAGATTTCAAGATACCCGAGTAAACTTGGTATGACATGTAGTTGTCCTCCTTTTAAGAAAAAAATTACACGGCAGTGGCTCAAGAAGTTTAAACACTGACTGGGAGACAGAAGGTCAGCAGTTCAAGACCTGAGTACTACATGATGGAATGAGCGCCCATCTCTGTCCCAGCTCCTGCCAACCTAGCAGTTCGAAAGCAAGAAATTGCAAGTACATAAATAAGGACCACTTCAGCGGGAAGGTAAACAGTGTTCCATGCACCTCAGTGTCTAGGCATGCCTGCCACATGCCCACGGAAATGTCTGCAAACACAGACAGCGCTGGCTCTTCGGCTATAAACAGAGATGAGCACTGAACCCTAGAGTCAGATACAACTGGCTTTCGAGCAAGGGTGACCTTTACCTTTAAATAGGAACCACTTTGGTGGGAAAGTAAACAGCATTCTGTGCACTTCAGTGTCTAGGCATTCCTGCCACATGTCCTTGGAAACCTAACTGAAAACATCCAACTGGAAGCTCTGACTTTAGAAATGAGCTTTTCATATGTGGCTAAGTGGTTAAGACGTTGAACTTGAAGAGTGGAATGTTGGAGTTTGAGACCTGAGTACTGCATGATGGAGAGAGCTCCCATCTGTCCCAGCTCCTGCCAACCTAGCAGTTTGAAAGCAAGAAATTGCAAGTAGATAAATAGGTACCACTTCAGTGGGAAGGTAAACAGCATTCCTAGGCATGCCTGCCACACATCGATGGAAGCATCTGCAAATACAGACAGTGCTGGAGCTTTGGTTATAAACAGAGATGAGCACTGAACCCTAGAGTCGGATATGACTGGCTTTCGAGCAAGGGCGACCTTTACCTTTACCTAGCCACATGTTGCTAGAAGGGATGATAAAAGGTACAGTATATGAAGACTACATATACTGCACTCCATAAAACATCATTAAAACAGCCACATGGGTTTCAGCCCTGCACATAGTTCAGCTACTGAATTACTACTTACTTCAGTGGCACGGTGGTGTGGGGGGAAAAGCTGTCACCCTCTTCAAAAGTAATTAATAGTCTTAAGTATCAACAAGTCTAAGATTTGGTGAAAATATTAGTGCAAAACCAGGAAACTAACCTTTCATTAGTAATTGTTCCATTAAGTATAACATGTGCACTACTACCATTCATTTGTTTGTTGTTAGCATAAATGTAACTGTTTTAATGTACAACAATAAGAAGCAATTAATGTCACATGAGCTCTTCAGAAAAAGAATGGAACTTAATAAGTTATAGTAGCAACTGAAACAACAGTAAACAATTCACATCAAAACAAAGCTTAAAGCCATGTCAGTTTTCAGCAGTGTGGTTTTTGGAAAAGAAAATCTAAAAATAATAGGCGGAAGGTCAGCGGTTCGATTCCTGAGTACTGCAGGACGGAATGAGCTCCCGTCTTTGTACCAGCTCCTGCCAACCTAGCAGCTCGAAAGCAAGAAATTGCAAGTAGATAAATAGGGACCACTTCGGTGGGAAGGTAACAGCGTTCCGTGCGCTCTGGTGTCGTCATGCCTGCCACATGACCACAGAAATGTCTGCAGAAGCAAACAGCGCTTGCTCTCCGGCTTTGAAACAGAGATGAGCACTGAACCCTAGAGTCGGATACAACTGGCTTTCAAGCAAGGGAAACCTTTACCTTTAGGTATTATATTACTGTATGGAAAATTAAGATGTAATCTGTGTCTAGTATTAATATTAAGTTACTCAAAAAGTTAAGATTCCTCAGACTTGCTATTGTGTGCTGAAATGAACATACAGCTTTATCCATGTTCACAAAAAAAATCAACGCTTCGTAAGCATTAAAATTATTTATTTATTGCATTTTTATACTGCCCATTTGGGAAATTTCTCACTCTGGGTGGTGTACATACTAATAGTTACAAAGTTACACATCCCAGTCAGTTACAAATGGAGGAAGACAATGGAGAAGGTAGGCAGGAAAACCAGGAAGAGACTTAGACTGAGCCTCTGCTCAGAGATCCAGAGGCAACTACAGTATCCATCATAACGTAGATCGACCTGCTTGCATCAGCCCCCTCTTTTAAAAATCTGCATGGACTTTTTAAATTTCATTTTAATCTTTACTAAAATGAGGTGCAATCCTTACATTTTGTTTTAGAGATAAGTCACACCCACTCGCTTTGGAGATGCAACCTCTTACTTTTTTTAGGCAGTTTCCTACTTGGAATCAATACAACCACTGGTGGGCTCCAAAAAAAATTACTGTCACACTGTGGGCGTGGTGTGGTGGGCATGGCCAGGGGAAGGCCCTGTGTTGCACCCAAATTAGGACTACTTTATTTCAAAACTTGGATGGGCGGGGCCAGCCAGAATTTCTGCTACTGGTTCTGGCGAACTGGTGCAAACCTGCTAATGCCCACCAATGAATACAACCTATGGACCACTTGATACTCATCTATGCAGGAGATGGGCCTTCCTTTCTGCCTTCACTCTGCAAAAAGAGTTATACTTGTTCTCCTATCTACACAGTGCCACAATTCAATGACAGAAATCATTGAATCTCTATCATTACAATATTCCATCAATTAAAGAGTAGTCACTTCTCAATCTTCTCCTGTTTTCAAACAATGGCTGTTACCTTTTAAGATCTTATATCCTACTGATCACTTAACAAAGAATCTAGGTCCTTCCATGATAGAAACAAAAATCTTACATTTAAAAAAATCTATATTTTTACAGTATGTTTTAAGGTCATAAAACACACTCTAGTACAGTGAACCCCCACTTTACGGACAGCTCTCTTACTGGACAACTTGCTTCAGGAAAAGAAATCCATAGGAAACGACAGTCTGCTTCAAGCGAAAAACCGCTATACGGAACATTTTGGGGTGTTCCGATGCTTCCCATAGTGGTAGGAGGGTGTTTGGAGCATTTCCGCTCCATTTTTGATTTTTTTGTCAGGTTTTGGTACCTCCAGAAGCATTCCCTCCAACCAGAAAGTGCCAAAATTCTCCCCTCTCTTCATCAGCTGTAAGGTGGGTACTTTTCCTGCAATCACTAGGGCTGGCCACTAGATGGCGCTGTCAAAAATGTGCTGAATGTGCATTGCAAACAAAAAAAATCAGTTCCAGAACTCACTAAAAAGCCAAGAGAAGTATCCCCTCCACTCAAAACTCTTCCCAAAGTACACTTTGGAATTTTTCATGGTGTTTGCGCCACATCAGAAAGAGCTCTGAACAGAAAAAAACATTTTCCTTGGCTCCTTTCTAACCTCCGGAATGGAAATATTGCTTTTCAATGCATTCCTATGGGAAACTGCAGTTTGCTTTAAGGAAAAATCACTATAAGGAAAACCCTGTGGAACGGATTAATTCCGTAAAGTGGGGGCTCACTGTAGTACGATTGTATCTAAAAACAAAGCACAGAGATAATAATTTCATCACTGTGTGAAAACTGAAAAAATCCCATTCTTGAATATTTACTACTATGGTAATTTTAAAACATAATAGTTTTTTAAAAAAACTGATATGAAGTTATTGATGATAACTTTTATTAGTGTGCTTAAACAGAAATAAAACAATCTTCTAATTTCCCCGCATCCCACGTATAGTACATGACCCACTACTTTGAAATTTGGCATTGTTCTCCCTCCATTACTAAGCAGTATGTAATAATATCCCCATTGCCTTTCCATGCCATCGCAGAGTCTCAAATTTATGAGTAGGACTCCATTAGATAAAAGAGGGGATAATTTAACTGAACAGTTGCAAATGGAAGGAAACATGTTGAGCCAGAGGTTGCGAATTCTAAGATTATTGCCCTGATTAATGATGATTTTGTTGTTGTTCAGTCGCACAGTCGAGTCCTTCCCTTTGCAACGCCATGGACCACAGCACACCAGGCTCCTCTGTCATCCGCCATTCTCCGGAGTCTGCCCAGGGACTCTCAAAAGTCTTTTCCAGCACCAGAGTTCGGAGGCATCTATTCTTCTGTGCTCAGCCTTTCTTATGCTCCAGATCTCAGCCATACATTACTACTGGGAAGACCATTGCTTTGACTATGCGGACCTTTGGCTGGAATTACTTAATGCTATTAAATGCTGCCTCTGGCAAATTCATTGAGGGTGATATGGTGTAATCCTGTGAATTAAATTAGTATAGCTTCTTTATCTAAATAAGATGTACACATAATATTTTTACTTAATTAATCATCTTTAAATATTTATAATAAATATTTTTCTTCTCCCATCCTTGTGTTTGGCAAGTTTGTACAAGGGTTAAGGTGTGCAGGCAAGTAACCAGGGTATGTAGTTTCTAAGGCCTTTGAACTAAGTAAGGAATGTTTCTCAGAAGACTGAATAGTTGAATGGTGCTTTTGCCTCAAGGCTTGAAACTCATAAGAGGAATGTTATCATGAATTCAAAGCCTGTTTCACACAAGTATTTCTTGGACAAGACCATTGATAGAGTCTTTGTTATTATCAAGTGCTCTGCAGCTACAATGAGAAAGGGAGAGAGAGAGAAAGATCTGAAGTGTTTCCATTCAGTGGTGAGAGGAAAGAATATAAGCAATGGGTAAACTGATTTCAGCCTTAAGCTGTTTGTTGTTTGTTTGTTTGTTCGTTTAGTTAGTTAGTTGTCAAAAATATCTGAGATAACTCTATGTAATCAAGTTTAGATAAATCAGTCTGTTGCTGTTGGTGGTGAAATGCAACCATTACTTCTGGATCAAAGATCACAGCAGATGGTGACTGCAGCCAGGAAATGAAAAGATGCTTCTCCTACAGAGGCAAGCTATGGCAAACCTAGGCAGCATAATAAAAAGTAGAGACATCTGCCAACAAAGGTCTGTACAGTTAAAGCAACCGTCTTCCCAGTAGTAATGTATGGCTGTGAGAGCTGGACCATAAGGAAGGCTGAGTGCAAAAGAATAGATGCCTTTGAACTGTGGTGCTGGAGAAGACTCTTGAGGGTCCCTTGGACTGCAAGATCAAACCAGTCGATCCTGAAGGAAATCAACCCTGACTGCTCCTTGGAAGGACAAATACTGAAGCTCAAGTACTTTGGTCACCAAATGAGAAAGAGATGACTCATTGAAGAAGACCCTGATGCAAAGAGAGATTGAAGGCAAAAGGAGAAGGGGACAGCAGAGGATGAGATGGTTAGACAGCATTGTTGATGCAGTGGGCATAGATCTGGGCAGACTCTGGAGGAGCCTGGCAAGCTGTGGTCCATGGGGTTGCAAAGTGTCAGACTCGACTGTGTGACTGAACAACAAATTCCAACCTAAACCTGAGGAGGGGATACAGTGGATACCAAGAATTCCTCGGGACAGGAACGTCTTCTTTACAGCCATACACTAACAGCTTTCCCAAAAAAATGGTGCATGGAAAAATGCCTATGCAAATGCACACTAAAACCCCTTTATTATTCTGATTCTTGTAACATACTAGCTGATTGCCTGGCCTTGCCAGGGGTATTGATTTTGTTTTTAATTGAGGCAGGTATCCGTCAGGGGAGGTGCCTTCCCTGGCGGATCACTGGTTGCCGTCTGTGCATTTCCCCCTCCTCTGTTTCGAGGGCTGGCTTGAAACAGCAGAGGGGGAATGGCGAGGGTGAGAGGCAGGTATCCGTCAGGCATGGCTGAGGGCGGGAGGGGTGGCAGGGCAGAGGCAGCGTCTACGGTGGCACCTCGCCTGACCATGTCTTCAGGCGGCATGGCTGAGGGCAGGAGGGGTAGGAGGACAGAGGAAGTGCCTATGGCAGCACCTCACCCAGCCGTGTTCTCAGGCAGGGAGGACCCTCAGCTGTAGCGTGTGCACGCGCGATGCAGCCATTAGTTTGAGCTTTTGCACGCTGGCTTTCCTGCCTCCTCCGCGCTCCGGCTGTCCTGCCTGATTGGCTGTGGCATGCCGTGGAGGACGCTGGGACTTGGAGGTTTTATTTTTGTTCACGTTCATGGGGCGTTGGCCCCACTCTCGGCATCCGGACCCTTGCGGCGATGATCTCCGGGCGCATGGCGCATCACGGGATAGGCTGCACGTGTGTGGACACGCGTTATGCACACGCACGGCCACATCCCTTCCTTATAGGTACAGATACAGCCAACAGGCAGAACCCTTTCTAAATTATATATGTTCAAAACATATGCCCGTATGCTCCCACAAAGCATTAAATTTTAGTTTAAGCTCTTCCATTCCCATACCCATTTATTTTCACTTCTGCTTCTACTGTTGCTACTGTATGATTATTCAGTCCACGTTGTAGTAGCTACCTAAGGTGCTGCAGTGACTTAGCGGTTAAGAAGCTTGCCTTGTTAGCTGGAAGGCCAGCGTCAGCAGTTTGAGACCCAGGTACTGCATGATGGAATGAACACCTGTCATCTACCCCAGCTCCTGCCAACCTAGCAGATCGAAAGCAAGAAGTTGCAAGTAGATAAATAGGGACCACTTCGGTGGTAAAAGACCTTGGGGACATGAAAGGAGCATCATTCAGACATCTCCTGAGCAAAGTTTCTCCAGCAAAAAACCTTTCAACCCAGAATAATTTCTGACACAACATTATTATTCATAGATACCTCAAATAATCTTCCAAATAACAATATTTGTATGATGTGATGTTATTTTCATTGTCTTCCAACAAGTATAAATATACAGGGAGTAAAATATAGGTATTATTATTATTATTATTATTATTATTATTATTATTATTATTATTATTATTATTATTATTATTATTATTAGATTTGTACCCCGCCTTACTCGCACAAGTGCGACTCAAGGCGGCTTCCAACAAAAATAAATGCAATATACAAACATGATATGCAGTAAACAATAATACATAAATTATACAATATACTTTAACAAAAATAAGTAAATACCTTTACAATTTCAAGATACAATACAATATAACAGTACAAAAGTAAATTCAATACAAAAATCAATAAACAATGCAAACCATAAGTAAAATTAATCTAGCATATACAGAATACCAAAAAATACAAAAGTTAAAAAAGTATACAATAATACCAAAATATACAATAATATACAATAATACAAAGTGCAAGAATTACTCTAAAGACAGCACACAATGGGAGAAAGAAGCTCACGGCTCAGCGACTGCAGCAAGGACGGGCAAAATAGTTATTTTATAGTTACGGGAGGCCAGCGCAGGTGCTCCTACCTCCCTCAGCCATCAGGCCGTGGGAAGGCAAAATCCAGCGAAGCCACTCTCCCCTCAAGACCAACGTCGATGGCGACAGTGAGGCCAGGGAGAAGCGGTGGCGAAATCCCGCAACGTCAGGCCATACTATCTTTATATCCCCACCGAGGCGGAGCTCCGACAGAGCGGCCACATCTGGCCTCGAAGCCCTGGCCGATGACGGGGCCAGGGAGAGGCGGCAGTGCAAAATATAGTGGAATAAGGCTTTTTTCAATCTTGTAAATTAACGAAGGCAAGCAGTAGTCTTGTCTCCAGGCAGTCTCCACTAAGAGTGTGTTATTCTTCTGCTTCCAATCCAACACAATACACAGAGAGCACTTTGTAAAAAACGAAATCCCACCTATAAGATGTTTGATGGATATGGCTGATGGGCAGGATTCAGTATTTTTTAAAAGGATGCTGTGTGTCCGGCCAGCTGCTGTGTATCCCGTCAAAAAAACACCTGCATGGATAGGACTTCTTTCTTCTTGTTCTCCCATATCTGAAGCCGAATATTGGTGATCCTCATGGCAATCAGCCATGAAGACTGTCCTGAGAATATAATGCAGTGGCCTTTCATCTGCCTTCCGCATTGCAGCATAACACCTGTACCACTGATCCAGTTCCACGAGTCCCTTTCTGGTCCTCAGCCCTTTTGGCACGCACATTCTTCATCAGGCCCAGGCCAGTACTGATGAAGCACTCAAGCAGTTAGTCATTAGGGTGGTCAGGTGAGTAAATTGCCGCCTGACACTGAGCGTTGAGTTGCTGGCAGTATGGTCTACTCTATTACCATAGCAGGATAACCTGGCCAGACATTAACGGATAGGACTTGCTTTTGTTTATTCTTCAACCAGTTACATGTGAAGAAGCCTTCCACTTAGTAAGCACGTCACTTCTATGTTCTATGCAAAGTTTACCCAACAAATACAATTAAATGTTAAATAACTTCCATAACAGTGCCTGTAGCAAGAATGAAGGAGGGAGAGGGGGAAATGACAACATCTTTTTCAAAAAGAAATGTGAACAGATCAGCCCTTATTTGAGTTCAGCAGAATTGTTTAAAAGACTTAGCGTAAACATTAATAACTTCCACACTCCTCCTCTGCCCAGGATCGCTCTTTAAATCTGAACAAAATTTGACAGTTTGTCATCCCCTGTTCTAGCAATCAATAAAGCTGCTAAAAATACTGCATATTGGCAATCTTTTCAGGTCCATTTTTAGTAACCACCTTCTTCTTCTGTGTCTAGACCAGATGTGAAACTGCCAAAATGAAGCCGCCCTTTGGTGAATTCATTCTGTAGTTCATTTCACCTGAACTAGTGTGGGAAAGATTAGGCGGCACAAGGTTGCTGTGGGGTACACCTGATTGTGGTTCAAAAATACAGTATCACAATCTCCCAAGAGGCTCTTTCTGTGTACTAAATAGATGCTGTGGGGGCAGCAACCAAATCATACTTTATGTTCAACTGCTACAGTAAATGCAAACTACCTATCTCTCATCTACCTTAATTTTCACAACAAATTGGTGAGGCACAGACTATTTAGGAAATATTGGTAAGAAACTCATTAGTAAACATACAGACTTTAATTTTAAAATAGAACTCAGTGGATGAAAGATATACTACCAGTGCAAGTATAGGGATGATTGCAAAACATCCTCTCACCTAAGATAATCACAACTGGATCTCTACACACATACTCAAAGCTGCTATGCAGTTTCCCTACCCTCTGGAACTTCTTTCATGGGTGGGTCTATACGATATGGAGAAAACTCAGCCCTCACCCACAATGCAAACAGAAATGCCTTCCACTCAGCCACGTAAGATTCAGTGACTTTAAAAAAAACATTGCTACTGACAAAGTATTGTTTTCAAAATGTTTCTGATCAACAAGGTTGATACACATGATTGGGTTTTTCTCCAAATCTTTTATCAATTAACTTTTTCTTTAACATCCATTAAATAATGAACATGCCAGAAGAAGTGGTGAATTAACCTAATTAAAATGCTTCTGGATCAATCACAATAAAAGCTGGGAGAAATCTGATCTTGACTCTTGCAGAAATAAAAAGAACTTGCTGGACAGACACTATGACAGTGTCTCCCCAACCCAAACAACATACCAACTAAGAAGACAAACCAATGCGCAATAAATGCATAATAAAAATTTAAACCTCAAAGGGATATTCAGAGTGAATCCAATGAACAGAAGCTGAAGGAGTTTTCAGCTCTCCTTGAGGACCTGCAAATGGAGAAGAGGGTTAGAAGAGCTTGAGGACCTGGTAGCTGCCATTCTGGCATCCAGAGACGGCTTTGTTGGCTCCTGGATCCCACCCATTGGTTGGTAGCAGAAGTGTGTTTTCCTCCGCATTAGATCTGGTATCCTCATTGGTGCAAAAACATGATGGTCTGAAGGAAGCAGACATATGTCTACCACTGTGTCATGGTCAGATCATCAGCTGCTGAAATTTGGACTATCCATAGCGGCTCCTCTCTATGGGGAAGTCTGAACCTCTTATAATAGTCCACCCCACAAGGGTTTCCAGGATGCTCTCAGAGGACGTCCAACTGATCTGATTCAGGAACATACTAACCCAGATGGCTGACACAATTGCTCCCAAGTGCCCTATCAGCTTCAGTGTCTGTTTCTCCCTGTGGTTTACATAGGTGTTATATACAATGAAGTAATCAAGTCTCCTACTTTCATGTCCAGATCAAACTTTGGACTGCTAAAATGAAGCCACTTTCTTGGCTTTGTCGTTCACCAAAATTAAATCTTCATCAGTATAAGTTTCTGGTGGTAACTGGCAGACCAGGGTCCTCCAAGTGACATAGGGAAGGTAGAGTTCCTCAGCTATATCCTCCTTTAGTGTTATTCTTTGACCAGTGAGTTCCTTCCACCGTCTGCTAAATTGCATTTGCGTACCCTCAAGAATTCATGCCATAAAGCTCTTCCTGGATCTGAGCTGGCAGATTTGAGGCACATATCCATTCAAAGGATGTTGAGGGTCATTCTCTTGTTTAGTTCTCTTGGCATCTGGGACTACTTTTCTCCTTATCTTAGGTAGAGTGATACCAACTTAATTAACAGCAATGTAAACTTGTTTTGCATGTGTGAATAAGCCAAAGCTGATGTATGGAGTGTGAATGGTTGAGCTCTCCATGTATAGTTTGTGAGTTTCCTGATGAAACTCACAAAGTATACATCAGGGGTCCCCAACCACCAGAAAGTGGACTGGTACCGGGTCACAGGCTGTCCCAAACCAGGCCGTGGGGGTGGGTAGCACTGGGAGCCCCGATGGCAACCATCTGCCCTCAACATGCTCCGCCAGGTCTGCCCGGCAAACGGAGCAATGCACATGCTTCAGACACAGCAGATAGGCAGGGGGCTGGCCCCCTCCTCCATGTTGTTTAACTATGACAGGGATCCACCCCCCGCCTGTGTGCAGTGTGATATCTCATTGCTGAGTCAAATGGTGTGGCTGGCAGGTGGCTGGGCCCCTCCTCCTTGCACTATCCAATCCTATCAGCCTCACTTACTGGTCCATGGAAAAATTGTTTAGCATGAAACAGGTCCATGCTGCAAAAAAGGTTTGGGGACTCCTGCTATACATGGTACTTTGAAGTAATGAAGTAGAAGGCTAGAGAATGGAGGGAAGAAACTTCCCATGGAATGCAACCTAATTGAAGGCGAAGGGTACAATGTGGCTGCAGTCAAAAACTTATCTGGGATTTATTGTAATGCTATAAAATGGGCTAAGAGAGTTATAACACCAAGCTAATTAACAAGGCTGCAAATCAGTAAGTGGGCCTTTTCCATATTGTTTGCAACCTTACTACTGTGGACAACCATAAATACTTCAACCAAATAGAACAATCTGTAATAGACTCACAACTCATTTCAGATCAAAGGCTGAATGAATCTGCTGGGACCTTGACTCCCAATCTGATTCAGTATATTGTGCTGAAATGTGACATAGACCACTTATTCTGGGTTTGTTGGATGAGTTTTAATTGGTAAGGCCTAATGACCTGGACAGGGTAACTGCACACTTTAAAGCCAAACACTATCTGGCTGATCCATGCTTATCTTGGTTGTGAAAAGCTGTTGCATCTCTAACAGTAGAATGGAGCAGCCATATCATCTATGTCTCATTCCAGGAAGGATTAACCTCAACCTGTTTGAAGGAGATTATTATACGGTCCGTTCTGAAGAAAAGCAACCTAGAGACAACAACCCCCTGGATGATGGCAAAAAATATGAGTTTTTTACACACCTTTCAAGCTCCAATTTTAAAACCAGAAAAGGATAAGTTAAAAATATGGAGAAGCAAAAATAACACATCTAACTGAATGAATAAATGCAAAAGAATGTCTCCCACCAGGACAAGACTTTGAAGCAAAGTAGGAAAATCAAAGACTGATCAAGTAGAATGGGGCTGCTTGGATATAGGACAAATATTCTCTGAATATAGGTGGGAAATTAAATAATTAATTAGTTCAATTTCTATACCGCCCACCAACTCAGGGTGGTTCACAATCATAAATAAAAACATAGTTAAAAACTGATTAAAACTACCCACCCCCTAAAAAAGGGTGCAGGGACCGAGGGGGACGGCGTTTTCACTACACCAGCCACCCAACGGAAGTCACCCTTCCACCTGCACCCCATACTTGGCCTGCCAGCCAGGTTTTAAGTTCTTTTCTGAAGGGCAGCAATTCCATTCGGAGACGTAATTCTGTTGGCAGGAGGTTCCAGAGGGCCAATGCAGACACGGAGAAGGCCCTCCTCCTTGTGCCAGATAGGCGAGCCCCTATGGCTGATGGAACAATTAGAGAGCCCCTCCAGTCCACTCTGGTTGGACGGACAGACGTCCTTAAGGTGATGCGGTGTCTTAGGTATCCTGGCCCACTACTATATAGGGATTTAAAGGTCAAAACCACTTGGGATAATGCAGTATGTACGCGAATAAAACTTACGCCCCACTACATGTACAAAAGAAAAACTAGTAAATGGCTGAGAACACTATTAAGGTAGCCCACATCTGGTCAAAAATAGCCTAATTACTTTAACATTTTAATTTTATTTTTCTAACCTATATTTCATATATGTCCATATTTTTTAATTGTGCAAAGCTCTGACACAATGAAAGAATGATACTTAAAATACAGATATTCCAGTCAACTATTTTGCTACATATTCACTAGAAATATTGAAGCTGCTATACATAAGATATCAAGATGTTACTATTTTTAAGTAGTAGTCGTGTTAGTCTGTTCAAGCCTATCAGAGACTAAACAAAACTGGAACCAACCAACTTTGCCCAGCTACTCTGGACCTCTATATCAGATGTATACTGTAAATGTATACCATGAAAATCTACTCTTATGTCTGATGAAATGGACTTGATCCATGAAAGCTGTTTGGAGAAGAATCTGAAAATTTGTTCTTGGGTTTTATTTTATTCTACACAAATACTGGGAAAGACATATGTGATACCTCTACCAACAAGAACCATAGTGCCAAAGTTTTGTATGTGTAGCAACAGCATGAAAAGCATTCTTTTTCATATCTCTTTAATCTCTCTATCCCTATATGCTTCAACTCAAAGGTTGATGTCATAAAGCAGTTGTGGCTAACCTTGGCACTCCAGCTGTTCATGGACTTCAATTCCAGAAGCCCAAGTCAGCACACCCGATGATCAGAGCAACTGGGAATTGAAGTCCAAGAACAGCTGGAGTGCCAAGGTTAGACACCACTGTCCTAAGACATCTTTTGGTTATACTGCTACCAAAGGAATGAAAAGGATTTCTAGGGAATGAATAAAAGCAGTGCAATGTAAGAATAGAAAATGCAAACTCACATTAGTCGAGACTGGGAAACAAAGCATATTATAATATCATTATGTTGAAAAACAAATATGGATCAACCTTGTTTAGAAACACAGAAAGCTGGTCTACACCAACATAACATTATTATTTTTTCCGCCAGTTCAGTGCCATCTACTCTGACTGGCAGCAACTCTTCATGGTCTCGAACAGCAGTATTTTACATCACTTACTGGACTGTCCTTTAAGTGGAGATATTGGTTACTAGATCTAGGACTTTCTATTTGCAAACTATGTGATTTCCTTGTGAGTACCACAACATAAATGCAAACACAGTAAAACAGTGAATTGTTTTATCTCCTATGTGTAATGCATGACAGACCACTGTTGGTAACAAAATATTGGCCCAGAGAGACCCTGGACTGATTTAACAAAAGATCTGAAGTATCAAGACAATCATAGACACATATCTGAAAGCCTGTAGAGGTGAGATCAGAAAGTTACTACTAGTAACATTAGTACCAATGGGGCTGCGGTGGCTCAGTGGTTAAGAAGCTCACCTTGTTAGCTGGAAGGCTGACAAGTCGGCAGTTCAAGACCTGGGTACTGCATGATGAACTGAGCGCCTGTCTCTGTCCCAGCTCTTGGGGACATGAAAAGAGTCTAATTCAGGCATTCCCTGACCGGAGTTTCTTCCGCAAAAATCCTTTCAATCCAGAATAATTTCTGACACGAAATTATTATTTTTAGTACCAAAATGAACAATATCAGTGTGGAGTTGTTATAATTTTTCAAATGAAGACTTCCCTCATTACACAAAAGTAACTAAGATGTTTACTTCTCAGTTATTAAAAACTCAATTGAATGTATTTATTTATTGATTTTATTAAATTTGTATTGCCGCCTTTCTCGCCTCAGCGACCAAAGGCGGCTCACAGCATTGGATTAAAAACCCATCCCCCCAAACAGTAAAACCGAATACTAAAATTGTCTAAAACATTTAAAACATCATAAAACATCCCTTAGTACTTTAAAAAGAGGGGCGCCTGGGCTGGATAAAAGAAAACCCTGGACAACCCCACACCTGCTGGCAAAGCCATGTTTTTAAAGCCTTCCTGAAGGGGGGCAACTCCGTCTGGAGGCACAATTCTGATGGCAGGAGGTTGCAGCAGAAGGCCATAAACAAGCCGACTTTTGAAAAATGTGACGTTGTTTTCTACCATTTAGTGAGAGAGGCCACATCCTACAACTATAAAAAATAATGTTACAGCACAATAAGAGTAAACACTTCCTGCTGAGTTAAAATCTTAATGTAACTTAGTTACAGTTTCATTATTTGGAGGAAACAATAACAACTGACTTATTTGTAACTAATTGTTTCGGAGCTCTGCTTAGACATCATAATCATGACACAGACTGATTATCAGTCGACACTGGCTCCACTCAGCCAAAACAGACATGACACCATGCATACAATTTGCAGTTACGCAAATTAGTGGGTTTTGTTTCCTCAGATAAATAGCTGGCACAGCAGGTCTGAACCATACCAGTCCCTGTGCATCTGCTGTTTGCACTCTGAGAAAAGCTACCATGGGCCTCCCACCCCCACCCCCCCAAAAAAGAAGAAATACCAGGCAAGAAGAACCCAACCCATGTCAGAATGGAAGTTGCCTACCCTCCCCACCATTTACAGTGTGCTCTTTACAACCCCTATCTACTTCTTTAAAACCATTTATGCAATTATGAATTGTATGAATACTGGCAGCATTAACCTTGGCCCCCAGTCATCAGCAAAGTCATTTTTCTCCCTCCCTTGGGCTTCCCCCTTTTTTTTTTTTGGGTGGAGGGGGAGAAAAATGAACCATAACTGATTTAAGAATAGCTCTGTGTGGAATAGTCTCCTACCCAAACTCTGGTTGGATCTAGGTCTGCTTAGGTTGAGCAAGACAGCTGCATCGAGTACTTTTCATTCTCTGGTTCAGAAGACTCAACTTACCCCATCAGTACCAATGAAATGATGGAGAAATTTTACCTCCTAGGAAGAAATTTTGTAGGCAACAAAAACCTCTGGGATGAGATGAAATGCAGTGTGTATACATGCTTCAGGACTTTGTGGCACCTTCTCTTTCAGCCTAGCACTAACATCACAAGTGAGCCAGACCAGGAGGAAAAAGTACCAAAAGCTGCAGAGGACATGAATGCAAGATGAAATAAAATGTTATTTCTGCTTATTTACCTGCATTTTACAATAAGATTGCTAACCTTGTTTTAAAGGTACACGTAGCAAAGGTGTGAAGAAAAAAGTACAACTTTCCTTTTACACCAGCAATTATTCACTTTTGTTAATATCCTCATTTTCCAAATTTTACCTTCTATCTTCCAAAGGCAGAAAGAATTTGCTAAAGGACAGACTAATGTGCTAGTTTATCTCAGGTAATCGCTATCTCATTTTCAATCCTAAAACTGTCAATGTTCAGCATTTTATGCACAACTGGACTTCCCAGATCAAACTGAAAGAACATCTTCAGCTGAACTCCAAACTTTCTGAAAGCATTTTGGCAGGCATTTTTGTCTACGTATTTTGAATGAAATAAGAGAGAAAGAAAAAGACAAAACACTTACAATGTATCAAAGAGAAGATTTAAGAATTAAACATACTACAGTAATACCCCGTACAGTATAACGATTTTAATTGGTTCCACATCGTTGTATGAAAAAAATTGCTATACGATGCATGCATCGTATAGCATTTTCCCTATGGGATGTATCGTACAACCATTTTCACCCTGCTTTTCCCCTGAGAAGCATGTTCCCATGGCAAAGGCAGCCCTGCGGAGGCTGGGGAAGCCATCTACAGAGGTCCATATGCTGTTTCGAAGCAAGGAGATCTCCGTAGATGCCTCCCCCGAAGAGTGCTGGGCTGCTTTTCCCCTGGGAAGCGCATTCCCAGGGCAAAAGCAGCCTTGTGGGGGTTGGGGAAGGGATCCACAGAGGTCCCCCTTGCCTGGAAGCACATTTCCAAGACAAGCAGACCTCCGTAAACCAAAGATAACGGCACCTGTCAGTGCAGTGAAACAAAGCCTTGTTTCGCTGCACTGACCGAGGCCGAGATGTTGCCTTTGTGGCTGGAGTTGGGGGGGATTACCTCCCAACTCCAACTATAAAAGCAACACCGTGCATCTGCAGGCGCCACCGGTTGGCTTGCGGAGGTCCGGGAAAGAGCCCTGGTCTCCACGCAAGCAAGCCATCTGGGTCTGCAGGCGTGTTGTGACTCTGGCGGCTTGCTTGCGAGGAGACCAGGGCTGTTTCACAGACCTCCACAATCCTGCCTTTAGGGTCGGGTGGAATTCCCCGCCCCCCCGACCTTAAAGGCAGGATCGCATCACCAGTCAGAGCAGGGAAACAGAAGCCTTGTTTCCTTCCTCCGATCGGCGCTGCGATCCTAGCCTTTGGGGCCGGGGTTGGGGGGTGGAATTCCCTACCACCACCTTAAAGGCAGGATCAAAGCGCCAGTCAGAGCAGGGAAATAGAAGCCTTGTTTCCCTGCTCTGATCGGCCGTGCGATCGTAGCCCTTGGGGCCGGGGTTGGGGGGTGGGGGTGGAATTCACACACACACACGACCTTAAAGGCAGGATCACAGCACCAGTCAGAGCAGGGGAACAGAAGCCTTGTTTCTCTGCTCTGACTGGTGCTGTGATCCTGCCTTTTGGGTTGGGTAGGTGGGTGGGTGGCAATTCCACCTGACCCTAAAGGCAGGATTGCGGAGATCTGGGAAACAGCCCTGGTCTCCTTGCAAGCAAGCCACCAGAGTCGCAAAGCACTTCAGGACCCAGGAGGCTTGCTTGCAAGGAGACCAGCACTGTTTCCCAGACCTCCACAAGCCAACTGCTTGGGTCCACAAGCGCTAGGCAACTCAGATGCTTTAAACCCCTGCCCTCAGAGCCCTGGGCTGCTTTCCCCCTAGGGGAAATCAGTCCAGTGCTGCCTGTTCACATAGGGGCTTTCAGTGGGGCGGAGGGGAAAGGCTCCCCCACACCACCCCAAAGCCACCTGGTTTTTGCCTTTTCAAAAAAAATCATACAATGGTGAAAATCGTTGCACAATACATTTTTTAAAAAAGGGCAATCGTACAATTTCATCGTTGTGCGATGCAATCATTGTACGGGGTTTTACTGTACTTGGATAGTAAAGTAACAGATTAAGTAGGATCTAATCTGTGATGACACACACAGCAAACTACACATTTTTCACTATCTTCTATCTGCGCTGCAAAGATTTATGAAGAAACGAGCAAACGTTTCAATTACAGGTTAAGTGTGACCTAGATATGTCAACTGTGATCATAGAGATACACATCAAGCCATTTTTAGTTGTTTTCTTAAACTGCCAGACTTCTTCAAATCCCCTTTAACTATTTACACTCCGTATAAGTTAAAATTTGTCACAATGGTACGTGAATAAGTAATGGGGTTTACACAGGTATCCCCAACTGAATTTGTATTTGCTGAACAATTCTCCATACAGCTTATTCTGAAGTGACTGAACCCAAACAGAATTTTAAAAATGTGTAAATATAGAACAGTGCTGAATCTAGAGATCCAAGATTGCAATTTCAGAAGACTGGGAATAAGATTACATTTGTATTTCAGCAATATTAATTACAGTTGGATACCACCCCTAACGCCTAGAGTACTCTCTGGGCAGTTCACAGTTTAATTAGCCTTGTTGCCCCCATCATGCTGGGTACTCATTTTATTGACCTCGGATGGTAGGCAGAGTTAACGTGGCACCCATCAGGACTGAACTCGCATGAGCAGTTTGGGCTGCAGTACTGCAGCTCTAACCACTCTAAAATGAGTTCAAAAAGAACAGAAATGGGCAAGTATTTTATAAAATGTTCCTTATTGAGATTTCAGTTTAAACTATTCTGTGTTCTTTAATTCTTTGGCTACCTGCCCTGAAATGGCCTTTCAGAACTTAAAGTGCACAATATGCTGTACAAGGATGCCTAATAACTCATTAACTTTCATGTTTTAAAAATCAATGTCTATTTAATGCAGAGAACGGTATGCATTTAAGAGATGAAGCAAACTCAATGCTAGGGATCATTAGGAAGGGTATAGAAAATAAGTCAGCAAGTGTCATTTTGCCTCTTTATAAATCTATGGTGAGGCCCCATCTGGAATACTGTGTACAGTTCTGGTCGCCATACCTCCAGAAGGATATTATGGAGCTGGAAAAAGTGCAGAGGAGGGCAACCAGAATGATTAGGGGACTGGAACACCTTCCTTACCATCTGAGGCTGCAACGGTTGGGCCTCTTCACTCTTGAACGACGACGTCTAAGAGGTGACCTGATTGAAGTTTATAAAATCATGCACGGTGTGGACAAAGTAGATAAGGAAAAACTGTTTTCCCTATCGCATAACACTAGAACTAGGGGACACTCGATGAAACTTTTGGGTACTAGTTCTCAAACAAATAAGAGAAAGTACTTTTTCACCCAGAGGATTACTGGTCTATGGAACTCCCTGCCAGAAGAAGTGGTGACAGCTGTCAGTCTTGACAGCTTTAAGAAAGGATTAGACAAGTTCATGGAGGACAAGAGTATCAATGGCTATAATTATGGATACTTAAGGACAACCTGCGGGTTGGAGAGATAGGCAGGATATCTCTCAATATCATTTCCAGGGAATCCTAAGCAGGTGAAGGCATCTGCTTGGGAATACCCTGAAGGAAATGGTGAGCCACTGTGTGAGACAGAATGCTGGACTGGATGGGCTGTGGCCTGTTCCAGCAAGGCTGTTCTTATGTTCTTATGTTCTTATGTTACTTTTTTGTGTTTCACTGCTCCAGGCACTTTTAACCCAACCCAAGTCCAATACCAGAAATAAGCCAGAATTAAGAGATAAAATGATAAGAAAGCAGGATATTTAAGGAGAACATTTCAAATACTTCCACACAGAAGATGCAGAATCAGTTTAGCAAATGATGGGTTAAGAATAGGGACAAATAACCTGCACAGAGTAGGTGATATGGGATTAAATCTAACAGTTAGTTCCAACTAAACTAGAATTACTGAATTAATGGGGCATACATAAGTAATGACTTGTTCCATTCAATCAATGGGTCTCCTCTAGCTGGTAAGTCTGATTATACAGTGGACCCGCGCTTTACAGATGGTCCGTCTACTGGAAAACTCACTTCAATGAAAGAAATCCATAGGAAATGACAGTCCGCTTCAAGAATTTTTTCAGAACGGTTTCCCCCCCCCCATGCATTCCTATGGGAAACCGCAGTTCACTTTATGGAATTTTTGCTTTCAGTGCATTCCTATGGGAAACCATGCAATGTATTTCTATGGGCGGTAAAACTTGCGTTTCTGGAGAACATTCAGTGCACTGCTGTAATTCACCAGTGTACAGAGTCACGTAATCTTCTAAAAGCTTTTCTTTGCAATATTTCAATATTTAATTGCATATAAGCAGGAGATTGATCTAAATTTGTCAGTTTGCATATCTTAACCTCAGAGAACATTTTAACTAGCAATTAGTTTATCTGTACTAGTGTTTTGAAGCTAAAATACTATACATTACAAATACCAATATTGCATACAGATTTTTTTTTTTTTAGTAAACCATGTATCTCATATATGAGTGTACATATAAACATTGTAAAGCAGCCAAGGAGTTTGTGCTATGCTACCTCATGTGTGATCTTATCTGTATTACTGAATAGTGCTGAGTTATCAAAGTTCATTCTTAACGTCCGCAGTTAAGATATCAACTGCAAATGGCTATGACTTGTTTTAGACACGTTCTGCCCTTTTTGTCCAGAGATACCAAAAAGAAGAGCTAACCTAGCCTTCTCTAATACAATGCTCTCACAGTGAAATGTAGTCAGGGATACAGCTCACTATTACATGTGACCTCTACAGTACATGCTATCTATCACAACATACCAAGTAGAGTGTGCTTGTATATAAGGCTAAATTGCATAAGGAACTAATTAGCTATTTATGACTACTAAATTGTATATCATTCCAATATAAAGAGAGCGATAAATGTATCTCAAAAATACAGGAAGAAATAAACAAAGGGTCACTAATCAAATGTAAAAGCCAAGCTATAACAATGATTCTAAAAACATGGAGCTGCAACTTTTATCAGTGTGTTTATGGTTCACTGGGAATCTCTGGAGCTGCTGTTGTGGAAAAGTAAGATTTACAGGTCACTACAGTACTTGACAAATCTTGAATAGAGACCAAATTCTATTGGGTGGATAGTTAATTGTTTTTGAGTAAAGTTTATTTCATTTGTTTGATGATATCAATAAAATACTACTCATCAGTAACTGATAAGCAGACACATGGCTTGGTTCAGAGACCTAATACTCTCATGTGCAAACAAGCACATCTAGCACAAGACAGATTCCACTTTCACAGATTCTTTAATCCATGATTCAGAAGCTCAAGAACAAATCATGATTCTGGGACTTCTCAAATGGTGTGAAATCCTAATTTGAAGGGATCATTCAAACCATAGTTTGCTGAGGTTTGATGCTAAGGCAAACTGGGCTGACAAATCAGGAAGTTTCATTTTAATGAGAGGAATGGGAAGGAACAGAAAGGCATATATTATTTGTTCTCAATCCTCCATATCTTGGTTTGTAAAAATCAAGGCATGAAATAATTCAATAACGACATATCAATCAGTGAAATCATCACTCAATGCATATGCACTTTTTCTTAAGTACTTGAAAAAATAGTTTAGTATTTCATTTAGGACATGCTCATTAAAGTATAACAAACTCTGATGAAATAAAATGGTTAAAACATGACTATGAATTCCAATTTGTGAACAACTAATAATTGTTATGTGTTATATGCCATCATGTCAATTCTGATATAGCAATCCTTTTTCAGGGTTTCCTATGAACACAGTACTCAGAAATGGGTTTATCATTAGTCAATTGTGTTCTGTAAAAGGATATTCATTAGTTATGTTGACTGAGGTTAGTCCCAACTTAGTAATATCTTGCCTTTGAGAGGCTTAGCTCAATGCTTAACTTCACTCGCCTTTACTTAAACTGAATGTTCTGAATGCAGGGATGCGGAGTACTAAAGCAAAAAGCAAAAGCAACCACACTTAAAGAAAGATGATTGGTGTAGATTTCATTCTAAGCCATGAAGAAATGTTATTTGCTTTTTAAAAGATCCCTAGATCACTATGAAACACACTCATAAGCTTCAATTCACACTAGAAGGCGGTCTATGCGGATATGCTCTCTAGTCCTCATGCTACTTCTAATAATACAGTACCCGGGTCTCGAACTGCCGACTTGCCAGCCTTCCAGCTAACAAGGAGAGTGTCTTAACCGCTGAGCCACTGCAGCGGTTAATATATGAAGATGACTGCTCTCAGAAAGTTAAGGTTGATAGTTTATGAAATGTTTATAGGAGGGAAAAACCAAACTTGTTCAAGGTTTACATTCCCTACTCTGTTCCTCCAAAGGATGTAAATGATGGCTTGGGTACCTCAGTATCAGGAAATAGTGTGTATTTTTTCCTGGAATGGGAAGCTGCGTAGTAAGCTTTCAATATAACTATTTGTTTGGTATATTACTTGATCTTCTTACACTGATCTCTACTACAGTGGCAGAGGATGATGGTTCACTGGACACTGTCTCAGAATAGCAAGGCTGATTTCCTAAATGCAGAAACACACAAAAATCTACTGCAGCAACAGCAGCTTAATGGGACCACCATAGGAGCAAAATAACATCAGTATCAACATTTTTTACTTGCCAAACATCCCTATTTATCACTATATTTGCATAAACAATTGCATAATCTCATAACTGTTCTTAAGACCTGCAGTAGCATGAAACAGTCAATTAAAGAAGCAGGAAAATTGAAGACCGAGATAATTAATTGAATACAGTACTACAACGCTGTTGGCACTACAATGTCTGGGGAAAGATGAAGAATAAAACAGGCCAAGCATTCTATTCATGGTAAGGTAAACTGGAATATAAAGAAAGGTGCTATGAACACTGTTTAAACTATTCTGAATGGATAGTTACACAATTCACAGTTGTGTCCTAGATATTATCACTGGAACAAGACTGCATCCATAAAAACATTACATTCATTTCAATAATAACCACCTTAAGTAGGATCTGCAGCCAACCACTCTCTATTATTTAAACTTTACATGCTAAAGTGCTATAAGAAATGGCCAGACCATTTTTAATATTCTTCGTGATCATTTATGGTTAACTGGATATTGGAAAGTAGCAATAAGGTACAGTATTTGATTTGTTTTTCACAGTGAATACAGTTCTGTTATTGCTGCTGTTGATTCAAAATACAGGTCTTTTTCAATCTTTATTCTTAAAAATAAAACTACTTGTGTACTTCATACTGACTTCTCAACACAGTTACAGTGCACCCAGCAAGTAAAGCAATAAAAGCTCATCAGAGTAGAAGTGTTTGTTATGACACTTCCAGATCAAAAAGTGTGTTGCTGGATATGCCTCCAATCTGTGCCAGGACAAACACTTTCTTAGTCTCGCCAGTGATTACTACAGATCAAAGATAAGAGGGAGGGACAGGAAGAGGTCAACTCAGATCATGAGAGCAATGGTACAGAACAGTCTCGGTGTTGTAGAATATCAACATTATGACAAACATTATTGGTGGAAGAAACCCTTGGTAATAGTGGCAGCGATATTCACATCTGTAGTACAAACACTTCAAGAAAGAAGGGGAGACAAGAAATCATCTCATGATTGCTTTACACTTCCTTGTGTGGAATGAAACTATAAACAAGCTTAAAACACTCTCTTTGCTCCACATTTGTCACAGTTAACTGTAATGTGGCAAGTTTACAGAAAATCTGCCTAGCTTACAATACAAGAAGTGGTAATTTATCAAATTCTGCTCAATGCAACACATCAGCAGGGAAGCTTTCTGAAGGGTTTCAAACAAATCCGAATACAGGTGAAACTTGGAAAATTAGAATATCGTGCAAATGTTCATTCATTTCACTTAAAAGGCGAAACAAATATATGAGATAGACTCACTACATGCAAAACGAGATATGTCACGCCTTAATTCGTTATAATTGTGATGATTATGGGGTACGTGAGATTGGCGGGTTGGGGTTTTCATAAGCTGTAAGCCATAAGCATCAATATTATAACAAAGTAAGGCTTAAACTATCTCGCTTTGCATGTAATGAGTCTATCTCATATATCTGTTTCGCCTTTTAAGCTGCATTACTGAACTGAATGAACATTTGCACAATATTCTAACTTTCCAAGTTTCATCTGTATATACAGTACTACTATTTCAGTATTGTGTCATTAGTTTTGTGCAAAAAATGCTTTGTAAACAATGTCTAATTAATCCCCATGGCACTCTCTCAGGAATTATTCTGGATATATTTTAGATCAGGAATTCTCAACCTGCGGCCCGTGGGCCGAGTGCGGCCCATGGCACTATTTCATGTGGCCACCACCACCTCCACACCAGGAAGTGTTGTGTGGTGGAGGAAGGTCAAAATGGCCATCTAGCCCCTGAAGCTGTCTGAGGGAGTGTGACCTGGCCCCCAGCTTTAAAAGGTTGAGAACTCCTGTTTTAGATACAAGAAAACTTCCCCAGGGTCACAAAATCATTCAGGATTAGATTGGACAGGTTTCCAATTTCAGCTCCCATATTCTAAATGTAAGATCAAGCCTCTTTCTTATATACACAATCAGCAGTTTTCTGAAGCTTGGAGAAATAGGATAGTAGAGCATTCACAAAGATACTTCCCAAACTCTAAGCAAAATGCAGGTCACAACATTTCATAAAAGGAAACATCAGCAACAACACTACTAATGCTTCGCCTGGACATGCTTTCAGGTTCACGTTAAAGAAAGTAGTATATTGCAGAGAAGCGTTGGTATGTGCTATTTTGCTTCTACAATAATAGTTAGATCACAAAACCAAGTTAGAAACAAAGAAACCTATTTAACTTTCAATTATTGGGACTTTAATCAACTGCAACATTTTGCAATTTTCACCCTCTGTGCAGCAGTCTGTCTTTCCAAGATACAACGCCAGTGTATATTGCACAAAAACATGAAGCAAAACACAAGAGATATAGTTATTACACAAATATTTTCTCTGCAATTAAGAGGCTTCACAAAAAATCACAGCCTGTAATTTGACTTCATTTTACATCTACCAATGGCAATTTCTGTTTCTACCATTAGCAACCCGCTCACAGCATTTTTTCTTGAACTATGATTATATCTTTTAAAAAAAAACACCACCACAATCCTAACCTACTCAACTAGAATTAATACATGCATTATCCCTCATTTAAAACGCAGCATAGAAGCCTTGTTCTAAGTCTACCCAACAATAAGATAACCTCACCTTCCCCCCCCCCCACCGAAAAAAGGTAGAAAAGATCATTAGTGAGAGTAGAGAACCCAGTGGAACATATGAATAACCGTAGAGAACAGAAGAGACTCTTTATATAATCCATAGCAAAATCTTACCTAACCATACTTAGACTGAGAGCCTATCTGGTAAATGACTGCAAGAAAATGATGCAAATCAAATTGTAAATTATTCAAAACAGTTTCCCCACCATCTCTGGAAACAGTCACCCCACACTTACAAATAAATTCTTAATTTACAACACACTCACCTTGCCTCTGGCTCCTGCCCAGCTACTAGATGTTCTCTGGTTTGTGGAAGCTAATGCTGGCATATGCACTTAATTCATCACTCAAATGGCTACTCCCACAAGTCTGATTTGGAGATTTAGGTGGCTGATGCTGCTGAGTGGCAGACTGCTTGACCCCAAGCAGAGAAGTGTTCTCTTGAGGATGAGGGTGGTGGAGATGTTGGTGGTGATTAAAATCCTTCACCAAATCCAGGTCGATGTAATTGAGCCCATTCTCAACACCTCCCCAAGCTCCACTGGTTGCTTGCTCCTTCCTGATGCTATGGCGGGAGGCGGACCCCGCCTCCCCAGATACAGGCTTCAGCCAGATGTTTTCAAAAGAAGCCGAACTATGACGCTTCCCATCCTCAGGGCCCCCGCCTGGTCCATGGGGTAGAGCTGAAGACCCAAGGCCTCCACTAGGGGTGGTTGAGGAAGAAAATGTCTCAGAACTATGACGCCGCCGTCCTCCCTGCGGGTCAGCTCGGATCACTTTGGCACTCTGGGTAGGACTGAGGCTGCTGTGAGTAAAAGCACTGTTCATCCCTGGGCCTCCAATCATGGACGAAGAGCAGGAGTGAGGCAAGACTGCAGCCAGTTCACCCAGTTGAGGTTGAGGGGAAGGCAGCCCCATGGGTGGCAGGCTTTTCTCATGCCTACCATGGGCCATCTTCATGCCGGCATAGCTGTGCAGAAGGGCTGGAGAGGAAGGTGAGGGAGTGTGACCACAAACTACATAATGTCCCCCACTGCCCAGCTGCATGCTCATGTAGTCTCGGCCACTGGTGGGGCCTGCCCTGCCCCGACTCTGCTGCATGGATGCCAAAATGGCTGGGCAGGCAGCCCCCCAATCCATATTCATATACTCCTCCGAACCAGAGCCAGCATCTCCATGGGGCAAAGGTGATGGGAAAGTTGGCTGCTTAAATTCAATGTTCACATACTCACCAGGACTTTTAGGCTCTGGGAGCTGTTCCCGAACACGAGGCAAGGTGCTGGCTTTTGGGCCATCTAAGGACAACCGGGTAGGTCTAGTCAGATGGCTCTTAGTTCGCACAGCTGTGTCTACAGCAGAAGAGAGAGCAGGCTGCAATGGCTGTGTTTGAATGGAAACCAAATATCCGGTGCCCTCTTGACCTCCAGGGCCACCTAGGCTATCACTACTAGTGGAAGAAGAAGAGTCCTCGGCGGCAGCATAGAGCAAACGGCCAGAGCTGAAGGACATGCGCATCTGGGGATTTTCCCCCTCCTCCCCCATCCTGTGTTGCATGTGTTTGAAGGAACGGGGCAGGGAAAAATAGGAGTAAATGGGTTTCTGGTATGACTGGGTGGGACCCTGCATTGATGTCTCTTCTGGGCCTCGTGGTCCTGAGCTCGTAAAGTAGCAATCTGGAGGGGTGCTGGTAGCCGAGCCACTGGTCGGAGACATGTTGATGTAATCACTGCCACCACTTGGCAGCTTCCCCTCATTGCTCTCCACTGAGAGTTTGGGATGATGACTAGCACCATTCATCCACAGCTTGCTGTAGACAGTGGGGCCGCTGTCTGGAGAGCAACTACCACTTGGAGACATCATCATGTAGCCATTGGAGTCAACCATAGCTTGTACATGGCGCCCTCCTCTCCCAGGATTGATGATCTGCTGTGGGGCAGATACACTCTTGGGACTCATGGGCATATAATCCCCACCTTTGGGAGTACTTCCACCACTGGGGATGGGAGCTACTCCTGGCAACATTGGCATATAGCCGTCATCAGTGTGTGGGGCAGAGTTGGTCCAATGGTGGTTGCCCTCCACCCGTTGCATCTCTAGACACTCCTCGGGGTATGAATGTGTTGGCACAAAAGCAGAATGTCGAAAAGAAGAGAGCCTGCTGCCACTACAGGGATATGAGGGGAGCATTTCAGTATACTCTTCGATGGATGCCACGGAGGACTGTGAGGGAGTTTTCTGGTGAGAGACAGTAGGGGAGGTACCAGCTGAATGTGTCCGCTTCCTGAAGCCTTTCTCCAGATCACCCACATCCTCGTTGCCAAGACGTGGGTAAGACGGGGTACCGGGATAGCGGTTTTGCTGCTGAGGATGGCAAGCACGAGGCGTGAAATGCCCATTAGGAGCTGTGATGCTGCAGCAGGATGAGGTCGCCTTCCCTCCCATACATATGTAGTTGCTGAGCTCCTCTTCCCCCCGGGCAGGTGGGGTGTGTCCCAGGGAATCAGGGGTAACACTGCGAAAGGAGTTGCGGAAGTCACAAGGACTAGAGCCATACTCATCAGATGAGATGAAACCCCCGTCACTTGGGGAGCCAGAAACTGAAGCACTGGACCGACGTGGGAAGAGGCAGTCAGAGGTGGAGCCATGACCACTGGTACTGCTAGATGACAAACTAACAGGGCTTGTAGCAGATGGAGAGCAACGCGAGGAAGGCATTGGGATGGAACGGCTATGGTTGAGAGGAGGATGAAGCCTGGAACTGCCACGGTGCCGGTAAGAATGGGTCCGGCTGGCACTTGGACTCACAGGACTTCCATCTACTGAAGCTGGTCTGGACATGGTTCCTTCTCCATCACTGGAGGCTCTGACACGGAAAGAACTGGGTTTCCCTAAGGTCCCTCCTCCACCTCCCACTCCACTACTAGCAGGAGATGTGGCAGTCACGCTCTCAGTCCTGGACCTACGCGTAAGCCCCACCTGACTGGGTGGTGGGTTGTTGATGTGATGCCTGCTGCGGAGAGGCACAGATATGGGATTGGAACAATTGGAAGAAGATTGGCTTTTGCTACGGGGCCGAAACTCCTCACTCATGGCCCGCATTGCCTCCAAGATGGTCTCATGCATGTTCTGTGCTACTACCGAGTCGTCCACCTGCATCCAGAACTCACCCGGTCCAGTGACTGCTGAGCGCCCCACTTCAATGAAAAAGAAGTTCTCTGAGTGGCCACATCGCCGAATGTTGAGCAGCTGCAACACGACAGCTGCTGCATCTGAGTTCAGCTTGACAAAACTGATGGTCTTGTTAGTTAGGCACAGGCGGTAAATGCCGATCAGGTTCTTAGTCTGGCCAAGACCTTTGGGTTTCAGGATCACTTGCCAAACTTCTTTGAATGCTGGACCAGGAGCCATTTCACCATAGTTATCCTCCCCTGCCTCTCCCATCCCAAGAGTCCCACCTCCCACCATGACATCCCCATGGTGGTGATGGTGGTGGTGATGGTGATGATGATGTTGATGGTGATGACTCTTGGCCCGGTTGTGCAGTTGTAGCAGTGCCTGGTACCAGCTCTCTTGCTCAGGCTCACTGTCAGCAGCAATGGCAAAGTGTTCGTCCTTGGTATAGAGAGCTACCAGATGCTTATTTTTGGAGTCTGCCCTCTTGTTGATGTTGAAACAGCTCTCTAGCGGGATTGAGCGCTTGGGGGCTCCTGATTTGTGCCTCCATTTCTTTTCATTCTCATAGTACTCCAGCCGAGCGGGTCCCAACTCGCTAGCTGCCCTCAGCACGAAGAAGCGCTTATGCATGCTCTTGGGTTTGCGCAAGTAACCCACCTTCCTGACGTCCGAGAAGAAGCCCTCGGTATGATCTGTGGGGCTCGCCATGCTGGGGGTGGGGGTGGGAGGAAAAGGTGCCAATGCAGCTCGTTTGCAAGGGAGCAGCTTCCAAAATCAGCAGCACAACAGAGCAGCAGCAACAACAAAAAATGGAGCAAAAAGAACAAACGCAGCAGTCCGTAATGCAATTCGCAGCAGCAACCAAAACCAAATTAAATTTGGGGGGGGGGGAGAGAACAACTCAGTAAAAGAGCTCTGAATCCTTGTTCCAAAATGGGAAGGGGAGGAGGGGGGAAAGTGGCAGGCAGAGAACAGCTGTTCAGCTACTGGAGCTTTACTCCTAGCTCCAGAAGCAAAGAGTTTGGGTTGCTGTTTTATCTCCAAATGACCCTGGGCAGAAGAAACGTGGCTTTCAAAAGTCCAGCGTCCATTAAGCCCCAGGGAAGCTTGACAGCAGGAGGAGGAGGAGGAGGAGCAGCCACCGGCGGGCAAAAGGAGAAGGGCAGCATTTCATCAAAGGCAGGGGTGGTGGGGATTCCTCTGGCAAGGCAGGAGCAAGATGGGGGGTTTCCCCCCGTTGCTTCCCTCCCAAAACAAAAAAGACTCCTCTCACCTCCACCTCCCCTCCAGGCAAGCAAGGAGCAACTTGCAGACGGCGATTAAATATCCTCTCGACGGGTGGGTGGGCGAAGGGCGAGCATGTGTTTTGCAGGAGGAGGAGGAGGAGGGGGGGGGGGAAGAGAGAGAGAAATTATTCTTCTTTAAGGAGTCTTAGCCGATGATCGCAGGCAACCTGAGACAGCAGCAGTCCTAAAAGGATGAGGCCACCCCCTGCGGACCACTCTTGTTTTCTTTCCCCGCCAAAGAGAAGCAAGTGCCCGTAGAGGAGATTTCCTTCGCGTGGTGGGACTGAAGGGAGGAACCCAAACAAATAAAATCCTCGCGTCGGAGGCGGGTGCCAGGCAGAGGCGAAGGCTTCCCTCCTGCCCTTGTTCAGCCTCGTCTGCTTCGGAGGGTCTCCTCTAAACCTCCAGCCAGGGAAGCAGCAGGCGGAGGCTGCCCAGGTGAGAGCAGGGCGGCGGCGGCGGAGGAGGAGGAGGAGGAGCGGCGGCCGGAGAGGGGAGACGGAGGGGAAAGCAGCGGCACCTCCTCGGCTCCCCACCTTCTCCTCCTCTTCTTCATTCCAGTCGGGAAAGTCTGGGAGGAGGGCAGCCCGGAGGAGGAGGGGCGGCGGCGGCGGCGGCGGCGGGAGAGCCTACAGTAGCAGTGTGGAGAGTCTCCCTTTTCCTCCTGCACCGCCTCCTCCTCCTCCTCCTCCTCGTGCACCCCAAAATGGAAGTGCTGCAAGGGGTGGGGTGGGGGGACCCGCAGGGATACCCTCCCGAGAGGCTCCGGTTTGTTGTCGTCGTCCCCTTATCTCCAAGCTGCTGTAGTTGCGTTGTGTTGCAGGAGCTGCTGCAGCTTCCCAGACTTTCTTTTCCCCCCCCTCCCCTCTTCACTCCTCCCTCGCGTGAAAAAGCCCCGAACCAAAACAAACGGCTCTGTCTGTGTTTAGGAGTCCAGCCCCCTCCTCTTCTCCTCCTCCTCCTCCTCCAGCAACAGCAACAAGAGCAGCCGCCGCCGCCGCCTCGTCTCACTCACTCCAAGGAGAAAAACACGTGACGGCGCCACACGGCATAGACCATCCCCATCTCCAGCGCGCCCCCCCCCCTCCCCGCAGCAGCAGCAGCGCGAGCAGCGCGCGCATGAAAAAGGCTCGCCAGCAGCAGCAGCCTAACCTAGTAGCGCAACATTCCATCCCGCCCTTCCCTCGCGCCCATCTTACCGCGGCGGCTTTTTCCCATTCAGCAGTACGGGGCCGCCTTCGCGTTCTACCTTGGGGCGCGCATCCCTTCGCGGCCTCTGGGGGTCGCCGTCCGATTGGAGCACCTGCCTGTCCTTCAAAACCGTAGTTAGGCAAGGGCTTTAGCTTGGGAAAGCCAGACGGGGAGGCACCCAGGCTTGGTTGAGAAGCATGGCGTAGTATTTCTCTCCCCCCCACCCCCGCCTTCCTCCCTGCAGCCGCCGCCGCCTTTTTCTCTTTCTTTTAAATGAAGGAGAGGGAGGGAAAGAGTAGACGCCATTCAGCGGCGTGTTATTTATAAACGAGCGAGTTGTGAGCCTCTCTCGCTCTCTGCCGTGCGGTGGCAGTGATTTTTTTTTTGAGCAAAGGGCTGCTGCTGTTTATTTTAATAGTTCATATTATACAGTTTCATTACACACACACACACACACACACACACACACACACACACACATACACACATACATACACACACACACACACACACACAGTATATACACACACACATATACAGTATACACACACACACACACACACACACACATATATATACACGTGTGTGTATATATAAGCTCTTCATTTTTCACGGGCACGAGGGAGGGTTGTAGGGCGAGGCTCCATAGAAGTCAAAAATAACATACTGTACAGTGAAAAGCAAAAACAGCCCAGTAAAAACGAATTTCACGACCAAGCAATAGTGAGGTGCTAAGAAGAGACCAACATGTTACCTTTCCGAGCTTCGAAATGAATAACATTTCCCCAGCTTTCTACTCCTTCACAACACACTGCGAGGATTACATGCTTAAGAGCACGCTTACCTCGGAGTAAATCTCATTTTAGTTAGAATTGAGAGGGAACGTTCAGAAAATAAGCTCCGGAAGCGGGAGATTTAAAGAAAAGTGCAGCCATGAAGCTGCTTAAAAGATCAATATTACAAAAAAACAGTGTCCAAACGTTGGAGCCACCTGTACTAAATCTATAACCATTATCTGCCCATTCACTTCAACTTCTTTTTTAAAAAAATTACAAAATATCCAGAGTCTACAAATCTAGGTGAGATATAATCATCTTGTTATTCTTGTTAGAATATATAGGAAGATAGGAAGCTGCCATTGACTGAGTTAGAGCAGTGGTTCATCTAAGACAGGGATTCTCAACCTGTGGCCCGTGGGCTGAATGCAGCCCGTAGCACCATTTCATGTGCCCCCCTCCCCTACACCACACCAGGAAGTGTCATGTGCTGGAGGAATGGCAAAATGGCCACCATCCAGCCCCTGAAGCTGTCTGGGGGAGCGTGACCCGGCCCCCAGCTTAAAAAGGTTGAGAACTCCTGATCTAAGAAGAATTGTTAACACTTGGGGGTTTGGGGCAAGGGTATTCCTAACCCAAATGGGAGATATAATGGATCAAACTCGGTCCTTGTAAATGCAAACTATGTGTTCTTCCACTGAATTATTATATCCCACCTTTAGGTATATACAAAGAAATACGCAGCACATTTCCTGACAAAGTATGGCAAAACAACAGTACTGCACAAGCATTGTATACAGACTGAAAGAGCAGAAAATAGGGAAATATTTGGTCTTATTTTAAAATGGTCCAGGGTCTTTGATATTTTATAGTTATGAACTTTCTCCTCCTCCTCTCCTTGTAGTCCTCTAGCGCTCAAGGTCCAGAAGCTGAGCACTGGGACAAGTTTTTAGGGAACAGAGGGAACTACATGAAGGAGGGGGGCTTTCCTAACATGTAGGCTGACTTAGTTTAAAAATCTTTTCTCGGAAGTGAATACCACTGAATATAGTCAGCCCATTGAAATGCTTAGTATTGTAGTCTTGTTGTTTTACTGATTGTTTATATTTAATTTGTATCCTACTTTTCTTCAAATACAGAAGCTGAAAATGATTAAGAACAGATAGAACTTTTAAAAATAGTGGTCAAAATCCCGTTCTTCTAAAATCATGCAGCACAAACCAGATGACATCATCATCCAGTATAAGTCATAACATTTAAAATAATTAAAAGCTTCCTATCCCCACCCCAAGGGACTGTGGTGGCTCGAGTGATTAAGATGCTCAACTTGCTGACTGGAAGGTTGGAGTTCGATTTCCAGGTACAGTACTACATGACGGAGTGAGCTCCCATCTCTGTCCCAGCTCCTGCCAACCTAGCAGTTCAAAAAGCAAGAAATTACAAGTAGATAAATAGGGACCACTTCGGTGGGAAGGTAAACAGCATTCTGTGCACTCCAGTGTCCACTGCCACATGTCCACAGAAATGTCTGCAGACGCAGACAGCACTGGCTCTTTGGCTATAAACAGAGATGAGCATTGAACCCTAGAGTCAGATATGACTGGCTTTTGAGCAAGGGCAACCTTTACCTATCCCCACCCTTCTGCCTCTGTTTTATTTAGAGACGTGTGAAATGTTTGCTTATGTGCATTGAGACATCTCAGTGAAGGTACAAAGTACTGTATTTCAAACTAATCAAGGCAGAAAATCCTAAAAACATCTTTCTGTGACTTGCCATAAAACTGCAATAATCACTGATAAAGTAACTGTTTTCTTTTAATTGCACAAAAGTTTTGTTTGAGCTGGCTTCCTCTACCTAACAGCTCAGCCCATTAACCTTTTCATAATGAACATTATGGGAGGGGGTCACAAGTCTTGTTTGTGCCTTTTTTTCTACACTGTTCACAGCCATTATTTTCCATGCCCACCTTTTCTATTATACCAATAACTTATTTCTATAGGGATCTCAGCCAAACACAGATTGTGTAATAAGTGGAATGATATCATTGAGGACAAAATGTAACTGAGCCTGAAAATGGGCAGTGCTAAGAGAGGGCAAGGTTCAGAACATGAATCACCTATTTTGCTGGGTTAAAGGAGGCAGCCCTACACTGAGAGGGCTCAAAGTGCAGATCACCTTTCTGAAACAGACAGAGTAGCTGTGAAGTGACTTGAAAGCATAAGGAATCATGCTGCAGATATTGTTGTTGTTCTGTCAAAACATCACTGAAAGTTTTTCATATCTTATAATAGTTGTGAATCTCTCCTCCTCTTTGGTCCAGACCTAATTGTTTTGCTAAAATAGTGGCAACTGTACTTTCCAAGAACATTATATGCTAAATTAAATTAAACAGGCAACAAAATTTGCACTTTACAATACCAAACCAGTGTCAATACTGTATATGACTTTTATTTCAGCTACAAAATATTAAAAAAATAAAAGGTCAGATCATTCAATGAGAAATATATTGCTCAATGCTGCCATCTGTAGGCCAGTCATATTTTTTAAAAAATAGATTTGAATGCCAACCTAGCAGTTCTAAAGCAAGACATTGCAAGTAGATAAATAGGGACCACTTTGGTGGGAAGGTAACATGCACTCCGGTGTCTAGTCATGCCTGCCACATGACCATGGAAACGTCTGCAGAAGCAGACAACGCTGGCTCTTCGGCTTTGAAACAGAGATGAGCACTGAACCTTAGAGTCGGATACGATTGGCTTT
The DNA here is from genome assembly GCA_035047345.1 of Bradypodion ventrale. Classification (NCBI taxonomy): domain Eukaryota; kingdom Metazoa; phylum Chordata; class Lepidosauria; order Squamata; family Chamaeleonidae; genus Bradypodion; species Bradypodion ventrale. Next base: position 48,934,905 of record JAWDJE010000003.1, on the reverse strand, counting down.
CGAGCAAGGAAAACCTTTACCTTTAATCTTTATTAACACAATATGCTAAATGCTAATTCAGACTGACCTTTCAGTTATAAATACATGGAATTGAATGAATAGTTCTAAAGCTAAAGTATTGTCTGTTTCTTCTGATCAATTATTACTGGTTAGCTATTGCCAATTATCCTTGTCATTTTTTGTGGATAGTTGTGGAAGTGATAGATGAAGCTAATCCCTGTAAATTTCAACTGCAGAAAGAGTCAATCTGAAAGATTAAACACCATATATACTTGACTATAAGTCGTCCTGAATATAAGTCAAGGTACCTAATTTGAACCTCTAAAACTAGGGAAATAGATTGACCAGAGTATAAGTCATGGGTGAAAAATGCAGCAGCTGCTAGTGAATTTCAATAATTAAAATACAGTAAAATACAGTAAAGATAATTAATTTAGACATTTGTATGGGTATGTTTTTGAGTGTTTACATTGACCCAAGTATAAGTCAAGTCCCATTTTTGGACCTCATTTTGGAGGGTAAAAACCCGACTTATACTCGAGTATCTACGGTATGTGTAGATTTGTTCTGTATTTCCCATAGCACGTGCAATTGGTAACTGCAGTTCAATTATTTAATCAAGAGTCTAAGAGTAAGAAGAGAAAAATATGCAGAATATGATTTGGATCCATTTCCTGCCATTTGTGAATATAAGAGCCCTTTCACAGAAGATGCACCTGATTTATTTTTTAGGAATCCTCCATGCGCTTGCCCTGCATTGTAACTCACCTGATTCAGGGGTTCCCCAACTAGAGCAGTGTTTCCCAACCTTTGGTTTTTGGACTTCAATTCCCAGAAGCATAAGTCAATTTCCCAAAGCTGATCAACCAATGTACTGACTTAGGCTTCTGGTAATTGAAGTCACCTTGTGGGGCATGAGCCCCACGTTGGGAACCACTACCAAAGACATGTGCACCACAGGCAAGATTTGCAAACTGTATAAAGGATACTTGGTCTAACTCTAAGCCAATCATAAGTGTGCATGACCATTTTTATCTGAATTGCTATCCAGACATAAAGAAAGATCTTAACTTATCGTGTTACTTTTCATACAACCCAGGTGCAAGCCTAGGCAGCAAGCAGTTTATTCCCTTCAAAGCACCTAATCATACATTTTACATCCAACTTAAGTTGGGGGGTGGCTGGGGAAGGAACAAAACAACACTCCCCTTTTAACTGTAAGAAGGAGTCCCTCTATTGAGCCCCATTTAGGTGTTTAAGCCTGAAGCTCTGGATGTTAACTACAAAAGTGATCTTCCCTCAATCTGCTTCAGAGAATATTACTTTCTCAACTTCCATTTTCATGCGCATTGTACATATCAGTGGAGCATAGCTTTGCTTCAAGGAAATGTTAGCTACAGAAGTGATATAACTTGTCTTAAAAATACATTTATAAAACAGTTGTGATTTCCTCCTTCTTCAGATTTGCTTCCTTGCTGCTGCTTTTTACCACCACCACCCCAACCCAAATACAGAGCTGGAGTAACTGTGGGACCAAACTCAACTACAATTACATTGTACGCACTAATGAAGCTGATACCATTGTGTAGGATGGTGGGATACACCCAAGTATCTTGGCAAAAGTAATGTGGATGGCTTCTAAAATATTTACTTTGGAGCTGAAAAATATAGTTATTTAAATCAAAAACATAATTTCTTATTATTCCAACATATTTTGTATTGCCTTTGTTAATGGACAGGACAGTCTTATTTTTAAAAATAGCATATTAAAGTTGTGATGAAAAGGGGGAGTTAACTGGTTTCTTAGGGCTTACAGCTGTTTATATAGTACTTAGAGCATCTATGGCACTTAAAGTGCTTGATAACATTGTTTCGCCAATTTATACCTAGTGTAAATGACTTGAAGGTAGAAACTTAGAAATATACGTTAAAGCCACTGGAGGAAGATAATTTTTGTTGCTAGCACCCATACAATCTGTAAAACTTTGAAAAAAATATTACAGCCTCCTCAAAGATTGTGGTATTTTTCAACCACATTTCTGCGTACCCTGGTAACGGCAACCTTGTGTTGCCAGCTAATCTTTCTCACACTAGGTCAGGCGAAGGGAGCTGCAGAATGAACTCACCAAAGGGTGCCTTCATTTTGGCAGTTTCACATCTGGCTAGACATGGGAGAAGAAGCACCTTGGGCAAATACCTTCCTTGTTCATCTGTAAGATTTGAACTGCCTCAGATTATTATTTTTTTGCAGCATTTTTGAAGGAAGGAGGATGGACGTGAAGATTGCTTCTACCATCCCAGGTGTATGTTCCTGAAACTAGATCCAACCCTACATATTTTCTCTGAATTTCTTCCCCAGGCAAAAAACATCCATCCTTTCATATTTTCATAGACTGTATTTGTTTCTCCCTTCATAATGAAAAACTAGACAAAAAAACCCCCTCTATTGGAAATCTAACAAGTAATTTAAAATTTATTTCTGGATAACACCCAAGATGATAACCAACAGTTATTGTTAGCATTTTCTTTGAACATTAGTTTCTGAAAATAAACATTTCCGAGCCATGCCTGACTCAAAAGGGAGAAAAGCCGCCACTGCAGCTGCCGCCTGAGGGGTCCCGTGCTCTCCCCGGAGCCGCACCATCGCTCCGGGGATGGGAGCCACCAGTGAGCCGCCCCCCCTTCCAAGCCATGCCTGGCTCGAAGGGAAGAAAAAGCCACCGCTGCAGCCGCCGCCTGAGGGGTCCCATGCTCTCCCCGGAGCCGCACCATTGCTCCGAGGATGGGAGTCACCTGCGAGCCACCTCCTCCTTCCAATCCACACCTGTCTCGAAAGGGAGAAAAAGCTGCCGCTGCAGCCGCTGCCCAAGGGGTCCCATGCTCTCTCCGGACCTGCACCATCACTCCGGGGATGGGAGCCACCTGTGAGCTGACGCCGCCCCTTTCCGAGCCATGCCTGGCTTGAAGGGGAGAAAAAGCTGCCGCTGCAGCCACCACCCGAGGGGTCCCATGCTCTCCCCGGAGCTGCACCATTACTCCGAGGTTGGGAGTCACCTGCGAGCTGTCGCCGCCTCCTCCTTCCGAGCCACACCTGGCTCAAAAGGGAGAAAAAGCCGCTGCTGCAGCTACTGCCTAAGGGGTCCCATGCTCTCCCCGGACCTGCACCATCACTCCGGGGATAGGAGCCACCTGTGAGCCACCGCCGCGGCCCCCCCTTTCGAGCCATGCTTGGCTTGAAGGGGAGAAAAAGCTGCCACTGCAGCCACCACCCAAGGGGTCCTGTGCTCTCCCCGGAGCCACACCATCGCTCCGGGGATGGGAGCCACCTGCGAGCCACCACTCGTCGCTATGCCAGAGGACTCCATTTGCCCGGACTCTGTTTTTTTACGTAAGCGCAGGCTGTACTTGCTTAATTTTGTATTTGGGCTTTTGATTATATGTATTTTGAATATTGTGTTTTGTACTTGATTATACCATTTTATTGTATTGTGTTTGATGTACCTGAATTTCTGTGCTTCTATTATTGTATCCTTTTTTCACTTTTCTGCTGCTGTCTGCTCTGCAGACAGCATGCAATTATGTAAACCGCTCTGAGTCACCTTCGGGCAGAATAGAGCGGTATACAAAAATAAAGTGAAATGAAATGAAATATTATCTTATTTTAATATTGCCCAGAAAATAATATCCTCTACTGTACTTTTTAAATTGCAAGGCACTTTTCAATGACAATTTGCACACCTGGGCCTGATTTAAGGGCTGTAGAACAAATACAATTAGGCAGTTCAATAGAAACCATGCTGAGTGCTATGTCCCAGAATCCACAGACTGAGCTTCTCATCTTACTCTGTCTAATGGCAGGGCTGGCTCTGTACCTTACACCAGATAAAGCTTCCTGGTTTCTTGTTTTGACTAAATAAATTTTCACTTTCCTGCCCAGTTCTTCCCAACTTGACCCTGCCTATTTCACCTCCAGCTCATCTTTCTCCAGGACATCTACACATATAAAAGCCTTCACAATTAATTTTGTTCCTGAGTATTTAAAAGCTGTGCCTGTAACTACCTGGTAGAAAGTTTGATAAGACTTGCTGCTTCCTCTACAAGCGATAAAATGCCAGTAGAGAAGGTACTAGTGTAATACTCAATTGCAGTGGGTGTACAGGGAAAATCAACAGTCCTCAAATGACACACTATAGGTCCAGATGAATCTAGTAGGTGTTGGGTTACTGTTTAATCTATTTTAAATTACACATGTTTATCCCACCAACTTTCACTCCTCTTTCATCTCAATTTTTTCACACAATGTCTCTGCATATAGGTTGAGCCATTTATATTCTTATGCTCCCTCAAGTTGCTTCTGGTTAATTTTATTATCAAGCTATGTGGAATACAGTTTTCAAACTATTTGCAATATTCAAGGGGCAGTTAGATAGCCATTGCCAACCCCCAGTGATTGTCTACGGGCGAATGGAGATTTTAAACTTGTTCACCTAAGTCCTAGTTCAAAACTATCTATTTACACCACACTGGAATGAACAGAGAGGTAAAAAGCACTGTTGTCCAGTACCTCAACCAACCAGAAGCCATTCTTCTGTACTAACAGTATTCTTTTGTCCAGAGTACAGGTTATGCATGAGGACAATCTAATGTTATGGCACACCCTCCTTACATTTCTTCTTTATAGCTCTTTACTATAGCTTCTTTATAGCTCTTTACTATATCAAATAGTGAGACTGCAGTGGCTCAAGTGGTTAAGACGCTGAAGACTGGAAGGTTGTAGTTCAATACCCGAGTACTGCACAACAGAGTGAGCTCCTGTCTCTGTCCCAGCTTGAAAGCAAGACATTGCAAGTACATAAATAGGAACCACTTCGGTGGGAAGGTAAACAGCGTTCCATGCACTCTGGTGTCTAGGCATGCCTGCCACATGACCACAGAAACATTTGCAGACACAGACAGCAGTGGCTCTTTGGCTATAAACAGAAATGAGCACTGAACCCTAGAGTCGGATATGACTGGCTTTCAAGCAATTTTCACCATAAAAATGAAAGCCCTGTTCTAAAAGTGTCTTGTTTAAAGATGAGACATGCTTCAGAAATGGCTAGCCAGCATTTTATGTGAAGTAGCTGTTCCTTCAGCACTTCCTAATTCACAGAGCATATTACACAACCATGTATATCTGTATCTGTGCTCAACTTTGTATCATTTCACTTCAAACAATACTGGCTTGCATTTACACTAGAGCTCCAGAACTTCTAAACCTAAGGCATCTGATTTTTTTGCTGAGATAAGAGGAACACATTTTGGGATCATGTTGGATTATTTGAGGAGAACTACATATTGGACAGGTGGACTGTGGTGACTTAGTGGTTAAGACGCTGAACCTGACAACTGGAAATTCAGCAGGTTAGCAGTTTGAGACCTGAGTGCTGCATGACGGAGTGAGCTCCTGTCTCTGTCTCAGCTCCTGCCAACCTAGGAGTTTGAAAGCAAGAAATTGCAACTAGATAAATTGGTACCGCTTTGGTGGGAAGGTAACAGTGTTCTGTCTCTAGTCATGCCTGCCCCATGACCATGGAAATGTCTGCAGACACAGACAGCACTGGCTCTTTGGTTGTAAATGGAGATGAGCACTGCACCCTAGAGTGAGATACAACTGGTTTTCGAACAAGGGCAGCCTTTTCCTTTACCTTACATATTACACAATCTTAACAAATAACACATTTTATTGCTAATGTTTCTGAAGAAGTGGGTTGTGATACATAAAAGCTTATGCCAGATAGCATGCCCCAACATTTTTTGTGGTTCATACAATCAGGTTGGAAGGATGAGGATAGAGAAGAAGAAGAAGCCTAATCCAAGAGACACAACAAATGCAGCCTTTCTCATTTTCAAAAATCTATCCAATAAGGCAAAAAATACCATAGTTGAGCTATGCAATTTGCACAATTCATGCCATTTACACAGTTTGCAGTGAAAAAAATTCTTGCATATGCAAAACATTAAAGCCAAGAGAAACATGGATTGAATTTTGTATAATCTTATTGTATTGTCATTTTTATTGTATTGTTACTTTTTGTATTGTTATATTGCTCTTTTTTGCATTGTTATATGTTATTGTATTGCTATATTTTATTTTATTTTATTGCATTGTTTGATTTGTTGTGAGCCGCCTTGAGTCGGTGTATGCTAAGTGGGCGGCATACAAATCAAATAAATCAAACAAACAAACATATATTTCAGTATAGGTATTCTTTGTGAGTCAGATTATTACTTTCTTGTTATTCTTCAGAACTATGATAGTTTCTTGACTGAAATTATTTTCTATGAAAGGAATAAAATCTTTAGTTTTGGTTTACACACTGTTGTGATAATGTAGCAGGGAAGACATGGTATTGTAAATAGTTTGGTCTCCCTGAAACTCCACACATGGTGAAACGGGTAAGGATAATGAGAACTCTGGTCTAAAACCTCTGGAAGGGCAGAAGGTTCAAGCTAGGGAATCGTAGCTATTGCTCATTCAACACTGGCAGGTTTCAGTCTAGCAATTGCAGCACTCTCTCTTCTCCTGCAACCAATAATAGTGGATTGACCACTATAACAATTGGTGCCACATCTTTGTTGTTGTTTTTGTTGTTGTTGTTGTTGTTTACTCTGTGATACACTATAATAATGATACACAAGCTCTTAGCATTTTTTAAAAAACAATTCTTCTTCTTCTACCATATCAGAATCTGAATACTGTATTGGTGATCATCATGGCGATCAGCCATGAAGACTGTCCTGAGAATATAGTGCAGCAGCCTTTCATCTGCCTTCCGCATCACAGTATGACACCACTGATCCAGCTCCTCTAGTCACTTTCTGGTCATGAGCCCTTTTAGCACGCAAAGTCCTCATCGGCCCCAGGCAAGTATTGATGAAGCTGCTGCCCTTCATCGTGATGGATTCAAGTGGGATTTAATCCAATTGGGGACCATCACCCTTCCCTGTGGACTTCGGCACCCAAGACTGTTAATTCTCAGGATTGCCAGGTTAGTTAACTGCTGCCTGGCACTTGGCATTCAGTATGGACTACTCCACTACCATAGCAGGATTACCTGGCCAGACTTTCATAACCTGGCCAGACTTCACAGTTCTGGAATTGAACATTGATGCTGAAAAACAGCAACTAGACCAAGTATTCAGACCTGGCCTACTCCAGGTCTTGCACTGACTGTTTAGGACAGAGATGGACAATGTGCAGCCACATGTTTGTGATCTAGAGGATTAAATCTAGACTCTCCAGCAGGCAAAACATGTGCTAACACCCTATTCCTGGTAGGAAGCGGGGTCGCTCTCCAATGTTTCAGGCTGGTTTTTTTTCAAATTTACTTAAAGATGCTGAGGATTGACTCTTCACATGCTTTACCATTGAGCTTCAACCTTTCTTCTAGGAGAGCCCTGCAAGAGGTCACTTATGGACTGAAGAACACCTTGCCTTCTTTGCCATTCATCCTTTGCGCCCACTGCTTTCAATTGCTCAATAGCATCAGTTCAGCCAGAGGTCACTTGCCACATATAGGATACCGAACATGATGCTGGCTGAGCTATCTTGAAGAGGTCCAAACATTATAGCTGTGGAATTATGAGCTGCTGATTCCAGACTGTTTTGTATGTGATGGAAGATAAAGGAGAAGAGGCATTTAATATGATACCACTGAATGCTGGGCCAGCACTTACATGCATAAGCACTACTTGAATAAGAATGATCTGCAGCTTGAATGTCAATTTATATTACTTTGTGTCAAGAGCTTTACAAATGCTTCTGAATTGCAATGTACAGGCATTGGCCTAATGTCAAAGTTTGCAAAATTAAACAGATAGCACTGTTATTTCCTTGAGCATAGTTCAGCATAAGTCAGTGTGACTATTCTTAATCTAAAGGTGAATCAAATAATGTTCAGCTGAATTGCATTCCAGCAAACTTATGGCTCAGAGTCAAGCCCTTTAAGACCCTGATGTGATGTCAACTGTTGACCTTCCAATGACACCAAGAGAGTAGCACAGTGTTTAGGTCACTGAGTTTGAACATAGAAGATATTATTCAGTATTTTGTTCAGGGCCAAATGCTATTCCCACATTAGGCCTGCTGGGCTGATATTATTTAGATTTTAGGATAACTGGAAGAAATCATATATAGAACTGATCTGAAGCAGATTATGAATAAATTGAACAAAGTGAAAATTACTACATGTTTGGGCTATTCAAACAGAATAAGCAGGATACCATTGATAAACATATTGATCTAGTCTGATTTCAAAAACTAAGTAGGGTTGGAGATAGGGATGGTTAGTACTTGCATAAGAAACTAAGAGTAAATTTTGAGAATCTCTAAGTAGGTCTTAATCAGTGTTCCATGCACTCTGGTGTCTAGTCATGCCTGCCACATGACCACAGAAATGTATGCAACCTCAGACAGCACTGGCTTTGGCTATAAACAGAGATGAGTTGGATATGACTGGCTTTTGAGCAAGGGTGACTTTACCTTTACCTAAGTAGGTCTAGGAATTAATGCTGCTTCAAATCTGGGAGAATTGCTGCTAATCCAAGTTAATAAGACTTCTTCCATGTCTAGGCTAGACTTGAAACTAACAAAATGAAGCCACCTTTTGGTGAGTTCATTCTGCAGTTATTTTCTCCTGACCTAGTGTGAGAAACGTTAGCCGGCATAAGGTGGCTGTTGCCCAAGGTGGTTCGAAAATACCACAGTCTTTAAGGAGGCTCTTTCTCTGTTCCCCATGGAGAAGACTAGACTAGAGGGATAATGGTTAGATTCAAAGCGCATCCCATATTGCAATGTAACAGCCCTCTTTAGACAAGTAATCTGCTATAATGGAAGTGTTTATTTAAGGTTCATAGTATGAAAAAAGGCTAGACACATACAAGATTATATTATTCACATAGTTTGGGACCCTGCAAAAATAATTTTAATGCACATATGATCCAAAGTCCAAGGTCATTTTGCAGAGCATCAGTTTCTGTGCACTAACCAAAATCCTGTTCCTTGACATAATAAAGCAAACTAGAATAAGCCTATTGAATCATTGAGAATTTGGTGAGTCAACTCATACATAAATTCAGTTGATTCAAATTTTGTTGTTGTTCAGTCACATAGTTAAGTCTGACCCTTTGTGACCCCATGGACCATTGCAAACCAGGCACCCCTATCCTCCACCATTCTCCTCAACCAGCCCAGTTCTGTGCCCATTGCATCTACAATGTGCCCATTGGGTCTTCTTTTGCCCTTGACCTTTCCAAGCATCAAGACTTTCTCAAGTGAATCCTCTCTTCTCATTTGATGTCTTTAGCTTCATCTTCAATATTTGGCCTTCCAAGGAGCAGTCAGAGTAGATTTCTTTTAAGATGGACCTATTCATTCTCCTCGCTGTCCAAGGTACTCTCAAAATTCTTCTCCAACATCACATTTCAAAGGCATCTATTTTTCTGTGCTCAGCTTTCTTTATGGTCCAGCTCTCACAACCATACATTACTACCAGGAATACCATTGCTTTAACTGTGTGGGCCTAGAGAGAAGGAAAAGCCATCAGGAGAAAGACAGAAGCCAACTCTGCTGCTATTTGCCACCCAGAGAGGCCAGGGGGTGGTGAGTAAATGATCCTGCCCCTCCCCCCCCCATCCAAAGACCTGGGCCTAGAGAGAAGGAAAAACCATCAGGAGAAAGACAGCAGCCAACTCTGCTGCTATTTACCATCCAGAGAGGCCGGGGGGGGGGGTGAGTAAAAGATCCTGCCACTCCCTCCCCATCCAAAGACCTGGGGCCAGAGAGAAGGACACCTCCGGAGACCCCCGACCACCCCCAGGAGATACCATCCACAACCACCATCACAGCGAGGCCCGAGTTGGCGCCTTTGACCAACTCCATGCGGCCGAAGGGTGGCAAGAGCTGCTGCATGCATGCAAAAGATAAGTAATCAAACTGAAATAATATAATTGACTAAACATAGATGGCTTATAGCAACTGACATAGTGACTGTATATGAAACTGACTTACATAGAGACTTGATATAGTGGACTTTTTCTTTCTTTCTTTCTTTCCCTTCATTAATTAGTTCAACTTTTACTTTGATACTGTGTGATAAACTGTGATATTGTACATGGCAATACTTTGTTTTAAAACTGTTTAAACTGTGATAACATGTGTGATGGGAAGAGACTGGCGTAGAGGCACACCACAAAGTTTGCCAAGAGAACCCTATGGACCAAAACAAAAGGCAAAACAAGGGGATGCTCAGCACATCAGATCTGAAAAGGGGGAGGGATATGAAAGGGGGAGGAGAAATACAGTGTTGCAGGGAACAATACTGCATAGGGACATGGAATGTGAGGTCTATGAATCAAGGAAAACTGGAAGTGGTTAAAAATGAGATAGAAAGAATAAGCATTGACATACTGGGCATCAGTGAATTAAAATGGACAGGGATGGGTGAATTCAGCTCTGGAAACCATCATATCTACTACTGTGGGCAAGAAAATCTCAGAAAAAACAGAGTATCCATAATTGTCAACAAAAGAGTGAGGAAAGCAGTAATGGGATACAATATCAAACATGATAGAATGATGTCAGTCAGAATCCAAGGCAAACCTTACAATATCACTGTAATCCAAGTCTATGCACCAACCACTAGTGCAGATGAAGCCACAGTTGACCAGTTCTATGAGGACCTACAACACCTCATAGAACAGACACCAAGAAATGATGTACACATTATCTTAGGAGATTGGAATGCCAAAGTAGGAAATCAAAAAGTAAATGGAATAACAGGCAAGTTTGGTCTTGGAACACAGAATGAAGCAGGGCAAAGATTGATAGAGTTCTGCCAAGAGAATGCACTAGTCATAGCAAACACCCTCTTCCAGCAACACAAGAGGCGGCTTTACACATGGACATCACCAGATGGCCAGCATCGAAATCAGATTGATTACATACTCTGCAGTCAAAGATGGAGAACCTCCATTCAGTCAGCAAAAACAAGACCTGGAGCAGACTGTGGCTCAGATCGCAAAATTCAGGCTTAGACTAAAGAAAATGGGGGAAACAATTAGACCAGACAGATATGACCTACACAACATCCCTAAAGAATACACGGTGGAGGTCATGAACAGATTTAATGTCCTGTACCTGATAGACAGAGTACCAGAAGAATTATGGACAGAGACGCGGGACATCATGCAGGAGGCAGCAAGAGAAACCATACCAAAAGAAAAGAAAGGTAATAAAGCAAAGTGGTTGTCTGATGAGGTCCTTAAAATAGCAGAGGAAAGAAGGAATGCAAAAGTCCAAGGAGAAAGGAAAAAATACAACCACCTGAATACAGAATTTCAAAGGAAAGCAAGGAGAGATAAGGAAAACTACCTGAATGAACAGTGCAAAGAAATGGAGGAAAACAACAAAAGAGGCAGGACTAGAGATCTTTTCAAAAAAATTGGGGAAATCAAGGGAACATTTAAAGCAAAAATGACCATGATAAGGGACAAAGATGGAAAGGAGTTAGCTGAAGCAGAGGAGATCAAAAAAAGATGGCAAGAGTACACAGAGGAACTCTACAAAAAGGACCTCAACACTCCTGATAATAACAATAATGAGAAATTTGAACTTGAACCAGACATTCTGGGGAGTGAAGTCAGAAAGGCCCTAAAAAGCACTGCAAACAATAAAGCTAGTGGAAATGATGGTATCCCAGTTGAATTTTTCAAAGCCCTAAAAGATGATGGAATCAAACTACTGCATTCAATATGCCAGCAAATTTGGAAAACAAAACAGTGGCCACAGGATTGGAAAAGATCAGTGTACGTTCCAATCCCCAAAAAAGGCAATGCCAAAGAATGCTCAAATTACTGAACAATTGCGCTCATCCCACATGCCAGCAAGGTGATGCTCAAGATAATACAGGATAGACTTCAACAACATGTGGAGAGAGAACTACCAGAGGTGCAGGCCAGTTTCAGAAGAGGCAGGGAGTCTAGAGACCACATTGCCAACATACGTTGGATCGTGGAGAAAACAAAAGAATACCAGAAACAAGTCTACTTTTGTTTTATCGACTACACCAAGCCTTTTGACTGTGTGGACCACAACAAAATGTGGCAAGTAATTAAAGAGATGGGAATACCAGAACACCTCAAATGCCTCATGAGAAATCTGTACACGAACCAAGAAGCAACAGTTAGGACAGAACACGGAATGACAGAGTGGTTTGGAATAGGAAAAGGAGTAAGACAAGGCTGCATTTTATCACCCTGCTTATTCAATCTATACACAGAGCACATAATGCGCAATGCAGGGATGGAGGAATCACAATATGGGATAAAAATTGCTGGGAGAAACATCAACAATTTGAGATATGCAGATGATACCACCCTAATGGCAGAAAGTGAGGAAGACCTAAAGAACCTCTTGATTGGATTGAAGGAGGAGAGTGCAAAAGCTGGCTTGAGACTTAATATCAAGAAAACCAAGATAATGGCAACAGGTCCGATCAGTCCCTGGAAAATAGATGGGGAAGAAGTAGAAGCAGTGACAGATTTTACTTTCCTGGGATCTAAGATCACTGCAGATGGCGACTGTAGCCATGAAATAAAAAGACGATTGATTATGGGGAGACAAGCTATGAGAAACCTGGGGAATATAGCGAAAAGCAGAGACATCACCTTGAAAACAAAAATTCGCATAAAGCAATGGTATTCCCAGTGGTAATGTATGGGTGTGAGAGCTGGACCATTAGGAAGGCTGAGCGCAGAAGAATAAATGCCTTTGAGATGTGGTGTTGGAGGAGAGTCCTGAGAATCCCTTGGACAGCAAAGAGAACAAATAGGTCAATGCTGGAAGAAATCAATCCTGACTGTTCATTGGAGGGACAAATAGTGAAGATGAAGCTAAAGTACTTTGGACATCAAATGAGAAGGAGGACTCACTTGAGAAGGCCTTGATGCTGGGAAAGGTGGAGGGCAAGAGAAGAAGGGGGCGTCCAAAGATGAGATGGATAGATGGTATTGTGGACACAATGGGCACAGAGCTTGGTGGGCTGAGGAGAATGGTGGAGGACAGAGGTGCCAGGAGGAAAATGGTCCATGGGGTCACAAAGGGTCAGAGTCGACTGTGCGACTGAACAACAACAAACTGTGTGGACTTTTGTTTGCAAGGTGATGTCTCTACTTTTAACTATGTTCCCCCAATTTCTCATAGCTTGTCTCCTAAGAATCAGTTGCCTTTTTATTTCATGGCTGCAATCTCCATCTGCAGTGATCTTGGACATACCTGTCAACCTTCCCGGATTGGCCAGGATTTCCCGATTTTTGGCACCGATTTGCGCCATTTTCCACCCGCAGCTGCCAAAACTCCGGAATTGGGGGGAAAGAGGTGCTGCACATCCCTTCTGTGCAGATCACCTTCTACGCATGCGTAGAAGGCTTTTACACTTGCGTAGAACCCTTCTACACATGCGTAGAAGGCGATCTGTGCAGAAGGGAATCATAGAAGCCTTCTATGCATGCGTAGAAGGGATCTACGCAAGCATAGAAGGGTTCTACGCAAGCGTAAAAGCCTTCTATGCATGGGTAGAAGGCAATCTGCACAGAACCGTTCTGCGCAGGTTGCATAGAAGGCAACCTGTGCAGAACCGTTCTGCGTAGGTCCCGTATTTTCCGGCGCCATGGTTGACAGGTATGGATCCTAAGAATGTAAAGTATGTCAGTCTGTTACTGCTTCTACTTCTTCCCCATCTATTTTCCAGGGACTGATAGGGCCTGTGGCCATTATCTTTGTTTTCTTGATGTTGAGTCTCACGCCAGCTTTTGCACTCTCTTCTTTCAACCTTAGCAAGAGCTTCTTTAAGTCTTCTTCACATTCTGCCATTAGGGTATTATCAACTGCATATCTCAAATTATTGATGTTTCTCCCAGCAATTTTAATTCCAACTTGTTATTCATCCAGCCTTGCATTGCACATTATATGTTCCCTATATAAGTTGATTAGACAGGGTGACAAAATGCAGCCTTGTCTTACTCCTTTTCCTATTCCAAACCACTCCATCCTTCTGTATCCTGTCCTAACTGCTGCTTTTTGACTTATGTACAGATTTCTTATGAGACATATATGGTGTTCTGGTATTCCCATCTCTTTAATTACTTGTGGTCCACACAGTCAAAGGTCTTGGTGTAGTCAATGAAACAAGTAGACTTGTTTCCGATATTCCTTTGTTTTCTTCATGATCCAACGTAAGTTGGCAATTTGGTCTCAAGTTCCCCTACCTCTTCGGAACTCAGCCTGCACTTCTGGTAATTCTCTATCCACGTGTTGCTGAAGCCAGTCCTGTATTATCTCAAGCATGACTTTGCTAGCATGTGAGATGAGTGCAATTGTTCACTAATTTGGTCATTCTTTGGCATTGCCCTTTTTTGGGATTGGTTTGGAACATATACTGACCTTTTCCAATTCTGTGGCTATTGCTGTGTTTTCCAAATCTGCTGGCATTTAGAATCCAATGCTTTAATTCCATCATCTTTTAGGGCTTTGAATAATTCAACTAGGATACCATCATTTCCTCTCACTTTGTTGTTGGCAGTGCTTTTTAGGGCCCTCCTGACTTCATTCTCCAGGATGTCTGGCTCAATTTCAATGTTCTCATGACTGTGATTATTAGGGGTGTTGAGGTCCTTTTTGTAGAGTTCCTCTGTGTACTCTTACCATCTTTTATCAATCTCTTCTGCATCAGCTAAATCCCTGCCATTTCCCCCCCTTATCATGGCCATTTTGCTTTAAACATTCCCTTGATTTCCCCAATGTTTTTAAAAAATATCTCTAGTCCTTCCCCTTCTGTTGTTTTCCTCCATTTCTTTGCACTGTTCATTTAAAAGTTTTTCCCTATCTCTCCTTGCTTTTCTTTGAAAATCTATATTCAATTGATTGATTTTTTTCTCCTTTGCCTTTGCCTTTTGCATTTCTTCTTTCCTCTGCTATTTTAAGAGCCTCATCAGACAACCACTTTGCTTTCTTACACTTTTCATTTGGTATATTTTTACTTGCTGCTGTTCCAATTCAAACAGCCCTAATCTAACTGCAATTTGCTATGCTAAGTAAGTTGTAGTTAGAGTAGGCCCATTTGAATCAATGGAATTTACAGACGATTGGGCTCATTAAATCCTTATTGATTCAATGAGCCTGCTATAGTGCAATTTACTACATTAAGCAGGATTTTGGCCACTTTTTGTGATCAAAAAGTTTACAATAAAATGGAATTATAATTTTAGTAGGCAGCTTTGCATTTTAATAGTCCTTTTACTTCTTTCCTTATGTAAGTCTCTTAAAAGTGTGAGAAATGTAAGTCCTTTATATTGAAAGACCCTGTCTCCACTAATCTGTTTCTAATATAAATGTTAACATCTTAGAGAATGAGATTCCAGCTCAATTCATCATTCCCTATACTGTAATAGAATACTGCAAGGAAGCACCTTAACCCCAATAGCGTAATGTCAAAAAAGTCCATAGTTCAGTCCTTGAAACTTTAAGATAAATGTCTTATAACAGGGCTGGAAAAGACATGAGACTCTGGAGAGATGTTTCTAACTGGTCTAGATGGGGAACCCTTATAGGTGGGGAACCCTTGTCCATCAGAATATTTTGGACCACAGCTATAACAATTCCTTAACAACATAGCTTACATTGGCTAGGATATTTGAGAATGGAAGTCCAAAATATCTGAAGAGTCAAAGTCTCTCACTCCCAAGAGTAAATCACATTGCCTATGAAGCTACCTTATACTGAGACAGACAGTGATCATCCTTCCCTTGAACTAGGCAATATTAGACTAGAAAGAAGAATAGCCAGTGCTGTCTTCATCTGCAGATGTTTCCGTGGACACGTGGCAGGCATGCCTCAACACAGAACGCTGTCTACCTTCCCACCAACGTGATATCTATTTATCTACAGTACTTGCAATTTCTTGCTTTCGAACTGGCAGAATCTCTGCCAGTTGCTTTCGAACTGGCAGAAGCTGGGAACAGAGATGGGAGCTCACTCCATCGTGCAGTACTCCTACCTTCCAGTAGTCAGGTTCAGTGTCTTAACCACTTGAGCCACCGTAGCCCTTTAAATAAAGTTATGTTGTACATATATAAAGCATTCAAAGAAGGGATTGCCTTTAAAATTAAGTGCAGTTAATCATTAAACATGTTGTGCAAAACAGCAATGTGCAGGGAGAAATGTTTCAGTAGAATTAATAGTCCTAAATAATGACAATAAAGTATACATTTGTTTCAAAAAGCTTGCCAGCAAAGCATACTAGTTTAGTTCTTATTATCAGAGGTTAATAATTGTTTTGGCAATTACTTAATGGCTAAATTATAAAACTTCCTTCTTTATTTAACACTTTTTGTAGGAAACACCATCAGATAATGCATCCAGGATTGAATCTGATATATCAAGAAATAGAATGTGTTTATTTATAGGGTTTCCCCCCTCTATATAATTATCTACTGAACATTATGATTAGGCTTTACTGTAAATACTAGCAAAGCCTGGGGTATTTCCATTTCCTTAACTCTTTGTTGTGCGAAATGATTTCAGGGAGCAGATGTTTTATTATTTCAAGATTTAAAGGCTCAAAATGTCCCCAGGAATTTTTTTCTTCCATCAGTCTCTGACACTCCTAGCTCTGGTTTTTAAATACATGCAATAGTTACTTAAATTTAGTTCCTATCACGACTGGCACTGTAACAACTAAACATATGTTTTATAAAGGCATTTTCAAAAATGCAGGAGTAGTATATGTTCTAACTAAAAGATTTTGGTCCCCTTTTTAGGAAAAACATTGAGCCATGGCTTGTCTTACATAGCCAGGATTAAGCACTAGGAATTGCATGTCTAAACCATGGTCAAAGATTAGCTGCAAACTAATTTAGCTAGACTAAAACATTGCATCTTCAGCAAGCAAAACAGAGTTAACAGAGCTTTCCTGCTATTACCACTTGTCCATTTCATACCTGTCAACCATCCTGTTTTACCCGGAAAAACCCCTTATTTTTACCCATCTTCCCGCCCCCCTCCCGTTTTATTAATTTCCCCGTGTTTCCCCTTATTTTTTAAAAAGAAATATCCTGACCGGAGCCCTCACAGGTGAAGCTGCAGTATTTATTTCCGGCCACCAGAGGTCGCTGTGTGGCTTTTTGCTTGTGGAAGGGGAGAGAGAAAAGGTGGTGGTGGGGGTGGGGGTTTCTATAGTTAGTTTCTCTTTCATTTTCCTGCCAGCCACATGGCCAATATGGCAGCTTCGTTTCATGCTGGGAGGGACGGGAGTCTACTCTAGAGGTGAGCAATATTTCATATATTCAGGGGCAAATCAGCTCTTGGTCTGGGGGCAGAGACTTCTCTCTCACTCTCATGCTTTATTGAGCTTTTTCTGCCCCCTGCCTCTGTCCTGGCTGGAGGATTCCGTTTCTAGAGTTCTAAAGTTAACTTGGGAGGGGGGGCTGGGGGGAAGTGCTTGATCACTATATGCTAAAGGTCAAGGTTTCCCTTGCTCGAAAGACAATCGTTTCTAGTTTGCCAAGGTTCGCCATCACAGTCAGAGATTCCTACACTATATGAGAGAGAGAGGGTGTGTGTGTTCCGTTTCTATTCTAGAGTTAACTTGGGAGGGGGTGGGGGTGGGTGGGGGGAAGTGCTTGATCATTATATGCTAAAGGTAAAGGTTTCCCTTGCTCGAAAGACAGTAATTTCTAGAGTGCCAAGGTTCGCCATCCCAGTCAGAGATTCCTACACTATATGAGAGAGAGAGGGTGTGTGTGTGTTCCGTTTCTGTTCTAGAGTTAACTTGGGAGGAGTGTGTGTGTGTGTGTGCTTGCACGGTTGTGTAAGAGGATCTGAGTTAGGTAAAGGTAAAGGGTCGCCCTTGCTCAAAAGTCAATCGTATCCGACTCTAGGTTTCAGTGCTCATCTCTGTTTCAAAGCCGAAGAGCCAGCGTTGTTTGTGTCTGCAGACATTTCCATGGTCATGTGGCAGGCATGACGACACCAGAGCGCACAGAACGCTGTTACCTTCCCACCAAAGTGGTCCCTATTTATCTACTTGCAATTTCTTGCTTTCGAACTGCTAGGATGGCAGGAGCTGGGACAAAGACGGGAGCTCATTCCATCCTGCAGTACTCGGGAATCGAACTGCTGACCTTCTGCCTCCCAGTCAGCATCTTAGTCACTTAAGCCACTGAGCAAACAAGAAAGAAAACAAAACAAAAGTCCCCCAAGAAAATGGGGAAAGGGTTCTTTGGCCCACACAGTTTTGTGCCCATTGCATCTACAATACCATCTAGCCATCTTATTTTTGGCCACCCCCTTCTTTTGTCCTCCACCTTTCCCAGCATCAAGGCTTTCTCAAGTGAATCCTCTCTTCTCATTTGATGTCCAAAGTACTTTAGCGTCATTTTTACTATTTGACCTTTAATGAGCAGTCAGGGTTAATTTCTTCTAGGATCGACCTATTTCTAACACCACATTTCAAAGGCATCTATTTTTCTGCGCTCAGCTTTCCTAATGGTTCAGCTCTCACACCCATACATTACCACCGGGAATACCATTGCTTTGACTATGCAATTTTTTGTTTGCAAGGTGATGCCTCTACTTTTCACTATGTTCCCCAAGTTCTCATAGCTTGTTTCCCAAGCATCAGATCTTTGATCCTAAGAAAGTAAAATCTGCCAGTCATATCCAACTCTAGGGTGCAGTGCTCATCTCCATTTACAGCCAAAGAGCCAGTGCTGTCTGTGTTTGCAGACATTTTCATGGCCATGTGGCAGGCATGACTAGAGCCCAGCAAGTCACATGGCTATATTTGGCCTTATTTTCAAATCCAAAAGTTGAGAGGTATGGTCCATTTGCAAAACAATAGAATAGGGCTAGGCAACCTACGGCCCATGGGCCGAATTTGGCCCGTGGTGCCAAATAATCTGCCCAAGGCCATAGCCAGGATTATATATATATATATATATATATATATATATATATATATATATATATATATATATATATATATATATATATATATATATATATATATATATATATATATATATATATATATATATATATATATATATATATATATATATATATATATATATATATATATTGGGGGGGAGGGGGTCAGGAGGGGTAAAATTTTCCAGGGGGTAACAATGTCACACTGACATCTATAACATTGGCACCACAGAGTGGGTTGGGGGGTGGCCTATTAGCTCAGGAGGGTTTTTGCTGCCCCCCCCCCGGCCCCCTGGCTATGGCCCTGAATCTGGCCCTCACTCAAGCCGCTGGTGGAATCAGCCGCAGAAGGGTTTACAGCAGCCATAAACAGCAGGAGGACCACTAGTCTGGCCCCCTCAACTGTCTGAGGGAGCATGACCCAACCCACAACTCAAAAAGGTTGGCAACCTCTGCAAGAGAAGGTCAACATAGCTGCAGCCAAAAAAAAAAAAAACCCTTTGCAAGTTAAACCATTATTTATTGTAAAACTGGACTCTTAATGGATTAAAGAAATCCTGATTACAATTAACATGAGTCAGGCTTGCCTGAGTGGGTGGCGAATGAGTTGAAATATTAAATTATTAAATTAAATTGTTCTTATTAAAGGTCAGTGTTACATGTTGGATGCTAGGAGAATTTACTGAAGCTTACAGAACAAAAGTTCCTTTTCTCTGCCACACCAGAGTCTAGCTAGATCACCCAAAAAGTCCCAAAAATTCCTGCAAATGAATATTTTTTGTTGTTGTTCAGTCAATTACGACCCTTTGCGACCCTATGGACCATTGTCCTCCAGGCACCTCTGTCCTCCAACATCCTCCTCAATCTGCCCAGCTCTGTGCCCATTGCATCTATAACACCATCTAGCCATCTCATCTTTGGCCACCCCCTTCTTCTTTTGCCCTCCACCTTTCCCAACATCAAGGCTTTCTCAAGTGAATCTTCTCTTCTCATTTGATGTCCAAAGTACTTCATCTTCATCTTTACTATTTGACCTTCTAAGGAGCAGTCAGAGTTGATTTCTTCTAAGATTGACCTATTTGTTCTCCTTGCTGTCCAGGGGACCCTCAAAACTTTCCCTTGACACCACGTTTCAAAGGCATCTATTCTTCTGCACTCAGCCTTCCTAATGGTCCAGCTCTCACAACCGTACATCACTACCAGGAATACCATTGCTTTGACTATACGATTTTTTGTTTGCAATGTGATGTCTCTACTTTTCACTATGTTCCCCAAGTTTCGCATAGCTTGTCTCCCAAGAATCATTCACCTTTTTAATTCAGGTCCAAGCCATTAAATCTGTTCCACTCCTCCACTGTGTATTACTTAGGGATGTTGTCTAGGTCATATCTGTCTGGCCTAATTGTTCTCCCTATTTTCTTTAGTCAAAGTCTGAATTTTGCGATCTGTAGGTTGTGATCTGAGCCACAGTCTGCTCCAGGTCTCGTTTTTGATGACTATGGAGGTTCTCCATCTTTGACTGCAGAGTATGTAGTCAATCTGATTTCGATGTTGGCCATCTGGTGATGTCCATATGTAAAGTCACCTCTTGTGTTGCTGGAAGAGGGTGTTTGCTATGACCAGCGCATTATCTTGGCAGAACTCTATCAATCTTTGCCCTGCTTCATCCTGTGTTCCAAGACCAAACTTGCCTGTTATTCCATTTATTTTTTGATTTCCAACTTTGGCATTCCAGTCTCCTATGATAATGTGTACATCATTTCTTCGTGTCTGTTCTATGAGGTGTTGTAGGTCCTGATAGAACTGATCAACTGTGGCTTCATCTGCACCGGTGGTTGGTGCGTATATTTGGATTACAGTGATATTAAAAGGTTTGCCTTGTATTCTGACTGACATCATTCTATCATTTTTGAGATTATATCCCATTACTGCTATTCTCACTCTTTCATTGACAATTATGGCTACTCCATTTTTTCTGAGGTTTTCTTGTCCACAGTAGTAGATATGGTGGTTTCCAGAGCTGAATTCGCCCATCCCTGCCCATTTTAACTCGCTGATTCCCAAGATGTCAATGCCTATTCTTTCCATTTCCTTTTTTACCACTTCCAGTTTTCCTTGGTTCATAGATCTTACATTCCATGTCCCTATACAGTATTTTTCCTTACAGCACTGTATTTCTCCTCCCTCTTTCCTGTCCACCCCCTTCTTCTGATCTGATGTGCTAAGCATCCTGTTTCATCTAAATTGCCCCTTTGTTTTGCCTTTTGTTTTGGTCAATAGAGTTCTCTTGGCAAACTTCCTGGCATGGTTTGCCAGTTTCTATGCCAGTATCCTCCCATCATACATGTTATCACAGTTTAAAACAAAGTACTATCATGCATATTATCACAGTTTAAAACACAGTATCAGACTAAAAGTTGAGCTAATTAAGTAAGAAGTTATATATGTAGTCAGGAGTTGCTAAATATCTTGTTAGTCATCATCCTTGGTATGAAAGGAAAAACCTTGGTATGAAAAGGAAAGTCCACTATATCAAGTCTCTACTGTAAGTTCACTATATCAAGTCACTATGTAAATCAGTTACTTGTAAAGTCTCTATAAAGGTAAAGGTTTCCCTTGCTCGAAAGCCAGTCATATCCGACTCTAGGGTGCAGTGCGCATCTGTTTCAAAGCCGAAGAGTCAGCCCAGTCTGCTGCTTCTGCAGACGTTTCTGTGGTCATGTGGCAGGCATGACTAGACACCAGAACGCTGTTTACCTTCCCACCAAAGTGCTCCCTATTTATCTACTTGCAATATTTCTTGCTTTTGAACTGCTAGGTTGGCAGGAGCTGGGACAAAGACGGCGGCTCATACCATCCTGCAGTACTCGGGAATTGAACTGCTGACCTTCCGCCTCCCAGTCAGCATCAAAACAAATACCTCCCAGTCAGCATCTTAGCCACTTGAGCCACTGCAGTTATATCAGTTACTATATTAAGTCAACTACAGTACTGTAGATCAATTACTTATCCTATGAATGCAGCTACTCCTTTTCCGGCCACTGGAATATGGCCAGAGGTATCTCCACTCTTCCGTATCCATGTGAAGATGGTCGGGGTGGTCTTGTGGCCGCGGCAGTGACGTCCCTTCTGCCGCCTGGTGGTGAAGGTGGTCGCGAGCAATGGCGCTTCCCACATAGCTTCCTCCCTCACCTCCAGTGCCTAGAGTGTGGCCAAAGGTGGTTGCGGGTGATGGCGCTTCCTGTGCAGCTTCATCCCTCCCCTCCGGCACCTGGAGTGTGGCTGGAGGTGGTCACAGGTGATGGCGTTGCCCACACAGCTTCCACCCTCATATTGGTTGTAAATAACATGAGATAGATCATGATCAAAGATTCCTCGGGGGACAAGATGAGAGAAATCCTTTCACTTACTTCTTGGTGTTATCTTAAGATCCAGTAGATAAAGTAGATATGATACTTAAATGAAATTTGATGCAGTTGAAGTATGTTGTTTTGTTATTTTGTATGTTTATTGTTTAATTTTGTTATTCATATTAATAAAAAATATTTTTTAAAAAGATCCAAATCTAGTTTGCAAATATTATCTTCTTGTATCCCACATTATTCTAAAGAGGTTCCTTACCCTCTAGAGCCCAAGCCCCATGAATCCACACGAATGGGTTTGCTGTGATTCATCCAACCCACGCAGCTGTCGCTGCTCCTGGAAACAGAAGTAAAACGCTACATCTGCAAAGATGCTGCTTTGTTTAAATTGTCATTCATCTTAAGACTGATGATGATGATGATGATGATGATGATGATGATGATGATGATGATAATAATAATAATAATAATAATAATAATAATAATAATAATAATAATAATAATAATAATAATAATAATAATAATAATAATTCATGTTAGAAATTATTCTGGGTTGAAAGGATTTTTGCAGGAGAAACTCCACTCAGGGAACAGCCAAATGAGGTTCCTTTCATATCCTCAAGAGCTGGGACAGAGATGGGCGCTCAGTCCATCATGCAGTACCTGGGTTATGAATTGCCGACTTGCCAGCCTTACAACTAACAAGACAAGCTTCTTAACCACTGAGCCAGAAGATCATGCCTAGTCAGGCATTAAGTCTGTTCACCAGCAGCTTTGGAGAGGACAGGCTAATATGTTGGTTTTGGTTGGTTTGTTTTTTTACAACATCCACACACCTTTCGATCCCTATCAGGTGGTTCAGTTTTTCAGTACACTCCAATATATACCATTCCAGTGGCTGTGGATGCTGGGAACAGCATATATAGGTGTCTTACTGATATGACATTGTGATCTGAAGATGTTGTCTGACATTTCAAGGTCTGTGATGAAAGCACTATTTTTATTGCCATTTGTGTAGCTGCAGAATTAATTATAACTTAGTCTAAGCCCTTGGGTTAAGTCTATTAGAACAGGTAAACTGTGTAATTATGTTTCACAAAATAGTTGAGCTGGAATGTATCTAGAAACAACCTTGCCAAACTACTTTAACAGGACAATAATAATTGCATGTCAGAAATTATTCTGCGTTGAAAGTATTTTTGTGGAAGAAACTCCACTCAGGGAATGCCCAAATGAGGCTCCTTTCATGTCCCCAAGAACTGGGACAGAGACAGGTGCTCAATCCATCATCAGTACCTGGGTCTCGAACTGCCAACTTGCCAGCCTTCCAGCTAACAAGATGAGCTTCTTAACCATTGAGCCACCGCAGCCAGGATTCATAAAGAGAATAAGCCTAGAACTAGCTTTCAGAATCACAAGGCATTGATCCTGAATGAATTTGCTCTTAAATAACCTCACTGTCTACTCTAACAAGTTGCCTGCTTTGAAGAGAGACAACTTTGAAGCCAGCAGCTGAATGGCTACATTCCAAGTGCCCCTAAATACCATGGTTCCTTCAAAATACATTATTGTTCTCTTTCAATATAAAGGTCTTACAATAGCTCCAAAAGATCCTTTGGCTAGAACTGTAGTCTGTCTACAGGCAAAGAGGTGGGGCCCTAATTGAGAAGGAGTGGGATGCGTTAGTTCTTTGCCTCCTGGCACAATGAAAAATACACACTGGGAAGGGATAGGAAGGAATGTATGTCTCTTCCTGGCAGCTACTTATGTTTCCCTTAAGGGACCTCACAGTTTGAAAAACACTGGAACAGCAAGAGAAAAGTTGCTTGTGTTCAGTTAGAAAAAATTCTCTGTGATTCTACGCTACTGTGGTTAATTGAAGATAACATAAATATTCTCTCCTCCAAACTTCTTTATGCTACAGCATTGTTTATTATATAACAAAATTAAATTGAGACACAGATATTAAGTCTTTTGGCCTAAAGCATGCAAAAAAGAATATTTGCAATGAAGGACCCAAAAGAGGAACACCGTTTTCTGAATCCATGCCTTGACCACAAGAGTTTTTATTTTCCCTTGAGTATAAAGCAAACATCAAAGACCAAGGTTATGATGTGGGCATGTCAAGCCTCAGTTAGAAATGTATAGTCAGGGGTAATTGGATTGTGGTGCAGAAAACTTCCCATTTGTTCGTGAATGGCAAGAAGATGAATGATGTAATTACATGAAAGAGTTGCAAAAGTTATAATCATAAGGGAAATGCTCTCGGTCTAGCCATGTGTACTTTTCTCATAGTCTATTATTTCTGAAACTAATATATTTTCCATTAATGGATATAATAGCTAGGAAAACCTTCAGTGAATTAAGCATTGTTTGGATAGAACTTTTTAAAACAATGCATTTATCTGAGAATATAGACTGAAACAACTCTGATTCTTAGGCAAACATATTGATTTTTCAATAAAGAAGGACATGCCAATCAAAGTTGCTTGCTTTGGCTAATTCTTCTCTTTTTATTCTATCTCCACCCTATTTCTAGGAATGAAATGCCTTGTATTCTGAGCTTTAAGAACATAAGAACAGCCTTGCTGGAACAGGCCACAGCCCATCCAGTCCATCATTCTGTCTCACAGAGTGGCTCACCATTTGCTTCAGGGTATTCCCAAGCAGATGCCTTCACCTGCTTAGGATTCCCTGGAAATGGCATTGAGAAATATCCTGCCTATCTCTCCAACCCGGGGGTTGTACTTAGGTATCCATAATTATAGCCATTGATACCCTTGTCTTCCATGAACTTGTCTAATCCTTTCTTAAAGCTGTCAAGACTGACAGCTGTCACCACTTCTTCTGGCAGGGAGTTCCATAGACCAGTGATCCTCTGGGTGAAAAAGTACTTTCTCTTATTTGTTTGAGAACTAGTACCCAAAAGTTTCATGGAGTGCCCCCTAGTTCTAGTGTTGTGCGATAGGGAAACATTTTCCTTACCTACTTTGTCCACACCATGCATGATTTGATAAGCTTCAATCAGGTCACCTCTTAGATGCCGTCGTTCAAGAGTGAAGAGGCCCAACCGTTGCATCCTCAGATGGTAAGGAAGGTGTTCCAGTCCCCTAATCATTCTAGTTGCCCTCCTCTGCACTTTTTCCAACTCCATAATATCCTTCTGTAGGTATGGCGACCAGAACTGTACACAGTATTCCAGATGGGGCATCACCATCTATACCTATAAATCCAAGTGTTAACCATTGGAATTTGACAAAGGCTCCTGCACCCATCCACACTATCCCGTACCGAGCCTCCTGCACTCGCCCGAACCCAGTACGGAGGTAACTGTAGGGTTGAGAAATGCGTCAGTGGGCAAGAGCCCCACGAACGTGAACAAAGGGAAACAACTTCAATTCCCAACATTCTCTGCGCCACGCCGCACCACAGCCAATCAGCTGAGAGGTGCGAGCAAAAAGTACGTTGAGAAATGCGGTGCAGCCAATCGAAATCGAGCCGCAGGAAAAAAACTGCAGCACAAAAGCAAACCACAAACGCAAAACTACAAGTCCCAGCGTCCTGCGCACCGTGAGCGCGCAGAACGCTGAGACAGCCAGCGCACGAAAAATAAACTTACAAAATGCAACGGGAGCAGAAGTCCCCAGCAGGCAGACTCAGCACCTCACAGCCACGCAAAACAAAAAGCCACAAAATGCCACCACGAGACACCCGCCATCCTTCTTTCCTGGAGCAACGGGGAGAAGAGGGACTCCCTCTCCTCCACGTTACCCCGCTGAAGACTCGGCGAGACCACCACCAGCCTCAAGGAAAGTTGAGCCGGGGTGGAAAAAACCCCCAAAACAGGCAGCAGTTCGTCAGGGGAAGCACCCTCCCTGGCGGATGACTGGCTGATGCCTTTGTACTTCTGAATACAAAAGCAGCAGCCAGCAATCCGCAAGGAAGAGCCCCACCCCTTATGGATCGCTGCCTGCCCATCTCCGGTTAGGTAAGGCAGGAGAAAAAGGAGACAGAGAGGAGAGAACCATCGTTAGGCAGAGAAAACTCTTCTCTGCCTCCTCCTTCTCCCCCGACCTACCTAACGAACATTCCCGAAAGAAGAATGGGCTGACTGCCTCCTCCCTCCTTTCCCCTATTGCTGCAACTAAACCAAAATTCAAAGCAGCAATGGGGAAAAGAGAAACCCACAGGCAGCCCATTCTTCAAGCTAAAGTAACCACCAAAAACAAACACCAAAATTAATAAAAAATAATAAAACAAAAATAAATCAATAATTAAAAAAAACCATTAATAAACAAAAAATAAACCACAAAATACACAAACAAAAACATCCACAATAAAACAAAACCACATACAAAACACCTAACTACAACATAAAAAACCCACAAATTACACAAACAACAACTAATTACACAAATAAACAACAACGAAATAAGAAAAATTAAACAAAACCAGACATAACCAAACCAATTAAACAAACCTAAAACTCAACCAAAACAAAAAAAAACAACAAACAGAAACACCTCCCAGCCCACCACCACAAAAGCAAAACAAAGAAAAACAGACAACTCACCAGCACGTCCTCCCTCCATGACGACCGGAACAGAAATGAAGAAACAAAGAGACTACTTACCAGAAGAAGCCCCACCCAGAGGCCAGGAGAGAAAAAACAGTGAAACTAAAACAGAACCACTAGCAGCCCCACCTGCAGGGCAGAATAGTAAAAACAACTCAAAAAGACACAACAGCCCCACCTAGAGGCCACAAGAGTAAAAACAACTCAAAAAGACACAACAGCCCCACCTAGAGGCCACAAGAGTAAAAACAAGTAAAAAACATAACAATAAATCACAAATTTACACAAATCACAAATGTATGTTAAATAAATAAAATACAAATATTTATAATATCCTGTGCTGAGTTGTAACTCAAATAAAAACCCAAAACATCTAAACACAATTTAAGAACATTGAATGTAAAAAACATGTACTTCCACATTTTTAAAAATATTACCTATGGTACAACTATTAACAAAAAAAACACACCACAAACTAAAACATTATTTGGTTAAATAAAACAATTTGAAATAATTATATCATCCTTTGTTCTTTTTATAATCCACAAAAAAAAAAAAGCTGATCGCAGTTTATAACAGCCCGGCATCGCCGGGCAAACTATGCTAGTAGATTTATAAAGAGGCAAAATGACACTTGCTGACTCATTTTGTTTACCCTTCCTAATAATCCCTAACATTGAGTTTGCTTTTTTCACTGCTGAGGCACACTGGGTTGACACCTTCATTGAGCTGTCCACCAGGACACCAAGGTCCCTTTCCTGGTTTGTCGCAGAGAGTTCAGACCCCATCAGTTTATAAATGTAATTGGGGTAATTGAGCTTTATGGGGGGTTTTTTTTGAGAGAGAGAGAGAGAGATGCAATACATTTTTCATACAAATTCCATTACATACATAGGTAAATTGCTAACCTTTTCACCAATGCCTGCATTTTATCCTACAAGAAGCTTATTTACATACAATTCTGGCTGAGCATTTTATGATTCATGATGATGGAGGGTATATACTGTAATTCTGTTTAACTAAGTCTTAGTAGACAGTATTGCTATTCACACATTTCTTTAAAAAATCACTTGTTAATATTATGATAAATCATGCACAAGTCCATAACAAGTTTAAGTACAATGAGAAGTGCTTCTTTCTTGGGATTCAGCCTCCATTCTGTTTCCCATTTCTTGGAATTCTATCTTTTCTTCCCAGCAGATATTCCATGGACAGCAGGTAATAAAACATTTAGGTTTCACTGAGTGTATGTGTGTGTCCATCCATGCCCCTTTAGAGTCACCTGTCAAGATTTGTAGACTTTTATTTTTCTTTATGTAAAGAATATACAGTATATACTATTTATAAAGTATACTCTTTATATGGAGTCTGATCAGACGTTCCGCTATGGTAATGGAGTAGAACTTACAGCCAGCGACTCAGTGTCAAGTGTTGGATGGTGGTAAATAACCTGACTCACTAAAGGGGCCAATGGCTACAAGAGGATGAACCCCTTTAGGTGGGGTGATGGCCCCCCTTAGTGGAGGATATGCCACTGGAAACCATCAGATTGCACCAAATGGCAAAATGAGTGGAGGAGGAACCGCTTCACTATTCTGATTCCCAACAGTCATGGAGGTGGAAGAGGCCATGCCAAATGGTCTGGCTGTGAAGGCGCACCTTGTTAATATCCTCAAGGCTACGTCAGTCCACTGCAGTTCAATCCTGCATGTCTTGTTTTATATATGCCACACTGCCACAGGAAATGGCTCCATGATCACAGTGTACGGGTCACTTCATGGCAAGCTGGGTTCCACCTTAAACAAATTCATGCCAGTGGCATAAAAATGTATACCCGGATATGAGTAGCAGCCAACAACGACTCTTTATTTATGTACTAATAAGTCTTTTGAGATACGATGTATCTGTGCTGGCTGACATTTCTATATAAGTACAGTACGACGTATAATCTGCATAGTATCCAGCTTTTACTTTTATATTGTGCAGAAAATATTTCTTAACAAAGTATCAAATGAGTGTTAAACTGGTTGTTCTTGCACCAGTTGTTTGAACAAGCATGTTCCAAGTCCTTTGATCCTATGAAATCCTGTCTCTCCTTGTTTTTTATAAGGTTTTTAATTTTCTCTCCATTAACTATAAAAATTGTGTGCACATTCAACTATTTACACAAAAAGAAAATCATTTCAATATTGTTTCACTTTGCCACATCGACTTTGCAATTCTACACAGCTGCATTTTCAAGGTTTCCTCATTTGCACCTCTTACAACCTCCTTTGAATGTTTTACAAACTCAGCAAATATAACTGTGTCTAAACCAGGATTTCTCAACCTTTTAAAATCAGGGGCCAGGTCACGCTCCCTCGGACAGCTTTGGGGGCCGAATACCCATTTTGCCCTTCCTCCACCACATGGCACTTCCTGGTGTGGTGGAGGCAGTAGGGGCCCACATGAAATGGTGCCATGGGCCGCATCCGGCCCATGGGCCGCAGGTTGGGAATCCTTGGTCTAAAGCCTGGCAGACCAATGTGCAAAGATTAAGAACAATCCTAAGCTTTCCTCCAAATGCAATAAACAGTCCAATAATTATAACAGAAGGAGGCATGAGTGTTGTATGAGCGATGGGAAGTGTGAAGCCTGTGACACAGAGGCAGCTAGCAGAAATGCACTAGGAAAGAATACAAGACTAGAAAACAAAACAAAGCTACAAAGATGTCAATTGAGATTCAGCTTCAATGAGAATGAGGGTTATTGTTTAGCTGACCAGAAGAGATGAGGTATCCAGGGCATATTTTTTAAGAGATGAGGGGAGGAAATGCAAAACTGCCAGCCCATATTTAGCTGCATTTCCTAAGAACTACCATCGCCATAATTTTAATTAAAAGCAGGAAAGCAAGAACAAACTCTTGCCAGGTGGTCTGGCAGTACCCTACTAGCTCCTTTTTCTTTTCTTTTTTTAAAGAGAAAAATGTAAAACACAACTGTTAGGTAAACTGTGTATCCTGTTTTCAAAAAGAAGTAACAGATGGGAATCATTAAGTTTTTCTGAAACAATATACAGTATATAAGCATATACAGTATTGTAGAACAACGTCGTCATCTTCTACTCGTATTTGAGCATACATTTTTCCTGAAAGTCATTTTCTCAGTTGATGGATGCGTCTCTGGTGACTCAATAAACCGATCCTGGCATGAAACATATGACCACACACATTACACTGAATAGGTGGTGGAGGGCGTAGTTGAGTTTGACAAAGCTTTCATGTTTGTTGCTTGGCCTCTTCATGTCTGCGGAATTCTCCTTCGAAGTAATCAGTAACAGCAGAGATGGTTTGGTGTGGTTTATCCGCAAATATAATTGGCATAACCTTACCTGAAAGGTGGGGTTCAGGCGCACATGCCCTCGAGCCCTCATAACTTGGTTGGAAGGGAAATTGGGTGCGGATTCATATTTGTCATAGTTAGGATTCATTCATAACGCTCTGGCCATTAGCTCGGACATGAGTAAGGGCAAGGGTTCCAAGGTGATAATTCAAGGTAAACACACGGTGTATTAATCATATCCGCGGACTCTCTAAGTAGGAGAGCAAACCGCGATGTCTATGTTTGATGAAGTTAGTCCCGGAAAGATTCCGTGATAGGGCAAGACAATAGCCTCACCAGCCAGTAGTTAATTAGTAGATAACAGACTTCCCGGTAATATCCTGATTACACATCACCTCCAAGTAACTTCTGCAAATGTAACTGGATTAACATGTGCCATGTTGGCAGTCTTTTGTAATGGGTTGCGCACAACCTATTCACGCAATTACCTGAGGCAGGGAATAAATGCCAGCACCCCAAGCCAATCGGGACTGGACTTTCACCGCATCTTTGCCTCGATTGCCTTCCTTGTGTCCAGTCACTCCGTGACCCCACGGGCCATTTCTGGCCCACCACAACAGTTTGACACCAAAGGGGGCGATCTACAGCTGCTGCTCCCCAAGTTTGTGGGTTTATACCTGACACCTTCATGGTTTGTTTCAGCTGGTCCTTATAACGCTTCAGAGGCACTCCGCGAGGTCTTGTACCAGAGCTAAGTTCCCCATAAAGAATATGATGAGGAAGCCTGGAACCACCCATACAGTGGACATGCCCTAGCCATAGAACAACAGTGCTATCACAAATATACAATACCATTTATTTTTAAAAGAATATAGTAGACTAGTAGAATTTGCGGCAGCCAATCACTTAACATACAGCTGCCAATGCATTTTTCCCCAAATAGCAATAAAAGTCACTTATTTACATCACTTATGTAAATGTTACTACAAACTGCAGTGATTTCTGACCTATGTAGGTAGAAAAACACAAAAACAGCTGCATATGCAGTGGAACCTCAGTTAACAAATGGCTTGGTTAACATAAAAAATCGCATAACAAAAGGAAATCCATAGAAAATAGTGGTTTAGTTTACAGATTTTTTTTGGAACGGATTAATTGGTTTTCAATGCATTCCTATGGGAAACTGCATTTTGGTTAATGTACTTTGGTTTTCAATGCATTTCTATGGGGAATTGCATTCAATGCATTCCTGTGGGAAATTTGGTTAAAATAATTTTTGCTGTAAGAAACATCCCGGAGAACACATTAGTTACATTAACCAAGGTTCCACAGTAATTCAAAATTAGTAATGTTGCCTTTCCTCAGAAGATATATTTTCTATATTTGCATGTCTTTTGTTTGTTTGTTTTTCAGTTGCACAGTAATACTGTATGGCAGGGTTCTCAACCTTTTCAAGTCAGGGGTTGGGTCACACTCCTCAGACAGTTGAGGGGGCCAGACTGGTGCCCCCCACCATTTACAGCTGATTCCGCTGGCGGCTGGAGCAAGGGCAGGGGACAGATTATTTGACATTGTGGGCCGAATCCAGCCCATGGGCCATAGGTTGAGAACCCCTGCTGTATGGTTTCTTGCACTACTTGTAAGGATTAGAACCTAAGCATCAAGGTTGATAGATCATCTACTTCAAGGAATAAGCAACTGTGGTCCTCCAGGCAATTTTGTATTAAAGCTCCCATAGTACTTTACTGTTGTTCATGCTGCCTATAGTAGAGCACAGTTGCTTACTTCTGATCTTGGTTGGATACTTTGGAAAGCTGCAGCTTTTAGGCTTAAGAAGGTTGTGCATCCCTTCTTGTCTAGTGCAATACTCTTTCCAATCTACCATGTACCAGTTCCATCTTTGAATATACTCTAAGAAAGTGTTTATGTGATGAGGTTTAGGCCAGTCATTCTATTGCCAAATACCAGTACTAGTAATTTTCAGGTAGGAGACCTATTAGTCTCTTGCAACAAAAAGCATGAAGACACCTTGTGGTACTTTAAAAATTTACAATGTCAAATAAAACTTGTTAAATATTTAGGATGACACAATATTCCTTACTGATTTTTCTAACTAGGATTTCATTTTACCATATTTACCTAAACAACCCCGGTTTACCATGTGATGATGTCTTTAACAACTGTTTACATTCTTCCTGTTCCATTTTTTTGGGTGGGTGGGGGATCTATGATTATATTGTACAGTTTGGGGCTACATACATCATTTAGAAAAAAGAACCCCCCAGAATTGTTTCCCAATTGTAGTAATGAAGTTGAGGGCAAAGTACAGTGGAGATAAAGGGCAAAAACATCTGCTGTCCCCTTTAAGATCAGCTGAGAGATGCACAGCTGCATATTCACAGAGAAGTGAAACAGACTGTGCTCAAAACTATTAAAGTGTTACATTTTGTGGTAGAAAGGTCCTGCCAGTTGGGTGGACACTCCCAGTGCCTGCACTTTGAACAATCTGAAGGTTTTCCTGGAATGAGGGTGGGAGCACTGAGGCATTCAAATAGCTTCTAGTGCAACAGACACATGGACTCAGCCGCCTGATGCAGCAAGGTTTATGCATATGGACTGGAAAGAATGTCATCTGTTAAACCTCAGTATGTCAGGCCACTCCTAAAGGCATAGAAGCAAAACTATTTTTTTTTAAAGAAAAGAAAATGCTGACAATTCTAAGGCACAGGTTGTGACAAAAGACAGTATGGGAGAGGTGAAGTCCTCTCATTAATTAGTTCTCACTTATAGAGCAAACTCGCCTCCTCAGAAATGTACCATGACCTTTGTGCCCCCTTCACAAATCTTTATTGTGCCACCACTCCTTTTTCAGTTGTTCTCATCTGGAGGCAACTGAAACATAAAAGCAATCTTAGTCTTGAGATAAATTCATCATCATGCACTTGACATCATTTCTCTCAAAGTATATTCAGTGTTCTTCTAGGTTTTGTGTGTGCTCTCCTTTCTTTCTGTGTACTATACTCTTATTCACGTTAATTTAGATCTAAGTCCTGTTGAATTCAGGAAAATGTTTGCCTAGCCTACTTAATAGACAACCCCCCTTTTTAATCCCAAAGGAAATTGGGTAGGTATTTTTGGTTAGAAAATTGCTGGCCAAGAAGTAATTTAGTGTCTTGCACGGAAGACAAAGAAGGAGTCGCAGGAAGGACTAACACAGGTTTATTCATTGACGGTCAGCATGAACATGAGGTAATGGCGGAGATACATCTCATTATATACCATAACACAATACATTTGAATCTTGATGCACGGTAGCTTATTGGCTGCTACCGGCGTGGCCTCGCCCAGGTCACGCCTCTCTTCTGCAGTTGTTTTCTCTTCTGCAGTTGTTTTCTGTAGCTCCTGATCATGTGGGGAAATTCCCGCGGCTGTTCGTGATTTGGGCAATGTGGACCATGTGAGACTGAACGCTCGCAGCTGCCCTCTATGGGCGGCTTGCTCGCGTTCCTTAACAGCTGAGATACATTGTGGTTGTGGACTGGTTACATTCATATATTTAAAGTAACATTGTGCATGCATCCATAACATCCCTCCCCCCTAGGATGGGACGAAGTCCCTCAACCATTGTGGCTTGCCGCATGTGCGCCTGGGGCGTGCGGCCGCTTGACTTAACACAGGGGAGCCGGAGGCTCCTGGTTCCGCGGAGTCCTGCCCTGCAATGGAAAGGGGGGACTCATTAGCGGCTCGGTGTGGCGTCTGTGGTAATCTTGCATTGGGGGACGGGAATGGAATGAATAGTTGGGAAGTGAATCCCTGCCTGCCGTTTGAGGAGTTTGGGGACCCCCCCAGTACGAATCTCGGGACCGACGAAGAGGCCCTCGTGGCCTCGCCACCCCCCGCTGCCTGTCCGGGCGTTCTAGAGGCTGTGGTGGGCGGACTCGCCCCTGTTGCCTGTCTTGGGGGTGTTGGTCTCCGGGGAGCAGGAGCTATTGTATACTCCAAAACAAAAGGGCTAGGGGGACTGGAAGTACCAGGGGCTGAACTGAAACCCCTCTTCTCGCTAGGACGGGTGGGGGACCACTCCGCTACACCCTCCTGGTACTGCAACTCATAATCATCATCAAACTGATCCCTCTCTTTCAAAGTATCCTCCTCTGTGGTTGGGAACCCAGGATATGCATCCGTGTCCGCGGGTTCCGCCGTGTCTCCCCCTTGGGTAATGCGGGTGGGGGAGGACCCTAACGCTGATTCCCCCTCGCCGGTGACTCGCCTTCGGAGTTGGTCGGCGTGCCTTCTCCAGAGTAGACCTGAACTAGTCTCGACCCTGTAGGATACCGGCCCCGTTTGCTCAACAATTGTCCCTGGCAGCCACGCTGGCCCCGAGGCCGCGTAGTTTCTGCAGTGAACCGGGTCCCCTACCGCAAAACTTTTGGAGCTCTCTCCCCCTATGCTTATGTTTCTCCCTTCATCCTCCACCCTGGACGGATCCATCCGGTCAAACAGTGTTACCGGACGCCTCCTCATGAGGAGTTCGGCTGGGGAAAAACCTGACGCTAAAGGGGTTGTCCTGTAGCAGATGAGGAACTGGCACAGATGCAGGTTCAACTCACCGGGACCCATGCGCCGCAGTGCGTCTTTCGTAGTGCGCACTTGACGCTCTACCTGACCGTTTGTGGCGGGGTGAAACGGGGCAGCGGTTATGTGCCTGACGGCGTTCCTCTCCATAAACATCTTGAACTCTGCCGACGTGAAGGTACTCGCGTTATCGCTCACAAGGACGTCTGGCAGGCCGAAGCAGGCAAACAGCTTCCGCAACTGTTTAATGGTTGCGGCAGAGGATGTGCTGTTCATGGGGATTACCTCCAACCACTTGGAGTAGGAGTCGACTACCAGGAGAAACATGGACCTGCGGAAAGGGCCGGCGAAGTCGACATGGATCCGGGACCATGGCCCGCGGGCCGTATCCCATTCCCTATGGGGTAACCGGGACTCCTCGGGCCGAGAGCTCTGGCAGCTCTCGCACGTGCCCACTAGGCGTTCTATGGCCCCGTCTATCTGGGGCCACCAAAAGAAACTCCTGGCCAGAGCCTTGGAGCGCACGATCCCGGGGTGGCTGGTGTGCAGTAGCCTCAGCACCTTGGCCCTCAGCTTCTCTGGGATAACCACCCGCTGGCCACAGAGTAAGCAGCCCCTTTCCAGAGAAAGCTCTACTCTGCGCCTGAAAAACGGCTTGAAATGTTCCTCGGGGGGAGAGGTGGGCCACCCTTTTCTAACCCAGGAACTAACTTGGGCCAGGATCTTGTCGGCCGCCGTGGCCTTGGCGAGGTCGGCCGGCACGATTGGGGGTGAGTCGAGAGACTCAATCAGCAGGACTTGGTGTTCCTGCTCTACCTCACACGTGGGGTCCCCTAAACTAGGGAGAGGGGATTGGGACAGGGCGTCCGCATGGGAGATCTCCTTCCCTGGGCGATAGACCAGCTCATATTGGTAGGCGTTGAGAAAAATGGCCCAACGCAGCATCCTGGGGGATAGAATTTGTGGGGTTGGTTTGCCGGTAGTGAAGATCCCCAGAAGCGGCTTGTGATCCGTCACTACCGTAAACTCGCGGCCGTATAAAAAATCGTGGAACTTCTTGGTTCCCGCGATTATTGCTAGGGCCTCCCTATCTGTTTGCGCGTAATTGCGCTCGGCTTTCAAGAGGGACCTTGAGTAGTACGCCACCGGGGCTTCCCTCCCGCTCTCCAACACGTGGCACAGGACCGCCCCCACCCCTACCGGGGACGCATCACAGACTAGCACCACTGGTTTCTTCGGATCAAAATGGGTCAGGACCGCATCCGAAGACAGGAGTGACTTAAGCTCTTTGAATGCCCTCTCCTGCTTGTCCCCCCACCGCCAAACCGCATCCTTCTTAAGTAGCGCGTGCAGTGGCTCCGCGACCAATGCCTTCCGAGGCAGGAAGGAGTGATAGAAATTTAGGAGCCCTAGGAATGACTGCAGCTCCGGTTTCGCGGTGGGGCGAGGGGCGTCTCTCACGGCCGCTACCTTGGACTCGGAGGGTTTGATTCCGTCCGGGGTTACCTTAAACCCTAGAAACTCTACCTCCCTCGCGAAGAATACGCACTTGTCCCTCCTCAATCGAAGTCCTGCCCTCTCGAACACTGAGAGAACCCCATCTAGCCTCTTGGCTAACTCTAATTCGCTCCCCGCTGTTATCAACACGTCGTCGAAGTATGGGAGGACGCCTGGAAGCCCCTTTAAAAGGCGTTCCACGAGGGACTGGAAAATTCCGGGGGCCGAATTCATGCCAAACTGAAGGCGCGTTACCTTAAATGCCCCCTTGTGCGTTACGATCATTTGCGCGGCGGCAGCAGCCGGGGTTACAGAGAGCTGCTGATACGCCTGGGCCAGATCTAACTTGGCGAAAAACCTCCCCCCATGTAGCGTGGCCAGCAAATGGCTGACCACGGGCACAGGGTATGCATTTGGCCGAATGGCCTTATTTATCGTACATTTATAGTCCGCACAAATTCTGACCTCCCCATTTGATTTGAGGGCTGTAACAATCGGCGTTTCCCACTCCGCCGAGTCAACTGGAACCAAAATCCCCTGCCCCACCAATTTGTCCAGTTCCGCCTCAATCTTGTCCTTGAGGGCGAAGGGCACTCTCCTTGGCTTGAGGCGGATGGGCCGGATTTCTGGGTCCAGCTCAAAGGAAACCGGGGGCCCCTTGTATTTCCCGAGCCCCTTCTTGAAAACGTCCGGGTGTGCGTCGCACATGTCCCGCATTGGGTCAGTCTCGATGGAGTTAATGCCGGACAGTTCGATCCCCAGGGGAGCAAACCACTGCGTTCCCAAATGGCAGCACCTCCCCCCTTTTAGGACCACTAGGGGCACTTTCTCGGAGTAGTTCTTGAACTTCACCTTGAAGTTCCCCACCCCCAACACTGGGATCCCATTTCCCTGCACGTCCCGTAGATTGGATCTCATGGCCCGCAGTTTGGGCCGTTTCTCTGGGGGAATGCGCATAAACTCTTTTTGGGACAGGATGGAATAAGAAGACCCCGAGTCTATCTCCATCCTCACTGGGACCCCCTGCAACAGTACCTCTATGAAGAACCGCCGGTGCTCCAGGCCCACACGGTTCACGCCTTCCTCGCTGTGGCCGGCTGAGACCTTCCTGGTGCTGGCCGCCTTTCGTTGGTGCGTCTGGGAATGGCTGGAACTGCCCTTGTCCTTGACTCGCCCGCGCCTGCATACTCGGGCAATGTGTCCCTTTCGGCCGCAGTTGTGGCACTCGGCCTTCCGGAACGGACACCTCGTGCGGTCGTGGGCCGCCCCACAACCGTCGCAGCGGCGGCCCTGCCGTTCTCGGGTCTGCCGCTTCTCACCTCGCTTCTTGATCCTCTGGACGTCGTCGTCCTCGCTGGAGTAGGGATCCGCTGTCGTGGAGGACTCCTCGGACGACGTTGGTGCGGCGGCGGGCGGCTTGGGGGCCCGCCAGGCCATCTTCGCTGGTGTCCGCCGGGCCGCCTGCACTGGTGACTTGGCCCTCTCGGACGTGGCTCCTCGAGACTTGAATAGCCGGACGCCGCTCCTGGCCTCCTCGGCTGCTTGCGCCTCCCGCAGTACCTCGTTGAACGTGAGGCGATGGTCGCGGGCCATGAGCCTCCTCTGAAGCTCCTCGTCCCTCAAGCCGCACAGCATGCGGTCACGCAGGGCCTGGTCCAGGTCGTCCCACTGGCAATGCACCGCTGCAAGCCTGAGGGCCGCCGCGTAGGCGGACACGGATTCGCCCGGTCGCTGGTCTCGCCTGTGGAACGCTACCCGGGCTGGGAAGATAGAGACGGGCGGCTGGAAGTGCTCACGCAGCCTCTCCAGGATACGGTCGATGGGCACCTCGTCCACCTTTCGGGGGGCCACCAGGGTCATCAGGATCCTCAGCGTGGCCGGCCCCACCTGAGACAGGAAGTGGGAGAGCATCTTCGCGTCGTCGTCGACGCCTGCAGCCTCCATGGCGTGCCGAAACTGGCACTCGTAGAGCTCCCATTGTTCGGGCTCGCTGACATCGAACTGGTACGGCTTGACCTTGGGATTCGCCATCGATCCCACCTTCGTCGCCAATTTAGTGTCTTGCACGGAAGACAAAGAAGGAGTCGCAGGAAGGACTAACACAGGTTTATTCATTGACGGTCAGCATGAACATGGCGGAGATACATCTCATTATATACCATAACACAATACATTTGAATCTTGATGCACGGTAGCTTATTGGCTGCTACCGGCGTGGCCTCGCCCAGGTCACGCCTCTCTTCTGCAGTTGTTTTCTCTTCTGCAGTTGTTTTCTGTAGCTCCTGATCATGTGGGGAAATTCCCGCGGCTGTTCGTGATTTGGGCAATGTGGACCATGTGAGACTGAACGCTCGCAGCTGCCCTCTATGGGCGGCTTGCTCGCGTTCCTTAACAGCTGAGATACATTGTGGTTGTGGACTGGTTACATTCATATATTTAAAGTAACATTGTGCATGCATCCATAACAAGTAAGTAGTATCCTTTCTTACTTTCTCCTGTTCTGGATCAGTCAGGAAGCTGAATGAAATGCATATTCTCTCTCTTCCTATGACTTCTGCTACTTGGACAATGGAATATAGTCGCAAGAGAAGGCTCTGGTTCTTTCTTTATTTCCTCTCTTGTTATTCCTACATGTTCTCTGCATTACCAAAAGCTGCTTCTGCTTGCTTGCTTACCCTCTTGGATACAAGGGCTGATACAGCAACCTTACATCTAAAAAAATGTTACCTTCTTGTTTAGTCATTTAATATAGTCCTTTGGATAGCACAATGGTCATTGGGTTTAGGCCACCAAATACCACACTACGCAATGTAACCTCTGCCTTGATTTATTTTCTCATTTCTTCTGGACATCTCTGCTAGATCAAGCCCTTCCTATTTTGTAAATCAAAGAGAGAGAAAGTGTACATGACGTTGAAACCTTCAAGGAAGAGAAAAGCTATCCACGAAAGTCATTGCTTAATCCTTAGTGCGGAGATTAAAAATGGGTGAGTGATCAACTAGAACATGGCCAAGTTGCAATCCTCCAGTTGCTGTTGGACTGCAGTTCCTACTGAAGGTACCCAACCGTGTAAATTCCAGTCCAGCACATCTAGTTTATGAATTGTCCTTGCCTTCACCTGGAAGCACCCTGTAAATACCCATTCCTGTACTACTGTATGTCTAATGAAGTGGACTTGATCCACAAAAGCTAACATTAAAATACAGCAGTTAGTCTTTAAAGTGACACAACACTTTTGATTTTATTTTACTATCTCTACCACCAAGAGAACCAGAATCTGGACATGTCATTTCTATTGACTACGACTCCCAGAATCCCCACACTGCATGGAGGATTTTTGGTTAGTTGTTGTCCAAAAATATTTCATTTCCAAGCTCTGGGCAGACCGTGGGACAGTGAATGAAAGCATTTCCACAAGGACATTTTGCTTCACGACCTCTTTTTTATTTTTTAGGCAGCATTAGAGGCTGGGCAGGGGAAAACAGAGGGGAACCGCGTATTCTTTCTATCACTTGCACTTGACAGTTGCTAATGGTGGATAGATGGTTGGGTGACGGGGTTTTAATGTGTTTTTAATTGTTGTACGCCGGCCTGAGTCGGGTTTTTACCTGAGTGGGCGGCATAAAAAACGAAATAAATAAATAATGGGCAGCATGACCTTTTAAGCCTAAAAGTGGCCTTATTTGCTGTTGACATTTACTAACACGTGACAAGGAAGACCTCGGTCCTGACCTGTCCCCACTCAACACGCACTAAGAACGACACACTCGCGCCTCTGACTGGCACTGACTGGCTGCTTAGTGTTTTCGTAGTTTTTTTCGAGTTCGACACAAGGGAAAGCGAGGGGCCAGTGACGTAGACATATGGGCGGATCCCTGTGTGTGTGTGTGTGTGTGTGAGAGAGACTCAGTTTGCGCATGCTCATTGAGGGAGTTGAAGCCTCCGGCGAGCGGGCGTTTGTCCTCATTACAGTCCCTGCCCTTACGTGCCTCCCTCGGATTGGGCAGCAGGTGGGTCACGTGTGAGGGTCGCTATGCGACACTTCCTTGAATCGTGGTGCGCGCACGGTCGAGCGTAAGTTGGGGGGGGGGGAGAGAAGTGTCGACAGTGGGAAAGCAGCGGGGGGGGGGGGGGGAAGGAGTTTGTTCAGGGGATTCTACCAGGGGAGTCTTTAAAGCGGTTTAAAGGGACACTGCGGTGGCTTAGTGGTTAAGACGCTGAACTTGACAACTGGAAAGTCAGCAGTTCGAGACCCGAGTGCTGCACGACGGAGTGAGCTCCCACCGCCCGTCCCAGCTCCTGCCAACCGAGCAGTTCAAAAGCAATAAATTGCAAGTAGATAAATAGGTACCGCTTCGATGGGAAAAGTAACAGCGTTCCGTGCGCTCAGGTGTCTAGTCATGCCTGCCACTTGACCACGGAAACGTCTGCAAACACAGACAGCATGGGCTTTTTGACTGTACACGGAAATGAGTACCATATCCTAGAGCCTTGGTGGCGAAACTTGGCATTCCAGATGTTTTTGGACTTCAATTCCCAGAAGCCCAACCCCCCCCCCCCCCCGTGAATCCACACGAACGGGTTTGCTGGGATTCATCTGCCCCGCGCCGCCCTCGTCGCTCCAGGAAGCGGAAGTAAAACGCGCCCGTACGCGTTTTACTTCCACTTCCGGGAGCGACGAGGGCGGCGCGGGGCAGATGAATCGCAGCAAACCCGTTCGTGTGGATTCACGGGGGGTTGGGCTTCTGGGAATTGAAGTCCAAGAACATCTGGAGTGCCAAGGTTTGCCATCACGCCCCTAGAGTCGTATTCTGATTTTTGAGCAAGGGCGATCTTTACCTATCTGGTATGAGATACCTCATGGTACCTCAGCAAACAAAAAGACAAAAAACATTGTGAGACCTTAAAGACTTAATTCCTGTATTTTAACGTTAGTTTTCGTCCACTTTGTCAGACATGAGAGTGAGGCTTCATGGAATCAATTCATACACAAAAGGTACACTAAAGATTGGTTAGTATAACAGATAACTTTACAAATCACTGTGGCTTTTTACAACCAGTAATAACAGAGTTTCCCTAATTGGGGTTCAGATTGATTGCTGTGAAGTTTGGTTCTGTCGAGTTGTAAATGATTTGTAGATGGAACCAAACTTCACATTACTAAATCTGAACCCCAATCAGGGATCTTCTGTCATTTCTGGTTGATATAAGCCACACTAGTTTACAAGGGAGGAAAAGCAGCAAGGGTGTAAGTAATAGAGGGAGGAAGGAGAGTACACCCAGAATAGAAGCAAGAGTATATATGTATATATATAGCAAGTAGAAGAAGTTTAATATATCACAAGTATCAAAACGTAATCAAGCCCACTAAAGTATGAACAAAGTGAAAACACGGAAAAACACATGTAACAAGAAATAGGTCAAATATTATACATACTAGGCACACAGCAGTAGAAAATCGAGTGGCCAGGAGCCAAAATACATGTAACAACAACTATAGAGACTATATGATAATCTAAATATGTAAAAAATCGTTACTGAGGAGCCTAGTGAATAAAGTCCATGTCAAAATCGTAACAAAAAGTTCATATATAATGGGGCCGAGTTCCAAAATACAATTCAAAGGGTCCATATCAAAAGTCCATGTAGAAGGCTGAGGATGGCGAAAGGAGAGGTACAAGGTACGCAATAAAGCAGCCGGGAGGGCTATGCAAGTAAAATGGAAGAACAACGTCGTTGCAGCGAAAACAGGTCGATATCCTTCCGGTAAAAGATATTTCGTACTCTTTATCAAGATCTGTAGAAACGCGCTCTAAATCACCTCTAGAAGTATTCTCATAAGGGGTGGGAGCGTTTACTAGTTTACAAGGCATGTTTTGGCTTTTCTTACAGTCATTTGCCCACATGCAGCTATTGACAGGAAATCAGTCTTCCATGCAACCTTTCCATATGGAGGAATGGAAGTGGTCTAATTTTTATATCCGATCTTTGAACTTGTGATTTGAGTAATTGAGTATACTGCCAATTTTATGTTAAAATGTTTTCTGCTTCCTAGATATTTTATAGAAACCTGATTATTTGTGTTACATAAGCATAAAAATAAATAAATATGCATAGCTCATAGCTCATCTACAACTGTGTCAGCCTGATTTGATTTTGCATGACCAAGTGGGAGGCTAAACATGGCATATACAATAAGAAAGTAAAAGATGCCTCTTGTTGCAGATGAAAAGTGGAACTTAGGTTTAGGTTTAAGATATTGTTTTAGAATGCTATGATCTTAATTTCTGTCTTTCTGCTAGGGGTCATTCAGCAAGGTGGCTTTTGAATGTGAATGTTATAACAGACATTTATTATTTTAAGCTTTGGTATTTTACAGAATTACCTATCCTTTTTAAAGAGCATAGCTTTGGTTTTAATTCATTTTTATGGTTGTTTTTGGAATCAGGAGTTGCTTCTATTATTTCATATTTTTTTCCTTTACACGTAGTCCTGTGGCATCTGAATACATTTTGGGTTTTTTACTTTAAGAAAGAAAAGGTACTCTTGTTCAGTTTAAACATACATCTTTCAATACTTTTCATTGCTTCATAAAGAACAATAGAATTCCTAGAATACATAGCTGCAGACATTTATCTTGTGTAGGTGACAAAAATGTACGCATGTGGCAGTTTGAAGTATAAGACAAACATCCACTTCAGGATTATTCTGTAAGTATGTACATTCTGTAAGCTGTGGCATGGTTTGGAAATCCCGGGAGGAAACAGAATAAATCATGCTTTGTCTAGAACTTCATTAGCCTTTTAATAAACAAAGTAGAGGTTGGAGAAAGAATGTTTTAAGCAGTTGGAAATGTTGTGTTGACAACACATTGCATTCCAAAAATATCACAGAGGTATTTTATAACTGCTGTTTCTTTTCTTTTAGTTCACATC
The DNA here is from genome assembly GCA_035047345.1 of Bradypodion ventrale. Lineage (NCBI taxonomy): Eukaryota > Metazoa > Chordata > Lepidosauria > Squamata > Chamaeleonidae > Bradypodion > Bradypodion ventrale. Next base: position 48,891,612 of record JAWDJE010000003.1, on the reverse strand, counting down.
TCATAAGAAAGACTGACGGATTTCTAAAACTTTTGCAAGCCTGTGGAACTGCAGCCCTAGTGTGTTACCCCTTTCTCGTAGCTTCTTCATTACAGATTATGTTCAAAGCTGCCTTTATGCCCTATGATAGATACAGTATGTTCAAAACATTGTACTGTATCTGCCTATGTTTTCATATATCTAGAACAGTGGAGCCCAAACTTTTCGGACGGCAGGCCGGTCGTGGTTGAGCCAGTCATGTGGTCATGTGATTCCTCCCACCGGAAGCAGAAGTAAAATGTGCATGTACATAAAGTGCCCATGCATGTGCGTAACATGTTTACGACAGTCATGGGTCATTTACAGCAGCATTATGCACATGTGTGTTTTACTTCTGCTTCTTGGAGCGGTGCAGGTCAGATGATTTGGTGCCATGGGCTGTAGTTTGGGCACCCCTGATCTAGAAGATAAAGCTAGAATGCATATGGGCACTTAACTTGCATTGAGTAGGATTTTTGTTTTAAATAGAAACAGTTCAGTCATAAGAAGTTCCAATATAGCCCACAAAAAATAAGGATGTGCTCTACAGCATGCTAAAAGTTCTCTGTATCATTCCTTCCAACTAGGAAGAGTCAGAGGACAGATGAAGTTCCCTGAATCCAATTTCCAGATGCAGAAATGTTCATGTAGTGAGACTATGGATAGGCAGGTGCAGCCACACTGGGGAAGCAAGGCTAGCAGATAAGCCAGATTCCTGGCTGCCACTCCTGGTAGGAGCTCTGGCTAGTATAGTTGCATCCAAGACATCAGGTGTATAGCCGCAGCATGTTGTCATGCTTAAGAGGGTGAAATCCAGCCCAGAATTAATAACTAGTTCTCTGCAGAGGCACAGTAGGGCAGTCTGGAATACAAAAGTTGCAGCAAAGATGAGCATCTCCTCCCAATGTTTTTTCTGCCTTCCCCAACAGCACATATAGGGACTGCGGTGGCTCAAGTGGTTAAGATGCTGAATTTGACGACTAGAAGGTCGGCAGGTGAGCAGTTCAAGACCCGAGTACTACATGACAGAATGAGCTCCTATCTCTGTCCCAGTTCTTGCCAACCTAGCAGTTCAAAAGCAAGAAATTGCAAGTAGATAAATAGGTACTACTTTGTTGGGAAGGTAAGCAGCGTCCCATGCACTCTAGTGTTTAGGCATGCCTGCCACATGTCCCTGGAAATGTCTGCAGATGTAGACAGTGCTAGCTCTTTGCCTGTAAACAGATGAGCACTGAACCCTAGATTTGGATATGCCTGGCTTTCGAGCAAGGGCAACCTTTACAAGAGCACATGTGTTGCTTTAAAAAAATAACCAAAAGGATAAATGGAGTAGGGGTGTTAATGTCTACTTTGCGTATAATATGTAGCCTCTTATTTGCTAACAGCTATCATAAATTCAGCTCATCATTTTAATGTGTAGCCAAAATCCAAAAACAAGTGGAAGAAAGAAATCAAGTAGAATTTTTGTAATGAAAAACTCTCAAAACAATTCTTAATAGAAAATGCTTGGTGGCCAGAGAATGAGTATTCTTTGGGGACAAAGAAGTGAGAAGGAAACCGAATGGAGTGCGGTGTAAAGAGTCATGGTGTAATGGGTGAAATCCTAGCCTTCCACATGGCAGCATTCCATTGCAGGTTCCACCTGTGGCCTCTCTGAATGTTAAAAAAATCTTCTATATCAAAAGAAACCCTTTAAGTTGCCATCTGAAATGCCAGTGCCATCTTACGCATTTTTTTATTGAGCACAATGCTCTGTTGTGTTTAGTCATCTTTATTCCCTAATAGACGTCTTCACCATTTTAGACCACTTAATTCAATATATCTCACTGTTTTCACAGTAAATTAAAAGTTATGATTGAGATTGGTTATCTTTTAGTATTCATAATAGGAACATAATAGGACTGCAATGTTTAATTGCTTCTAATCATTTATATTTAGTTAGCTACTTTAATTAACAAAGGAATATCATTAATTGGACATTTAATATATATTCTAATGCAATTAAAAACTGCTGATAGCAAGCAACATTTTAAGCCAGTAACCCCCTTTTCCCCATTCATACACCAGTTGTCACTAGATTAATCAAGTAAAATATATTTAATTGGGCTATAGTTGTGGAATATATGGAATGCTAGAAACTATCAATAAAAAAAAATCATTTCCTCCCTCTGGAGATAAAATACACTGTTCTGGTGTAACTGTAGGCAATGTAGATGTCCACTTATTTCATTTTAGATGACAATGGCATTGCTTATAGTCAGCACAATGTATTTTTTTCATGATAAAATTGGTCCTTACAGATTTGCATCCAATTGCCACTTCATTTAGACATCAAAAATTCTATTGAGACATTAGAAAGTCTGGTTTCCTCAATATACGGTAAAACCACAGGTTACGATGGAGGTCCGTTTCAACAGCCTCTGTCGTAACCAGTGATGCGCTGCTCCCAGTGCCCACAGGTGCGTGGGCACCGGTAGCCGAAATCCCCACAGGCCATGCCCACTTGACTGGCCACGCCCACCTCCCTACCCCAGGCCATGATATGGCTGGCCAAGTGGGCGTCGCCCACAGAGTTAGCCACACCCACAGAGTTAGCTACACCCAGGGTGGGGGTAGTAAAAAAATTTGCAGCACATCACTGGTCGTAACCCGAAAAAATTGTAAACCAATACATCCATAGGGATTCATTGAAAAATAAAAAGCAATACTGAATTGATCGTTGTAAACCGCAAAAGATACATTAAAAATTGTAAACTGGGATGGCATTTTCATAGGATTTGCTACTGTAAACTGCAGCAAACTTAAACTGAGGTGGTTGTAACCCAGGGTTTTACTGTACAGTACTTAAAAGGAATGATTAATCCTGTGCTTCCTGTAATTGCTTTCTCCATACCATTGCCAAATAGTCTGACCATTTCAAATTCATGTGTAGAATGAAAATCTAGTTTCTTGCTTGCACATAAAGCCCCCAACTTGAAAAGGTTGAGAACCCCTACTTTAACACCTGAAAAAGTAACAGATTTTATTTGCCATCAGCTTTTCTGCAGATGTATCGGGCTACAGTTCAGGAAAGCTGATACAAAAAATAATAATAATCTTACTACAACAGAGTAACAAAAACTGCACATAGTATGAAGCACAATTTTTCTATTTTATTATTTGTACAGTAATTGCAAGCATGTTACTATTTTTCAGGGCTTCATCTGGATTTCAACAGTATTCAAATTGTACTTTCTTCAAATAAAACAAGTGATTATGCGGCGTAGTCACAGAGGATTAAATGCTGGACTACTCTTACTCCTTTCTCAGATCTATCAAGTTGGGTTTAACAATATTCCACCTGTCACCCTTGCAACATTGGCAGTGAATATATTTCTCTTTTTACAACCTCTGAAACCACTGGAAAAAGCATGCATCAGTGTCACCAAGTGTATTTATGAGAGAGATTGGCATCGTGTGTATCTTTCAGCATTTCACCATGCAGATGACTGGCATCTATATTTTAACATGGTATCCCTACTTTGGAAGGGAATTCAGTTGGAAAGGAGACTCGGAAGCTTTTGGTTTGGATACATAATTGTATTGTTTTCAATGCTGGTTGGAGTTGTGTACTTGTTTCTGGAACTGACACTTGTAGAACTCCTGAATGATCCTTCATATAAGTGGAGCTGTGCTGTTGGCTTTTCAGGTAAGATAGTCTCAGGTTTGTTTGTTTTTAGAAGTTTTGTATTTTTACTAGGTAATTTTGATAAAAGGCTGGTACAATGTATGTAAGCATTTGGGAATTAAACTTTGTTTTGAGGATTTGAGAAGACAAGATTACTTTGAATATTAAAACTTCTAATTACTGTATTTGCTGGCGTATAAGACACACTTACCCCCTTAAAATACACTTGAAAATGGAGTGTGTCCCCACCAATCCCGCCCTCCCCTGGATCCTGGTGGCCAGTGGTGGTGGGATGGGGGAACGGGTTTCAAGGTTTCCCATGCTCGAAAGCCAGTCGTATCTGACTCTAGGGTTCAGTGGTTATCTCTGTTTCAAAGCCGAAGAGCCAGTGCTATCTGCTTTTGCAGACATTTCTGTGGTCATGTGGCAGGCACGACTAGACACCGGAGCGCACGGAATGCTGTTACCTTCCAACCCAAGTGGTCCCTATTTATCGACTTGCAATTTCTTGCTTTCGAACTGCTGGGTTTGCAGGAGCTGGGACAAAAACGGGAGCTCATTCCGTCCTGCAGTACTCGGGAATCGAACTGCTGACCTTCCGACTCCCAGTCAGCATCTTAGCTACTTAGGAGCCCTCTTTCCCCTATTCCACCCTCCCCATCTCCTGGCAGCCAACAGCTGTGGGATGGGGGGGGAATAGACTTCAAAGGAGCCCTCTTTCCCCCTACATCCCACCCTCCCTGGCTCCTGGTGGCCAGAGGTTGTGGGATGGGGTGAGGAGGAGGAGCAGCAGCTGACCAGCAAGGGGGGAAGTCAGCCGTAGCCGCGAGGCTGAAGGTGGTGGTATCCGGGCGGCCCCTTGCTCTGGAGGCCTCGTGGTGGCTGCCTTTTCACGCTGGTCAGCTGCTGCTTCTCCTCCTCCTCCTCACCCCCCGGCTGGGGGTGGTGGTGCAGAGGAGAAGGAGCATCAGCTGACCGGCTGGTAAAACCAGCCGCCGCCGCCGCCGTGAGGCCTCCGGAGCAAGGGGCTGCCCGGATACCACCAACCTCAGCCTCGCGGCTGCGGCTGCTTTCCCCCCACCAGTCAGCTGCTGCTCCTCCTCCTCACCCCCCACCCCCAGCTGGGGTGGTGGTATCCGCAAGCCGTGCCTCCCCGCCCCCTTCACCGGCGGGGAAGGTAAAAGGAGCCCCATCAGGCTCAGAGCTGCCGTAAGCCACACCTCCCCGCCCCCTTCACCAGTGGGTAAGGTAAAAGCCCTGTCGGGCTCGGAGACACCGCGAGCTGTGCCTCCCTGCCCCCTTCACCGGCGGGGAAGGTAAAAGGAGCCCTGTCAGGCTCGGAGCCACCACGAGCCGCACCTCCCCGCCCCCTTCACCGGCGGGGAAGGTAAAAGAAGCCCTGTCTGGCTCGGAGACTCCACGTGCCGCCCCTCCCCACCCCTTTCACCGGCAGGGAAGGTAAAAGGAGCTCCGTTGGGCTCAGAAACACCGCGAGACGCGCCTCCCCGCCCCCTTCACCAGTGGGGAAGGTAAAAGGCACCCCGTTGGGCTTGGAGCTGCCGGGAGCCACGCCTCCCCGCCCCCTTCACCGGCGGGGAAGGTAAAAGGCGCCCCGTCGGGCTCAGAGACGCCACGAGCCGTGCCTCCCCGCCCCCTTCACCAGCGGGTAAGGTAAAAGGAGCCCCATCAGGCTCAGAGACACCGCGAGCTGCACCTCCCCGCCTCTTTCACCGGCAGGGAAGGTAAAAGGAGCCCCGTCAGTCTCGGAGCTGCTGGGAGCCACGCCTCCCCACCCCCTTCACCAATGGGGAAAGTAAAAGGAGCCCCATCGGGTATGTAGACGCCACGAGCCGCACTTCCCCGCCACGAGCCACCCCCTTCACAGGCAGGGAAGGTAAAAGGAGCCCCGTCAGTCTTAGAGATGCCGTGAACCATGCCTCCCCGCCCCCTTCTCCGGCAGGGAAGGTAAAAGGAACCCCGTTGGGCTCAGAGACGCTGCGAGCCATGCCTCCCCACCCCCTTTACCGGCGTGGAAGGTAAAAGGAGACCCGTTGGGCTCTGAGGGGGCAGGGACGTGTGGCTCACGATGCCTCTGAGCCCGACGGGGCTCTTTTTACCTTCCCTGTCGGTGAAAGGGTCGGGGAGGTGTGGCTCGTGGCATCTCCAAGCCCGATGGGGCTCCTTTTACCTTCTCCGCCGGTGAAGGGGGCGGGGAGGCGCGGCTCGCGGTGTCTCCGAGCCCAACAGGGCTTCTTTTACCTTCTCCGCCGGTGAAGGGGGCGGGGAGGCGCGGCTCGCGGTGTCTCCGAGCCCAACAGGGCTTCTTTTACCTTACCCGCCGGTGAAGGGGCGGGGAGGTGCGGCTCACGGCGGCTCCAAGCCTGACGGGGTTTCTTTTACCTTCCCCACCAGTTAAGGGGAAGGGGAGGTGCGGCTCGTGGATACCACCACCCCAGCTGGGGGTGGGGGTGGGGGTGAGGAGGAGGAGCAGCAGCTGGCTGGTGGTGGTGGTGGGGAAGCCAGCTGCAGCCGCAAGGCTGAGGGTGGTGGTATCCGGTGGTGGCGTCGCAGTGGCGGCAGCTGGTTTTCCCCGCCGGTCAGCTAATGCTCCTTCTCCTCCGCACCACCACCCCCAGCCGGGGGGTGAGGAGGAGGAGCAGGAGCAGCAGCTGACCGGCAGGGTAAGCCAGCCGCCGCCGCCGCCGCGAGGTGTCCGGAGCAAGGGGCTGCCCGGATACCACCACCACAGGGGGGGGGTGAGGAGGAGGAGGATCAGCAGCTGACCGGCGGGGAAGGCCATTCACCGCCTCCACCGCAAGGCTGGGGGTGGTGGTATCCTGGCGGCCCCTTGCTCTGGAGGCCTCGCGGCAGCGGCGGCAAATGGCTTTCCCCGCCGGGCGGCCCCTGGCTCCAGAGTACCCAGCGTATAAGAAGACCCCCAACTTTGGCACAGATTTTTCAGGGTTATAAAGTCGTCTTATACGCCGGAAAATGCGGTAATTCAAAGAAATGAAACGTTCCTTGAATTCTCACGACACAGTAAACTAAACAGGATTATTGCAGTGCCTCTGCAGGATATTGAGGAAAGGACATTAAACTATGCAGAATCTGGCAGTTTTCTTCACAGAACAATGTATGAAAGGTGAAAAAGTAGAAGGGAAAATGGAACTGAGTCTTCTTTTCATGAGAAGCTGGGAAATCTTAGTGATGCAGGAAAAATGTCTTGCTGGGAAGTCTACATACAGCATGACAAGATGGGGAATTGACTGAGAACAGTTTTGTGGGTAGTGATAGCTGCACTTAGAAGCATATCAAGAGCAATACATATCTATGCTGTTGTTTTTTCTTGTTACCTGAGAATTTGTCCTAATGCAGTGCTTCTGCTTGTTTTGATTCAGGAGTGTTATTTGCTTTGAAAGTGCTTAACAACTATTATCATCCAGGCGGATATAGCAACATCATGGGAATGAATGTGTCAAATAAATATGCTTGTTGGCTGGAACTTATAGCAATCCATTTATTAAGCCCGGGGTAAGTATGCTAAGTATACTGCAGTGGCTTAGTGGTAAAGATGCTCCATGCTCTCCGGTGTCTAGGCATGCCTGCCACATGTCCACGGAAACGTCTGCAGACACAGATAGCACTGGCTCTTTGGCTATAAACGGAGATGAGCACCAAACCCTAGAGTCAGATATGACTGGCTTTCGAGCAAGGGCAACCTTTACCTAAGTATGCTAAAATTTTAGTTCCTTGCCTTGTGCTGTAGTGCTTTGCAAGGACAGTGTGCAGGATATCATTAGGAATTTTTTTTCCTGTGAATGAAGATAAATTGAACCAATGCAGTATTTATCTGAATACAAGTTATGCCTTACCACATGCCCCAAAGAAGATCTAGTAAATGGCTGAGAGAATGCAATTGAAGTAGCCTGTGTCTGGTCAAAAATAGTCCAATTGTTTTAACTTGTTTTAAATTTTAAATTGTGCAGTGTTCTGATAGGAATAAAGAAGAAAGTTTTGAGGCTGTTTTGAAAGTTATACCATGTACAGTATATGCATTTTAATAATCAAATGGATGATAACCTAGAAACTAAGATGGTTGGGGCTGTGGTGGCTCAGTGGTTAAGAAGCTTGCCTTGTTAGCTGGAAGGCCGGCCAGTTGGCAGTTTGAGACCCTGGTACTGCATGACAGAATTAATGTCCGTCTTCTGTCCAAACTCCTGCCAACCTAGCAGTTTGAAAGCAAGAAATTGTAAGTAGATAAATAGGGACCACTTTGGTGGGGAAAGATCTTGGGGACACCAAAAGCGCCTCAATTCGGGCATCCCCTGAGCCAAGTTTTCAACCCAGAATAGTTGCTGACACAAAATTACTCTCTAAGATGATAGGTGTTCAACTAAACTACAGAGGTTACTTGAGCCTGTAGTGATACAATTCACTGTAGTTCACTTCATGTAAATTTAAACAGTTTGGTCTTTGCTTAGTTACATTACACACTTTGAGACTAACAAAAGCTCTTGTGTTAGATTAATCTATCACCAGATTAATGTCAATGAAAGCAAATTAAGAGGCATATTTTCATAGCTTTTGCTAAACTCCATCAAATTCAGCATTAAAATCTGAAAATCTCCCTGAACTAGGTTATCATAAATAGGTTAAATCAGGTTCAGAGTGTTTTTAATTTGATCTGGCGGTTTTATGGGTAAATAAATCAGGGGAAACCTGTTATATCATAAGTGATTCTTAAAAATTACAGTGTTCTTTCTTAAGTGATAGTTCACCCCTCTCCCTTCATATTGAAATATATTCTGTTCTTTTGGCAGTTACATTGTATTCTTTACAATTTCGAATACGTGAAGTAGAACCAAGGCTTCAAACAGTGACTAGCTAGCATTGGCATAATAAAGGCAGAAAATGTATTTTTAAAAAAGAACAATGCTGTGTATCATTTCACAAAGCTTGGTTTCTTTTCAGGACTTCCTTTGCAGGACATCTGGCAGGTATTCTTGTTGGACTGATGTATACCATGGGACCTTTGAAGATGGTCATGAAAGCTTGTGCAGGTACAAAATGATGATCGTGGCAACTACTTCTCATGAATTTGAAATTCAGTATAATTTTGAATTAAGCATGAGTTTTATTTTTAATCTGTATGTATAAAAATTTTCAGGCCAGTTTCTATCTCTTCTTGCAGTCAAGTTTACATGGATAAATTGACAAACATCATAGCTTCTTTTCTCTCTGCTTAGGAAAGAAGGAACATAGACAGTTTTAAAAAATAAACTTCTTAGACTTCTTTCTCAAGATAGAGGCTTGTGCAGAATATCAGTGTTGTGGGAATTCAAGGAGCAATTTTACTTATTTGAATTACTTTACATATAGGCAGTTATGTTATTAGTTTATAGCCTTGTAAGTTGAGAAAGGTTAGCTTTGAATTAAGAGTCCGAAACTGGGATATCTGTTAGTTAATACACGTTAGTTAAAGCTCCGGAACATGTGCAGTTTGCATGAGAAAGGGAATGGACAAAGGTAATTCAAGTTCATTCAGGCTGATTGACAGTCAGAAACCTTTTAACAAGAGGGGAGGGAGTTCCTAAGGAAGGGACACTTTCACCCACAACATTACACCTTTAAACTCTCTGATCAAGGGGAGAAAGGTAAAAAAGGGACACTCAAAGAGGGATTCTGGGATCCTCAGAACACCTGCAGAAGGGGGAATTTCATGTCATGAGAAAACACCTGTGTGGAAAAGTAAAAGTTCTCACATAACTCAAATTCCAAGAGGGAGTGGAGTGAGTTAGATATTGTATATAAACCCTAGAAATTGGTAGCTTGAAAAGAGAAAACATCGGAAGATAGAGGGAGCTTTTATCTTGTCGAACATGTGATGAGGAACCCATAGGATATGGGGCAGTCAGGCCGTAGGTTGGAGATTGCCAGGAATCCCACCAGGCTGAAATAAGACTGCTGAAAATCCAATTTGGAGGAAAAGTCTTAGTCTCTGAGAAAAAATGCATCTTTTTAGAAAAGTTAGCATTTCTTATTTTCTTTAGATTGTTTGAGTAATAGTGTAGAATTAGGAGACCTGCCTTGGGTCAAGCTAGAATAGAGTAGGGATGAGTCTTTTACCTAGATTTATCTCTTGGATTATTGCCTGTATATTGAAATGGATTATTTCAATGCTTCTACAATAAACTACTGAAATATAATCAACGCTTCATCCTTGGATCTGGAGAAGGAAGGAGGGAATAGTGGAGCAGTTTTTCATCAGCCTAGATGAAAGGAGTCATGGGGTAGCAGGTTTGCCGCAGTGTTTCCCACAGATCCAGAGATACATGGGGAGGGGACCGCAGAAGGGTAGGTTTGGCTGGATGTTCAAAGACCTTCGGCCCAGACCATAGATAACCGGGGTGAAGAGCCGCATTTATGTGGGAGTGTGCTCTCTCATCAGGGCCAAGGCCTGGAAATAAACATCTGCCGTGCATCCCAGCATAAGAAGAGCTTTGGCAGATTCCTAAGGCCACATCCATGCCTTTCCTGGTGCCAGGTGGACAGTAAGAACTGCTCATCAAAGGTCTGTGAATCCTGTGACCTGTTGGGGGCAAGTTGGGACCTGTAAGCCCCCCTGAAAGGTTCCTGACAATCAGTATCTATCCTTTTTTTAATATTTTTTATTTTTCAATAACATGTAACGTAACATATAACCCTCCACCCACCAACACATCAGTATCTATCCTGAAGGGGTTGATGGTTGAACTGATACAAATCTCATGAGATGCCATTGAACATTTACATTTTATATGCTGCCTGTTATTAAAAAAATATAGACTTGTATATTGTGTGTCTGTGGACAGTGTGAAATTATATTGTTTATAAAGATTAATCAATTGCATTATTCTTTGTAGATGTCCTTATGTCTCTGACTGGCTTTTCACAACAAAGAAACAACTACAATCCACGTGAGTAACTTAGTTTTCTGAATAGACTACTTCTATGCAGTGGTTCAAGTGGCTAAGATGCTGACTGGAAGGCGGCAGGTCAGCAGCAGTTCGATTTCCGAGTATTGCAGGACGGAATGAGCTCCCGTCTTTGTCCCAGCTCCAGCCAATCTAGCAGTTCGAAAGCAAGAAATTGCAAGTAGATAAATAGGGACCACTTCGGTGGGAAGATAAACAGCATTGCGTGCGCTAGTCATGCCAGCCACATGACCACGGAAACATCTGCAGAAGTAGACAGCGCTGGCTCTTCGGCTATGAAACAGAGATGAGCACTGAACCCTAGAATCGGATATGACTGGCTTTCGGACAAGGGTGACCTTTACCTTTATGCTACTTCGAAATCAGGGGTGGCCAAACTATGACCCATATCTCGCCCACAGTGCCAAATCATCTGACCCACGGCGCCCTCACTGCTCCCAGAAGTGGAATTAAAATGCACCTACGTATGTGCAAAACACTGCCATAAATGCACCCGTGGCTGTTGTAAATGCGTTTACGACAGTGTTTTGCGCAAGCATGTTTTACTTCCACTTCTGGTGGGAGGAACCACGTGACTGGCCCACTGAACCATGTGAATGGCCCACAGCCCAGAAAGTTTGGGACCCCCTGTTATAAATAAACAGGCAAATGGTATTGGTGTTTATTTTCTATTAAGAATTTTTTACACACATGCATATTCATAAAAACAAGAAGTGCTTGAGAAATGTCAGTGCATTTTCCCAAGCAGAACTGTACTGCCAGATGTTTAGACTTTGTTAGCATTCTCCCATAATGGTAAGACATTCCTGTTCCTGCTGGAATAACTCTCTTGCACCACAGTATTTGCAACAGGAGGAGGAATAGGCAGATTAATTCTTGGTTGAAGCAGAACTTCTACCTGTGATTGACTGAAATGCCCAAGAGTTAGTGAAATGACTCTTATATGTATGTAACCCAGGCATGTAATAGAACATGATAACTCAGTACTTTTAACAGATCTGGTTGGTATACATTTTGATGGGCACTGTATTGTTTTTCAGCAGCATATCTTTCAATACACAATGTGCATGGTATATAACAAAATACTGATACTTTCAGTATAATTTGAATACTCAGAATGTATTACACATTTGGTCCTAACCAAGCCTAAAACAAATGTTCTTATAGCTACAATAATCTGTTGAGATAATTCAATCCTTTAGTTTTAATGTTGAGATACTCAACACACTCTTTTTCACACTTAAATCCAGCAAATGAGCAAATGCAGGTCATTACTTGGCAGTTTCTGCAGGTCTTTCCAGGCCTCCTGAAGAGGCTTCTCCTTTCTACAACCAGGCAGAATTGCAAGATATTGTCTTGAAATAGTAAGTGTTCGCTCGAGTGTTGCACACTGAGCATGCTTTAACAGCTAAGTAAAGAACATGGGAGAAGAAATTGCCACACTCTGTGGTTGATATTTGCAGGCATCGTTATCCATCCTGGAGGCTGGTTTTCTTTTTAATACGTGTACTAAGGCCTATAAAAGCAATTTTACTTATATGGGCCGTCTTTGCTATCATCTCACACATGTTTACCTAAAATAGTAAGTAGAATGTTAGTCGGTACATACACCTATTGCAGAATGGAGTCTGGCTATCTGAGAGACTGCCTATCTTGTTACGAAGCTGCCTAGATGTTAAAATCTTCAGGAGGGTTCCTCTTTAGAATATCAGTCATTACAGAGGTTTGACTAAAAAGTATACACTAGAGCAGGGGTTCCCAATATACAGCCCGTGGGCCTAATCTGACCCATGGAGCTCATCAATACGGCCTGCGATGGCCACCTAGGCATTGCCAGAAACTCTTCCCACCACTGGAAGACCGATGAACCTATCTACAGGTAGTTATTAGGAACTGTAGTTTAGGACCTTCTGAAGATACCATCACTTTAAAGAGGTTCACGTGCTATAGGTTCATATGAGAGGACTTCAGTATTCTTCTCAATTTGTGGAATATGGCTTGGCTTAAAGTTTTTTTCATACGATTTATGAAGCAACATATATTGAACTCAATGTAGTGTTTGTTTCCATTATTACATACTAACCATTATTTGCATCTCTTTATATACAGAGTATCCCAGATATTCTGGTTATGCACCACACCCATCAAGGAACTATAACATGTATACTGGTGGGCTGAGTGAAGAAGAGCAGCTTGAAAGAGCAGTTATAAACAGTCTGAATGACAGAGGTAAGATTCCCCCCTCCCACCCCACCCCCTCATACTTACAGCCTCTATCTATACCTATAAATCTGTGCGTTAACCGTTGGAATGTGACAAAGGATGTTGCACCAGGCCCCACTGGCCTCGACCAAGCCTCCCTGCACTCATCCGAACCGGGTTTGCAGGTAACTGTCGGGTTGAGAAATGTGGCAGTGGGGCAGGAGCCCCCCGAACGTGAACAAAGAAAAAGGACTTCAATTCCCAGCATCCTTTGTACTGTGCAACCCCTCAGCCAATCAGTCTGAGGGATACGAGCACAGAGGAGGCTGGGAACGCGCGCTGACTTAAAAAAAAACAAAATGGTGGGAGCCAGAGGGAAAGACTTTGAAAGACCCAGCTGGAGGGAGCCAGGAAAAGATAAGGGTTAGGTAAGGGTTAGGGGGTGGGTGAGGGAGGCAATGAAAGGTGCTGGGTCCAGAAGGGTTGGGGGGACAGACCCCTTTTGTCCCCCTCCAACCCTACCAAACCCAGGGGACCAGGGAGAGGAGATTGAATACACCCCCACACCCCCACACCCACGCACACACTCCATTTTAAAAGAGAAGAAACCACTTGGTTTCTTCTCTTTAAAAACGGAGTGTTTTTTTTTGGGGGGGGGGGGAGAAATAATCCCCTCTCTGCTGGGTCACCTGGCTCTGGAAGGGTTGGGGGGACAGACCCCTTTTGTCCCCCCAACCCTACCAAACCAAGGGGACCAGGGAGAGGAAATCGAATACACCCCCTCCCAAACATTCCGTTTTAAAAAGAGAAGAAACCACTTGGTTTCTTCTCTTTAAAAACAGAGTGGTTTTTTTTTGGGGGGGGGAACGATCCCTTCTCTGCTGGGTCCCCTGGCTCTGGAAAGGTTGGGGGGGATAATACACACACACACAGCTTTTCTCTCTCTCTCTCTCTCACACACACACACACACACACACACACACACACACACACACACACACACACACACACACACACACACACACACACACACATACACACACACACACCACTCCTGCCTTGTCAGGAATTTTTAATGTGTGTGTTGGTGGTTGGAGTGGTATTGTATGGGTAGTGGTGGTTGTGCACACCCAAAACCACCCCTAACCACCAACACACCTCTTTTTTACATAAATTACCAAAAAGAATTATCCCTTGCAACACAATTTAAAACAGCCTGGCTCTTTACCAACATTAAGAAAAAAAACCTTCCAAAACCATTTAAAACAGCCCGGCACCACCGGGCAAAATCTGCTAGTAAGATGTATTATATTTACATGTTGAGGAATATTGATTGTCTTTCTTTAGTACAGTATGAGTATTAAAAGAAAGCAAAGCATAGCTTTGTATTACTTATTACTTTGTATTACTTATTATTACTTAGTATTACTGTGTTGTTCGATACTATGAAATTGTAATTAGTGGCTTATTATTTTGTTGCTGTATTCTATTGTTCTTGTATTTTTGGAATTTTGTATCTTATCATGTATTTGGTTTGTTGTTGAACCACTTTGAGTCACCCACAGGGTTGAGAAAAGCGGTATACAAATTAAACAACAACAACAACAACAACAACAACAACAACAACAACAACAACAACAACAACAACAACAACAACAACAACAACAACAATAATAATAATAATAATAATAATAATAATAATAATAATAATAATAATAATAATAATTAATAGCTTCATAAATTTGCATTTGAGTTTTCTTAATTTGCAAAGTTCTTGTTTCTTTATCCTCCAGACTAGGACATTTCTGCCTGTTTCCCTTCAGGATTGAAATTTATGTTGTTCTTTCATTATTATAGTTCATAATAATGCATGCCAGAAATCTCTCTTATAGACACAAACAGTTAGAACATCAAATTGCTTGCATGGGAAATAAATGCAGTGGTCCTATCATTTCTGCACTACTCGACATCAGCTTTGTTCGGGAGAGGAATCTGTATTGAACATTTCTTGTCTAGAAGCTTTTAAAGGTGATATAGCAATGGATACCATGCCTATCATGCTTTTAAAGGAGATATAGGAGGAAGAAAATTACGGAGATATTTGTTTGGTTTCTTTGACATCTGAGAGGAACAATCTTCTCAGATGTTAAATGTATAGTCCTTTTAGGATAGCCACTGAGCGACTTCCTGGTTCTGCACGGGGAACCCAGCCACTGATACAAGCTCTGCCCGGCACTGGAAGTTGCTCAGCGATGTATTCTAGCAGCCAAAATGCAGCGGGTACACGGTGAAAAAAGCCCAAAATGGAGCCAATATGCTCCGAAAAGCCTCCCGCACCCATGGAGAGCAGCGAAAGCTGTGCAAGAAGCCAGAAAGATGGTGCAATTGCCACCACCACCATGTTAAGTGACTTTTTGAACTTCTGGGGTGGAGGCCGGGTCTAAAGTTGCCCGGGTGGCCACTGTGGGCCGGATTAATGAGATGCATGGGCTGGATTAGGCCCATAGGCTGGGGGGGGGGGTGTGTGTTTGCGACCTCCTGGCATAGTTTACATAAAGCTGTTTTTTTTGTACATACTTCTTTTCATTTATTTGCAGTATTCACATTTCTATTCTGCCTTTCTCCTAATTAAGGGACTCCTAGGTGACTCACAAATTATTTAAAACAGCAAATCCAGAATAAATTCTGACCTCATGAAGAGTTAAACATATACAGTGGTACCTCTGGTTACGAATGCCTCGGGTAATATAATTTTCGGCTTACAAATGAAAATCCATTGAAAACAATGCCTTAGGCTACGAATTTTTTTCACAATACGAAGCATTCCCCAGGCAATTTTTACATTGCAGACAGTGGCCTCTAGCAGCCAGTTCTAGTAATGTACCCGATGTACCTCGGTTTATGAATTTTTTGCAATACGAAACGTCCCGGAGAGCGCATTGATAAATAAATTCTTAAAAACCCCTTTAAAGTAAAGGTAAAGGTAAAGGTTTCCCTTGCTCGAAAGCCAGTCGTATCCGACTCTAGGGTGCAGTGCTCATCTCTGTTTCTAAGCCGAAGAGCCAGCGCTGTCTGCTTCTGCAGACATTTCCGTGGTCAAAGTACACATATGATAATAATAACCAGCACATGAGATCAAAAACTCCCCAGTTAGCTGTTAATAGCCTGTCTAAAAAAATATGTTTTTTACCTGTTACCGGGGGTGGTGGTGTATTATTTCATGGAATGGTACCTTGTTGGTAGTTATTGTTCATGTGTGGCTTGAAATGTAAAAAATAATGAGAATTTAGCTGCAAGGCAATTAACTCTTTTTGGAGCCATGTGCAGGACATGAAATCTTGTTTTTTGTTATGAAGATTCTGTATACTGTTTGCTGTCATAGAAAGGGACGGGAGAACAGCAGAGTTTTAGTTTAGCATCAGAACATAACAGTGTTGGTGCGGACTCTGGAAGAAGGAGATCCCCAGTCTAGGTGCCCAGATACTATCATAGAAAAGGCCATACGTCTTACAATTTGATTACTGCCCATCTTAAATTGCTAACTGTACATCCATAACCATTTGACGTATTTCAGCTTTCCCCATTAATAAAAAGAAAATACTTAACACAACTTTTGCATATCTTCCAGTTCTTGGTCAGGAAGAAGGAAGTGCCAAGTGCTGCCTCTTACATTGTGTTCAAGAATGGTTCTAAATAGCGCTAGATGCTCATTACGTTGTGTTCCCAGGAAATACAGTGGCTAATGATTGGCTTCTGTTTACAAAGCTGCAGCTGTGGTCATTTACTTCCTACATAAAAACTACCACACAAAAAAGTCAGTGAATTGAGTTACTAATAATACACATTGAAGTCACTAATGAGAGAAAAGGTGTCAAAGTGACAGTGTCTCTGGTACAGTCAATACAAACAAGCAATTAGAAACAGCTGAACATCATAGAAATTGTGGCTGCAGAAGGCTGGGAGCTTACATGTATTGCTCGGTTTTCTGATAGAATTTTTGAAATTGATCCTTGTGCTTTATAGGGACTGTAATAGTTGTATTGTAGAGAATGACAACATACAGTGAAGGTGGTAGCTGAAATCCTTTTGGATAACATGAGCAAAGTCATAGGCTTCAGTCTGTTCCTTGCCTATCAGCAAAGACCCCTACTATGATCCTCAGGGTGTGCACAAACATTGAATTGGTGTGTCCACATGTGCTCCTGAGAATCATAGCTATGGTTTTTTATTTCTGAAGAACAGAGAGAAACTTAGGACTGTTTATGTTACTTCTTTTTCTGCCGCATCTGAATCCGAATATTGGTGATCCTCTTGGTGACCACCCATGAAGACTATTTTGAAAATATAATGCAGTAGCCTTTCATCTGCCTTCTCCATTGCAGCATGGCACTCATACCACTGATCCAGTTCCATGAGTCACTTTCTGGTCCTGAGCCCATTTAGCAAAGCCCATTTAGCCCCAAGCTGATGAAGCTGCTGGCCTCCATGAAGATGGATTCAAGTGGGATTTAATCCACTTGGGGACCATCACCCTTCCCTGTGGACTTCGACACCCAAGACCATTAGTCCTTATGGTTCTCAGGTTAGTTAACCGCCACCTGACACTCGGTGTTGAGTTGCTGGCAGTATAGTTTACTCCAGTGGCGGCAAATCTATGGTACTCGTGCCAGAGGTGGCACTCGAAGCCCTCTCTGTAGGCACCCGTGAGTCACCCCAGCACAGAGTTTGCCCCGCCACTCTGCCGAGCAGCCCAATGGGAGCACTTCCTCCCTCCCGCAGCACAGTTTGCCACGTCCCTCTGCCCAGCAGCCCAGCGTTTGCTTCCTCCCCCTGTTGCTGTGTTGGCACTTTGCGATAAATAAGTGCAGTTTGGGCACTTATTCTTGAAAAGGTTCGCCATCACTGATCTACTCTATTACCATAGCAGGATAATGGCCTGACATGTATGTTACACAAAAGAATTTCAGGCAACAAGTATGGTATTTGGAGAATAGTTGTATAAAGTTTGATTATATTTTGTGGGGATTTTTTTTTGAAGAGGTCTTACTCTAACTGCAGTTATTTAACTGGCATAGTGTTAGCGAAAATTTAAAAATCATTGTGTGCCATCAAGTCAATTCTGACTTATGGTTACCCTTTTCAGGGTTTCCTAGGTAAAGAATACACAGAAGTGGTTTACCATTCTCTTTTGCTGAGGGTACCCTGGGACTGTGCAGCTTGCCCATGGCTATACAAGCTGTCTCTTGTCGTGGGAAGCACAATGAGGAATCAAACACCTAATCTCTGGCTCTGCAGCCAAATACTGTAGCTGAACCACTGACCTATCCAGACCGCTACTATGCTAAAAGAAAGAAATGTTATGCCTCATGTTTCAACATAACGATTGATAGCAACCTGCTTAAATTAAAATTCTGAAATGAACAGTGTTAGTGGAGAAGTGTCTGCCTGATTTAGAATCATTTGCACAGTAAAAAATTACCAACTCAGAGATGTTTATGATAGGTTTGTTGGGGATTTGGTGATGCAAATAATATAACCTCACTGCTTACACTCCAGTTATTTAGGGAAAAGGAATGGAGCTATAGCAGTGAAAATTAGTTGGTGTTGAAGCTTGGAGCAAGGGGATCTTTGCTGTATTAAAAAAGGGCTGTTCAGTACTTTAAATATTGTTGAATTTTGGAGGCTGTTTGTTTTGCTTGTTTCCCGTTTTCTATCAAAGTGGAATGATATGCTTGTAGTTCTAAAAATGTAATGTTCTGGGACATTATGTAATCACTAAAACTGCAAATGAAATTCAGTTTCCTAATGCTGTAAAATCTTCTAGGACAGGGGTTCTCAACCTCTGACCCATTGGTCGGATCTAGCCCTTGGCGCCATTTCATGTGGCCCACTGCCCTCGCTCCTGCCAGAAGTTGTGCCATGTGTGGTTCTTTTTTTAAAATGTAAACAGCATTTCAAAGCTGTTTACATTAAAAAGGCATCACACATGGCATAGCTTCCTCCAGAGGCGGCAGCAACGGGAGCAAGGGTAATGGGCCACATGAATAGAGATGTACAATTTCCAGAAATTTTGAAGCTCAGGAAAAAACCTGGTGTTTTTTTTCGGGGGGGGGGGGCACAGAAATTTTCAGAAAAGTTGGAAATAATCTGATACCATACATATTTTTTAGAAATGATTTATAAAATATTTAATTCATCATGTTATAATAAAATATTCCATAATATATTTTTTATTTTTTCAATTTTTCAGAAAAAAACAAAAAAGGCTTCAGAAAAAATGAAAAAAAAAAACCCGTTTCCCCCCTGAATTTTTCCGGGTTTTTTTCTGGCCCTTCACATCTCTACACATGAAATAGTGCCACAGGGAGGGAAGAACCATTGGGCTCCTAGCCTTGTCTCACCCACCCACCCACCCCCCGGAACCCCAGCCCCAAGGGTAACCTCCAGCCCCACAACGAAGGACTAGCCTCATTAAAAAGCCCCACTTACCCTTTCCCCGAGCAGGCAATTAATCTCATTAATGTCAGTTGGGGAAGGGAGGGGTGTCTGATGGTTGACATCTCTCTCTTTGCAGGGAGAAACAAAATAGCCACTGTTTTGAAGCTGTTGGGACAAAATGACTACCTCAAAATGGCCACCCCCATCATGCAGGCAGGAAAAAATGGCCATTCAGCCTGATCAGCTGTCTGGACAATGACAATAAAGATTTATCTATCTACCAGCCCATGGCTTGAAAAGGTTGAGAACCCTGTTCTAAGAGTTTAGATACTGAATTCTTCATGTCCTTGGATCACTTGTCTGATTTGAGTCATCCCTGTTCTGTAGAGTTCTAAGACCCTAATTTTTCACATTTAAAGAGTTCCCATGGAATGATCTCAGTATTTTAAAATTTACAGGAAGTTATCGTTAATGGCTGAAAAAGCCAATACAGTACATATAATGTGAACTGATGGATAGGAAAAAAACTTAATGTTACTCTAAGTAAATCTGACTGATGTCAAATTTGAAATAAAGGTATAAAATAGGCATACATTTGAGTATAATCCTTATATTTTGAAGCATATCTGGTTTTTACCAGTAGTCGCCATAGAAGCCTTTGTCACGGAGTGTCACGCTTTGGTTTATTCTGCTTCTGTGTTATAAAAACTTGGAGAAATAATTCTAGAGTAGCCTTTGCCTTGTGGGATGTGTGTTTGGCCCATCGTAGTCTCAGGTCCAATCAGTTGTGTAAACTTCCATTTTGCTTTTCACAGAGAAATCCAGAAATAGCACCAGAAGCGTCAGCTGGAACTGTTGAAATTGAATTCAGTATGTTCTGTTGCAATTATCATAAGTTCCTATTAAATGATGTATCTACTGAGTTTTACTTATGTACAAGTATCTACCCAATCATTCATAGCATACTTATGAAAATGCTTTTGATGAGTATGGATAGGATTTTGAGAAGAAACTTTGATTAGAAACAAAAAACAATGACTGCAAAATGGCTTGCCCCCACAGATATGCACATAATATCTGTACTGTGAGAACTGCAGAGTTTAGATTAAGGAGAGTGTTACAGTAATGACAAGGAGAGGATTACTCTTTTCTCCATGGAAATAACTGCACTTTGGTGGGGACTGAAATGGCATTGAATGTATTTTCATTGTGCCCATAGAGCATGGGACACGATGGCTAACCTTTTTACACCACAGGCCTGACCACCCACCCACCCCACCCCCGGAAGTGGAAGCGGGTTGCAAAACAAACTTCTCAGCCAATGCCAAACTCTTGCATTCTGATGCACCACAGCCAAAGGGTGGATTTAACAAATATTGTGGCATTACACATTTGCCAATGATTTAGATTTGATGCACCACAACTAGCAGCTTGTTATATGCTGCAGTTTTGCCTGGGTCACTCAAACAATTGTCAATAGATGCTAACTCATTGGCAAATGCAATATTTGTTGCATCCACCCTTTGGCTGTGATGCATCAGCTTGCAAGAAGAGAAGTTTTGTTTTGCAACCATTTGCAATAAGGGGCCAGGCTTTGCAGCAGGTTTGAATAATAACAGGGGATTTCGTTAGTTGAAAAAAGATACAATATTATTATCCTGTTAGGCTAGCCAATTATTGTGTGCCTGTGCACATGATGTGTGTATAAACTGTTGCCATGAGGCCTCACTCTTATGTCTGATGAAGTGGATTTGGTCTATGAAATCTCACAGTTAAATACAGGAGTTAATCTTTAAGGTGCCACAACATTTTTTGTCTTTTTTTTTGCTGTTCTGTTTTATTTACTCTCAGATATGCTTGCACACGGCTATCACTTCAAACATTTCGAATACCCAGCAATTTTACTCATACAGAAGTAGCAGTCCGAGTGATTGTCTTTTGGCTTACACCAAACAAATAGGTACAGAAAAAGGCATTTTATTCCTTTCCCCATTCAACCATTGTGTTAGGCCAACGTAACATACCTGGCAGCAGATATGAGGTGTCCAGCTTTTATCCTGATCTCCAATTTCACATCCAAAGTAATACTTGTAAGCAAATCTCACCCTCTTGGTTAGGTTTTTGCATTGATCACACGGGGTATATTTTCCACATATGTAGCAAAAATTGTCTGGTTTATTAACACAGCTGTGCCTACTCATCTTTAGCTCAAAACAGACTCACTATGGTCTGGTTGTACTATCCAATAAGATGGTTTCGCACTAGAGACAAGCCCTTGGTCCATCTTGCCTTATATACTTATTTCTGACGTCAGCTTATTGACTTGCCCAGACATGCCCGGCCACTGCTGGAAAATGCATGCCACCAGGGGACGTGATTTAACTGAGGCATCAGCAGGCATAGTGGTAGCTGCAACTGTTATAATGTTCCCATGTAAAAATACATTGTCCAATTACTAGCCATTTGAACAGCTATAGCACGCCTATAACTTAAATCTGTATGTGATAGACAAATTCCGAGTTCAGATTTGGAATCAGCATACTCAATATCATCTAAACCACATGTTATTCCCAGTAGCAAAATCATTGTTGTGCAGTGATCTGTGCTGGAGCCTTTTGTCAGTATACCTGCTCTCTTGCAATGGCAAAATGGTTTGAATAGTTTGCTCTACATGGATACTTACGCTAGATGGCTTTTTCATTCACTTTTAGCTTGTTGAAAAGTATGTATACATTTTCACCAGGAGAAAGCTTTGTTTTATTGTATTTCCCCAGTATTCAAACATCCTTTTATGATCACTGACACACTGCAGATGCTTTTAGTTCTTGTGATGGTTATAGTTTTAAGCATGGATTATTGGTAATTCGCATCTTGTACTACTTCCCAAAAGACATTATATAGTTTTGAGAAAAAAATATTAGCCCTTCTATGTAGAAGGAAACCCTAAAAAATTATTTATATTATTTATTTTCTGGCCCCCTCATAGTTGTGTATTCTGAGAAAACACCAGTGACATAAAATAAGTTGTTTTATGTGGCTGAACCCAAAGGTTCTTCATGTTCTATCCTCATTTAGGGAGGGATGCTGATTGCTTTGCAGATTTCATAAAACTTTATAGGATACAGCTGCCCACAAAGCTCTTGAGGGTATCTTTCTGTTCTTGGGTATGCAGTGCTAAAATTGAAAATTACAGACAAGGCTCAAAGCTGTAAATACATTTTATTTTTAAAACAAACACAAGTGAAACTTGTACAGTCTTCCCAGTTGACTAAATCTGTTAACTAGCAATTCCACATCAGGGTTAGGATATTAGTTATGCTGATGATCATTCCAGAAACACTATGTTGAATAGACCATATAACAGCAAGTGTAAGTTCTGAATTCAGCAGTGGATTAGTGCAAAAATCTATAGCTGTATACCTCAGTTGGCTTTCATTTTATTCTTGTTTTAGATGAAACTCGATCTGACACAGAAAGTGCTAGATGCTGGCAAATAATCCCTGGGCTTCAGACTGGCCACACAATAAACAACTATAATATTCAGTGCTGCAGCTTCTGTAGAGCCTGTCTGTTTCAAAATAAACTTAATTCTGCTTACTATGCAGAATGCTTTGTTGACTGGGGTTTGTCCTACTTTCCTGTCTAATGGTTTGCTAGTGGCTCTCTTCTGCCATCTGCTGGACAACGTGAAGAATGGCCGGACAATGAGTTCTGTTGCTCATTGGAAATGTTATTAATCCTCGGTGATTAGAATTTATGGAAACCTCTCGTGCCTACCTAGATACCCTGATTTTCTATTTACTCTGAGCACAAATTCAGAATTACTGTGAGAAGCCAGAGTATTTCTCACATATTTTCAGTCATGTTTATCAATGTTTTAAGGGGATATTTTGGCATTTTAAAATGTATTTTATTTATTTATTTACTCGCATTTCTATAGCCGCCCCAATTACAAGGACTCTGTACAACTTACAATATGAACCACCACCACCCCAATAAATAGAACCCCATCAAAACAATAAATCCCCTTAAAACCCTGTTAAAAACCTCCTCAACATGCTAAAAAGGGAGGATGGTTCTTATTGAACCAGCTAGCAGGTGGGGGTTATTTCTCCTCCAAACCCCCACACCTGCCCCGCCAGCCAGGTTTTCAGTTCTTTCCCGAAAGGCAGCAATTCCGTCTGTTTCCATATTCCTGCTCCCTTCTCAGCCAATGCCAAACTTTAGCTGATGATGAGAGGAAGAACAGTTTGATTGTAACTGGTGGTTTTTCATATCACAAGCATCTAACAAAAGCAGCTTTGGAAAACGTTTCAAGGTTTTCAGGCTAAACATGACAAGGCTTCAGGAATTTCTGTATTTGTCACAGTAAGCAAACAAACAAATCTAAGCACTTCTTAGATCCTTAGAATAGAGCTGGCATGGAAGGCATCGTAGTGTTGACTTCCCATTTTTCGCCTGGGAATAAGTGGCTCAGAATCATAGAATTGCAGAGATGAAAGGGACGACCCCCCACCCCAACGTTTTAGAGCTCAACTTCCTGAAGAAGCAGGAGATCAACTAGTAAAGCAGCTATCCAACCTCTGTTTAAAAGCCTTCAGTGAAGGAGATTCCACTACCTCCTGTGGTTATTTGTTCCACTGTGGAATAGCTCTTAACTGTCAGGATGTTCTTCCTAACATTTGGTTGAAATTCCTTCCCTTATCATTTAGATCCACTATTTCAATTTGTTTGCATGTCTGGCCAGGCATCCCACTACTGTAATGGAGTAGACGGTACAGCCAGCGACACAACGCTGAGTGTTGGGCGGCGGTAAATAACCTGACTCCCTAAAGGGGCGAATGGCTATGGGTGGATGAGCCCTTTTAGGTGGGGTGATGGCAGTGGTGGGCTAAAAATTTTTTACTACTACACTGTGGGCATGGTATGGTGGGTGTGGCCAGGGGGGAGCCCTGCGTTGCACCCAAATTAGGACTACTTTATTTCAAAACTTGGATGGGTGCGGCCAGCCAAAATTTCTGCTACCAGTTCTGGCGAACTGGTGCAAACCTGCTGATGCCCACCACTGGGTGATGATCCCCCTCAGTGGAGGAAATGCCAATGGAAACCATCATATTGGGCCCAACAGCAAAATGAGTGGAGCAGGAACTCTGATACCCAAAGGTCATGGAGGGGGAAGAGGCCATGTCAGATGGACTGGCTGTGATGGTGCACCTTGATAATATCCTCAAGGCTGCTGCAGTCCATTGCAGACCCGGTGATAAATCCTGCATGTCTCATTTCATATGTGCCACAAGAGATGGCTCTGTGATCATAGTGTGTGGGTCACTTCATGGCAAGTTGGGATCCACCTTAAATAAATTCACACCAATGACATTTTTCCTGCTTCGGGGAAAAATGCATTCTCAGATACGAGTTGGAGCTGATGACTTCAATTTGTACCTCCTAGAACTGGATGAATCAAGTTTGTTCCTGCCTCTACGTTATAAAGCTTCAAATATTTGAAGGTGGCTATCATGTCATTTCTAAGTATTGAGTTTACTTCTGCTTTCTTTGAGACCTCAAAGTGAGGAGGCTTAAAATTAAAACAAAACCCAAAGAGACCTTGGTCACTGCAGTTGCAAATTTTTCATGCTGCTTGAGAAAGGTCCATTGCAGCTTTATGCTGCTTCTGAAATAACATTCAGCTTAGCTAGTTCATAAATTGCAAACAATTGCTTGTTCTTTTTTCAAATAATAATTGAACACAGACAGTATTCATATCCTCTTCAAGTTCGCATTACCACAAAAACAGGAACATTTGTTCCAATGGAAATTCCTGGTAACAATAAATGAAACTGCTTCTAAGAGCTTAAACTAGGCTACCTTTCTCTTTTCAGCACCAAAGATTTGATGGCTTTCTCTTTTTATTTAATTGAATACTGAAAAAGAACAGTGACTGAAATTTGAAGCATGGGAAATAAATTTGTTTGTGCGTGCATGTGTGCGTGCGTGCGTGCTTGCAGCCAAGGTTGACAGCTTGTCATCAGTGCAGACATCATAAGGCGAGAAATTAAAGACTATTGTTGTAACACAACAACATCATTTGATCACAGTGGGCAACTTAGTGGTCCCTTGATGTTTTGAACTGCATCTGCCTACATTCTAGAATAGGGGTGCCCAAACTACGGCCCGGGGGCCTGTTCTGGCCCCCAGCAACATTTTACTTCCAATTTTTGGAGCAACGAGGGCTTCGTGGCATTGAGGGGCGGATCCTGCCCCCGGGCCCTAGTAACCAGCCCCCTGAACCACATGACTGGCCCACAGCCCAAAAGGTTTGGGCACCCCTGTTCTAGACTATTGGGCATAGAAGTTGAGACTGATGGGAAGTGTAGTCCAAAACATTCAAAGAGCAGCATGTTCCTTGCTTCAGGACTATACACTGTTGACAAGTTTTTTGTTTGAATCAAAGTTGCTATACCTCTGGTAAGTATTAGTTTAATATGTTGAGAAAAATAGTTTTGGGTGTGATAGGTGTTAGAAGAATGTGTATGAAAAGTTCTCTGTAATTCACATTATAATTACAGTGGCACCACATTGTCATTGCAGGTGAGAGAAGACCCTATGGCTTCTGGCCTCCACCAGAAGAACCATCAGCTGAAGAACTTAGAAGACACAGACTTAATCGATTTGATAGATGGTAAAATTCTCAAGATCAGTCTCTTTACAACTACTGCACTATTGGCTAATCTGTTCTTATTTAGGGATTATCTGCTTCCGAAAGCAGTGATTCCTGGAAAGTGTCTACCAGCCTATGTAGAAAAGGCATATTTGCTACTTTGCATACACACATCAAAGTTAAAAGGACTCAGTCCACCATGGACACTTTTGAGGTTTCCCTGTGCAGCTCTTATTCATATCAATGGGAAGTTCACAGAAATGTTTGAGTTAATATGAATTAATACTTAATATTTCAGCAAAGCATAATCTCAGTTCAATCATGCATTTTAAACACATGAACTTTGTTTTTCTTTCTTAGGGTCTTATGTATATAAGTGCTTGATGCATTTGAAGAGGATAGCAATTTGCTATGCAGCCATATTTCTTCCAAATGCAAATTTATCAACAGGTTCAGTCTGTAAATCTTGGAGATGTGATGCTTAGATTGGTTTAGATTTATTTTTTACTTACATTCAGTGGTTGTTTCCAAAGCCTAGTTAATGCTTCCATGAGAAGTTCCATAGTAGTCAGCAGTAATTCTATAGTTACGTGTTTTAAAAATATAGCCTCTAGATGTAAATTTGGACTGAAAATTATCTTTTCTAATCAAGTCCTATTTTTTCTAATCCTGAACTACTACAAATATTTTTGAACAAATATTCGTGAAATGAAAGGGAGTTGTTTAGGAGAGCACCATTTGGATACCATCCATTCGCCTCAGTGAGAGGTGGTTGTACCAAGATTTTCATTTTGAGGTATTGTTGTACACATGGATCCATCACTTTTACTAAAGTGAATGTAAATGTTTCTATCTGCGTGAACTCTGCACATACATGTGGATTCCTGTTCCCTGTGTGCTTTGAAGAACTCATCTGCAACATGATTCGATGTGCTTCAGAAAATTTCTAAATATGGTTTAGTACTTAACAACTTATAGCTTCTATTTGACTCACAGTTGTCATCTTTTGAGCTGATAGCTGGAAAATAACACCTACTTTTGGGGGCTGAGACCATTTAAGAACTATGGGGTATGCAGGACCCTTGGGGCTTTGTCTGTAGTGTTTTTCAGAATAGTCACGTACTGCTGACCTTATATTAAGTTTTTAAAAATCATTATTGCATAAATATGAAAATATACTAGCACTCACACTTCACCATTTTGTATAAATGGAATTTTAACTTTGTAGTTTTGTAACAGAGCCTAAGAAAGGGAAGTTCTGCTATCTTTGACTTTTTTGTTATAACATAAAGTATATTTTGATTCTCTTGTGCAGCTGATTACTGATAATGTTTTCACTGTTGATTTATTTTGGTGGTGGAAAGCCACTTTATTAGGAAGTTCTGTGCTTTTGAAGCCTTGACACATCTACCTCTTCAAGGAGTTCTGGGCCATTATGAATGTGCCAATGCCAGCAAATATAGAAAACAAAACAATGGCCTACAGACTGTCAACATTCAATATACATTCTAGTTGCCAAGAAAAGAGATGCCAAAGAGTGCAGTAACTGTAGGACTGTCATTCTTATTTCCCATGTAAGCAAAGTGATGCTCAAGGTGTTGTGACAGAGCAGGAAATAATGTTTTGATTTGAGCTCGCTTGCCACAGACACCATCAGATATTTTGATTTCTTAGTATTGTTGGTTGTTCATTTAATTATTTGTACACTGCCCAGAGTGGGAAACATCCCAGATGGGCGGTATAAAAATGGAATAAATAAATAAGAAATGTTTGAGGTTCAAGCTGAATTCTGAAAAATAGGTACCTCAAGATCATATTGCAAATATTTGCTTGCTAGTGGAGTGCGCCAAGAATTTCAGAAGAAGATCAATCTATGTTGTATAAGATATAAGCCTTTGATTGTGTGGATCATGGCAAACTATGGGTTCCTCTGAAAGAAATAGATGTGCCTTAGCACTTGATTGTCCCTGAGCATAATCTGTATTGTGGACAAGAAGCTACCATTAGGATGGCGTATGGCGAGACAGAATGGTTTCCTGTAGGCAAAGGTGTCAGATCAGAGTGAATTTTATCCTCTTATCTGTTCCATCTGGACATAGCATTCAGAAAGCCAGACTAGATTCAGATGAGGTAGGAGTGAAAATTGGGGATGAAGCATCAATAATTTAAGGTATGGAGATGATACCATCTTACTGACAGAAAGCAGCAATGACTTGAAAGAAGACAGTGCCAGAGAGAACTGCATTTGAGGATTAAGAAAGCAAGAATCATTACGGAAACGTCTGCAGATGCAGACAGCACTGGCTCTTTGGCTATAAACAGGGATAAGCACTGAACCCTAGGGTCGGATATGACTGGCTTTCGAGCAAGGGCAGCCTTTACCTTGAATGTTAACCATGAAGAAACTAGTAGTGAAAGAACTTGTATACCTTGGTTCAGTCATCAGTCCAAATGGAGATTGTAGTGAAGGAATCATAAAAAGACTAAGACTCAGGTCAGCAATGAAAGAATAAAAAAAATCATCCAGTGTAAGAAGGTGTCACTGAAGACTCAGAAGACCTTGATCATCCACACTATTGCATTACTGATCACTATGTGGAGATGTGAAAGCTAGACAGTCAAGAAAGCTGATTTGTTTGAACTGTGGTGGGGGAGTTTTGCAGGTACTCTGGATTGTCAGAAAGACGGACAAATAGGTCCGAGAGCAAATCAAGCCTGAACTGTTTCTGGAGGCAAAAATGATGACATTGTAGCTGTCCTACTATGGGAACATCCAACCTAGCAGTTCGAAAGCAAGAAATTGCAAGTAGCTAAATATGGACCACTTCGGTGGGAAGGTAACAGCATTCTGTGCGCTCCGGTGTCTAGTCATGCCTGCCACATGACCACGGAAACGTCTGCAGGCACAGACAGGGCTGAGCACTAAACCCTAGAGTCGGATACGACTGGCTTCTGAGCAAGGGAAACCTTTACCTTAACTTTACACACTTTCTGGAAAATGACAATTAACATTGGGAAAGGTTGAAAACAGCAAGAAAAAAAGAAGAAGTGGACTGACTCCCTAAAGGAAGCCACAGTCTTGAATTTAGTAAAAATATGAAACATTCAATATGTACAATTTGCATTTTGGCTAGGCTTTAATTTTATGTTTGTAATTTTCTTTATTAATTTTATTCTATGACAAATAAAATGCAAAATGGTATAGGACTTTCCACATGCTGAAATATCTGAATTTTGAATGTGTTTTCAAAAGGCTAATGGCACTGCTTTTGAAGCTCTTTGGTCTGGAGCAGATTTTTGTGGAGGCAATAGAAAGCTCATTGACATCTGCATTTATTGCATAGGCAATGTATATGCAAATTTTGTATGCAGATATTTTCCCTTCAATTTGTTGTTAGCTGTTTATATTTTACCTTCAAGAAAAGAATCACTTGTCTTCCCATTTTAGTGTTATTTGTGAGGCTAAACTATAGTAGATTAAATGCATATTTGCTTTTGACATAAATATATTTTTAAAAAACATGAAAATAGTAGACATTTTCATTTTATTTTAGTTTATACTGGTGATGTGTGCAAATAATTACCAAGTTCATAGCAAGTGAGGAGGGGGCATCCTGGTAGAAACAGCCTTTTGGATTTGGAGCTCTTCCCACAGTGCCGATAGCAGCCAAAGAGGAAAAGATATTTATCAGGATCACAGCAGCGGAAGAAAAGATTTTGAAATGCATTTAACTGTGTATTTAGTAGCACATCTAAACAGCACTGTTTGCCTATTAGATCAAGATTTGACTAGATTTTGCCATTATATGTGTCATTATTCACTTCCAGCTTTCTAAATGTCATACTTGGACAGAATATATGCTATTCAACTAGTTGCTATGTTTCTTTTATTATGAATACACTTAAGCATTTAAAATGAACACGTACACAAAAGGAAGGTGGAGGGCCCAATCCTCACTAGTTTTCAAAACCATTTACGTTTGATCTATTAATGGTGTGGGAGATGAAGAAAATGGAGCTGTTTATCCATTGCAGCTGTTTATCCATTGCCATTAAGACTATTTCTCTGTGAAATCGAATGCAACCTCAGAAATCCCACCAAAGCAGAAATAGTATACGTGCTTAAAAGTATATATCTTGAAATCAAAAGTGCCTTTTCTATATTTGGGGGGTTGAAACATTGATCCTGGGATGCAACATTTGTCCCTAGGTCTTCCAGAGTTTCCCACCCACATACAATGTACTAAAGTACGTCCCATTTTGAAAAATGTATGTGTTAATAAATCACTTTTCCCCCCTGCTTCTGTGTAATAGAACAAGTCCTTTACAATAAATGCTGTGCAAGAAGATGTCACACATTCCTGGGATCTGAGATTAACATCAGCTGGTTAGCCTGATACAGTATTCCTGTGAGTACATATAGGCTACAGGGAGCCCCGTTCCAGGGTCCCCATAAGAACATAAGAACAGCC
This sequence comes from Bradypodion ventrale, assembly GCA_035047345.1. NCBI lineage: Eukaryota > Metazoa > Chordata > Lepidosauria > Squamata > Chamaeleonidae > Bradypodion > Bradypodion ventrale. The sequence continues at coordinate 48,861,183 of JAWDJE010000003.1, read as the reverse complement.
TTGCTGGAACAGGCCACAGCCCATCCAGTCCAGCATTCTGTCTCACACAGTGCCTCACCATTTCCTTCAGGGTATTCCCAAGGAGATGCCTTCACCTGCTTAGGAATCCCTGGAAATGGCATTGAGAGATATCCTGCCTATCTCTCCAACCCGGAGGTTGTCCTTAGGTAGCCATAATTATAGCCACTGATACACTTGTCCTCCATGAACTTGTCTAATCCTTTCTTAAAGCTGTCAAGACTGACAGCTGTCACCACTTCTTCTGGCAGGGAGTTCCATAGACCAGTAATCCTCTGGGTGAAAAAGTACTTTCTCTTATTTGTTTGAGAACTAGTACCCAAAAGTTTCATCGAGTGTCCCCTAGTTCTAGTGTTGTGCGATAGGGAAAACAGTTTTTCCTTATCTACTTTGTCCACACCGTGCATGATTTTATAAACTTCAATCAGGTCACCTCTTAGACGCCGTCGTTCAAGAGTGAAGAGGCCCAACCGTTGCAGCCTCAGATGGTAAGGAAGGTGTTCCAGTCCCCTAATCATTCTGGTTGCCCTCCTCTGTACTTTCTCCAACTCCATAATATCCTTCTGGAGGTATGGCGACCAGAACTGTACACAATATTCCAGATGGGGCCTCACCATAGATTTATAAAGAGGCAAAATGACACTTGCTGACTTATTTTCTATACCCTTCCTAATGATCCCTAACATTGAGTTTGCTTTTTTCACTGCTGAGGCACACTGGGTTGACATCTTCATTGAGCTGTCCACCAGGACACCAAGGTCCCTTTCCTGGTTTGTCGCAGAGAGTTCAGACCCCATCAGTTTATAAATGTAATTGGGGTTTTTTTGCCCCAACATGCATCACTCTGCACTTACTGATGTTGAAGCTCATTTGCCACTGTTTTGCCCACTCCCCCAGTGTCAAGAGATCCCTCTGGAGCTCTTCACAATCTCTCACAGTTTTCACTACCCTGTATAATTTAGTGTTGTCAGCAAATTTGGCTACCTTGCTTTTTACTCCTACCTCTAGATCATTTATGAAGAGGTTGAAAAGCAGGGGTCCCAGTACTGAACCTTGGGGGACCCCACTCTTTACTTCCCTCCACTTGGAGAAGTGTCCATTTAGTGCTACCCTCTGTTTCCTGTCCCTTAGCCAGTTGCTGATCCAGAACAAGACCTGTCCCTTTATTCCATGACTGGTAAGTTTATTCAAGAGCCTTTGGTGTGGGACCTTGTCAAAAGCCTTCTGAAAGTCCAGATAAACAATGTCAACTGGATCCCCCTTATTCACATGCTTGTTGACACTCTCAAAAAATTCCAACAGATTAGTGAGGCATGATTTGCCCTTGTAAAAGCCATGTTGGCTCTCCTTTAGCATCCCAAACCATTACCCCATCCCAAACCATTTCTGCTCCACTTTAGAACTCTTACCATTTAATATAAAAGTTTAGAAAGGATTTCTAAGTGAAGACTGTCTCATAATCTTGCTGTGTAGGGAGGATTCTAAGTACAGTGGAACCTCAGTTAATGTAATTAATACGTTCTCTGGGACATTTCTTACTGCAAAAATTACTTTAACTGAATTTCCCACAGGAATGCATTGAAAACCATAATACTTTAACCGAAACACAGTTTCCCATAGGAATGCATTGAAAACCAATTAATCCATTCAGGGGGAAAATTCTGTAAACCTAGCCACTATTTTCTATGGATTTCCTTTTGTTATGCGATTTTTATGTTAATCGAGCCTTTTGTTAACTGAGGTTCCACTGTATGTTCAGCTCAACGCAGTAGAATCACCATTCAGATTAGATAGGAATTCAAAGCAGTACATGAAGGAATATTTATGTTAGGTTTGCATATACTTTTGTCTCAATGTCACAGTTCAGCTCCCCTCACAGAATGTCTGACTAGGCCATACAGTCTTGAGTGTACAGTATTTGCATTGCAGCTAGTGTACAGTACTGTACTCTTCTCCAGTTTCAGTGGTATAATACTGTAGGTATTATAATCTTAGAATGGAGACAGAAGACAAGCCACATCATAGTCTGTATGTCCAATCTGTCATACATTTAACTACCGTATTTATTCGAGTATAACGCGCAAAATTTTATACCCAAAAAAAGGCTCAAAGTTTGGGTGCGCGATATACACGAGGACTAGGCCACGCGACTCAAGAAGCCGGCGCCGGGTAGGCGCGGAGCACGCCGCGGCCCTCCCCCGGAGGGTTCCCTTCTCGACCCGGCGGGTGCGTGCAGGTGAGCGGCGGCTGCAGCGGGACGCACGCACCCGCCGGGTCGAGAAGGGAACCCTCCGGGGGAGGAGGGCCGCGGCGTGCTCCGCGCCTACCCGGCGCCGGCTTCTTGAGTCGCGCGGCCCGGGTAGGCGCGGAGCACGCCGCGGCCCTCCTCCCCCGGAGGGTTCCCTTCTCGACCCGGCGGGTGCGTGCGTCCTGCTGCCGCCGCCGCTCACCTGCACGCACCCGCCGGGTCGAGAAGGGAACCCTCCGGGGGAGGAGGGCCGCGGCGTGCTCCGCGTCTACCCGGGCCGCGCGACTCAAGAAGCCGGCGCCGGGTAGCGCGGAGCACGCCGCGGCCCTCCTCCCCCGGAGGGTTCCCTTCTCGACCCGGCGGGTGCGTGCAGGTGAGCGGCGGCGGCAGCGGGACCTGGGCGCCTGGGAGGAGGGCCGCGGCGTGCTCCGCGCCTACCCGGGCCGCGCGACTCAAGAAGCCGGCGCCGGGTAGGCACGGAGCACGCCGCGGCCCTCCTCCCAGGCGCCCAGGTCCCGCTGCCGCCGCCGCTCACCTGCACGCACCCGCCGGGTCGAGAAGGGAACCCTCCGGGGGAGGAGGGCCGCGGTGTGCTCCGCGCCTACCCGGCGCCGGCTTCTTGAGTCGCGCGGCCCGGGTAGGCGCGGAGCACGCCGCGGCCCTCCTCCCAGGCGCCCAGGTCCCGCTGCCGCCGCCGCTCACCTGCACGCACCCGCCGGGTCGAGAAGGGAACCCTCCGGGGGAGGAGGGCCGCGGCGTGCTCCGCGCTACCCGGGCCGCGCGACTCAAGAAGCCGGCGCCGGGTACAGTAGGCACTGCTGAGATGCGTGGTGTGAAAAAAAATTTAATACCGAGATTTCATGGATAATTAGGGGTGCGCGTTATACACGAGTGCGCGTTATACTCGAATAAATACGGGTAATCTACAAAAGCTCTCATAAAACGTACAGTGGTACCTTATACAATGATTTTAATCCGTTCCACGGGGCTCGTTGTTGTACAAAACAATTGCTGTGCAATGCATGCATCGTATAGTGATTTTTCCCTATGGGATGCATCGTACAACAAATTTTTTTTGCTAAGTCGTTTCTCCCATTGAAAAATTGTTATACGGTTTTTTCCATAGGGAAAATTGTAATGCGGGGCACCATTTCCCCCCAAAACCTAATTGTTATACGATTTCGTTGCTATATGGGCCGATTGTTGTATGAGGTTCCACTGTATATACTTACTGTAATAAGCAATGTGAGAGCTGTAATTCTGTTTTCCACTCAAATGGCCACACTCCAACCGTTGGATCAGTGGGGAAAGTAATCTTTGTTTCTTGTCATCTACAGATTCAAAAGTTCTGCTATGGAGATTTTAAGAACATAAGAACATAAGAACAGCCTTGCTGGAACAGGCCACGGCCCATCCAGTCCAGCATTCTGTCTCACACAGTGCCTCACCATTTCCTTCAGGGTATTATTCCCAAGCAGATGCCTGCTTAGGATTCCCTGGAAATGATATTGAGAGATATCCTGCCTATCTCTCCAACCCGGAGGTTGTCCTTAAGTATCCATAATTATAGCCATTGATACTCTTGTCCTCCATGAACTTGTCTAATCCTTTCTTAAAGCTGTCAAGACTGACAGCTGTCACCACTTCTTCTGGCAGGGAGTTCCATAGACCAGTAATCCTCTGGGTGAAAAAGTACTTTCTCTTATTTGTTTGAGAACTAGTACCCAAAAGTTTCATGGAGTGTCCCCTAGTTCTAGTGTTATGCGATAGGGAAAACAGTTTTTCCTTATCTACTTTGTCCACACCGTGCATGATTTTATAAACTTCAATCAGGTCACCTCTTAGACGTCGTCGTTCAAGAGTGAAGAGGCCCAACCGTTGCAGCCTCAGATGGTAAGGAAGGTGTTCCAGTCCCCTAATCATTCTGGTTGCCCTCCTCTGCACTTTTTCCAGCTCCATAATATCCTTCTGGAGGTATGGCGACCAGAACTGTACACAGTATTCCAGATGGGGCCTCACCATAGATTTATAAAGAGGCAAAATGACACTTGCTGACTTATTTTCTATACCCTTCCTAATGATCCCTAGCATTGAGTTTGCTTTTTTCACTGCTGAGGCACACTGGGTTGACACCTTCATTGAGTTGTCCACCAGCACACCAAGGTCCCTTTCCTGGTTTGTCGCAGAGAGTTCAGACCCCAGCAGTTTATAAATGTAATTGGGGTTCCTTGCCCCAACATGCATCACTCTGCACTTACTAATGTTGAAACTCATTTGCCACTGTTTTGCCCACTCCCCCAGTGTCGAGAGATCCCTCTGGAGCTCCTCACAATCTCTCACAGTTTTCACTACCCTGTATAATTTAGTGTCGTCAGCAAATTTGGCTACCTTGCTTTTTACTCCTACCTCTAGATCATTTATGAAGAGGTGGAAAAGCAGGGGTCCAAGTACTGAACCTTGGGGGACCCCACTCTTTACTTCCCTCCACTTGGAGAAGTGTCCATTTAGTGCTACCCTCTGTTTCCTGTCCCTTAGCCAGTTGCTGATCCAGGACAAGACCCGTCCCTTTATTCCATGACTGGTAAGTTTATTCAAGAGCCTTTGGTGTGGGACCTTGTCAAAAGCCTTCTGAAAGTCCAGATAAACAATGTCAACTGGATCCCACTTATCCACATGCTTGTTGACACTCTCAAAAAATTCCAACAGATTAGTGAGGCATGATTTGCCCTTGCAAAAGCCATGTTGGCTCTCCTTTAGCAGCGCCTTCTCTTCTATGTGCCTAGTAATTCTATCTTTTAGGATGGTTTCCATCAGTTTACCTGGGACACATGTCAAACTGACAGGTCGGTAATTCCCTGGATCACCCCTGGATCCTTTTTTGAAAATTGGTGTTACATTCGCTACCTTCCAGTCATCAGGCACAAAGCCTGATTTGAGGGAATTATATATTTTGGCTAGGAGATCAGCAATTTCATCTTTAAGTTCCCTGAGAACTCGTGGATGGATGCCATCTGGTCCTGGTGATTTGTTAGTGTTTAGTTTAACAAGACATGCAAGGACCTCCTCCCTGGTTATTTCTATCTGGCTTAATTCTTTGGTTTCCCTCCCTACGAAGATAGGCTCTGTTTTGGGCATGTGGCCTCTGTCTTCTTCAGTGAATACTGAAGCAAAGAATTCATTGAGTCTCTCTGCAATCTCTGTTTCCTCTTTAATAACCCCTTGCCTTCCATTGTCATCTAATGGTCCAATGGCCTTCCTAGTTGGGTTCTTACTTCTAATGTACTTAAAGAAGTCTTTGTTATTTCTCTGAGTATTTTTAGCTATACGCTCCTCAAAGTCTTGCTTTGCTTTCCTGATTGTTGCCTTGCATTTGTTCTGCCAGAATTTATGTTTTTGCCTGCTGTCCTCATTCGGACAAGCCTTCCATCTTCTAAATGAGCTTCTCTTGCTCTTGATCACTTCCCGAACAGCTCCTGTAAGCCACATTGGGGTCCTCTTGGAACTGGCAGTGCCCTTTTTCCTTTTGGGTATGCATTCCAATTGAGCCTCTGTTATTGTTTTTGTAAACAGCCTCCATGCCTCTTGGAGTGTTTGGACTCTCTCAATTTTCCCTTTCAGCTTCTTTTTTACGAGTTTCCTCATCTTTGGGAAATTTCCTTTTTGAAAATTTAAGGTCTCTGTGTTAGATTTTATCAGTGACTTGCGGTCTATGATCAAGTTAAACATAATTGAGTTGTGGTCACTGTTCCCTATTGGATCAGTCACATTAACATCTTGCACCAGATCCTGAGTATTACTCAGGATCAAGTCAAGGATTCTTGTACCTCTAGTTGGGTCTTCAACCATCTGTCCCAGGGAACAATCATTTAGCATATCTAGGAACTTTATCTCTTTATCATGTGCTGAACAACAGTTCACCCAGTCTATGTGAGGGTAATTGAAGTCCCCCATTATAACCAGGCTTCCCTTCTTGGATGCCTCCTTTACAACATTCTCCAACTGCCAGTCTCCCTCAAGAGTTTGGGTCGGAGGCCGATAGTATATGCCTACTGTTAGACCATCCTTGTGGCCTGGTACTCTTACCCACAGAGCTTCTAATGGTGACTCCAAATCACCTAGATATTCCAATTCATACGATTTTATCACTTCTTTGACATACAAGGCCACACCACCTCCCATTTGCCCCTTCCTATCCTTCCTGTAAAGTTTGTAGCCTGGGATAACTGTATCCCATTGGTTATCATCCGTCCACCAGGTTTCAGTGATACCAATAATATCAATATTCTTATCTATTGCTAAGTATTCCAGCTCCCCTATTTTGTTCCGGAGGCTTCTGGCATTTGTATACAAGCATTTATATATGCTTTTCTGACACAGTCTTTTGTGTCCAGTTGCATTGTTAGACTGCCTCTTGCATCCTTCTGCTAGAATGCTAGTGACTAGCTCCTCGCTCTGCTCAGTAAATTTTGCATCCTCCTCACTACTCAAGTACACACTTTTCTGAACCGGATGCTGCCCAGCTCCTGTCGGCTTTCCCCCAGTTATCAGTTTAAAAGCTGCTCTGCAGCCTTTTTGATGTTGAGTGCCAGCAATCTGGTCCCATCATGGTTCAAATGCAACCCATCCCTCCTGAACAGATTTGGCTTGTCCCAAAATGTTCTCCAGTTCCTGACAAATCTGAAGCCCTCCTCTCGACACCACCGCCTCATCCACGCATTGAGGCTTCTGAGCTCTGCCTGCCTGGTAGGTCCTGCGCGAGGGACAGGCAGCACTTCTGAAAATGCTACCTTGGAAGTCCGGGACTTCAATCTTCTTCCTAACAACCTGAATTTGGCTTCCAGGACAGACCGCTTGGCCTTCCCAACATCATTGGTACCAACGTGTACCATGACAACTGGCTCGTTCCCAGTTCTCTCTAACAGTCTATCTAGATTTCTTGTGATGTCTGCAACTTTTGCACCTGGCAGGCAAGTCACCATACGGTTATCATGTGCATCACAAATCCATTTCTCTGTATTTCTAATTATTGAATCGCCTAGTACAAGGAGCCTCTCTCCTGCAATCTGTTCATCTACATGCACCTCATCAACCATATTAAGGGAGAGAAACTCAGTTTGTTCCTGTTGTTTATCTTCCTGGATCTCATTTTGTTAGTTTAGTGTCATTAGTCCTGTAATCCAACAGCCTTGGAGTCAGTGAAACTATTGGGGCCCAGCAGAACAAATTTATTAGTAAACCATAAGTAGTTTTGGGTCATCTTCCTTTCACTATTCTGATGCTCCCAAGTGCTCATACTGGGTTTTGACTGTTTTTTTCTTCCAGTGTGCACCAAAAATTCCTAGAGGTGGGGACCTAGACTGTCTACATAACAGCTAATGTATGGAACTATTACCCATATTCCTGTGGTATAGCACCTAACTGGGCAGTCTTCAGATATTTGTGTGCAGTCTATTTTTAGACGTGGATGTAAAGTTTTCTTTTGAGGAATCTAGGCTCCAACTCAAGGGTTCACCACCTATGGCCCATGGGCCGGACCCGAACCCTGACACCATTCCATCTGGCCCACAGTGACATCCCCAGAAGTGCAAGCATTTACGACAGCCGTAAACTCACCCATGCATGTACAAACATGCCTACCATGGTTAACGGCAGCGTTTGCGGCAGGGGGAAACCACTGTTTTCTCTAACTCTTCTAATACCCAAGACACTGTTTTACAAAAATCATGTTCATGTGAGAATGGAATTCAGGAGAGAAGAAAAGCTCACCAGAGCCAAAAACAAAATATGATGGACTTTAGCCGGCAAAAATGTTAAGATGCTGTGGTTCTAGGAGAGAAAACCTTTTTCTCTGCAGCCTCTCCCTTCCTGAGGAGGACCAGAAAACATTCCACCAGTTAAAATATTGTCTTTTCCCACAGGAAGCAATTCCTTTCAGTGAATGACTCGTTTCTATGTAAAGTATTTTTTAAAAAATATACTATGAAATATATGGCTCATTTAAAATGGAGGGTATTATTTCAGTGACAGCCCAAGCAGTGACTGTGGACGTTACCATGGTAACAGCACATTTGTCATGACAGCACAGCAAATTGGCATATAAAGCCAGAATAAATTGTCAAAGCATGCGTAGCTTGGAATGCACAAGCATCCATGCTCACTTTATTTTGCATGAGAACAAAATAGCTAATATGTAGTTTTATGCTCGTTATGCCTAAGGCCACTTTTGTAAGCTTTTATGTAAGATTTGGAAGAAAAAGAGGGAAGAGTTAATTCCCTTCTCCCTATGTAACTTATGTAATGATTCTTCCTTAACACAATTTTATGGGTCATACTATGGAGTTCTATTTTTAGATGAGTATACTCATAATGTGGATCATGTGGTTTGTGTTGCTATTCTACCAGAAACTATTCTACACTATTCAGTGGTATCTATTCTACAATGTGTTTGTGTGTGTATTTTAAACAAATACTATTTACAGTCCATATTTTCCATTCAGAAAGATTTAAAAAAAAAGCCGGCCAAAGGAATTTATATCCAATAGCAGTTTCTATTTGTTAAATTGAAAAAGATACAATAATTTATCTTGTGCTTTTGCATTCTTGCTTTAGCGTCCCACTTTGTGGAGATGTAAGATGGAACTTCCCATACCAACATTTTAAAATGATAATAATAATAATAATAATAGTAATAATAATAATAATTTCATGTCAGACATTATTCTGGGTTGAAAGGATTTTTGTGGAAGAAACTCTGCTCAGGGAACACCCAAATGAGGTTCCTTTCATGTCCCCAAGAGCTGAGACAGAGACAGGCACTCAGTCTGTCATGCAGTACCCAGGTCTCGAACTGCCAACTTGTCAGACTTCCATCTAACAAGGCAAGCTTCTTAATCACTGAGTCACCGCAGCCCTTTTTAAATGATGGTTTAAAAATATCATGAAGACTTACTGTACTACCTCAGACGTTTGCATTTCTGTAGAATAGTAAGGACATAATCAGTGTCTATAGCCAGATAAGAATGTGCAGAACTAACCACAGCAACATTCTTAGCCTTTCAATCTGCATGCTTAAATTGCTAATTACTTATGAACCACCAAGAGGATGCTGTAAGCGCTATGAGGTGGCATGTAAGTGTTATTCTTCTTTCCCTCTATTAAAATATAGGATCAAGGTTTGAATCAGTGAAGGTTGACATTTTCCAGAAAGGTGAGTCAAAGGATTCAAGATACTTGAGACTCAAGGTCTTTCTTCAAGTGTTGGGTCATCATCTAGGAAGGAATTTTAGAAACTCAAGAGCAACATGCAAGTTGGAAAAGAAATTGCATTATGAATTAACATGCTGAGATCAAAACATTCCATACAGGAGAAACTGAGATCTTTCAGTTGCCTGCTTTTGAATGTTTTCCAGGCTGTCTCGGCCAATTGTTTTTTCTTTACCAGGAATAGAACTGATGAATTATCATGAGAAGACTCAATATGGCCATATCAATGAGCTGGTTCATACATTTACAGAGCAATGATAAGGTGCAATCTTGATAAGGATTAGCCGGCTGCATGCCATTGCCCAAGGGAAACCCAAGGGTACTTGAAATGCTTCCCCTAGGTCCTTCTAAGTCCTACTGAAGTAATCTTCTGGTAAAAAATTTAACATTTTATTTTGTTTTGAATTTTACCTATATTCCATATACATCTATAATTTTTAAATTGTGCAATATCAAAGAAAGAAAGAATCTGGAGATTAGGCTAACTCACAGCCACTTGAAAGAATCATCAGTGGCTTTGTTCAGTAATGCTATTGTTTCTCCCCAATAACTGATAGTAAGGTTCTTAATCCTTGACTCACTCTCCTAACATCTTCTCTTTTAAAGGATGTAAAAATCCTATGTTGAAGGATAACCACTAACAATGTGATAAATAAAAAAATGACAATATATTAAAGGGATTAAAAGAAAGGTACTCGAGCTGGCTTCTCTGTGATTTACTGTAATAAAAAAAATCAAGAAGATGTGAAAAAATGGAAGGCCCAAATCCATCTTTCTGTTCAACCACATACACTTCAGAATGCTGTTATCTGAGTAAGCCACTACAAGGATCTAAGAGTAGGAATTAAAATACAAGTGAAAAGAATGGCCAAGTCCTACAAAGCAGCATATATGGGTAGTTATTTCTGACCTATCACCTTCAAGGAGAGGCCCAGTTGTGAAGGTGCCAGCCAAAGCTCTTGGTCTTATATTACAGTAGCCATGGATGCCTAGGGTGATGTAGCAGATTGAGTGACGGACTAGGACTTGGAAGACTGCTCAGCTATGGAGACTCACTGGGGGTGTGGAACAACAATACTAACTGGTTGGGTCTGACACTTTACTGGCATGGTTATATGTGCATTATTCTGTACTTGGAAAAGCTATACAGAATGAAAGCAGTATTTCTATGGAAATTATTGAAAATACAACATAATTTATTGATTTCAAACAAGGAATATGTGTGCTTTCAAACTTTAACAGCTGTAGTCAATGCAAAACAAACATAATTCAAAAGGCTATGCTTGATTCTGGTTAAGTGCACATATACATAAGAAAAAAGTTTCAAAACACTAGGGATGGTGTAACTTGCATAACAAGATACCCTATGCAATAAGTATATTGAAACTTAATTTAAAGATACTGCCCCATAGCACATAGCGCACTCTCTGGATGGTTCACAAGGTAATTAGCATTTTGCCCTCAATATGCTGGGTACTCATTTTATCAATCTCAAGGATGGAAGGCTGAATCAACCTTGAACCCATCAAGACTTAATTCATTTTAGGGTTTAACCACTCTGCTATGAGGGCTTTATCCATCCATGGTTACATCCTGACAGGTTTCAATTTCTGTAAATGAACCAGAACAACGTCATGATAAAATCTTTCTCTGGTAGAACCAAAGAAATTACAACTGTGGCCCCTCCCACCTTGTTACCAATTATAAATTGGCTTATGCTGATAGGGGAAGTTTTAGGTAAAGGTTTCCCTTGCTCTAAAGCCAGTCGTACCTGACTCTAGGGTTTAGTGCTCATCTCTGTTTCAATGCCGAAGAGCCAGCGCTGTCTGCTTCTGCAGACGTTTCCGTGGTCATGTGGCAGGCATGAATAGACACCGGAGCGCACGGAACGCTGTTACCTTCCCACCAAAGTGGTCCCTATTTATCTACTTGCAATTTCTTGCTTTCGAACTGCTAGGTTGGTAGGAGCTGGGACAAAGATGGGAGCTCATTCCGTCCTGCAGTACTTGGGAATCGAACTGCTGACCTTCCGCCTCCCAGTCAGCATCTTAGCCACTTGAGCCACTGGAGGTTTCAGGGTTCTATATACTGCTGAGTTTCCCTGCTGTTTCTAGTTGGCATAGATGCCATTCCTAGAAATATGAAAAAAGGAAGAAGATTCATGGTTCATAGTTTACTTGACATAAATCTTTGCACCTTTTAAAAGGAAATTCAGGAATTTGCATTTATAGCTATAACATAACTTATTAAAGACCCCGTTTTCTTCTTCTTGGTAGTTATTAATGTTTTCTTTTAGCCATGTTTCATGCAGACCTGACATCTGCCTATATTTCGCCGTTGTTCTTGCTCATCTTTGAGAGTCCGTGAGATAGGGGTTGATGTGAATTGCATATCTGGATTCACTGTAGATAACCAGAAACTATATTCATTGGAAAAGAACTGACATGTTCCTCGCTGACCTTGGCACTCAATGAAGGGCGCTGATCGGAAGTCTTCTAGGCAGCTACCAGTTGACATAAGAGATTGTCCACCTCCCTGGTCACCAGATCCAGTATGCTGGGGGGGAAACAGATGAAAGAGCTGTAAGATGTAGCACCTGGCATGGCTCCAGTTATACTCATTTAGGCAAATCTTCCTACATTCAATGGGTGTGTAGTTGAGCACACCCTCCTAACTGCTCTTGCTTACTGTGTGAACTTCCATGCAAATGTTTCTGTTTGGTTGGCAGTGTTGCCCAGGTGTTTGACAGTTAATATAAAATTGAAATTCAGATGGTATTACCATTTTCCTGCAAACTTGCAGCTTCTTAGGAGACATCTGTGGGTTGTTCCCATCGTTTTGGCTTGATTTTAGTACAATTCGGTATTATATAATTCTACACTAAGACTTAACAAAGCTCAATATAAGTGCTGTCAAAATCAGGATAAGTAAAGGCTACACAGCATTATTATCTCTTCCTCAGATAGGCTACTCCTTAAGCAGAAAGACAAAAATAATGTGAACTGTCTTGTCTTCTTATAGCTGTTGAAGAGCAAGAAATAAAACTCAGCCCACTGAATTTTATTGATGCTATAGTCATATTTAATAGGATTTTAGAGGGGAGAAGTGTGTCTGCTGTTCTTATTTTATCAAGTATGAATGGAATAGAGACACTGTATGTGGAGCCGTGGTGGTGCAACGGTTAATCTGCTGTACTGCAACCAAACAGTTGTGAGTTCAATCCTAACAGTGACTCAATGCTGACTCAGATTTCCATCCTTCCGAGGTAGGTAAAATGAATACCCAGCTTGTTGAGGGCAAAATGCTAATTAACTTATGAACTGCCCAGAATGTGCACTAAGCACTATATAAGTTTAATTGCTATTGGTATTGTGGCCGAATAAATATTCGGTCAACTTGTAGCTTGGATCCAGTTGTTTACGTGACTTTATAGTCATAGTCATGCACAAAGAGATAAAATAAAATGATTGCATCAGATGGTGATCTACAATAGTGAAACACTGTTAATCAATAAGCAAATAAAAACTGAAGTGAACCATTTCAGAAATACTGGCAGCACAAGCCTATCCTAGTCAATGCAGAATTACAGTCTTAGTAACTCTGATAAGCTATTTTCCTGTGTAGTCTACATAATCCCCAATCTTACCATTAAAAATGAGTAGCCTATCCAAAGACTTCTCCAGTTCAATGGACAGGGAGGAATTGATTGGTCTTGACTATGAACTGCTACAGCCTGGCCAGGAGCTTCACATACAGCACATCTGCTAATGTAAGGTTTTATTTCTTCTTCAGAAATAGGCATCATGGGCAAAGGAGCTGCACTGGATAACCAGTAAGATTTGTCATTTCGACTTGCATAGTAGCAAACCTGATTGATATTGCAATAGGAAAAAGGCATGGTGCTGAACATAGGAAGACAAGATCCAGCCAGACCTGGAACAAAGGAAAATCCACAATGGTTTGATCATTACACTGAACAACTACGATTTTGCTGCCGGGAATAACATGCTGTCAAGTGTGCTGATTCCAAATCTAAACTCAGAATTTGCCTATCACATACAGATTTTAAGGTGTGCTATAGCTGTTCAAATGGTGGGTAATTGGGTAATATATTTTTACATGTTGGAGCGACCACTATGCCTGCTGCCACCTCAGCTGAATCACATCCCCTGGTGGCATGCATGTTCCAGCTGTGGCTGAGTATGTCTAGCCAAGCCAGTGAGCCAGCATCTGAATAGGTATATAAGGCGAGATGGACCAAGGGTTTGTCTCAAATGCGAAATCATCTTATTGGATAGTACAGCTAGGCCATAGGGAGTCTGTTTTGAGCTAAAGATGAGTAGGCACAGCTGTTTTAATAAATTGGACAATTTTGGTGCATTTGTGGCAAATATACCTCATGTGATCAACACAAGAAACTAACCAAGAGGGTGAGATTTGCTAACTTAAGGTCCTGGCATCCTAGGCAGAATCGGACTTCAGGTTTGGATCCAGCGCACTTGATTTAGAATAGGACACATGGATCAGACCAAGTAGCAGACAATTTTTTGTGTGATGGAGTGTTGTTAATCCAAGTAATCAAAGACTTACTTAAGTACAGGTGAGAGCTAGTCATCTTGGATCTTATTCAACCCCAGTTATATCCAGCTAGGAATCTGGTTCATGAATAAGGTTTTGAGGTGGGAGGAATGACCTGGAACTTATTGGCCCAAGAAAGCTGGATATCTGGAACAGTCTCATGTTACAGTCTTGTAGTTAGAAATTACCCACTGAAACTTTTTGTTCAGTTCTGCAATCTTTTACTTATGAAAAGTTTAAAGGATAAAGTACCATGGCTCAGTGATATAGGACATGGGGAAGCGATACCATAAATGGTAGCAGCAGAGGAAGAATGTGGCATCCACCTGGTGTTTGTCTTTCCACTTAATCCTATGGCATTCTGGACCTTGGGCGCCTCTCCCAGGCGCTCTTGCCATTAGTCCCGGGATGGGAAGCAGCTGCGCCCGGCGCCACTCCCACTGGCCCCATCCGGGCAGGGAGTAGAAGAGGCGCCAGAGGCGCCAGAGCTGCTAGATTTTCCGTGCCTCTCCCGGGGCTCTTGCCATCAGTTCCGGAATGGGAGGCAGCTGTGCCCGGTACCACTCCCCCTGGCCTGGTCTGGACAGGGAGTAGAAGAGCCGCCGGGGCCGCCGGACTTTCCATCAGCCCCAGGATGGGAGGCAGCTGCACCTGGCACCATTCCCCCTGGCCTCATCTGGGTGGGGAGTAGAAGAGGTCCTGACGCCTCTCCCCCTGACCACCGTTTTGACTGGCAGCTAGCCAGAGGAGATGAGCAGCACCTGAGGTCACCCTGGCGGCCTCAAAAGCTGCTCCCTGCCACCATTGAGGACCACCGCCGTTTGACCGGCAGCCAGCCAGAGAAGATATGGTTTTGCCTTTTCATATGTACTGTTTCAGATCTTCAGATGAGGGTATTGTGTTTGTAAGTATCACAGACTTAACCTAAATGAAAACACGAATTCAGATGAACTTTTCTCAAGATAATTATTTGCAATACTCACCAAGATCTTGATTATGGGCTTTCTCCTGCCCTTCAAGATACAGCAGGCTGTATCCAGTCCACAGTGTTGGCATTCCTTCTGGGCAAAGTGGTTCTGTGTCTGATTGACTATGAATAACAAGGAGGAACCCACTAAGAAATCTCAGTTCAGGTCCTGGAGGACCTGGCATTCCAGTCGGACCAGGAAGACCTTACCAGATGGAAAAAGGGGGATACAGTTAATATTCTATTTAAAAGGATGGCCTATTGCTATGTCAAAAGAATTATGACATTTAGAATAGGTTTGACTGATAATTGGAAGTTCTACGTTCTTGAGCTTCAAATTAAACAGCAAACTTGTTCATTTGTCCCTCATGGTTAATGACATAATTCATTCAAACATCTTCAGAATATGGAAGTCAAAATATAACGGTGATTAGATTTTATGACTTGGTATTTGAGGGTCATAAAGTGAGCTTTTGGTTACAATCCTTTGAACAGTGACATGAATCTTACTGGTGTTCACATTAACATTTGTGTAATGACACAACTATGACTAAGCAGCAACCTGATGATGCATGTCTTAATTATCTCAGGCAATCAAGTGCCTTCATCATCAAGTATTCACAACTAGCCACAGCAAGTTACACTCACCTTACATAAACTATGGTTCTGGCCAATGAGTAAAATACACAGATGTACGCACATACTTATTAATTGGCAAGACTAGTATTTTCCAAAAAAGGATTATAAACGATTGCATGTATAAGAATGCTTACCTTGCAGCCCTATGTATCCTTTCTCTCCCATGTCACCTTGATCACCAAGGGGGCCAGGAGGCCCAGTCAAACCAATCTGACCTGGAATGCCTAATAATCCTTCTTCTCCTTTCTGTCCTAAAAGATAACACATTTACCTGTTCAAGTAACCCTAGTTCTGCTCTGGGTAAAGATTTATTATTAAAGCATCCAAATATAAAATTAAACAAGTGATAGGAGATGGAGTTGTAAATGTATCCCTCTAGAAAATATTTAAAGATAGTTATCTAATTAAAAAATAAAGATGCGGTATTGTTTTCTGAAATACATTCCAGATTTGAAAATTTGATCTGGCAATTTCTTTTCTGTTCAAAAACATCATAACCTCTTAGTGTAGAAAAGGAGACCATGACAGGAATGGCAGTCCTATGTTATGTTGGGTACTGAAGCATAATTTTATGTAAAGATTATGCTAAAAATATGATGGGGGAAAATGTTGATGGAGGTTTGCAATATGAGCTGGAAGAATAGGAAGATGTTTTTAAAAAGAAAACCCAGAATAAAAAAGAGCCAATGCAATTATTAATGGCTAACTTTGATTTTCTGCATTGAAATTCATTTTTTATCATCTAGAGTTTTGTTCAGTCACATAGTCGGACTCAACTATGTGACTGAACAACAACAACAACAACAACAAAGAGTTTTGAAGCAGACTATTGAAAATTTCTCTAAAGTGTCTTACTTGCATGACCCAATATTGAAAAATAATCTTTTATATAAGATTATCTTTTACACAACTAATACAAGGTATCTATCTGAATGCTACATACAATTTCTGTATAAAGTTGTGTAACATATATAGTAACATGTTATATTTGGTCAATGTATTCCAGTTGTAGCAAAGAACACCTTTAACACTATTAGTAAGAATTGCAGAACTACAAGGAACAGCATTTGTTCAGGTCTATGACATAAAACTGAAATCACTATGGAGTTTGTAAGACTTCCCTGGGACTAGTGAGCTGGAAAGATTTATAAGCTTCACAATTTTGCATATTACATCACATACTTTTGAGGGTCATAGAAATTTACCTGGGGGACCAAGAAAGCCTAGTGGCCCTCTTAATCCAGCAGGACCTGGTGATCCTCTTGGACCTAACACTCCAGGTGGTCCTGGAATCTTGGGACACAGTGAGTAATCCACTGTTCCAGTTTCACCTGGGTCACCTGAAATGTACAATATCGCTGAAATAAGAGAGAGACGATAGCCCAGAAAGATCAATGTTGATAGACAGAAAATTCCTGATTTGGGAATAAATTCTTCTGAATGTTTCACTAGCTGGCATTATGGCATGTGATTGATATCAATCAATCAATCAATCAATCAATCAATCAATCAATCAATCAATATATATATATATATATATATATATATATATATATATATATATATATAAAATAAAATAAAATAGGTGCAGTGCTACTAGCTTTCTACTGGCAGCAGTAGTAACTGAGCTGCATAATTATCAGAAGAGAATTTTACAGGAAGGAGGGTGCTCTGGAAGAAAACCTATCACATTTTTATTATTGTTAAAAGATGAAGTATGTTCTAGAACTAGAGAATAGGACATACCCTCTTTCATGTTTAGGAAGATGCAAACATTAATTAAGATCTCAAACATCAGCAAAGCAGGGGGTCAGCATTTTGTCCTTTTCTTAGATGGATTGAAATCTGGAGTACTAAAGTTGGTACTATTTCCAAAGGACTCATGACATTGTCTACTACTGGCCTGTAACACCTATATCCATTATTAATAAGGAGCCAAGACTAGTCTCAAAAACATTTAGTGTGTCATCAGGTTATTTGGGTCAATACAACATGCTCATAAAGGAATGCTATTAACAATTTTATCTAAAACGAAGACAGAGATTTGAGTGCAATGCAAAATAAATCAGCAGTAAGGAAAAATGTTTGCCAAAAGGAGCTTATCCTGCTGCAGTTTACCTCTGCAACCTGGTGAGTTCAGCACCCAAAGTCAGGTCAGGATAGTCATTTCACATGTAGGAAAGAAACAAGCATCATGCAGACAGTTAGTACACATTTACCATGAGAACTATAATAGCTTGTAGAGCTAGAGAGAGACCTTTTTCTTCCTGTGATAGGGCAGCAAACAGTATCTCAGCCCACCATTCATGGTAACCTTAACAAAAGGCAGTGGAATGAAGCTGGTTCCTGAGGCATAAATTGCCACAAATAATATTGCCTATAATAATTGCCTATAATAATAAGATAAATAAGACAAGATAAAATAAAAAACTAAAAATCCCACTAACAACTGAGGATCTTATTAGTGTTTGCTTAAGGTTTCTGGCTAACTGATGAGGTGCTGAGATTCATTTTGACTGAGCAGTTAGGTGGGTAGGCAAGCATGTGAATGAGATATACTCTGGCATCTGGTCAATTAGCTAAGATTAGCTACAGCATATAAACTTTATCCAAACACCAATAGGATTTTGGCTGACCAAATATAATACACTAACTAACAATTTGCTGCTGCCCTTTTATCATGTCTCAAATTAGCTTGCCTAGTGAAATAGCAGAGTGCATACAGGTGAAACTCAGAAAATTAGAATATCATGCAAATGTCCATTTATTTCACTTAAAAGGTGAAAAAAATACATGAGATAGACTCACTACATGCAAAGCGAGATATGTCATGCCTTAATTCGTTATGATTGTGACAATCAGTACATACAGCCTGACAGCACAACCCAGCCTTGCTAACTCATCTAGCCCTGTATGGGGTTTTGATTCAGGGGTGATGATGTTTAACGGATATTTTTAATTATTTTACTGTTTTAGTAGTTGGTTTTTATGTATGAGATGGTTTTAACTGTTGTGAGCCGTCTTGGGTCACCGAGGCAAGAAAGGCGGCCTATAAATCCATAAAATAAATAAATAAATAAAACATACATGAGATTATGTGATGATTATGGGGTACATGAGTTTGGGGGGTTGGGGTTTTCATAAACTATAAGCGATAAGCATAAATATTATAACAAAGTAAGGCTTGAACTATCTCACTTTGCATGTAATGAGTCCATCTGCTATATTTGTTTCACCTTTTAAGTTGCATTACTGAAGTTGCATTACTGAACTGAATGAACATTTGCATGATATTCTAATTTTGCGAGTTTCATCCGTATGATGTTATCTTTCAAACTGAAATGATTACAACAAAAATATGAACATTCTATCTACCTTGAATAAACAACCCAAAAAGCTCTATATATTTAGCTCTAATTTTCTTTTCTTTATGTTCTCCCATCACCATCATACATTCATCTGCAAGTAAACAGATCCTGCCAAAGGGATCCAGATATGTCAAAAGTTTTGAAATCAAGTAGTCCTAATTCGGGTGCGACGCAGGGCTTTCCCCCTGGCCAAGCCCACCATACCACGCCCACAGAGTAGGTAGTAAAAATAAATAAATCCCACCACTGTATATATATTTTTTTCATGGTATCCGTACTTTGGCAATGTACAGTGAGATATAAATGAGGAATCAGGTTGTGTCTTGGATGGTATTAAATGTTAATTACCTTTGGGACCAATAGGGCCTTGTAGTCCTTGAAAGCCTTCATCTCCCAATTCACCAGGGGCACCAGGGGGCCCTTGTAGACCAGGGTTTCCCATTGGACCTTAACAAAGAGTGAGTTTGAACTAACACCATTCAATGATTTTAAATATATATAAACAAATAAAAATTAGGCTAAATAATGTTATTTGATTGACATACAAACTAATAATATCATGTCATACCTTTCAAGCCTTCTCTTCCAGGATTTCCTGGAACACCTTTAGTTCCTGGCTTCCCAGGGGGACCAGGAGACCCAGGTGAGCCATGTGCCCCACAATCACCTGGATCTCCTTTAACAAGAATGGTTTTTCCTGGAGGGCCAGACTTGCCAGGAAGACCTGAAAAAATAAATTTTGCCAGATAACAAAATGTGCCAAGATATCATAATCAAGTATGACATATAATGAAACATCTAACAGGCATTAGTATGCTGATTTTAAAAGGAACTTCTATGTTCACATCACCAAAAGGAATCAAAATTCTGGGGAGGCAGGCAGGCCTTCGTTATCTTTTGGGTTTATCAAAGGAATGTAGGAAGCTGCTGTACTGAGTCAAAACAGTGTTCCATTTAGTCAAGGATGTCCTACACCAGGGATTCCCAACCTTTTCAATCCAGGAGCCGGGTAAAGCTCTTTCAGTCAACTTCAAGGGCCAGATGGCCATTTTGCCCTGCCTGCACAATGGGGGTGGTCATTTTGTCCCAATGGCTTCAAAGGGGTGACCATTTTGTCTCTTGAATGCCCTTGGAGGGGTGGGGGCCACATGAAATGGTGCCAGGGGCTGGATCCGGCCCGCAGGCCTTATTTTGGAAACCCCTGTACTACCCTGAGAAAGAACACTTATCCTGGTTGTTGTTTTAAAAATCTAGAACTGCTAGGAGAAGCCTGGAATTGCAATCAGGGTCCTTTGTTCACCAATCTATTTTTTTTAACCTCATAGCTACCAGTTTGATCTAAACCTTCAATACCTTTTATCTCATTTATACATGACCATTTTATTAAGGCCAAAAGTGCTCCGGAGCAGCTTGCACAGTAATAAAAATAAAATATCCAATTATTTTCTCTGAGGTGAGGGTTTTCTCCATACCTGTCAAGCAAGGCTCCGGACAATACGGGACCTGCGCAGAAAGGTTCTGAGCAGGTCCCTTCTACGCATGCGTAGAAGGCTTCTATGCATCCCATTCTGTGCATATGTAGAAGTGTTCTATGCATGCGTAGAAGGAGGAAAAGTGGTGCTAAATTACAGGAAATCCAGGCTAATACGGAATACTTGACAGGTATGGTTTCCTCTTAAGCTCTAGAGTGATTGTATGCCTCACAAAAAGCATTTCTGGAAGAGGTCTAGCCTGTTTTGGAGACTTTACAGTGGTACTTCACTTAAAGAGCATAAAGTGTTCCACAGGATATCTCTTTAAGTGAGTTGTTCTTTAAGGCAAAACACTTGGAAAAAGCGCCATTCCTGCCATTGTAAGTGACCGGCTGTGACTTCTGGCAGAGGGGATTGCGAACCCCAATTTAGTTGTCAAGCAAGTTTTTGGTTGTTTTTAGTTGATAAGTGAGAGCGACCATTCTGAGAAAATTATGCTCTTTAAGCGAGTTAGTCTCTAAGTGAGGCACTCTTTATGTGAGGTTTTACTGTATTCTAACTTTTCTAATTAGTTGCCCAAATCATAAAACAATTTCACCTCTTGTCCCGTCTATACCAGGAGGGCCTTGGTCACCTGGAGGCCCAGGAAGATTACTCTCTGAAGGCTGACCCATAGGGCCTGCAGGTCCAGTAGCACCTGGCCTGCCTGTAAGGGAAAAAACAAAGATATTTTATACCCTATTTGCTGGCGTATAAGACCACTTTTCCCTCTTAAAATACACTGTGGAAAATGAGATGTGTCTTGTATTGTATACAGTGGCCTTCGCCCAACTTCGGGTGATTCGCCAGTTGCGCCCACTCCTGGACCGGGACTCTTTGCTCATGGTCACTCACGCTCTGGTGACCTCCAGACTAGACTACTGTAATGCGCTCTACATGGGGCTGCCCTTGATGACCATTCGGAGGCTGCAGCTGGTCCAGAATGCCGCGGCCCGGGTGGTGATGGGGTGTGGACGTTATGCCCATGCCTCACCATTGCTTCGGGGGCTGCACTGGTTACCAGTTTGTCTCCGGGTGCAATTCAAGGTGCTGGTTTTGACCTTTAAAGCCCTACATGGTAGTGGGCCAGGGTACCTTAGAGACCGCATCGCCCTAAGGACGTCTGTCCGTCCAACCAGAGCGGACCGGAGGGGCTCTCTAATTGTGCCATCAGCCAGGGGGGCTCGCCTCTCTGGCACAAGGAGGAGGGCCTTCTCCGTGTCCGCACCAGCCCTTTGGAACCTCCTGCCTGTGGAACTGCGTCTCCAGACGGAGTTGTTGCCCTTTAGGAAGGAACTAAATACCTGGCTGGCAGGCCAAGTTTGGGGTGCGGGTGGGGATGGGGGTACCGTTGGGTGGTTGGTATAGAGAAGTGTGCCTTCCCCCAAGGTCCCTTCGGTTCTTGCGCACCTTTTAGGGGTGGGGTTTTTTAAAAACTTTTTTAACTTTTAACTTTTTTATCATGTGTCTTTTATGTATTTACTGTCCGCTATGTAAACCGCCCTGAGTTGGGTTGTACCTGAGTGGGCGGTATATAAGCGTGAAAAATAAATAAATAAATAAATAAATATTTTGGTAACAATGGGGTGTGTCTTATACGCTGGTAAATGTGGTATTTTACTACTGGAAACATTGTAGTACATAACATTAAACAACACAAAGCATTTGCTATTTTAACAGCAAGTATCTTTGATTCAGTATTATGTAGAATCTAGCTCATGTTTCTGTCATTGGCTCATTCCTCTTTCCCCAGCACTATATTTCCAAAAGAAATTCAGTCCTTCCCCATGAACCACATCCATTGTTTTAATGAGTGCCATGTGAATGAGAATTGCAGAAACCTACTGACTATTGTTTATAATGTCATTAGGGAGTAATAAAACTGCTCCTCCCTCTCATTAATTAGATGGCAGAAGAATAAATATTCCCCACAAAAGAATGTAGAAAACAATTTTTTTTTTTACCAGGAGGCCCTAATAGGCCCATATCTCCAGGAGGGCCTGAACGTGAAACTCCTGGACGTCCAGGTTCTCCTCTGTCACCTTTTGGTCCAGGATCTCCTATGCACCCTGGAGGTCCAATTTCATTGAAACCTTCAGAAAGGAATTATAGCACAGCATTAAACAGCATAGGGTTCCAAAAAGCATCGCACATACTCCTTCTTCCCAGATAAAACTATCCAGCATTTTCCAGCTCTATACAAATTATGTTGCATGCACATCAATAGAGCTGGCCTCTCATTCTCTTCGGAAGCACACACACATATTTAAGTACAATAATTTTGATTCTTTACCTGGAGATCCTGATGGCCCCTTTTGACCCTGCAGCCCATTTAGGCCATTTAATCCAGGCGGTCCCAAAATGCCTTTGAAATGTCGCACAGAAGAGAGAAAAGGAGGGATTTAAAACATGAAAGTGATAATGGAGGGGATGAAAAAATAAGACCAGTAGTCAAATACATTTTAGCAGTTTGTCCAACAACATTTTTAATGGGGAAAAATTTGTATGTAACAATTTTTAAGGAGCTACAAGTGGTTCTAACAAGCAAGGAGTATCTATAGAAAAAGTAGGGAACTATGAAGTCATTTTGGCTCTTTATTACCAACAGTTTCCCAGTACTTCCTATGAAACAATAGCTTATCTTCTGCCAAGACCCATCAAGCAGGATTAGACTGGGGAGAAAATGAGCCTTCACTGCTAAGAGATGATTTATCAGTAGGGTAGTATTTCTGCCCTTGAGATCTCTAGTTTTGACTGTTGGAAGCTCAATGACAAAGATTTACTGATGGTGGTCTTCCTACCAGGGAACCACAAAAGGTGCTTTACAGCCAATTTCATTGAAATCTGTCAGATCCAGAATCCCAATGTTTTTCTGACTCAGCCATAATTGGTTCCTATAACTACACCAGCTTAAATCTTGTATAGTTTAATTATCTCATATTAGGACAATGGGATGGAAGATACAAAAAGTAAAGTCTTAACAAGACAAACAATGAATAAACTTCCTGCATTTTTCACTCTGTCTATAGCAAACCAGTAAGGTTTGTAGTAGGATAATTAACCAAGGGACTCACCACCCCATTTTAGGATTGATCTATATGTGGCTTTAGTCTGTGCTTCGTTTTTTAAAAAGTATCTTGTAGAAAGCAAATATGTTGGCATAATTAGACTGTTAGAATGGGATTTGGAATATCAAGGTTCAAGTCTCCATTCAACCAACAAACTCATTGAGAGAATGAGAGAGAAACAAGCCTTTAGATCTTTAGACTAAAAAATAAACAAACATTGATGAATTCCTGCATCTATATTTCTTTTAGGCACTTCTAGTGCAAAAGAGCGCAGTAAAGTGGACTGTTTTGAACAGCATTTGAAAAAACTGGCAAGAATTCCTTCACATTCAAGGTTTTTTTACTCTTTAGAATCTGAAAAATGAATAGATTGCTCTTTAACTGCTTTTTAAATAATTAACTACCATATTTGCTGGTTTATAAGACGCACCAGGTTATAAGATGCACCCCGTTTTTTAGACACATTTTAAAGGAAAAAAATAATTTTCTACATTTTAACTACAGGAGGCGGGAAGGGAGGGATTGACTCAGCAAGAGAGCTCCTTTGGAAGCCTCTTGACCGGCTGATCCCACCGCCGTGGGCCACTAGGAGGTAGAGATGAAAAGTGGACAAGTTTGCCCCTTGGCCAGCAAACTTGCTTAGATGAGGCCTCCCTTCCCTGCTTGCATTTCTGTCTGGGCTGGTGGGAGCCTGAGATGAATGGTTTCAGCACGGAGGAAGACAGATGGGATGGGGCCCCTTCCATCCCTTTCTACGGACAGAGTTGCTGCCTCACCTAGCCTGGCGATGGGTAAAGGATTGCTCTTCCCCTTGGATCCTTTCCATATGGAAAGCCTTTTCCATGTGGATCCCGACCTCTCTAGCAGGATCTGTGGGGAAGGGAAATCCTTTCCCCATTGCCCCCTGGCAGCCAGTGGTGGCAGTGGAGGGTGGGGGAGGGCCGTAGCCAGGATTCTAGATGAGGGTGGGTGAATATTTTTCCAGGATGGGCAACAATGTCATATATATGTGTGTGTCATAGATATAAGCAGCCGGGAGTTTGAGGGTGGGCAAACTGCTAATCATGGTGGGTGATGCCCACCCTGGCCACCCCCTGGCTATGGCCCTGGACAGGCAGGCAAATCCCTCCTTTTGGAGCAATTTTATTTTTTATTTATTTATGCTTATATCCCATCCCTCTAGGGAAAAAAACGTCCCTACTCAGGGTGGCTAACATCATAAAACCAGTCATATAACAATCAAAAGTTAAAAATTGCACACAATAAAACTCCCAATAAAATCATCACCACACATTACAATAGCCAGAAAGTACGACAATCCAGGACCCTTAAAACACAACCTATTCAGGACAAAAAAGGGAGCCATATCTAATGACCAGAAATAGGCAGCACATTCCCAAACGCCTCCTCAAAGAGCAGTGTATTTAGTTGGTTTTTTTAAAAGACTGCAGGGATGAAGCCTGGTGTAGCTCAGCTGGAATGGCATTCCATAGCATTGGTGCTGCCACTGAGAAGGCCCTTCTCATCCCTGCCTGTCTAGCCAGTCTCGAGGTCAGCACCTAAAGTTCATCCTATCCCATCCCACCCCATTCAGCTTATGGCAGCCAGTGGGGGTGGGCTGGGTGGGTGGAAACAGACCTTAAAGGGTTCTTCTTTCCCACCCCCTTTGGCTTAAGGCAGACAGCGGGGGTGGGGTGGGGTGACACCCATCAGGAGGTGAAGGGGCGAGGCCTCACCTGGGCAAGTTCGCTCGCAAAGGCAATCTCTTCTGGCCATCGGGCTGAGAGGGGAGGCCCTGATCCCAGCATTAAACATGCACAGCTAAGGCAGGGCTCAGACTTTGAAAGATGCCCCGATCCCAGCCCAGTGTCTGTCATGCCAAACTGCACCAGCAGAGCGGGGGGGGGGAGGCTGTTACCGGATTATAAGACAAGTTCGGTTTCACTTACCAGTGATAACTTTCGTTCTTCGAGTATATAGTTTGTGAATACACACTATTGGGTTATGCGCCTGCGCAGAACGCCGATCGGAGGCTTGAAAAGCTATTGGTCAAAAGTTTTGGCGGTAAGACCGCCCACCGTACCGCCCACCCTGAGGCGCCCGCGCGCCATTTTACCTCAGTTCCATACTTAAGCCAAGCACAGGATAAACCAATTGATCTCATCCATGCAGCTCAAGAGGGGAGGCAGGGTGGGTAGTGTGTATTCACAAACTATATACTCGAAGAACGAAAGTTATCACTGGTAAGTGAAACCGAACTTTCTCCTTCGTATAGTTTGTGAATCCCCACTATTGGGAGATTAGCAAGCTCACACTCACTTGGTCGGTGGGCAGTCGGATGAGATGATCCCACGATGAGTATGATGGTCAGGTTGAGCTGTCAAGGGCGATGGGTCCGGAGCCCCCTGGTGAGGACGACACGGCCAAGCCTGGCGTCCGCAGTGGCTCTGGTGTCCACTCTGTAATGCTGGACAAATGTAGAAGGTCTGGACCAGGTGGCCGCCTTACATATATCCTCCAGCGGTGTGCCCTCCAGGAAAGCAGTGGATGTGGCAACCGCCCTGGTGGAATGTGCCCTGACATGCGGTGGAGGCGGCAGCGAAGCTGACTCGTAGGCCAGGTAGATGGTAGACATGATCCATTTGGAGAACCTCTGGGCAGAAATGGGTTCGCCCTTGGACTTTCCTCCATAAGCCACAAACAGGCGTTGCGACTTCCTGAACTCCCTTGTTCTGCTGGTGTAAAACAATAAAGCCCGTTTCACATCCAGCGTGTGCCAAGTCCTTTCTTGGGTGTTGGAGGGGTTCTGGAAGAAGGTTGGCAAGGAGATAGTCTGTGCCATATGAAACTGGGAAACCACCTTGGGCAGGAAGGTGATATCCACTTGGAGAACCACACGGTCATTGAAAAACTGAAGAAAAGGTGCGTTCGCCCGCAGAGCAACCAGTTCACCAGCTCGTCGAGCAGACGTGATAGCCACTAGGAACGCCGTCTTCCACGTGAGGAGACGGACATCCGCGGTAGCCATGGGCTCGAAAAGAGTCCTGGTGAGCGCGTTGAGAACGGCAGACAGTGACCATTGAGCCGTCGGAGTCCTGACCGGAGGGAAGGCATTTCAAAGTCCTTTGAGGAAACGCTTCACCGTTTGGTCTCGGAAGGCACCAGAAGCGGGCGAACCAGTCGGAGAGTGAGCCACCACCGCTGCGAGGTGTACTCGGATGGAGGTGATGCTGAGGCCAGACTCTGCCAGGTGGAGGAGGTAGGTCAAGACGTCCTGTAGTCCCACCTGTGAAGGGGACGTCTGTTGGGATGCCAGGAAGGCACAAAAACGTCTGTATTTGGAAGCGTAGGACTTCCTTGTGGAAGGGCGCCTCGCTAGTTCCAGGATCCTGGACAGTCTGGGGTTATCCTCCACGCGGTGAGGTGGAGGCTGGGTAGGTCCGAATGGTGAAGCTGGCCGTGTTCCATTTGGAGAAGCGTCGGTGACTCCGGCAGTGTGCGATACTGTGACGACATGCGTAACAGCAGCGGAAACCAGGGTTGGCGAGGCCATGCTGGGGCCACAAGGATTGCGCTGGTCCTGTGTTGGTACATTCTGGTGAGGACCTTCTGGACCAGAGGAAACGGAGGAAAAGCGTAGCAATAGTCCTGATCCCACCGTTTCATGAAGGCATCGCCCTCGGAGTTCATTCCGATGCCTGCCCTGGAGCAGTACCTGTGGCATTTCTTGTTGGACTCCGATGCAAAGAGGTCGATGCTCGGCGTCCCCCAGGCCTCGCAGAGTGACTGAAATACCTCGTTGTCCAGTTCCCATTCGTGGGTCGTCGAGGTGAGGCGGCTGAGATGGTCGGCCAAGACATTCAGCTTGCCCTGAATGTGCACTCCAATCGGGAAAATGTGCCTTTCCAGGCACCATTCCCAGAGCTGCACAGCGAGGTAAAGAAGGGTGGTGGATCGCGTTCCTCCCTGCTTGTTCAGATACGCCACCGCCGTGGTATTGTCCGAGGCTACTTGGACCGCCTTGCCGGTGAGTAGGATCTCGAAGGAACGTAGGGCCTTCCAAATGGCCAGAAGTTCCAAGTAGTTGATATGGTGCACCATCTCCTGAGGTGACCAAGGGTTGTTGACCGCGAGAGTCCCGCAGGCAGCCCCCCAGCCGAGGTTGCTTGCGTCGGTCAATATCTGCAACGAGGGTTGCGGGGGGTAAAAGCTCTTCCCCGTTGCCACGTTGAGTGGTGTCGTCCACCACAGCAGTTGGTCCCTCAGCTCCGGAGACGGAGTTAACCGTTTGGACTGGCTCTCCCGGAGCGCGTCGAATTCGTGAAGGAGCCACGACTGCAGGGACTGGAACTTCAACTTGGCGTGAGGGATCACCGCCGTCGTTGAGGCCATGAGGCCTAGAAGTCTCTGAGCCTTTTTCGCCCGGATGCACGGTTTGCTGCAAAGGTCGCTGACCCCTTGCGCGATGTCCTGCAAGCGTTTCTGGGGTGCGAAAGCTCTGGTGGCAAGCGAGTCGAGTACCGCTCCAATGTACTCGACGCGTTGAGAGGGAATCAACTTCGATTTGGTGAAGTTGATCCTGAGGCCGAGACTCTCCATGAGGTGGACCGTGAATTGCGTGTCCCGAATGGCCGACGAGCTGGTGGGGGATACAATCAGCCAGTCGTCGATGTACGGGAAGACCCTGATTCCCCGCTGACGAAGGAAGGCAGCCACTGGAGCCATGCATTTGGTGAAGACCCGTGGCGCCGTGGCCAGACCGAACGGTAGACACCGGTACTGGTACACGGAATCGCCGATGCGGAATTGAAGGAACCTTCGGTGCTCCTCGAGGATGGAGACATGGAAGTAAGCGTCCTTGAGGTCTATGACTGTGAACCAGTCCCCTTTGTTGATGAGGGGGAGGACGGTCTGCAGGGTCACCATCCGGAACTTTCTGGCGTGGATGCACTTGTTGAGGCGACGTAGGTCCAGAATTGGGCGAAGTCCTCCGTCCTTCTTCTGAACCACGAAGTACCTCGAGTAGAAGCCGTTGTCCCAGTCGGGTGGCGTCACCCGCTCGATGGCTCCCTTGGACAGAAGAGTTGATATTTCTTCCTCCAAATGGGGGGACGAGGTGGTGAAACGATGTCTTCCTACCCGAGGCGCCCGCACGAACTCGATGGCGTAGCCAGAGGACAAGATCTTTAAGACTCACCGGTTGTCCGTGATGCCTGACCATACCTGGAGGAAGTTCCGGAGGGGGAGGTACGGGATGTGGAGCGAGAGAGACTCGGCCGTCGCAGCTTCAAACACGGGACTTGGACTTCGTGTCGGAACGCTTGCCCTGCCCATAAGGCTGGTAGCGGGGTTTGTGCTGGCGCCGTAGCTTGTAGGAGCCAGAACTGGGCTGTTCCGACGGGCCACCTTGTTGCTGCGGGTTGCCCTGATATCGCCGCGTGAAAGGTTGGAATCTCGGCCTGGCAGGCGGCGCCGGTGTGGTAAGTCCGAGGAACTTGGCCGTGGAGTTCGTTTGCCGCATTTCGTTCAGGACCTTGTCCGTGTCCTGTCCGAACAGGCCTTCTCCGTCGAAGGGGAACTCCTCGATGAGCTTCTTCATAGCATCATCGAGGGAGGTGCCCCTGAGCCAGGCGTGACGACGGAGCAGAATAGCGGAAGCCATGTCCTTCGCCGCGTAGTCGTTGATGTGCCTGGCCGTCCGCATTTGTTGTTCCGACAGGAAGTCTCCTTCGGACGCCAGCGCGTCGATCCGTTTCTGGACGTCAGCGGGCAACGTCGCCGTCTCGGCCTTCACCCGCTCCCAGAGGTGGGACTGGTAAAGGCCCATGGCAGCTGAGTAGTTGGCGGCGCGGAGGAAGAGGGAACCGGTGGCGTAGAACTTACGGCCCACCGCGTCCATCTTCTTCCCCTCCAGGGTCGAAGGTACCGGGAAGCCGCTGGTGGCCGTCCTGTGTTGAAAAGCCTTGACCACCAGCGAATTTGGCAAGGGGTGAGCTTGCAGGAACTCGACGTTCTCGTCCAGGACTCTGTACATGCCGTCGAGCCTGGACGAAATGGAGTGTGCTGATACTGGTTTCCGCCATGTCGCCTTCGCCGACGTCAACATGGACGGAAGCATGGTAATATGAACCGGCCGAACCGCTCGTCTGTCCAGTTTGGCGGTCATTTGGTCCTCGCCTTCCAGTGGCGGCTGGTCCACCTTCAGGTTTAGGGCGGTCCCCAGGCGCGTCAGCATAGCCGTAAGCGAGCGTTGATCCTCACCACGCGGTGGGTCAACCCGCGCCGATGGCTTGGTCCGGTGTCCTTTCGGCGTCGACGTCTCCCTCGTCCTCCTCTGAGGACGCGCTGGAGTCATCGGAGGACGAGGGAGGAACTCTTACATCCACGTCGGGACCGCGCCAGTACGGCCTGGGCGGGCCGGTGGGATGGGAGTCCACCGCATCAACGTCTGGACCACACCGAGACGATATGGGTGGGCCAGCGGAGCGGACACTCGACCCTCGGGAGGTCGGAGGGGCCACAGCAGGGCCAACATCCCTGGGGCTTGCGGTGGTCGGTACCGGAGCCGCAGAGGCCGCAGGCATGGAGGTCTTGAACTGGTTGGCAAATGTCTGAGCCATGACCTCAAATATCCCCTTGAGGAACTCCATCTGGGATGGATCCGACACCGGCGGGAATGACGAAATGGTGGCCGACGAAACGGTGGCTGGTAGAATCGGCGACGAAACGGTAGCCGGCATGGTGATTGCCGTGTCGTCGAGCGTTGGAGTCCTGAGCCTTGGGGGGACGGAAGCCTGCCTCGTAGGCGAACGGGCCCTCCCACGAGGGGGAGACGGGAGAACCTGAAGTGGGTGAGCTGGAGCCCCAGCCCTGCGTCCTTTTCCAGGAGATCCCGAGGAGGACCGACCTCCCCAGATGGAGGACCCGGGCGACGGACATCTTGCGACCGAGAACGGGGGCGAAGGCCCCGGCGAGACAGGCAGGCGAGGAGTAGGCGGGAGCGATCGCCTCTTCTCCGACCCGCGTTTCTTTTTCTTCTCCCCGTCCTTGTCCTTTTTCTTCTTCTTCCTGATAGAGAGCGTGGAAGAAGAAGCTGGAGGAGGCTGGGAGGCACCAGCAGAGGTAGAGGCAGCCGCGGCGGGAGCCAAAGCGAGCTCCATCAGGTGTGCCTTGAGCTGGTTGCTCCGATTCTGCACTGCAAGATGGGTGAACTTCCTGCAGTGAGGACAGGACTGGCCCTGGTGAGACTCGCCCAGGCAGAAAAGGCAAAGGCTATGGCTGTCGGAAGCGGGGAACTTCTTGTGGCAAGCCGAGCACTGCTTGAAAGCTGCAGCCATCAACGAAAAAATTCTTCCAGTGGAAGGATCCAGAAGACGGGCACCCCGAAGGGCGGGCCAGCCGCCACCCCCTTGAGGGGGGAAATGGTGACCGGAGCGAACAGGCAACTGAGTCCACCAGAAGGAAGAAACAGCGCCCGGGGGGCGATCCTGCCCGAGGGACAAGATCGCCGGAAAAAATTCTTGGAAATCGGTAGGGCTTTCCCTCAGAAGGGCGAGCAAAAATTGAGAAGCTCTCAACGATCGTCCTGCTGCTACGGCGGAAAGAAGAGAACTGAGGTAAAATGGCGCGCGGGCGCCTCAAGGTGGGCGGTACGGTGGGCGGTCTTACCGCCAAAACTTTTGACCAATAGCTTTTCAAGCCTCCGATCGGCATTCTGCGCAGGCGCATAACCCAATAGTGGGGATTCACAAACTATACGAAGGAGAACACTGTTTTCCCCACATAATTTAAAGGGGAAAATGTGTTTTATAAACCGGCAAATATGGTACTGTTTCACTCAGTAACAGCTACAGAATTAGCTGTTACGCCACATCTGAAACCTATTGTTTGTTGCTTATATTTTATTTTCAGCATTTTGGCAACACAAAATAAGGGATACTATCATATGCAAGATTTTACTGCAGTATAGGTAAACATTAAGAGTTGCAGTCAATCTTCAGAATGCAATTTGCTATTTTAAGTCTCTTGGTCCTTGTTTTATTCAACCATGATTGATGGCTGTGTTTACTTAGCTTTCTTTCTAGGC
This sequence comes from Bradypodion ventrale, assembly GCA_035047345.1. Taxonomy (NCBI): domain Eukaryota; kingdom Metazoa; phylum Chordata; class Lepidosauria; order Squamata; family Chamaeleonidae; genus Bradypodion; species Bradypodion ventrale. The sequence continues at coordinate 48,829,437 of JAWDJE010000003.1, read as the reverse complement.
AATTTCTAACACTTTTGCCAACAATTCAAAACAACATCAACACTTACAAGTCTACATTTGGAACAGTCACTGCCAATATGTTTTGTTGGCTGAACTGCATTGTAAGACATTCCTGTTATTATTTCCGCATGGTTTTGCAGCTTGCCTTATTTAAATGTTAAAACCCTTTAAACTTTAAAAATAATTCAACTGAATATAGTTTTAAAGCAGGGCCATTAATTACAACCATGAATGCAGTGATTAAAAACTGGAATAGGTTTTTTGTTTTTTCTTTAATGAGAAGTCTCTATAATACCACTTTTCTATATACATCTGAAAACTGTTAAAATGAGAACTCTAGGAGCTACAAGGTTAAAGTTTACTTTAAAAATGAATTCATAGGAAAAATGCATCTATTTTAATAAACTCCTGAATAGCTCAGTTATTTCATTTTCTAGCTGTGGAGTCAGAGTTTGGGAGTTCAATTCCCCACTGTGCATCCTTGAAAGGGACTAGTCTCTATGATCCATAGGGTCCCTTCCAGTTCTGATGTTCTAAGATGATGTTGATGATTAAATGTGCTCACATTATGTATTAGCCTTCACTAATGTTGTTCCTGACTGGTATTAAGGATCCCATGTTTCTGGAAGGGGGCTATATACTTGGGAGATAAGTACAATCATCTTGGCAAAGATCTATCTATACTGATTGCTTGCAGAGAACTTTTAAAATTGGGCTCAGGGTCTCATATTGCTCATTTCTCTCCTACCACCATCTGGTCAAGGTAGTGAAATGACAGAATTATCAGTGGCCTGCTGTGACCTTTTTATATTTTCCAACAAAGTACACAACATAATAAATAATGTTATTTATAATTAATTATGCGTCAAATCACTTCTAACTGATGGCAACCCTCCCAGGATTTTCCAGCTATAAAGTAACCAAAATGTTTTAACAAAGATTCCTTTCTTTTAGTGGTGATCTGGAACCACCCAGCTTATCCAAGACTGTACAAGTGGTGGGACTTGTAACTCTCTGGGACTCACACTCTTGGTGATCTCAACTGGCTCCTTTCCCAAAAGGCACAGTGGAATTTGGCCTCCTAGCCCAAATCCACAGGAAAATGCTCCAACCTTCTCATCTATATTGGATCTACTTCATTTATACTTAATTAAAAACATCAGTCTAAAGGATTACTAAAATGAAGGATTACAGAACATACAAAATAATAAAAGTTCAGAGACACTAACAGGGGCTGTGGTGTTTAAGAAGTTCACCTTGTTAGCTGGCAAATCAGCAGTTCGAGACCTGGGTACTGCATGACAGATTGAGCACCTGTTTCTGTCCCAGCTCTTGGGGACATGAAAGGAGCCTCATTTGGGCATTCCCTGAGCAGAGTTTCTTCCACACAAATCCTTTCAACCCAGAATTATTTCTGACACAAAATTATTATTATAGAGGCACTAACATTCAAACATCCATGTGAAAAAATATGTTGCTAGTTGTTGTCTAAAGTAGAGCAACATGGAGACCAACCACAGTTCCCTTAGGAAAATGCATCCTGTTTTGTTCTTCCTACATAGAATGAGACTTCCTTCTGGTTTTATGTGCTGTATTTACAACATACAAACTTTACATTTATATTTACAATTGCACTTGTCATGAGTATTCAAGGAACAATTTACTTCTTTGAATTACTTTTTAATACATTCAGTTACAATGTAGTTTTACCTTGATTTCTGTAGGTTGAGAAAACCTGATTCTCAGAGAAAGCAAAGGAAAATGACAGACATTCCAGTCACATACCACAAACACAGCGTCATTAAGCTAGGTCTTTAGCAGGCAGACACCTGCAAAAGGATTCCTTCAAGCATGCACATTTGCATAACAAGGGAGGTGAACTCAAATAAACTCAGAGTTCACAAAATGTCACTAAAGGACAAGGAGGGAGGAGGAATTCCACCCATCTCAAATGGGAAGGAACTGTTTCACCTGTTACATTTAAACTTTGACAGGAACCTTTAGACTTTCAAATCATCAAAGGGAAAAGGTAAAAAGTCATCACAAAGCATTTGTGGTGCCCACTTAGGAGCAGAACACCTGTGTGGAAAACATGACATCAATCTGACATGGAGAAAACACCTGCATGGGAAAGTCCAAGATTCCCACATGACTCTCTTTCCAAAGGGAAGGGGGAGCAGGCAAATATAGTATTTAAAGACTCCGAAATTGGGAGCAACCAATCCGGAATAGGCAGCCATTCCTGATATTGAGATGGAAGCCTAGCAAGAAGCTATGGGGGCTTTCAGCCCATGGATTTATTTTCTAAAACTCAAACGAGGGAAAAGTCTTAGTCTCTGAGAAGAAAAAGCATTTCTTAGATAAATTAGTTCTTTTCTTGTTTTTATAGATTGTTTAAGAAGAGTGTAGGATAGGGGTCCTACCAATGGACAAAGATAAGTTATTTAGGAAAAAGTGTAAAGTTAGATTTATTCTTATTTTACTGTGTATCTGGATTTGGAATACTTCTGCAAACAAAGCCTTGGAAAAGACACCACAAGCCTCATTCTTGGAGGTGAAAGGACCAGCAGAGGAGCTTTTGCAGAGATACCAGATTCAGGAGTAGCCTTGCCTTGTGGCTACACTTCACACGGATACAACCGTGACCGGAAGAGAGAGGGGGTTTGTAGAGATAGAGTGAGAAAAATAAGTCTCTTTGCTTTGAAACAAGATAAGGGTTGCCAGGGTGACTTTCTGAAGGAGGCACCTGCACCCATAGTTTAAGGCTTGGGAAGAATAAACCGCTTTTCCCAGGACTTTTGAAAGTAAAAATAACTCTTTGAAGCAGTATCCCAAAAAGCAGCCTGTTCCGCTCCATAGCTCTACTAGGAAGGTGCCAGCTAGTTACCATATATCATAGCAAAAAGCTTTATTAGCATTGCCACCCTGAACTAAGTGAGAGGGCCCCCTAAAACATCCCTCTAACCCCCAAAACAACTGTTACACTTGTTACCTTCAGGCTCCCATGATAACAAGTCATAAAAGATTGGTTTTTTTCATTATATTTACCTTTTCTACCTGGGCTGCCAGGTAATCCTGGCAAACCTGGAAGTCCCAAAAGACCTGGAGTACCTTGTTCACCTGGAGTTCCTGCTAAGCCTACAGCTCCATGAGCACCTGTAGTTGCAAGAAATGTTCATCACAATTTAGTTAAGTTATTATTTATTACCCTTTCTCCCAAGTTTTCTTATTTTCCCATAAGAGTTGTTATGCATTTTAAGAATAAGGTATTTTTGCATACAAAATACCAATATATGACTGAGGACATACCATGACTTTAGGTGAGATATGGCAAATATTATTGAAATATACTTTTCCACATGGCTGCCACAGATAAAAAAGAATGGAGACCAAAACAAAGGCGAAGATGATTCTTTGAATAAGTCCTGCATTCCACTGTTGATACTCATTCATCTGCTGAATTGCTTATTGACTCCCAATTACTTACATGGAATTGGAAACTAATTTTTAAGTGAATCTAGTCCCCCCCCTAATTCTAGCTTACCTGGGAAGCCAGGTGTTCCTGCATATCCAGGCAAACCTTTGAATCCCTCTGCTCCTTGTCTCCCTTGAACACCTGATATGCCTTGGTCTCCTGGAAATCCATCAAACCCTTAACCAGACCAAAAAAAAAGAAGTTAATGAGTTAATTTAACAAATGTTCTCCTACAGTGAATTTCTGAAATGACATGCTTTATGCACCTAGATATGATTTTAATACTGGCCCAAGAAATTTCCTCTGCCTGAGATAAGAACAGAATGCTTGCTTGCTTTGAATGTAAGTATACTGAAATCTACACTATTTTACAACACCTAATTTGTAAACGTACAACATGATCTACAATAGGCATGCAAATAATCCACAATGATCCTACAGAGTGAACAGCATTGGGGGAAAAACCCCAAAAGGACCAGTTCCAGGTTTTGAAGGAACCTGCCTGCACTGCAACAGTGAGTTCACTAGGCAGTAGTTGTGAGCAGTAATTGTATTATTTAAGGTTAGCATAGAGTCCGTCTACAGCAGGGGTGGCCAAACTTTTTGGACTGTGGGCCAGTCACATGGTTCAGCGGGCCAGTCACATGGTTCCTCTCACCAGAAGCAGAAGCAAAATGCACCCGCGCATGCACAAAATGCTGCCATTAATGCACCCACGGCTGTTGTAAATGCATTTACAACAGCCGTCGGTGCATTTACGGCAGTGTTTTGCACATGGGCAGGTTTGTTTTACTTCCACTTCTGGGAGTGGCAAGGGTGCCATGGGATGGGCTTGGCCCACAGACTGTAGTTTGGGCACCCCTGGTCTATAGCATGCATTTATGCTTAAAACATGATAAAACACAACAGACCGATTTGTTGGATCCCCTGATGGGTTCTCAAAATGAGGTGGGTCAGGGTGGATTGACCCAACTGACATGGGCACACAATCATACCAACCCTCTCTAACCCATTCACACAGCCTGCTCTTTATTTTTATTTTTATTTTTCCTGGGAACAGAATAAAATTGAGTGTGGGGGTAGCAGGCAGGAAGCAAATACTATAGTTACCAACACTAATCCATTTCCAGCAGCCCACTCAGTGGTGGTAGCAGTATCAGATGCTTACCCTCCTTCCTTGATAGGAAGAGTGCTTCCACCACCAGCCAGGAAGGGGGTGGAGACAGTTGGTACTGCCGCCACTGCTGTTTGGGCTCTGGTAGCTTGATCAACAGAGGCAATACAGCAGTAGCAGTTCTTCCCGTACATACCATTCAGTAGCTTGATGAGCAGCCAGAAAGTGCCGCTGCCCTTGAGGAGGCAGCTGCAAGCCTTCCCATTGGTAATGTAAAGGGTCTGCTTCCCAGTTGATGGGGGGGGGGATCATGTAGGGATCATGTCAAATGGCATTTTGCTCCTACCCCCTGACCTCAAACAAGGAGGGCAAATGTAGGCAGGTCCATATTCAACTATGATTATATGGAGGCCTCTCCTCTTTTTCTTCCCATAAGACTATAGGTATTTCATACATTGTATAGAAGCAAATATAAGTTTGCTCCCAATTACATACCCAATAGGAAGCTGGAGCCAAAATTGCATGATATAAGTACAGTATTTAGAAACAACTATACAAATATGTCTGGAGTATACTTAAGACATCTTAAATGTATACCAAAAAAAGTATAAAGCGTGGGAAATGTGTCTGTATGGAAAAAGCATGATTCAGCCTTCTTCATCACTTCAAACCTCAGAGTTTATTAGTCATACATATCTGTCTCAAATTAGTGGAATCTGCTGAAAATAATAAATATAGGTAATAGGAAAATAGGCATGTTATTTAACTAGCATATATTTTTGCCAAATAACTAAAATCATCACCTGGCAATCCTTGATCTCCTCTAGGACCTTTCTTTCCATGTTGGCCAAAATGAGTGGTTGAATCACCCATATTACCTGCAAAAATTTAAAAGAAGGAGATTGTTTTTTGAAAGAAGAAGTCTCCAACGTAACAAGTAAACAAGTAGAACACTTTTTCTCTATCTATACTGGCTCTGTATATTATCATTCAAAATGGTTCTGCATTTGTACTAGTGTTTCACAATACATTTTAGCTTTTAATTTTAATTCTTATAAGAACACATCTGATTGTAACTCTGTAGCCTTTGGATGTATATTAGCACCTTTAAGAATATGTCTTTGATTTTATACAATGAAAAACAACAACATTAAAACTTGATAAGCAGACAAAGTTGAAAGGCAGTCACGTCAATGAATTGCTTGCCATCTCTTTGAAGACATGTACAAGGTTACACTTTTATTCTAATCACAATGTATGTCACAGCCTCAAAATATTCTAATAACCTTGTGTGAAATAGCTCCATCATTCTCTGAAGCATGTAATATGGTACAATCACTAGCCTGGTACCTGTATTTTATCCCAAGGATACTCTTTGAGAGCTTTCCTTAAGATATACAGTCAGTCTGATGTTCAATTATTTTGTTTCATATATTTATTTTTCCTATTGTATCCAAGTAATAATAATTTCATGCTTTTTAATGATGTATTGCCATTATCTCATTACCTTTAGATCCTTTTTGACCATCAAACCCTGGACTTCCTGGATCACCTGGCAGTCCCTGTGCACCCTGATTGTTGTATTTAAAGAAAATATGCCATCAGTTGTGAAATGCTTGGTTCTCCAAAGGTGAATAAGATATGATAGAGGTTCACAGAATTATGCACGGTGTAAATAAAATTGATACAGAGATGTTTAACTCCTCTCACATCTTGCTAAAAACCAAGGTCACCTACTGGAGCTGCATATTAGGAGTTTCAGAAAGATAAAAAAACACATTTTTTCATGGAATCAAACTATAGAATTAATGGCCATAGTATGTAGCAAGGGGGGATAAGTGGATGGCTTTAAAAGGAAGTACTAAATAATTCAAGTGGTTGTGGCTATCCATAACTACTTGTTGGGAGAGCAATACATCACATCCAGTTATCAGAGGAAGAATGCTCTGTACATTATTTGGTGGGGAATACAAAATAGGGAGTGAATCCTGCTGATGAGCTTCTTGTAGGCAACTGATTGGCCAACATATGAATAGCAACTCTTTTCTCATGTTTGTCTATTCTTAAGCACCTTGAAATTTTAAAACAAATGAAGATAATCTTTTATGTATCATCTCCCAATCTTTAACAATATAGAGAACTGACTTTGAAAACTAAATTACAGGTTGCCCTCCCCTATATCCATAGGGATATGTTCCAAGACCTACCATGGATAACAGTGTACCCCATATTTTACATTCCAGACAGTGGCTTCTAGTGGCCAGCTCTGATAATACACCATAGAAATGCATATTTTATGTATTTCTGTATATTTTACTGAATATCTTAAGACCTGTGGATAACTGAAGCCATGGATACTGAACCCATTGATATGGGGGCGGCTTGTATGCATTACTTTCTTCAGTACAGTATAATTATTTTTGATATGAACACATGTCACAGAAGCTTTAGAAGGGGTGATTGGGAAGTCTTTTTTTTTTTAGTCTCCTTGAAAACAATGCTTTACAAATAACAAGCATTTGCCACTGTATTTATCTATAAGGGTAGAGTGAAGAGAAAGAGCCTCCTCAAAGATTGTGGTATTTTTTTAACCACAATTGGGCATGCCCCGGGAAACAGCAACCTTGTTGTGTGGGCTAATCTTTCTCACACTAGGTCAGGTGAAAGGACCTATGGAATGAATTCACCAAAAAGTGATGTTTTTTGCAGTTTAAAGTCTGACTTAGACATGAAAGAAGAAGATCTATAAGGGCATCAAAATAATCCCAGATACATATTGTAACTCAAGGTTGTTGATTACCGTATTTTTTGCACAAGCCGTACCTGACCATAAAATGCACCCAGTTTTCAGAGCAGAAAAACAAAATAAAAATATTTAGTACTATATTTTGCACCACCAACCAGTGGTGGTGCTGCAGGGGAAATGGGTAGGCCGGCCAATTGCACTGAGGAAGGAAGCAATACTCTAGCCTAGCCTCTTGCTCTCCTTTCAACCAGGAAGCATGTTTTCCCCCTCCATTTTGTCCACGCGGAGTAGAGACAAAGGCATCAAGGTAAGTGAAACCCTTTCTTTTTAAGCAAAGGTTTGGTTTCCCACTTAAATACATTGGGAACATACAAAGAGAAAACTTTTGAATACAAGCAATTTATTTCCAATGCATTTAAATGGGAAATTGCGATTTTCGCCCTCTAGTGGCCACTTGTTTTTCATATGTTTTTCTTTCCCCTGCCCCGGAACAGATGAGAGGTGGCAGTAGAGGTCTTTGGCCAGCTGAGGCTGTTGTAAAATATCCTTTTACAACAGCCACAGCTGGCCAAAGACCAGCATTTGGACTATAAGACGCACCCTAATCCCCCCCCCCCGTGTGTGTGTGTGTGTGTGTGTGTGTGTCTTATGGTCTGAAAAATATGGTAATTGTTTAAATAATATTTAAATAATATTTCAAAAATATTCTCATTGTCTTTCTATGCCATATTTCTCCCATAAAGGGGTTTAGGAAGCCTCACTATAATTAAAATATGAGTAAATCTAAATGGATAATAAATATACACATAAAAAAGCTATAATTAAAAATTGATCATACAAACACTAAAACAATCTTGAAAATCACATTGCAAAATAATAATTGTCGTTTCAGGGAGAGTCTACCATTGATGACCAATGTGATTGTTCTACTTGGTAAAAGATGGTGAACTGAATTTAGCTAACATGAAAGCCGAGATATACCATTTCTGCTTTACAAGAAACTTGCTCAGCAAATTGTCCAGTAGCTATGAAAATTTAAAAGGTCCTGATTTAAATGGAGGACATTTGTTGCTGAAATTTAATTTTCATATTCCCCATTCAGGGGACTAGTTCTCCAGACTTTAGGAAAATTTACAGCACTAGTAGCTATTATGACCCCATACTAGCTACATTGCAACATAAATACATTATAGAAGTTAAGGTAAACATAAAGCTTTCAAATCATAAATCCTCCACATACCTGGTCACCGTGCAATCCTTGAAAACCAATTATTCCTCTAAGTCCTGGAGCCCCTATAGGGCCTGGACCACCTCGAAAACCAGCCTCACCATTGTCACCAGTTTCACCCTTCTGGGTTCTAGGAAGAGCACTTCTGCCTGGCAATCCTGGGATCCCTCTGAAGCCAGGGCTGCCTTTATCACCTGGAATTATTTAAGACTAAATCAGGGGTACACAGAAAGAACCTCATCGAAGCATACTTGTTAAGTATCCCGTATTGGCTGGGATTTCCCGTATTCCAGCGCTTGTTCCTCCCCTTTCCCGCTGCTGTTCTGTATTTTGAATGGTGGAGAAAGAGGTTACTGTGCATGCGCGCCCACCAGAGGCAGCGGTGCGCATGTGCAAAGGGGCTGTTGCTGCGCACATGTGCCCAGGCCAGAACAGTTCCCGTATTTTCCGGAGCTGCGCTTGACAGGTATGCATTGAAGATTGTGATATTTTTGAACCTCAATTGGGGGTAACCGGTTAATGACAACCTTGTGTTGCCAGCTAATCTTTCTCACACTAGGTCAGGCAAAAGGAACTGTAGAATGAACTCATCCAAAGATGTCTTCATTTTGGCAGTTTCACTTCTGGCCTAGACACAGAAGAAGAAGAAGAAGAAGAAGAAGAACCTTCGTAAACTTCCGTCAGTACTTGGCAAGATTGTTTTTGGTGTTCCTCTCCAAGGCAGAGCAAGCACTTTGAATGGCCATTGAAAATGGAAGCTTATTGCTGTAGGCAACACACTCTGAAATAAGGCTTACTTATTTCAACAGTTTCCACCCCCAGCTGTTAATATCTTTCGGGCTGCAATGTGATTTGCCCTGAAGTAAATATTTATGTATATAACTTATATATTGATATAAGTATATATTTACTAAAACATTTTGTTTTAGAGATAAGTCACACCTACTTGCCTCTGGAGATGCAATCTCTTACTTTTTTTAGGCAGTTCCCTACTTAGAATCAATACAACCTATGGACCACGTGATACTCATCTATGCAGGAGATGGGCCTTCCTTTCTGCCTTCACTCTGCGAAAAGAGTTATACAGTGAAACCCCTACTTACAAAAAAAAGTCCGTTCCATAGGCTTTTGCTTAAATCGGTTTTTTATGTAACTTGAAGCAAACCCATAGGAAAAATTATTTCTTAACGTAACTCGAAGCAAACCCATAGGAAAAATGAAATTTTTATGTAAATCGAAGCAAACTCATAGGGAAATGAATTTTTATGTAACTCGAAGCAAACCCATAGGAAATCATGTAAATCGGGACATGGTTTTAGCACAAAATCATTGTGTAAGTCGAATTGTATGTAACTCGAAGCATATGTAAGTCGGGGCTTTACTGTACTTGTTCTTGTATCTACACAGTACTACAATTCAATGACAGAAATTTAATATAATTTAATTTAATTTTCACACTTGTATGCCGTCCAATCAGGAAACCCAACTCAGGGTGACTCACACAATAGTTATACAATATACACAATAATACAATATACAAAATAATTATGCAATAACACATAATAATATAATATATTACAATACAATACTGCACTACACTGAATCTCTATCATTACAATATTCCATCAATTAAAGAGTCACTTCTCAATCTTCTCATGTATCTCTGATACTGTAGGTATGTATATTGATATAATGCAAGCGCGGCGCCAAAATGGCCGCCGCGCCCTTTGCGGCCCCCCCCCACAGGACAGAGAATCCGGGTAGTTAGGGGCGTGGCCAGCTCCCTTATAAAAGGGGTGGCCACGAGGCAGCCGAGCTGCCATTTTGCCTCAGCGACGGAGCGGAGAAGTTTTTTCCCCTGCGTCTCCGTCGCTCGTTAGCTTACCGGGAAGCCTTTTTGGTGGCGTTTCTGCTTGGCTGGCTTCCCTTTTTGCTTCGGGAGAGATGCCTTCGAAAAAGAAGGCAGCTTCGAGTTCAGCTCGGGCTGTTAGGAGGCGCAACCCAGGTCGGAGGACCGTGGTGCCGCCTCCTCAGCAGCCTCCTTTGCCACCCCCGGCCGGGGCTGGTGGAATGGGGTCTATTGCCCCTTGGCCCGATCAGAGTGCGGGCGCGGAGGGCACTCCGGCCCGCGGCCCGCGAGCGGTGGACACCGCTCCTCCTCCTGCACACTCCGTCGGGCCTATTTCTTTTGGGCCGCAGCCTCTCCCGGGGCCCTCTAGCCTTGGGGGGGTGGCCCGGCTCCCTGCCTTGGCAGGTTTCTTCACCAGCCCTACCGGGCTTTGGCGCTGGCCAATGGCCATATATGGGCCCTGGGGCACAGGGAACGGTCCCCATGCCAGGATCAGGCGGGCCGGCCGGCCCTTTGCCCATGGTCAACGTGGACACCTTACTGGCCCGCATTGCGGCCCTGGAGGCGTCTTTGGCCCGGGCCAGTCAGGCAGGCGCCCCCTTCGGGGTACCTTTGGAGGCGCTGTCGGCAGCAGGACAACAGCCGGCGGGGAGGGTTGAGCTGCTGCAGGCGGGTGGCGCGGCGCCGGCCACTGCCTCGCAGCTCCCCAGCCAGCAACCTGGTGCGGGTCAAGCCCCGGTGATGAGCTCTACTTCGGTCGTGAGCTCCGACGCCCCCAGTGGGCCGGAACCCCCAGTGGGGGCGGCCCGCGGGGGTGCAACATGTGAGTATACGGTGCAAGCAAGTACATCTACACACATTCCCAACATAGGGGGGGCCTTTCAGTGGCCTTGGCCTCGCGCGGGTGGTGCGGGGGCCGCGCTGCTGGCGACCCACCCGGCGACAACGACTGCCACCATGCCCACTGGGGTGGGCCTCGGTCCTTATACTGCTGGGAATGTCCTGGGGGTGGCAGGGTTGGCTCAGGCCCCTTTTAATAGGCCGGCTGTCCCCTTTTCGGCTTTGCCAACGGCAGGGTATTCCTTGCCATTGGGTGATCACTTGGCACAGGCTACCAGAGAAAAGATATGGCGAGGGGAGTACGTAGATATCTTCTCACTCCTGAACAGAGAGCCCACCAAGGAGGAAAGGGAGGGTCAGGACGAGAAGGATAAGGAGCAGGCACGCCGCCGTAAGCCGCCGCGTACCTGGGCCAATTGGCTCCCTGCTTATTTAATATACATGGCGGTGTACTTGAGGGCGCGGCCGGATTTAGCTATTCCCATGGTCCAATATTTGGACAACATATATAGGGCGATGGTTGATTTCCCGGGCCCCTCATGGCTAGCCTATGATGAGGAATTCCGTATGAGGATTCCCCTCCACCCTGAGATGAGATGGGATGAGCCGTGCCAGAGACTGTGGCTATTGTATATGACACCCACACGCCCTGCCCCGGGGGATAGATACCATTGTGGACATGCGGTCCAGCGAGCGGCTCCAGCGCAGGTTACCCGCCAACCGGCGGGGCAGGGGGTTCCAGCCCGCCTGCTGTGCTGGACTTTCTCGTCAAATGGTTCCTGCAATCGGAAGAACTGCAGGTATAAGCATGAGTGTCCCACATGTTCTGGTCCCCACGCAGCCTCTGCTTGTCCCAAGCCTGGGGGGGCGCGAGGCAGAGGGAGGGGTGGACAGTGGGCCGGCAAGGCTGCCACGGATGGAGCTAGTTCTCCAAAAGGCCCCCTCCCCAATTAAGGTGGACATGCTGGAGCGCTGGCTCGCATCGTACCCGAAGGGGGAGGACAGGGAGTATCTCCTTCAAGGTTTTAAGCAGGGATTTCGGATCCCTTTTATGGGTGACAGGTCCCCTCAGGATGCTCCCAACCTTTTATCCCTCAGAGGGAGGGAGGAGGTGGCTGCGGCCAGCATTAAAAAGGAGTTAGACGCGGGCAGGGTCGCTGGACCTTTCCCCGCACCCCCGTTTCCCAATCTTAAGGTCTCTCCATTGGGTTTGGTTCCCAAGAAGTCCCTAGCGGAGTTTCGCCTTATTCATCATTTGTCCTACCCAGCAGGCCGATCGGTCAACGATGCTATACCTGATGACCTTTGTTCGGTCAGGTATACATCGTTTGACCATGCGCTGCGCATGGTGCGCTCGTGTGGCCCGGGTGCCCTGCTGGCCAAGTGCGACATTAAGTCAGCTTTTCGCCTCTTGCCGGTGCACCCGGGCGACTTTGAATTGCTGGGTTTTAAATTTAAAGGGGAATATTATTTTGATAAGGCCATGCCTTTTGGCTGCTCCATATCATGCTCGGCTTTCGAGCGTTTTAGTACCTTCCTAGAGTGGGCTTTCGTCCGCAGGTCAGGGTCCCGGTCTGTAGCCCATTACCTGGATGATTTTCTATTCGGGGGTGAACGGGGCTGGGACACGTGCGCACGTCTCCTCAATACATTTCAGACGCTAATGCAGGAACTTGGTGTCCCTTTAGCGCCCGAAAAGACCGAGGGCCCATCGACCAAGTTAGTATTCCTGGGGGTTGAGATTGACACAGTAGCGCAGGCTTCTAGGTTGCCGGGTGATAAGGTGTCCAGGATAGTGACCCTTATCTCCGAATTGCTGGCCAAGCGTAAGGCATCCCTGAGGGAACTTCAGGTGCTACATGGGCACCTTAATTTTGCTTGCAGGGTGGTCGCACCGGGCAGGGCTTTTGCCCGGCGCTTATGCGACGCCATGGCAGGGTTATCCAGGCCCCAACACAGAGTCAGGCTTACCCGGGGTATCAGGGCAGACATGTTCGTCTGGTTGCAATTCCTGAGGGAGTTTAACGGGGTCTCATTTTGGAGGTCTGACCTCCTGGCATCCCCCAATTTCCAGATCCAGTCTGATGCCTCAGGATCCCTGGGTTATGGGATGTACTTCAATGGGAAGTGGGCCTATGGTGGGTGGCCACCGGCATGGGCAGGCACAGGTCGCCTGCGGGATCTCACATACCTGGAATTTTTTCCCATTCTGGGGGCTTTGATGCTATGGGGCGAACAGTGGGCTAATTCAGTGGTGCATTTTTGGTGCGACAATGCTGCCGTTGTACACATTGTCAATGCACAGACTTCTAAATCGCCCAGGGTTATGGATCTAGTGCGCCATTTTGTACTGCGCTGCCTGCGCCTCAACGTCTTGTTCAGGGCCAGGCATGTCCCAGGGGTTAATAATGATATTGCTGACGCTTTGTCCCGCCTGCAGATCTCCCGGTTCCGCGCCTTGGCCCCGGATGCGGAGGAATTTCCCTCGCCACTCCCGGACGTGATGTGGACTATTGGCAAGGAGAGGTGAACCGGGCGATTGGCCTGTCACTAGCGCCACGCACGCGTAAGGCGTATCAACAAGCATTCAATTCGTACAGGGTTTTTGCTACTCAATTTCACTTGCCAGAGACCTGGCCTATCCCGGTGGACCATGTTCTGCGGTTCATGGTTCACCTGCATGCACAGGGCCTCGCACCTCGCACCATAGCATCCAAGCTCTCGGCGTTGGCTTTTATGGCCAAAGTAGGGGGTCATGTGGATACCACCTCTGACTTCCGTGTGAGACACGTTTTGGAGGGGTGGGTGCGCGAGCGCGGGCGTTGCCCGGACGACCGGCACCCTATTTCCCCAGGGGTTCTTACCCAGTTGGCCCGGGGCTGGCCAGGCCTCTGTTTTGATCATTATGAGGCAGCCCTCTTTCATGCAGCCACAACGGTGGCATTTTTTGGAGCGCTCCGCGTCAGCGAACTCGTGATGCTGTCTAAGGCGGATGCAAGTGGTAGGGCACTGGAACTCGAAGATGTCTATGTTGCCAAAGACTGGGCCCAGTTGAGGATCCGCTCCTCTAAAACAGATCAGCATGGCGTAGGCAGTGGAGTGAGACTGCTACGTTGTTCTTTGGCAGACATCTGTCCGGTTGGTGCCCTACAGGAGTACCTGGCACTGCGTGGCACGCACCACGGCCCGTTTTTCTGTCACCGAGATGGGTCTCCCCTTACTAAATTTCAGTTTTGGAAGGTGACAGCCAGAGCCCTCACCAGGGTGGGCCTACCAGGTGCCCGTTATGGCACACATTCGTTCCGTATTGGTGCAGCCTCTACAGCAGCTGCTTTTGGGTACTCTGGGGCTGACATACGCAGCATGGGGAGGTGGGGCTCACAATGTTTTCAGTTTTATGTGCGCCCACTCCCGCCATGAGTACCAATCCAGTCACCTTACCTTCCTTTTTCTCAATTTTCTTACAGACCCTGGGTGTCGTATTACACCGGTGACAGTATGGCTGGTGGGCCACAGCTATGTGCACAGGGCAGCGCGTTACGCTGCGGCGACAGAGTGGGGACCCCGACTGGGACTGGGTGACCACGCCAGTCTCGCATGGCATGGTAAGCCTGGGATGTTATGGCAGGAGCTGCGGCCTTTCCTTTTTTCTGGCCTGGGGGCTGACCCGCCTGACATTCTAATCATCCACCTGGGGGGCAATGATTTGGGCCAGGTCACCGGCTTATCGCTCAAGCATGCGATTTGCGAGGAACTCGCCTACTTGCATTATGTCTGGCCTGCCACAACCCTGGTTTGGTCGGACATTGTTCCGCGCCATTCTTACAGAGGGGGCGTTAACCTCCTGGCTCTTGACCGCGCTAGGCGCGCGGTCAATAAGGCAGTGGCGCGGTTTCTTGCCACCAGGGCTTGGGGACGGGTTAGTCATCACCCCGATATTAGTCTGCAAAATTATGACCTGTATGCAGGGGATGGGGTCCATCTGTCGCGAGGAGGTATGGACCTCCTGTTGGGTGACTGGCGAGCAGGCCTGTTGACCGAGCTGACGGTCTGGGGGGGGGCGTCAGGTCTTCTGTGAAGCCCCTCCGTGTGGCGGGTAGCACTGGTAAGGTAAACAGTATGACCCACAAGTATCCGGCAGGTTCGCAATTGACTGGACAACACTAGACAGGAATAAATTAGTTAAACGTTGTCCGGTCAACGACGAATCAGGCGAGGGGGTGATGACGATTGCTAACCAGCATGCATCACCCCTGTGATTTCACGGATACGTGTCAGAGGGTGGGGTCATGAGTTAGTTATTGACTACGGTCAACAATTTGTTTGTTGTTAACAAACAAATTGATACAAATTGATACATTGTAACCAATTGCCGTTGGCAATTTTGGGGTGGTACCTTACCAGTGTTACTTCGGCCTGCTTGCCTTAGGAATTATGATTGGTCGTTTTACCAATACAAATTTATAATTCGGACTAGGGCATTGAATCAATAAATGTGGCCCTTTGCTGTTATCCACTTTCAATGTTGTCTGTGTCCGTTATTGGGGGGGTGCGCCTGCAATGCAAGCGCGGCGCCAAAATGGCCGCCGCGCCCTTTGCGGGCCCCCCCCACAGGACAGAGAATCCGGGTAGTTAGGGGCGTGGCCAGCTCCCTTATAAAAGGGGTGGCCACGAGGCAGCCGAGCTGCCATTTTGCCTCAGCGACGGAGCGGAGAAGTTTTTTCCCCTCCACCCCCTCCCTAGTTAACAGTGTGATATTATGGTCGCTTCGGGGCCGGGTGGGAATTTTTGGTTGGGACCCATATTGGCTCCGGGTCCTGGCTTTTTTGCCCATCCCACACTGTTGCTATGGTTTGATACAGGGGTCTTTCTGCGTTTCTACTGTTGACTTTGGTCACATGGGCGGGTAGCACTGGTAAGGTAAACAGTATGACCCACAAGTATCCGGCAGGTTCGCAATTGACTGGACAACACTAGACAGGAATAAATTAGTTAAACGTTGTCCGGTCAACGACGAATCAGGCGAGGGGGTGATGACGATTGCTAACCAGCATGCATCACCCCTGTGATTTCACGGATACGCGTCAGAGGGTGGGGTCATGAGTTAGTTATTGACTACGGTCAACAATTTGTTTGTTGTTAACAAACAAATTGATACAAATTGATACATTGTAACCAATTGCCGTTGGCAATTTTGGGGTGGTACCTTACCAGTGTTACTTCGGCCTGCTTGCCTTAGGAATTATGATTGGTCGTTTTACCAATACAAATTTATAATTCGGACTAGGGCATTGAATCAATAAATGTGGCCCTTTGCTGTTATCCACTTTCAATGTTGTCTGTGTCCGTTATTGGGGGGGTGCGCCTGCAAAGAGCTTCATGTTTTTATTTAATGCTTTTATGTTTTTTGGTATTGTACTTTTATGTTATTAGCTGTGTTTTATTTAATCACTTTATTTGTTATTTTGGAGTTTTTGTAAGTACGTAAGCCACCCTGAGCATTTCATGCATCAAAAGGGGGTGATATAAATGCTAAAAGTAAATAAATAAAATAAACTTTTTGAATTGGCCCATTGGGGGCATAAAAGATGGGAAAAGCTTATAACAGTGAAGACGGGCCTCAGAACATAAAGTACTGTCAGACCACAAAGAAGAACTCCTTTAAATTTTAGTATATCTAGAACCCTAGAGTCAGATACGACTGGCTTTCAAGCAAGGGAAACTTTTACCTTTACCTTAGCAACAATAGAATGAAGCATTTTTACAAATATAACATTATTGCCTTCTGAAATACAGAAGATACTGATCAGATTCAGAACTTAACATTTCATTTATTGACTCTTATGTGACTTAGAAACTGTTTACTTACCTTGTGAGCCAGGCAAGCCTTCCTCGCCAGGAAGACCTGACTCCCCTTTGATTCCTTTCTCTGTCAATACAGTAATAGTGCCATCTTCTCCTTGAGGTCCTGGTTGACCTTTAATATAAAATATACAGGTGAAGGCAAAGGTTTGTTAATAAATCACTTTAGGTCTGCTCTGAAAAACCTTTTGAATACCAGAGCTTGTATGTAATTCATAATAACTAGCATAATTTCCTGTAACTAACTACTGTTCTCGTTAATAAGGCTAGAATTAGGTTACATTTCAAAAACCATGTAGTGAGTGGGTTTGATGTTACTTTTGTACATAACAGAGAAATATTTCCTAGTTCCTATCAAAAGTTAAAATCTAAAAGCCATTTAAGGCACTTGAAAAGGCATATAGACAGAATATTTGTAAGTATATGTCCATTCTTGTATTGATCTTAAGTTTAAAGGAAACTGGTAATTCAGTGAGTTAGGCATCTGGCTATGGAGCCAAAGGTTAGGAGTTTATCTCCCCACTGTGCATCCCAGAATTAAAACCAGGCTTTGTAGCAATGGGCAAGCTGTACAGGTTTAGAATGACCCCAGAAGAAAATAATATTAAACCATTACTTAGTGCAATATTGAGGTATACATAAATAGCCTCCTCGTAGATTGTGGTATTTTCGAATCACAATTGGGTGTACCCTGGTTAACGGCAAGCTTGTGTTGCTGGCTAATCTTTCTCACACTAGGTCAGGTGAAATGAACTGCAAAATGAACTCACCAAAAAGTGGCTTCATTTTGCCAGTTTCACATCTGGCCTAGATACAGAAGAAGAAAAAGAAGTACAATATTCATTCATTCATTACATTTATATGCTGTCCTTTTGGTTCACGATCACCCTGGAAAGGGTCACTATAAGTCAAAACACACATGACGGCAGGTAATATACTGCTAATAATAACATCAATAACAACAATCAACAAACAACTACCACGACACTGTTGTGTTCTAAGGGTTTTACCTTCCACATGGATTACAATGTATCTGAACCTTGCCTATAGCAACAATGTAACCTTCAGCTGTATCATATGAACCCTGAATGAGGACGCGAGCTAATGTCCACCAGCTGGCAGCAGCGAGCGTCCAAGCTCTATTGGTCCGATCTCATCAAAGGCAGCAGCGCGGGAAGCTTTCCCGCCACTACCTACACCTGGACAAGAAGGGCGTGACTCGCAATGACGTCACGCAGGCAGTAGCCAATGGGCTACAATGGCACCACGTTCAAATGTATTACCACTGTATATAAAGAGCTATCGATCCGCCATTACCTCATGTTCCCTCTGTCCACGATGCAATAAACCTGAGTTAACCCAGCCCGAGGCTGTGTCCTGTGTCTTGGTTTTCATACACCAAATTGGCGACGAGGATGGGATCATGGATTCCCAAAGTGCCAGGACACAGAGCGGGTTCAATATTACCAAGCCGCAAGACTGGACCATCTTTAACATGGATTTCAAGGCGGCATTGGTGGAACTCAAAGTCAAAGACGACGAGGAAAGGAAGAGGGCCATCCTCACCCGAATGCTGGGTGTAGAGACCAAGCGGACGCTGGTGGGCATGATCGAACCGAAGACGTTGGACGACTTCAAAACCGACGACATACTGAAGTTGCTGCGTGAGCGTTTCCAACCCTCGAAGGCAATGTTTCCTGCTAGGAGTGCGTTTTGGAGGCGAGTCCAAGCGCCGGATGAGTCGGTAGAGGCGTTCGTGGAGGCCCTGAGGGTAGCCGCCGTTCCCTGCAAGTGGGACAACCTGGAGATGATCATGAGGGACGTCGTGCTGTGTGGCCTGAAGGACAAGGAAGTGCAGCGCCGCCTGATGAACAGGGAGCCGCCACCCACGTTGGCCGAGGTCGTAGAGACCGCGGAATCCGCGGAGTCCACGAATGCGGGAGTGGACGAAATACACGAGTGGCGTGAGTGGCGTCCTAGGGCCAGCAAAGCGGAAAGCTCGGTGCGTGGCAAGTCAGGACAGCCGGTGCACGCGACTCGACGAACCTCGAGGTCCTCTACAGATGGCAGCGACGGCGAAGAGGTACAGAAAGTCCGGAAAGGGGGGCGCCGCTGCGATGGTTGCGGGGCGGCCCACGAGCGTGCGAAGTGCCCTTTCAGGAAAGCCGAATGTTACAGCTGTGGCCGGCGCGGGCACATCGCCAGGGCATGCAGAAATCGGAAAGAGGGCCGGAGGCAGTCGAAAGACCGTTCGGCCAGACCGGACCGTCCAGCGAGACCCCAAGATGGCGCCCGACCCACGAGGAAGCAGGACGGCGTGGGCCGCGTCTCGGACGGCAGTGAGGACGACACTGTGTTCAGCGTGTCCGCGGGACAAAACCATTACTTCATTGAGGTAATAGTACAAGGGGCCCCCGTTAGGATGGAGATTGACTCGGGGTCCTATTATTCCATAATTCCCCAGAAAGAGTTCTTGAAGATCGACCCCCAAGCGCGGCCCAAGCTTAAGACTCTGAGGTCCACGCTACGAGACGTACAAGGGAACAGCATTCCAGTGCTGGGGGTCGGGAAATTTCGGGTTCACTATAAAAGACATTCCGCAGAACTCCCGTTAGTCGTTCTCAAAGGGGGGAATTGTAGCCTCCTAGGGACGCAGTGGTTTCAGCCCTTGGGTTTGTTCATAGGGGGGGTGCATGCCGTGGGCGCGGATCCGATACAAGCGGTGTGTGACGCGCACCCCACCGTGTTTGAAAAAGGACTTGGAAAGTTCAAGGGACCCCCTGTAGCCTTCGACCTAGACCCGGAGGTCCGCCCGATAAGACTCAAACCGCGCAGGGTGCCTTTCGCACTAAAGGACAAAATAGAGGCGGAACTGGACAAATTGGTGGGCCAGGGGATTCTTATTCCTGTTGATTCCGCGGAGTGGGAAACTCCAATCGTAACAGCACTGAAGGCTAACGGGGAGGTGCGCATTTGCGCTGATTATAAGTGTACAATTAACAAGGCGATTCGCCCTAATGCATATCCGGTGCCAGTGGTCAGCCACCTGTTGGCCAGGCTAAATGGGGGAAAGTGTTTCGCTAAGCTCGATCTGGCACAAGCCTATCAGCAACTCCCCGTAACTCCCGCCACGGCCGCGGCACAAACGATAGTCACACATAAAGGAGCGTTCCAGGTGTCGCGGTTACAGTTCGGCGTGAACTCGGCACCCGGCCTTTTTCAGTCGCTTGTGGAACGCCTCCTGAAGGGGCTGGAGGGGGTGTTGCCTTATTTTGATGACGTATTGATAACAGGGGGGAGTGAGGCCGAACTGGCAAAGAGATTGGATAATGTGCTAACTGTGTTCGAGAAAGCGGGGCTGAGACTGAGGAAGGACAAATGTGTTTTTTTCGAAACCGAGGTCGAATTTTTAGGGTTTCGGATCACACCTGAGGGTATTAAGCCGTCCAAATCCAAGGTAGCAGCCATTAAGAAGGCCCCTCGCCCCACATCCAAAACCGAACTTCAGTCATTCCTGGGGCTCCTCAATTTCTACCATACATTCCTTCCGCGGAAAGCCTCCGTGGCTGAACCGCTTCATCGGTTACTTAAGAAGGAGGAGGCATGGATGTGGGGTGACGAGCACGAGAAGGCGTTCAACGAACTTAAGCAACTTTTAACATCGGACGCAATCCTTACACACTTCGACCCCAAACGGCCGGTGGTCTTAGTCTGTGATGCATCACCGGTGGGGGTGGGGGCGGTGCTTTGCCACGTGTTGGATGACGGTCGGGAGGCCCCAGTGGCGTTTTACTCAAGGTCCCTGTCCCAAGCAGAGCGAAATTACGCGCAAACCGACAGGGAGGCATTGGCAATAGTAGCGGGGACCAAAAAGTTTCACGATTTTCTG
Organism: Bradypodion ventrale; assembly: GCA_035047345.1. Classification (NCBI taxonomy): domain Eukaryota; kingdom Metazoa; phylum Chordata; class Lepidosauria; order Squamata; family Chamaeleonidae; genus Bradypodion; species Bradypodion ventrale. The sequence continues at coordinate 48,808,434 of JAWDJE010000003.1, read as the reverse complement.
TATGGCCGCCCATTCAAAATCGTGACGGATCACAAGCCCCTGTTAGGAATTTTCACGGCAGGCAAACCCACGCCGCAGATACTGTCCCCGAGAATGTTGCGATGGGCCATTTTTCTTAACGCGTACCAACACGAGTTGGAGTACCGGCCTGGAAAGGAGATCAGCCATGCTGATGCGCTGTCGAGATCCCCTTTGCCCTTGACGGACGACCAAAAAGCCAGAATAGGAAGAGACCGCCAGGTGTTGCTAATCGAGGTTTTAGACGAACCCCCAATAGTACCAGCCGATATAGCCAGGGCGACAGGCAAGGACAGAACGCTGGCGAAAGTCAGCTCATGGGTGCAGAAAGGGTGGCCAGCATCGTCCCCAAGCAAGGAATTCGACCCATTCTTTCGGAAGAAGCTAGAGTTGTCCCTAGAAAGGGGGTGCCTGTTGTGGGGCCAACGGGTGGTGGTCCCAACACCCATGCGGCCGAGGGTTCTCAAACTGCTGCACGTCAGCCACCCGGGCATCGTTCGCTCAAAAGCGCTGGCCCGCAGTTACTTTTGGTGGCCACAGCTGGACGAGGACATTGAGCACATGGTCGGCACTTGTGAGGCGTGCCAGGGGTCCCGACCAGAGGCGGCCCGGCTTCCGCATAGGGAATGGGACACAGCAAGGGGGCCTTGGTCCAGAGTGCACGTAGATTTCGCTGGCCCTTTCCGAGGAACCATGTTTCTCCTGGTGGTGGATGCATTCTCAAAGTGGCTGGAGGTCATTCCGGTAAAGAGCACATCCTCCACCACTACAATTAACCAACTACGGAGAGTCTTTTCAACGTTCGGGTTACCCGACACTTTAGTCAGCGATAACGCGAGTTGCTTCACCTCCTCAGAGTTCGGGGCATTCATGGAGGCGAATGCCATTCGGCATGTCACGTCCGCGCCGTTTCACCCGGCCACGAATGGCCAAGTGGAACGGTTGGTGCGTACAACGAAGGAGGCGCTTCGGCGCATGGGCCCCGGGGACCTGAACCACCAAGTATGTCAGTTCTTACTAGCGTATAGGGTGACCCCCTTAGCGTCAGGTTACTCGCCGGCAGAGCTATTGATGCGGCGGAAACTGACTACACTCCTGTCCAGGCTGGACCCCACAAGAATTGAGGATAAGGGAAAAAACGTGGGGCTGGCAGTCTCGAAAGGGTTCGCCGCCGGCGACCCTGTCCATTGCAGGAACTATGCCAGCGCGGGGCCAGCCTGGGTGCCGGGGACGGTTGTAGAACAGACGGGGCCAGTGTCGTACCGAGTCGAAACCCACACCGGTCTCCTCTGGAGGAGACACGCAGACCAACTGAGGCACCGAGTCAGTGGGCCAGTCAGTGAGGATCCCCAACAAGATTCAGCGTTAGGGTTCTCCCCCACCCGCGTAACCCAAGGGGGAGACAGCAGCGGACAACAGTCCCAAGCAAGGGGGGAAGGAAGAAGCAGCGGCCCCGACTCATATCCTTTTGATAAACCAGTTCCGTCAGAGGCCGGGGAAGGGGGAGAGGAGTTCGCGACCGCTGCCCCCGAATGGACTTTAGACTTTGATTTAGCGAGCCGGGGGGGTTTTCAGGAGTGTTCCCCCACCCATCCAAGCGAGAAGAGGGGGTTTTCGTTAGCCCCCAGTGCCCCCGGTTCCTCCCTAAATAAGAGCACACCTCCCAACAACGCCGCAGAGCCGCGGCAAGTCACTAACGAGTCTCCCTCTCAAATTACAGGACAGGAAACCAGGGGACAAAGAGAAGGTAGCAAACCCGGGGAGAGGCAGCCCGCATCGAGACCCCAGCGTGTTCGAAACAAGCCATCTTGGCTGAGAGATTTTGTCTCCTAGGAGGGGGAGTGTCTGGAAGCATGGGCTCGAGACGTTGTCTCGTCCTAGGGGGGAGGGATGTTGTGTTCTAAGGGTTTTACCTTCCACATGGATTACAATGTATCTGAACCTTGCCTATAGCAACAATGTAACCTTCAGCTGTATCATATGAACCCTGAATGAGGACGCGAGCTAATGTCCACCAGCTGGCAGCAGCGAGCGTCCAAGCTCTATTGGTCCGATCTCATCAAAGGCAGCAGCGCGGGAAGCTTTCCCGCCACTACCTACACCTGGACAAGAAGGGCGTGACTCGCAATGACGTCACGCAGGCAGTAGCCAATGGGCTACAATGGCACCACGTTCAAATGTATTACCACTGTATATAAAGAGCTATCGATCCGCCATTACCTCATGTTCCCTCTGTCCACGATGCAATAAACCTGAGTTAACCCAGCCCGAGGCTGTGTCCTGTGTCTTGGTTTTCATACACCAAAGACACTTTGTTCCATCTTTTGTATGTTAACAAGTATTTTCAAGATGAAATATTTTCATAGACCTATTCTGTATTTTTCTGGGTGCTGGTTGTTGTTGTTGTTCAGTCGCACAGTCGATTCCGACTCTTTGCGACCCTATGGACCATCGCTCTCCAGGCACCTCTGTCCTCCACCATCCTCCTTAGTCCACACAGCCCCGTGCCCATTGTGTCTACAATACCATCTAGCCATCTCATCTTTGGCCGTCCCCTTCTTCTTTTGCCCTCCACCTTCCCCAGCATCAAGGCCTTCTCAAGTGAATCCTCTCTTCTCATTTGATGTCCAAAATACTTCAACTTCATCTTTGTTATTTGTCCTTCTAAGGAGCACTCAGGGCTAATCTCTTCTAATATTGACCTATTTGTTCTCCTCGCTGTCCAGGGGACTCTCAAAACTCTCCTCCAGCACCACATCTCAAAGGCATCTATTTTTCTTCGCTCAGCCTTTCTAATGGTCCAGCTCTCACAGCCATACATTACCACCGGAAATACCATTGCTTTGACTATGCGGACCTTTGTTTGCAGTGAGATATCTCTACTTTTCACTATGTTCCCCAGGTTTTTCATAGCTTGTCTCCCAAGAATCAGTCGCCTTTTTATTTCATGGCTGCAATCCCCATCTGCAGAGATCTTGGATCCTAAGAAAGTAAAATCTGTTACTGCTTCTACTTCTTCCCCATCTATTTTCCAGGGACTTATAGCGCCTGTTGCCATTATCTTGGTTTTCTTGATATTGAGTCTCAGGCCAGCTTTTGCACTCTCTTCTTTCAACCTAATCAGGAGCTTCTTTAGGTCTTCTTCACTTTCTGCCATTAGGGTGGTATCATCTGCATATCTCAAATTGTTGATGTTTCTCCCAGCAATTTTGATCCCATATGGTGATTCCTCCATCCCTGCATTGCGCATTATGTGCTCTGTGTATAAGTTGAATAAGCAGGGTGACAGAATGCAGCCTTGTCTTACTCCTTTTCCTATTCCAAACCACTCCGTCATTCCATACTCTGTCCTAACTGTTGCTTCTTGACTCATGTACAGATTTCTCATGAGACATATGAGGTGATCTGGTATTCCCATCTCTTTAATTACTTGCCACATTTTGTTGTGGTCCACACAATCAAAGGCCTTGGTGTAGTCAATGAAACAGAAGTAAGCTTGTTTCTGGTATTCCTTTGTTTTCTCCATGATCCAACGTATGTTGGCAATGTGATCTCTGGTCCCCCTGCCTCTTCTGAATCCAGCCTGCACCTCTGGTAGTTCTCTTTCTACATGCTGCTGTAGTCTATCCTGCATTATCTTGAGCATCACTTTGCTGGCTTGTGGGATGAGCGCAATTGTTCGATAATTTGAACATTCTTTGGCATTGCCCTTTTTTGGGATTGGGACATATACTGATCTTTTCCAATCCTTTGGCCACTGTTTCGTTTTCCAAATCTGCTGGCATAAAGCATGTAGTAGCTTGATTCCATCATCTTTTAGGGCTTTGAAGAATTCAACTGGGATACCATCATCTCCACTGGCTTTGTTATTTGCCGTGCTTTTTAGGGCCTTTCTGACTTCACTCTCTAGGATGTCTGGTTCAGGTTCAATTTCCCCCTCATTGTTATTATCCGCGGTGTTTAGGTCTTTTTTGTAAAGTTCCTCTGTGTACTCTTTCCATCTTTTCTTTATCTCTTCTGCATCCGCTAACTCTTTGCCATCTTTGTCTTTTATCGTGATCATTTTTGCTTTGAACGTTCCCTTGACTTCCCCAATTTTTTTAAAGAGATCTCTAGTCCTGCCTCTTGTGTTGTTTTCCTCTATTTCTTTGCACTGTTCATTTAGGTAGCTTTCCTTATCTCTCCTTGCTTTTCTTTGAAATTCTTTATTTAAGTGATTGTATTTTTTCCTTTCTCCTTTGCCTTTTGCGTTCCTTCTTTCCTCTGCTATTTTAAGAGCTTCATCCGACAACCACTTTGCTTTCTTGCGCTTCTTTTCTTTTGGTATAGTTTTCCTTGCTGCCTCCTGCATAATGTCTCTCATCTCTGTTCATAATTCCTCTGGTACTCTGTCTGTCTGGTCCAGACCATTGAATCTGTTCCTCACCTCCACCGTGTATTCCTTGGGTATGTTGTCTAGATCATATCTATCCGGCCTATTAGTTTTCCCTATTTTCTTCAGTCTGAGCCTGAATTTTGCAATCAGTAGATTGTGATCTGAGCCACAGTCCGCTCCAGGTCTTGTTTTTGCTGACTGTATGGAGGTTCTCCATCTTTGGCTGCAGTGTATGTAGTCAATTTGGTTTTGATGTTGGCCATCTGGTGATGTCCATGTGTAGAGTCTCCTCTTGTGTTGCTGGAAAAAGGTGTTTGCTATGACTAGTGTGTTATCTTGGCAGAACTCTATCAGTCTTTGCCCTGCTTCGTTTTGTGTTCCCAGACCAAACTTGCCTGTTATTCCGTCCACTTTTTGATTTCCTACTTTTGCATTCCAGTCTCCTAAGATAATGTGGACATCGTTTCTTGGTGTCTGTTCTATAAGATGTTGTAGGTCCTCATAGAACTGGTCTACTGTGGCTTGATCTGCACTGGTAGTTGGTGCATATATTTGGATTACAGTGATATTAAATGGTTTGCCTTGTAGTCTGACTGACATCATTCTATCATTTTTGAGGTTGTATCCCATTACTGCTTTTCTCACTCTTTTATTTACAATTATGGCCACTCCATTTCTTCTGAGGTTTTCTTGTCCACAGTAGTAGACATGATGGTTTCCAGAGCTGAATTCGCCCATACCTGTCCATTTTAGCTCACTGATTCCCAAGATGTCAATACTTATTCTTTCCATTTCCTTTTTTACCACTTCCAGCTTTCCTTGGTTCATAGATCTTACATTCCATGTCCCTATGCAATATTGTTCCTTACAACACTGTATTTCTCCTCCCCCTTTCCTGCCCATCCCTTTCTGTCCATCTAATGTGCTGAGCATCCTTCCTGTTTCCTCTGATTTGTCCCTTTGTTTTGCCTTTGCTTTGGTCAATAGGGTTTTCTTGGCAAACTCCCTGGCGTGCTTTGCCGATTTCTACGCCATTCCTCCCCCCATCATACATATTATCACAGTTTAAAACAAGGTAACATCATCATGCATATTATCACAGTTTAGAACACAGTATCAGTTTAGAACTGATGTCAGCCAGCTCTAAACTGACACAGTGACACAGTCACTCTGTCAGTTGCTATAAGTCATCTATGTTCAGTCAACTATATTATTTCAGTTCAATTACTGATCCCTTGCATGCATGCAGCAGCTCTCGCCTCCCTTTGGCTGCGAAAAGTTGGTTAAAGGCTCCAACTCAGGCCTCACTGTGATGGTGGCTACGGATGGTGTCTTCTGGGGGTGGTCGAGGGTCTCCTGTGTCTGCAGTGTCTGTAGTGTCAGCGCGGCCCTTCCTCTTTGCCCTCTGGGGTGTTGCTACTTTAGGAGGACTCTCGTGGGCCTCTGGATGGTTACTGGGCAGTTGGGGCCTGTGTCCTTCTCTGCCTTTTCCTTCCTGTGTCCTTCTCTGCCTTTTCCTTCCTTGCACCCAGGTTTTAGGATGGGGTGGGGGGGAGGGGCCGATTCTTCACTCACCTCCCCCAAAGGCCTTTGGATGGTGACTGGTTAGTTGAGGCCTAGGTCTTTCTCTGCCTCTTCCTTCCTTGCACCCAGGTTTTAGGATGGCGGGGGGGAGGTGGGTGCTGGTAAGGACAATATAAATTACACAGCTCAAGTTACATACCTTTGGAGCCCATAAATCCATATTCTCCTGGAGAACCTCGCAGACCATTTTGTCCTTCTTCACCTTTCTCACCAGGAGCTCCAATCCCTCCTTCACTTCCTTGGAGTCCAGGGAAACCTCGCATGCCTTGAGACCCTTTACTTCCTTTAAATAAACATTGAAATTACAATGCTATTGTTGGATTTATAAGATTAAAAAAGCCCGTGAAAAACCTTAAACTGGGATTTTAAATGCTTTAAAGTAGTTGAACTTTTTTTTAAGAACAGAGGGAAGGTTGCGTTTAGAGTTTCTAATTTGAAAAGGGACTAGATGGAACTCCTACATTGGGGCAGCTTTATTACTAAATGGTGTGGTTCAGGGAGGGGGTGAGAGAGAGTCACAAGAAAGAGCAATTTAGTGGTTATGCCAACAAAGTACTACAAAGACATCACAGCTGGTGAAGCAGATTTTTGTCTGTGAAAGTTTTTGACCGCTAACATTTATTAATCATTATGATGGTTCTGCATCCTTTGCTGCTTTTGAAACTGCAGGGAATTATTCTCCTAAACCAATAATGGTACCATATGACAAAGTACAAAAATCTCTGTATGAAAAGCACAGCCATTTCTGTCTCTCCCAGACAATGAAGACTTTCTCCCAACTTTTCCAATTTCTCCTTCTCACCCATCTTATTATAATAAAATCTTCAGAGGACAACAAGATGTAGATGTAAGGAATGAAGTTAAAGACTAAAAATCTTCCCTCATTGCGACTAGAGTTGGAAGTCACAGACTAAGGAAAAGCAGGGGAGGGGAGCAGTCTTTAGTTTTTTAGAATTTTCCATTCAACATATTTTGCCACTCTTTAGTCTTCTTGTTTCTGGAATATAAATCATGGTCCTAATCTCAGCTGGCCCACCTCTTATTTTCACAGCCCAGAGTAATACATTAAAAGTGCTATAAATATATATTTATACAAGAGCCAGTGTGATGTAGTAGACAGAGTACTGGACTAGGACTCACGATATATGAATTAAATCTCTGCTCAGCAATGGAAGCTCACAGGGAGCAGTAATGGTGAACCACTCCAAAAACATATTCATTCATTCACTGAAATTTATACTTCATTTATCTGGCACCCAAGTACTACCATTAAAAGATTAAGAAAGTTCATTATACAATAATAAAGCAGAACAAGCCTAAAAATGAAGATGGTGATTACAAACTAAAAGACAACCTAAGGCAGGCATTTGCAACCTATGGCCCGCAGACCATCCCCGGCCCCCAATGCCAGTTCATCTGGCCTACATCACCTACACTGCTCCCGGAAGCAGAAGTAAAATGTGCTTATGCATGTGCCAAATGCATTTACGGCAGCATTCTATGCATGTGCGGGCACATTTTACTTCCAGTGGGAGGAACTAAATGACCAGCCCAATCAGCTGTCTGGGGGCGTGGTCAGGTCTGCGATCTGAAAACTTTGAGAACCCCTAACCTAAGATATGGACTAAGAGGGAAGCACTACATCCCTGAAAGTCTCCCTAAACAATTCTGTAATAGCCTTTCAAAAAAGCTGCATAGAGGGGACCAAGCACACAGTTGATGGCAGGATATTCCAGGCTGGTGATGCCACCACCAAGAAGGTCCGATTTCTAGTCATAACTTTCCAGGCCTCTCTTGGAGTAACATTTGCAACACTAACACCTGGGGAGGACCAGGTGATCTGAGGCTCATTTAACTGGGAAAGATGCCCCAATGGATACCAAGGCCCCAAACTGTGTGGGGCCTCATATATCAAAGCTATATAGTATCTTGAATTGAGCATGGAAGCTTACAGGTAACCAATGCAGGCAAGCCAGAATCAAGAAGAAGAGGTCAAATTTCCACTGCCTCCCAACACCAACCAATCAGCTGCATTCTAGACCTGATGCAGCTTCCATACTAGCAGACCCACGTAAAGAGCATTGCAGCAATTGATTATTGAGATTACCAAGGCATGAACAAGCATCAACAGGGACTTCATATATCTCATGAGCCAAATTCAGATTGCCACAGGTAAGAAGCAATCAAATGACACATAACAATAACAAGGAAAATATGCATAAATTAAATAGTATTTGATATTCAATATAGTTTCGATAACAGGCTAGATACCTTTTGGTCCAGGTATCCCTGGTGATCCATTTTCTCCTTGAAGACCTGGATTTCCTCTTAATCCTGGGAAGCCCAGTGATCCTTGTGTTCCAGGAGGTCCTGGCATGCCTTTCATTCCTGCTGGGCCTGGTGCACCCATATCTCCTGGTGGACCTTTGATGCCTGGTGGACCTGAGTGAAAATGCATCAGTCAGTAGGATTCCAATACTTCAGAAGCCCATATTTCTTGCTACCGGATGCTTCTTTTTTTACAAAAGAAAAGAAGGGATTCCAAAGTTCAAGACCACCATGTTTTTCTCAAGAGGATTAAGCCTTACCAGCAGAGCCTTGTGGTCCAGGAGAACCAGGAGGTCCTGGTAGTCCTTGTAAGACACTGTCACAAGCTGGCCCAGGTGAGCCTGGATACCCTGTAGCTCCTGTGTCACCTTTTCTACCTATAAATCCTTTAGCTCCTGGAAATCCTGGTGTACCAGGCTGTCCTGCAAGGAAATTGCACATATAAGGTAAATAATTTTGGCTTTGTTTAAAATTGCTAATTAGATGCTCCCAACATGGTAGAAAATGTGGCACTTCCAAGAAGATATGTGATATCCAAGAGGGTTTTATGCTCCCTCACTAATAATTTTGATTGTGGAAGTCGACTGCAGGATCGCATGGGTACCACCAAACTATAATAGCCAATTTGTGGTGATACCAACAGCTAGGAGTGCCAGATCAGCACCTTCTCATTCTCTTAGATCTTTAGGCCAAAACCTGAGGCCAATGGATTGAGCCCTTGTGTAACATCTGCAAGTGTGTGCATGTGTGAGGAAGATTCAAGCAAGCAATGTGGATTTCCCACAGTAAGTTCTAAACAAACATTGTATGTGTGCACGCTGTGTGTGCAATATGCAAAAAGGCCAGGATTCTGCTGGTGATTTACTCTTCCATAAGGGAAATCATGTACTGTAAACTTGTTGGCAAATTGCTGCTCATTAATGAGGTGCAGGTTGCTCTCCTGGATGCATACTTTCCCTTATGCAAGTGTACATTATCTGCAGGATTTTGGCCAAAGTTAGTAATATCTTGTGAGAGTTTGGACTGCAAAATGTGCATTTAAAGCCATCACCCAGAATAACATTAAATACTTTCCCCCTCCAAAGCTGCTCATCCTCAAATTTGGTTCTTTTTCTGGAGACCAAGTGAAGTTCTGTGATTCCTTGAGCCTTAAAGCCAGCAATATATGAATGGCAGATGCCATTTCACAGTAGAGCTAAGAATAAGATCTTATTTCTTGTTTAGAATACAGGTTTAAATAATATTCCCCTTTAATTTTCTTAACAATTCCTCCCCTGTACCACAAAGTAGCATGATAAATGCTTCATCCCACACTGGCCTCACAGTTAAGCTTGGTGTTATATTCTGTACTGCATCTACCATCCCTCAGAATTTCTTACTGGTTGATGTGAATGCTAGCAGCAAGCTGAGAAATAGCACAAAAACTCTTTCAATGAATGTGTAGCTTGAAGAGAGTGGATTATATTAAATCTGACATGAAATGTAGTTTCAAGGCAAACTAACAGTGACAATAATTCACCTTTTCAGTCTTAGCATTACTACTTAACCTGACATTACATATATTTTGCCCAGCAGATAATGAAAATATACAATATTTGCCCGATTATTAAGAATTGGGGAGGCACAATCAAACCATAGCTGAGGAAAAAATTATTCAAAGCCAAAATTACTAGAAGCCAATTTAAATCCATATAATAAGGTAGCATTTCACTGGCAAATATGGGAAGATGCCACAATGCATACAAATCCTGTGCTGGAATACAGAATGAACTGTTCTTATCCTTTTTGTTACTGAATTGTATCGATAATGTTCTGGCCATATAATTCTATTCAAGTGCTTTCCTAAACAGTTGTTATATATTATATGGATGAATGATCAATATCAACATCATCAAAATCAACATCATCATCATCATCTGAGAACTGCAGAGCTGAAAGGGACCATATGGAAAAATAAGTCCAGTCCCTGGCAAGAAGACACAGTGGAGAATCAAATATCCAACCTCAGGTTCCACAGCCAGATATCTAAACCACTGTGCTATCCAGCAGTTCTATAGTATCTTGATAAAGAAACAAGAAAGTATCTAGAACATATTTGGATCAAGAACCAGACCTCTCAGGTCTTGGGGTTTCCCATCCCAAAGGAGGATTGAAAGATTTCAACAAGAAAGGGGCCTCCTCAGCAGGGGCACCCTCAGTTTGGAACTCTTTGCCAACTGAGGCCCACCAAGCCCCTCATCTTCTATACCTATAAGAAGAGGGTTGTGTGGTACGTGTCCGGCATGCACGTCCACACCCGGCCCAACCATCCTGTACTGAGCCGCCCACACTTACCTAATGACCCTGCGAGCATCGCCACAAGAGTCCGACTGGTGAGAGTGGGGCAACTGCCCCACCAACACTAAAAAAAAAACACAAGGCCCAGCATCCTCTGTGCTGTACCACCCCTCAACCAATCAGGTTGAAGGGCGCGAGCACACCGAACGCTGGGAAGCCAGCGTGCATGTTTTAGAACCACTGATGTGCCAGCTAACCAACCACTTCCCCTCGGCCCCGGCAATGAAGGCCAGCGCCGGCCTTGCCACAGCTTCGGCAGGGTTGTGGGGAGGAGGGGAGACCCTCTTCTCCCCACGGCCACGGTGACGAAGGCCAGTGCCGGACTCGCCACAACTTCGGCAGGGTAGTGGGGAGAAGAGGGGGAGACCATCTTCTTCCCGCATGTCTGCCGCTTCCTTCAGGGAGATGAAGGCCAAGAACGGCACTCCATTCTTTCCACGGGGGGCGGAGGCGAAGGCACTTGTGCCTTCATCCCCCTCCTACCGAGGAAAGCAAACCACTTCCCCAGGAAGCAAAGGTAGTGAAAGGCTGGAAGCAAAGGCTGTCTTCACCTCCCAGAGGGAAGCAAGCCCCTTCCATATTCGACCCTTGACTGTCGGAGAAGGGGCTTGCTTTCTCCGACAGACAAGGGCCGAATGCAGAGCACCACTCCCCCCCCTCTCTCACACACACATACAAACCGGGAACCCCTGCCTTGCCGGGCAGTTATTATCTATGTGTTGATGGTTTGGGTGTTTGTTTGTTTGTTTTTTGGGGGTGCGCACCCCCCCCCCCAAAAAAAAACACCCCAACCACCCACTCACAGATAATAACTACCTTGCAGGGCTGGGCAAAAAATGCTAGTAACCTATAAGAAGGGATGTAACGTGTGTTTCTGGGAAAGGCTCCAACACCCCTAAAGCCTATCCCGTAATGCTTCACACACACCTACCTTCCTTCACTGACATCAGCCCTGCGAGGGTCCAGAGGCCGAGCGTGGGGCCTATACACCACAAATTTGTCAAAATGGGAAAACTACATTTCCCAATGACCAATGCGACAAGCGTCGGCCAATCCGAATGGCCACACAACTCACCAGTCACGCTCCACACCAACCGCCACCATTGCCAGGACAATAGAAATTGGCTTCCCCTGGCCAGAGGCAGCGTAGCAACAGGAAGCCCTCACCGTGCCCACCTGAGGCCGGGGGAGGGCTCCCCTGCTGCCATTGCTGGAACACCGCACACCAGACTCGCCAGTTGCCTGGATAGGGACTGCTTCTCCCAGGGGGAATGGCAGGAGATGTGCCACCCTGGACGGATAGCAGCCTGTCAGCTTCCCTCTCCGCCTCATTGTTTCGATGCTGGCTTTGAAACAGCAGGGCGGAGAGGGAAGCTGACAGGCAGGCTGCTTCCCACCCGGGGACGCGCCACCCCAGATGGATAGCAGCCTGTCAGCTTCCCTCTCCACCTCACTGTTTCAATGCTGGCTTCAAAACACCAAGGCGGGGAGGGAAGATGACAAGCAGGCTGCTTCCCACCTGTGGACGCACCATCCTGGACAAAAAAAACCTCTCAAGATGCCCAGCCCAAACAACTCCGCCCAGCCCACGACAGCACCCACCCAGCCCTTTTTGTTGTTCAGTCACACAGTCAATTCTGACTCTTTGCAACCCTATGGACAATTGACCTCCAGGCACCTCTGTCCTCCAACATTCTCCTCAGCCCGTCCAGTCATGCACCCATTGTGTCCACAATACCATCTAGCCATCTCATCTTTGACCGTCCCCTTCTTCTTTTGCCCTCAACCTTCCCCAGCATCAAGGCTTTCTCAAGTGAATCCTCTCTTCTCATTTAAGCTACACCCAAAACAGGTTCTGGGAACCACCCTACCACCTACACAGTCATGCCAGCCCCCAGCCAAGGGCCGGGTACCTTCGCTAGTTGTTAATAATTCCTAAAAGTGGCAAAGGTCCTCTTCAGGAGACCTTTAGAGATATATTGCCTTATTGTTGTGTTCAAAATCTAATTCAGGTTCAAAAGACAAACCACGCCAAAGCGGAAGAGCAGACGCACACCATTTCTAAAGGTGCAAAATTCAAATAGATGTCAAAGCGGGAAATATTGAACTTTGTTTGTCCTCCGAAAGCCCACCTAAATGTATATTATTTTGTAACGGTCAAATCAATGTATATATAGAGGCAACCCCTGTACATAGTCCCCAGTCCGAGTTATGAGCTGAATAAAGAATCAATGAGTCTAACCCGATCCTGCTGGTTAGAGCACTTCTTGTGCCGGACTCAACACTCATATATAAATATTTGCTTCCATGTCCTTTAAAGTTCTATCACAATATGGTTGTTTTTTGTATTTTGGGTTTATTGATAGGATTTAGTTTCTTGTTTTATTAGTTGGCTGAGTATTTCCTCCCTGTATTTTCTATTCTTGTGTTTAGATTATGTCTGTAATGTTATGTCTGGATCTCATACCTTGAATCCCAGGAAAACCTGGATCACCTCTTCTGCCTGGCAAACCAGGTAAACCTGGAAGGCCTCCATTGCCTGGGATTCCTGGAGGACCATAACTGATATCACCTGGAAAACCTTTGGGACCATCAAACCCAGGAGGGCCTGGCACCCCTGGAGGACCATCCAGACTGGAACCAATTTCACCTCTTTCACCTGGATCACCAGTCTCTCCCCTTACACCTAAAAATAATGAATTCTTGTTAACGTATGATCACTTTCTATATTGGCTTGGTTTTGTTTTTGGAACCCCTTACGATCTACTAAGTGATGCAAACATGTACAATAAAACAAACCCTTCTGTATCATACATTCTCCTTCAGCAGCCTCCCCCTCCCCACCCACAGTGGCCAGTCAGATACATATAAAAAACACATAACAGTTCATGAAGGAAATCATTCCACCCCTTCCCAATGATCAGATCATTTCCAGGCCATATGGTTAAAAATAAAGATGGTAATGTACACTGTCCACTCATCTGCCCACCTTGGACCTTGGAAACAACATTATATATGGAAATATTACTTTTTTTTGCCTTAAACACCCAGAGTTCACAAGTCAGCATCACATTGGGTGAAATCTGAGAATTGAATACACACAAAAAAAGCTCCTTGTGTGTTTGAAAATTATCAAGATGCCATAATTGACTTGCACTGAGTAGTTAATGGTATTATGATCAGCATGCATTTTGTAATTTCCTATCTTCTTCTTGTGCCATATCCAATTCCAAATACTTGCGATCATCATGGTGATCAACCATGAAGACTGTCCTGGGAATATAATGCAATGGCTTTTTATCTGCCTTTTGCATTGCAGCATGACCCCCGTACTTTCTTTACTTAACCAATAAGACAACCTTCCCTTGTTTCACTTACCTTCTGGACCAGAAATCTCTGATATTCCCTGTCTGCCTTGTTGGCCTTTGCGGCCATCAAAACCTTTGGGACCAGGTTGTCCACGTTCTCCTCTTAATCCTTTTGCTCCTAAATATACAGAGAGAATATAGGTTGTGCAAGACATAAAACAGAATATATTTAATACATTTGTGGAACAAAATAAAACATATCTGAGAGTATTTTGAAAATACAAAGGATTCATTTAAAAAATTAGAGGGATAATTTGCTCTATGATGCTTACACAGACTTGATAGCAAACACCTACCAAAGCAACTCAATCCAGCATTATTATACTGGTGGGACTTTCTGATTGCCAAAAATTCAATAGTATATTGGCCTCTCATTTTACAGGACAGGAGACTCCAATGTTTCTGGTTGCTATCTTTAGAAAGGGTAAGAAATATGGCCCCAGCTTTATCTTACATCAGACCCAACCATTAAGGTCAAGGTTGAGGATGATATAGGACTCTTTCGTGTCAAATAAAATTTGCAAATTTATTTGCAAATAAAATTCAGTAAGATTTCTACATCTTTGTAACATATAGAGGCTGGCAAAAAGCAGCAGTACTTTTGAAGACCTTACCAGCTCATTACCACTACTAAGTTCAACCAAGATTATTTATTTACTGTATTTATTTATTAAATTTGTATCACCGCCCCTTCGCCAAAGAGACTCCAGTTGGCTCACAACATGACATAAAACCATAAAAACATTCTCAATAAAATCATCTAAAATCGATCCATTAAATTTTTAAACAAGATTTAGCCCTACATTTTAGAAGATACTAAAACATTTAATCAGAGTTTCTCAGTTTCCAACAAAATGATACTCAATGCAAATTTATGCTGATTCAGAAACACCAAAGCCAAAATGCTCCTGAGAGCAGTCTGTTTGTGCTTTCTCCAGGATTATCTCCATAAAAGTCAAGATGGAATTGCAAAATTTTAAAAATTCTGCCAGATTCACTCTCAAGGCACTTCCTCCACAGCACAGAATGTCAAGAAATCATCTAGTACAGATTACTATAGATAGACCGAATGAATCAATAAATCTACACATCAATTTACACTAACATTTGGCTATGATTTATGATGTACTGGCCTTCAACTTTCTGTCCTGAAATTCTTATTTTTGAGTATGTTTTAATTTATGGGGAATTTATTAATTTTTTAGAATTTGAAAAAGATAACTGCTTCTGAGGGGCGGAAAACACTTTTATTTCACACCATTAACTATACCTGAGACACCTTTAAAACCAGGTGCACCTGGATTCCCAGCATATGCTGCTGCATATGGAGGAGCAGTACCTAGAATCAACAAAGATAAACAATTGACAATATTTGTGTTTCTTTCAACTTCCAGCCTCCCAAATAACCATATTAACAGAATTCTATTAACTGGTTGAGAAGTACTTCTAAAATTTCAGTTTATCCTAACTTAGCAACAACAATATTTATTTCTTTGGCATTTTTTAAAAATAGTAAAATCTATCTATATTACCTTTTTGACCCTGTGGCCCAGGTGGTCCTCTTATACCAGGGTTTCCTGGATCTCCAGGTGGACCCTGAATACCTTGCGGGCCTTGAATTCCAAAACCTGGTGGTCCCATGGCCCCCATTGAACCTGGACTTCCTGAAGAACCAGGGAATCCTTTATCACCTGGAATAGCTCTTCCATCACTACCCTGTTCATAATAAATACAAATGTGCAATAATTGACTAGCTATATGTAGCCAATTACAAATAAAACAAAACAGGAATAAAACAGGAAAAGGCTTGTTTGTTCTCCACAGGTTTACCTTACCTTCTTCTTCAGAGCTTGAGAGACGTGCAAAAAACTTACCAGTTTCATATGTATCACACATTATTATTAAATCATGATAACTATCTGGAGATAAATGTTGGAAACTTACTCTTCAAACAACTATTCCCTTAATCCCCACAGCCAGGATGGAATTCAAACAATTCCTAAAAACCAGTATCAGTTAATAGTCCCATTTTTCTATGTGTGAAACTAGAAGTTTATTTTTTTTTTGTTTCTGAAAGAAGAAATTAATGTACAGTTAAAGACAAAACAATTGTCAAAATGACCAAATATACCTGAAGCCCCTTTTCACCAGGCAACCCCAGATTTCCAATATTGCCAGGAATTCCATTTTTTCCTGGAAAGCCAGGATCTCCTTGGAGACCACTTTCTCCTTTTGTCCCTTTAAAAGGAAGGAGAGTTTACAATTAATATTACATGAAGACATTTGTGTATATGCTGTCTGAGTACATGTTTGTTTGAATATTTAAGAAATAACTCAAAACTTCTAAAATCCTGGGCAAATTGATGAATAAAACATTGCATTTACAAATGTTATATTACATTATAGAGCCATTATGCTGCAGTGAATATAGAATAAGCATATTGCTCAGAAGACATAGTCCAAATCACTCTTGACTATGGACACTGACAGAAGAGGATAGGACCAGCAGTGGTAAACCACTCCTCAGATATCTCAGAATCCTTATATTCATGTGAAGTTTGCATTTTGTTGTTGTTGTTCAGTCGCACAGTCGATTCCGACCCCCTGCGACCAGTGATAGGATTAAAAAAAAAATTTACTACCTACTCTGTGGCCATGGTATGGTGGTCGTGGCCAGGGGAAAGCCCTGTGTTGCACCTGAATTAGGACAACTTTATTTCAAAACTTGACTGGGCGGGGCCAGCCAGAATTTCTGCTACTGGTTCTGGTGAACTGATGCAAACCTGCTGAATCCCACCACTGCCTGCGACCCCATGGACCATTGCATGCCAGGCCCCCCCATCCTTCTCAATCAACCCAATTCTGTGCTCATTGCATAAACAATACCATCTAGCCATCTCATTTTCTGCCACCCCTTCTTCTTTTGCCCTCCACCTTTCCCAGCATCAAGGCTTTCTCAAGTGAATACAGTACTCTCTTCTCATTTGATGTCCAAAGTACTTTAGCTTCATCTTCATTATTTGACCTTCCAAGGAGGTCAGGGTTGATTTCTTCTAAGATTTACCTATTTGTTCTCCTCGCTGTCCAAAGTATTCTCAAGACTCTCCTCCAACACCACATTTCAAAGGAATCTACTCTTCTGTACTCAGCTTTCCTAATAGTCCAGCTCTTGCAACCTTACATTACCACCAGGAATACCAAATCTTTGACTATGCGAACTTTTGTTTGCAAGGTGATGTCCCTACTTTTCACTATGTTCCCCAGGTTTCTCATAGCTTGTCTCCTAAGAATCAGCCACCTTTTTATTTCATGGCTGCAACCACCATCTGCAGTGATCTTAGATACTAAGAAGGTAAAGTCTGTCACTGCATTTACTTCTTCCCTATCTATTTTCCAGGGCCTGTTGCTATTATCTTGGTTTTCTTGATGTTGAGTCTAGCCAGCTTTTGCACTCTCTAAGCAGGAGTTTCTTTAGGTCTTCCTCACTTTCTGCCATTAGGGTTTGCATAGCTTGCATCAATAAATTGCAGCTAACTAAAGACATGCCAGGGCACATGTTGCTATTGTGCCTGGTTATGCATCTGACTAAACAACTGAGATATACTCCAGTACCTTGCCAATTAGCTGTTGTAAGTTAAAGAGATCTTATGCAAACACTGATAGGATTCCAGCCTGTAAACTGAATGGAGCATGAGGGCACATAGCAAGACATTACATTATCTTCCATTAGCCATTAGACATATTGCATGTATAGTAAGAGTTCAGAATATCAATGACATGTTTTTGCAAAAATGAATGGTAAACACAGTGACATTCGTACAAAATTAGTATACAGTCAACCCTCACATAACAACGCGTTCGGATAGCATCATTTTCGCTTAACAACGCATCAATATGCACTACGTGTTCCCCTGCATAACAATGTTTTTAGCATCGTTGTCTGGACAACAACACTAAAATAACCATCATTATCCAGACAAAAAAGTCGTTATGCGGGAAACTCCACAGAAACCCGCATAACAACAAAAATTGCTTAGCAACGCTTCTTGGGGAACCAAGTAACATCGTTTTGTGAGGGTCCACTGTATGTAAAAATTGTAGCGATGGAACATGAAAAAGGGGACAGAGGAAAAAGAAGGAAAAATCTGAAACATCATTTGAATTGTAAAATTGTAAACTATGCATAATGTCAGAAAACATACCCTTCGTTATTGCAAAGGACAGGACAAACAACTAATTAGTTGACTATGATTAATATGAGCAAATCCAATTAAAAAAAGAAATGGCAACCTTTTAAGGGATAAATAAATGTATGGATGTGTGTGGATGTGAATATTTTACACCCACAGAATGAAAGCGCGGTGCCAAAATGGCCGCCGCACTCTTTGCGCCCCCCCCACCCGGACTCAGACATCCGGGTGAGTTAGGGGGCGTGGCCACCCCTCTATAAAAGGGGTGGCCACGAGGCAGCCGAGCTGCCATTTTAAAATAGCGACGGAGAGGAGAAGTTTTCTCCGTCGCTGTTTGTTCAATTTCCTTCCTGGCTGGGAAGGAGGGGTTTCACACAGAGCCTCTGGCTTGCTGGCTCCTCTGTGCCTTTTTTGCGCTCTTCGATCCCTGAAAAGGGATCCTGCTCCTTCTTCAAGATATGCCTCCCAAACGGAGGGCCTCAGCGACGAAGCCGCGGCCAACGGGGAGGACTTTTGGCCCTGCGCAACGCGGGGAGCAGCCCTCAGGTCAGAGGACCAGGGCTGCGCCCACGCGGCAGGGCACTACCCCCACCGATACCGGTGGGGCGATGCATGCTGCTTGGCCCTCGGCTAGTCAGCCTTCGTCCGGCCCTTCTGGGGCTTCGGCCCTCGGCCCGCAGTTGCCGGCCATGGGCCCGGTCAGCAGGGGTGGGCCCGGTGCTGGTGCACAGCACGTTCCACCCCCGGCCCCTCATGGGCCGGAGTTTTGGGCATGGCCCTATTCGGGCCCAGGCTCTCATGCTCCCTTCATTTGCTGCGGGGGGGCCTTTGGGTCAACCGGCTACCTCAATGGCCGCCACACTGCAACAAGCGGCCAGCCGGGTTGAGCTGCTGGAGACGCTCCGGCCTACCCCGGCCGGTGTCTCGCAGCTCCCTGTTCGTAGAGCTACAGCAGGAGAGTGGTTAGGTGCGGCCCCAGAGCTCGATTCCGGTCGCGAGCTCCGACGCCCGCCGTGGGCCGGAACCCCCAGTGGGGGCGGCTCACGGGGGTGCACCTAGTGAGTATCAGGTTCAAGTTAATGCACCCACATCACAGTCCACTTCCAATGGTGGGGTTCAGTGGCCATGGCCTCGTCATGTCGAGGCAAGTGGGCATCAGTTGCCAGCCTATCCCAGTGCCCCTTGGTTCCATACTGGTGCAGCATTGGGGGTGGGGGTTTCCGCCCCCGGGGCAGTGCCGGGCATCGCAGGGACTGTCCAGGTTCCGCTGCATATGCCCCGGGTACCTAATGTGCCGGTGACGGCTTTGCCGATGGCTGGTTATTCGTTGCCCCTTGGTGATCATTTGTCCCAGGTCACGAGGGAAAAGATTTGGCGGGGGGAGTACGTGGATATATTCTCCCTATTGAACCGTGAACCCACTAAAGAGGAGAGAGAGGGACAGGATGACAAAGACAAAGAGCTGTCCCGACATCGTAAGCCGCCACGCACCTGGGCCAACTGGTTGCCCGCATATCTTATTTATATGGCAGTGTACCTCAGGGCCCGCCCAGACCTGGCCATTCCTATGGTCCAATATTTGGACAATATTTACAGGGCAATGGTGGATTTTCCTGGCCCATCGTGGTTGGCTTACGATGAGGAATTCAGAATGAGGGTGCCCTTGCACCCGGAGATGAGATGGGATGAGACCTGTCAGAAATTGTGGCTATTGTACATGACCCCCACGCGTCCGGCGCCTGGGGATAGGTACCATTGTGGCCATGCCGTTCAGCGAGCTGCTCCACCGCAGGCTTCACCCCAGCAAGCGGGGCAGGGGGTTCCAGCCCGCTTGCTCTGTTGGAGCTTCTCGGCTAGCGGTGTGTGCAATAAGCCGCAGTGCCGATACAAACATGAGTGTCCCTCTTGCGCTGGCCCCCACGCCGCCGCCACGTGTCTGCGGGCCGGCGGGTCACGGGGCAGAGGTAGAGGTGGACAGGGAGCGGGCAGAGCTGCTGCTGAGGGAGCTAGCCAGGCAA
Source organism: Bradypodion ventrale (assembly GCA_035047345.1). NCBI lineage: Eukaryota > Metazoa > Chordata > Lepidosauria > Squamata > Chamaeleonidae > Bradypodion > Bradypodion ventrale. Next base: position 48,788,216 of record JAWDJE010000003.1, on the reverse strand, counting down.
AAGGCCCCCTCCCCAGTTAATGTGTATATGTTGGAGCGATGGCTCTCAACTTATCCACGGAGAGAGGACGCGAAGTACCTCCTTGAGGGTTTCCAGTGGGGCTTCCTAATCCCATTCAAAGGAGTGCGGGGACCCCAAGATGCACCCAATTTACTGTCCCTGAAGGGTAGAGAAGAGGTGGCTGCCCTGAGTATCGCTAAGGAGGTTGGGGCCAAGAGGGTGGCAGGCCCCTTTTCGGTGCCACCCTTTCCCAACCTGAAGGTCTCCCCTCTGGGGTTGGTATCCAAAAAGGCCCCAGGGGAATTTCGTTTAATCCACCATTTATCGTACCCGGCGGGTTATTCTGTCAATGATGCTATCCCTGATGACCTTTGTTCGGTCAGGTATACGTCCTTTGACCAAGCCCTGCGAATGGTGCGCTCTTGTGGTCCTGGTGCCCTCTTGGCAAAATGCGACATCAAATTGGCATTCCGATTGTTGCCAGTGCACCCTGAGGACTTTGAGCTATTGGGTTTTAGATTCCAAGGGAAGTTCTATGTAAATAAGGCCATGCCTTTTGGCTGCTCTATATCCTGTTCAGCATTTGAACGTTTTAGCACCTTCCTTCAGTGGGCCTTTGTTCGCAGGTCCGGGTCTCGGTCTGTAGCCCATTACCTCGATGACTTTTTGTTCGGGGGTGAACGGGGCTTGGACACGTGCACGCGTCTCCTCACCACATTTCAGACGCTAATGCAGGAACTGGGTGTCCTTTTAGCGCCCGAAAAGACCGAGGGCCCATCCACTACCCTCACATTTCTGGGTATTGAAATTGATACGGTCGCGCAGGCATCCCGGTTACCTATTGAGAAGGTCACCCGGATCTCCGCGATGATTTTGGCCTTGCTGGCCAAACGTAAAGTGTCACTCCGTGAGCTTCAGGTACTGCATGGCCATCTTAACTTTGCCTGCAGGGTGTTTACGCCTGGCAGGGCATTTGCCCAGCGCCTATGCGATGCCATGTCTGGCCTGACAAGGCGCCATTATAGGGTACGACTAACCAGGGGCATGCGGGCTGACCTTTTGGTTTGGCTCTCATTCCTGCATGACTTCAATGGGGTATCCTTTTGGAGGTCCGACCTTTTAGTTTCCCCTAGGTCTCAAGTACAGTCAGATGCCTCCGGCTCCCTGGGATATGGGATTTACTTCCAGGGGAGGTGGGTTTATGGCCAATGGCCTCCAGCATGGCGGGGCACGGATCGCCTCCGCGATCTTACATTCCTTGAGTTTTTTCCAATCCTGGGAGCTTTGATGCTATGGGGCGAGGAGTGGGCCGACTCTGTGGTTCGCTTTTGGTGTGACAATGCTGCGGTAGTGCACATTGTCAATGCTCAGACATCTAAATCACCCAGGGTGATGGCTTTAGTTCGCCAATTCGTGTTATGTAGCCTACGCCTCAATGTGCTTTTTGGGGCCAGACATGTACCAGGCATTAACAATGATATTCCCGATGCTTTATCCCGCCTGCAGATCCCCCGGTTCCGCGCCTTGGCTCCGGACGCAGAGGGATTCCCCTCGCCACTCCCGGCTGAGATTTGGACATTTGGCAAGGAGAGGTGAACTGGGCGATCGGCATGTCCTTGGCGCCCCGCACGCGTAAGGCGTATCATCATGCTTTCATTCAATTTTAAAAAAATTGTGTGCAACTTCAGTTGCCCGAGGTGTGGCCCATTCCAGTGGAACAAGTTTTACAATTCATGGTTTATTTACACGGTCAGGGCCTCGCTCCCCGCACTATAGCGTCCAGGCTGTCAGCACTGGCATTTATTGCCAAGGTGAGGGGTTTTGCTGACAGCATGAACGATTTCCGCATACGGCATGTTTTGGAGGGGTGGACAAGGGAACGTGGCCGCCGCCTGCATACTCGTCACCCAATTTCCCCAGGGGTGCTTACCCACCTTGCACGAGGCTGGCCTAACCTATGTTTTGACAGGTATGAGGCAGCTCTTTTTCATGCGGCTACCACGGTGGCCTTCTTTGGAGCGCTCCGCATCAGTGAGTGGGTGCCAGAGTTGGTACCATCTGTGTAAGGCGGATGTGTCTCATAGGGCACTGGAACTCGACGATGTCTCTGTCACACATGAGTGGGCTCAAGTGGGGATACAGTCCTCACAGGTTGTTCAGCACGGCGTAGGCAGTGGAGTCAGACTGCTACGAAGTTTTATTGGAGACATCTGTCCGGTTGGTGCCCTACATGAATTTTTGACAGTGCCTGCTGTGCGCCCCAGCCTGTTTTTCTGCCACCAGGATAGGTCTACCCTTGCCGAAGTAATGTTACTGAGGGTGACTGGTGCCGCGCTTCGTGGTGTGGGGGCCCGTTTTGGCACCCGTTTATTGGGATAGGTGTCGCGTTGATCGCGGCTACGTTTGGAGTACTCGGAGGTGGACATGCATGTACGCGCAATTTCTTATATATGTACGTGCCCTCACTGTACGAGTACCTAGTTATGTCCTTAACCTTTTTCTCCTCTTTTACAGATCCTGTGTGTCTCTACACACCGGTGGCAGTGGGGCTGGTGGGCTGCAGCTATGTACACTGGGCAGCAGTATATGCTGCGGCGACAGAGAGTGGACCCCGACTTGGGCTGTGTGCATCCGCACGTATGTGATGGTATGGTATGCGCGGCACAAGGGGGCGGGAACTGTTGTCATTCCTGATGTCCGTCGGGGATGCTGGACCGCCCGATGTTCTTAATAGGCACCTCGGCGGCAACGATCTTATACGGATCACTGCTGTTACTAAACTGTCGAGGGGCTGCGACCTGGCGTTTTATATCACGTATGGCTTACACACGGTCGCTATGGTCTAACATCGTGCCCAGACACCGATTTAAGGGAGACCTGGATCTCCGTGGTTCGGACAGTTCCGGCAGTCAGTGGACAGGGCTGTTGCTCAGTCCCTTGCTGAGCATGGCTGGGAGACAGCCATTGGACACCTGAGGATAGGCTTACAAAAATTTTTGCCGGTAGGCAGGGGAAGGGGTCCACCTGTCGGCTGGAGGTATGTACCTCGTCTGGGTGTGTTGCAAGCAGGCCTGGCAACCTAGCTGACGGTCTTGGGGGGGGCAGTGAGTCATCATGGACGCCTCCCCATGTGGCGGGTAGCACTGGTAAGGTAAATATTTATGACCCATAGGTATCCGGCAGGTTCGCAATTGACTGGCCAAGACTTAGACAGGTACAGATGTAATAACGTTGACCGGTCAACGACGAACCAGGCAAGGGGTGATGGCAGGAGCTTTTCAGCATGCATCACCCCGTGATTTGATGGATACACGTCAGAGGGTGGGGTCAGTAGATAGTTTATTGACTACGGTCAACAATTTGTTTGTGTCAACAAACAAATTGATACAAATGGATACATTGTAGCCAATTGCCGTTGGCAATTTTGGGAGGAACCTTACCAGTGTTACTGAGGCCTGCTTGCCTTAAGAATTATAATTGGATGAGTACCAATTGAAAGTTATAATTCGGACTAGGGCATTATTCAATAAAAGTGGCCCAATGCCTTTATCCATATACCGGTGTCTGAGTGTTTCTTTGGGGGGTGCGCCTGCAATGAAAGCGCGGCACCAAAATGGCTGCCGCACTCTTTGCGGGCCCCCCACCCAGACTCAGACATCCGGGTGAGTTAGGGGGTGTGGCCACCTCTCTATAAAAAGGGTGGCCACGAGGCAGCCGAGCTGCCATTTTAAAATAGCGACGGAGAGGAGAAGTTTTCCCTCCACCCCCTCCCTAGTGAACAGTGTGATATTTTGTTCGCTTCGGGGCCGGGTGGGAATTTTTGGTTGGAACCCACAATTGGCCCTTGGGTTCTGGCTTTTTTGCCCATCCCACACTGTTGCTGAGGTTTGATATAGGGGTTTTTCTTGCTCTTGACTTTGGTCACTTAGGCGGGTAGCACTGGTAAGGTAAATATTTATGACCCATAGGTATCCGGCAGGTTCGCAATTGACTGGCCAACACTTAGACAGGTACAGGTGTAATAACGTTGACCGGTCAATGACGAACCAGGCAAGGGGTGATGGCAGGAGCTTTTCAGCATGCATCACCACGTGATTTGACGGATACACGTCAGAGGGTGGGGTCAGTAGATAGTTTATTGACTACGGTCAACAATTTGTTTGTGTCAACAAACAAATTGATACAAATGGATACATTGTAGCCAATTGCCATTGGCAATTTTGGGAGGAACCTTACCAGTGTTACTGCGGCCTGCTTGCCTTAAGAAGTATAATTGGATGAATACCAATTGAAAGTTATAATTCGGACTAGGGCATTATTCAATAAAAGTGGCCCAATGCCTTTATCCATATACCGGTGTCTGAGTCTTTCTTTGGGGGGTGCGCCTGCAAGATCTCATACAATAATAGGATACTGGCAGAAAAACAGAAAGAGTTAGACACATTTCTTAAAACAGAGAAAACTTTCCCTAGGGCATTCAGTACTTCTGAGTGGATGGTATGTTTCTCATTGTGGCAAAATATGGAACAAGGAGCAGATTATTCCACCTTCTCAATTCAGATGCCTTAGTAGTCTATGATTTAAACAGACTATCACAGTAGCAATAAAATCAATGCACAAGTAGGAGAGACAGCATGTGAGAACTACATTCATCTTTATCCTAAATAACAATGGCTTATTAAACTAAGAGCATCTGAACACGATCCTCTATCTAACCCAGGGGTGGCCAAACTATGGCCCGTGGGCCAGATCCAGCCTATGGCACCAAATCATCTGGGCCACGCCACCCTCACTCCTCCCAGAAGTGGAAGTAAAACACGCCCATGCATGTGCATTCTACCTCCGCTTCCAATGGAAGGAACCACATGATTGCCCCTCAGCCCAAAAAGTTTGGGCACCCCTGCTCTAACTTTTCTTGCTCTTTTGCATCCCCCTCTTCTTCCATGTGATTCACATGCTGTGTATGGCAATCTATCTACCTCAAGAGTTGAAGAGCATATAGCAAGTGGTTGCTAAATTTCAAGAACAATTTACCTTTGATTCTTTTTCTAGCTGGATCACCTTTATCTCCTTTTTCACCATTTGGCCCAAATAAGCCTGGCATTCCCTTAAAAATGAAAAATTACAATCACACAATTCATCACTTGAATTAGTAAGAGAGAGTGGTTAGCTCTGAAAATGTGTTAGATAAGCAAGATGGTATGAAAATATTTCACCCTCTTCCTCTTCTTGTAAGATACAGTTCAAGCAGACAACATTGGTCACCAAGATCCCCCATCTACCATTATGTGGTGACATTTCATGAAAGCATTAGATCTTGCTTAATGATTTGTCCTTAGAATGCCTTGGTCTGCCAGAGTGGATACCAGTTAAGAAAGTTGGACAAACTGTGGAAAATATTCATAAATTTAAATGAAACTTCATAACATTTCAGGCATATCAGAAAGCAAAAACAAAAACACTGTAGCACTTCAAAGACTAACTGCTATATTTTTAATGTGAGCTTCCATGGATTTTATTCATTTATTTATTCAACTCTGGGCGGTGTACATAAAATCCCCAACGTTTAAACTATAGAAACCCTTAAAATTCCTAAAAACATCCGCACCAATTAAAAATCTAGTTAAAAACTTTTAAAAGCATGGGTGATCCTGCTCTAAAAGAGCCTATGTGTGTGTGTATTGGGGGGGGGGGGGGTTGCTCCCTCTCCACCTCCCCACACCTGCCCTGCCAGCCAGGTTTTCAGCTCTTTCTTGAAGGGCAGCAGCTCTGTTTGGAGATGCAGTTCAACTGGCAGGAGGTTCCATAGGGCCGGAGCGGATACCAAAAAGGCTCTTTTTCTAGTGCTAGAGAGGTAAGCCTCTCTATCAGTTGGTATTTTTAAAGTGCCCCTCCGGTCTGCTCTAGTGGGATGGGCAGATGTCCTTGGGGTGATGCGGTCTTTTAAGTATCCTGGCCCACTGCCATGTAGGGCTTTAAAGGCAATTACCAGCACCTTGAATTGCACCTGGAGGCACACTGGCAACCAATGCAGCTCCCGTAGCAGGGGTGAGGCACTGGCATAGCGCCCGCACCCCATTACTACATGGGCAGCTGCTTTCTGAACTAGCTGCAGCCTCTGAATGGTCATCAAGGGCAGCCCCATGTAGAGCGCATTACAATAATTCAGTCTGGAGTGTCTGATGAAGTGGACTTGCTCCATGAAACCTCACATTAAAAATATAACAGTTAGTCTTTAAAGTGCTACAGTGTTTTTGTTTTGTATGGTTTTTTTGTTTTTTGTCTTTTTTTTTGCTTTCTGATATATCTGAAACACAAACTAACATGGCTACTATTCCAAAAAATTAATAACATTTGAATGCTCACTGAAAAAAAAGTAGACCAGAGCTTTGAAATTGGGGTTTGAGTGGACAGAGACAGAATCTGTTGATTGTAAGTGAAATGTAACTTCTCATCTACATAGTTTTGTGCTATGGCTTCTTTGCTGCTGCACAAGCAGAGATCACTCCATTAGAGAGATCAGCGCTTTTGCTTATACAAGACTAGCAAGGGTTGCCCGGCGTTGCCGGGCTTCCCCCCCGTGTTTTTTAATTTGAAATGAGCCAATTTTATTTTTGCAATAGTTTTACATTGTGTTGGAAGGTTAAATTGTGTTGTTGTTTTTAAAATTGCTTAGTCTGTAATTTTAATTTTTTAAATGTTTATTTATGTTAAATTTGTTTGGCTTGGCTGTTATTAACTGTGATCTGCTTTTTTGGGTTTTTTTGAGGATTAATAAAAGAAGAAAGTATGATATAATAACTCAGCACAGGATTTTTTAAAGTTTCTATTGTATTTTATTGACATATATTTGTGATTTGTGTGAAAGTGTGTTTAGTGTAATTTTTTTACTTGTTTTTGTTGGTGTGACCTTTTGTGTATAATTGTGAATTTGTGTTTTGTTTGGGGCTGTTGTGTGTTTTTGAATTGTTTGTACTATTGTGGCCAGCAGGTGGTGCTGGTAGGGGTTTTTGTATTTTGACTTTTGTTTCTCTCCTGGCCTTTGGGTGGAGCTTCTTCTGGTAAGTAGGGTCTTTCTGTATTCATTTCTTTTCCAGTCCTGGTGGAGGTAGCACCTGTTTCGGTACGTTTGCTTGTGTGTGTGTGTGTGTGTGTGTGTGGGCGGGGGGGGGGGGGAGTTGGAATTTGTATTTTTTGTCTGTTTGTTTTGTTTTTGATTGTGTCTTTGTTTACTTCTTATTGTTTTTGGTGTTTTTGTTTTTGTGTATTTTTGGCTGTGTTTGAGTGTTTTCAGTAATTTTTTAAAAAGTATTTATTTGGTGGTGGGGAAGGTACGTGGTCATTGGGGGTTTGGATGGGTGGGCTAGGTGGTGGGGAGGGGGGCATGGTCTTTGGGGGTTAGGAAGGGTGGGCTAGGTGGTGGGGAGGGGGGCATGGTCGTTGGGGGTTAGGAAGGGTGGGTTAGGTGGTGGGGAGGGGGGCATGGTCGTTGGGGGTTAGGAAGGGTGGGTTAGGTGGTGGGGAGGGGGGCATGGTCATTGGGGGTTACGAAGGGTGGGCTAGGTGGTAGGGAGGGGGGCTTTATTGTTTTATGGTGCTTTGTTTGTGTGGAGTTGTGAAAGTAGATCGGGGTTTCCCCTTTAATATCAGTGGGTGGGGCTTGCGACCCCCCTCTCCGCTGGCTTTTCTAGGGTTGGGAGGTTTGTGGGGAGAAAAGGGGAATGTTTTCCAAACCCTTCTGGACTCAGGACACCAGGAAGAGGGGATCGTTTCCCTCCCCCCCTCCTTAAAACAACTCCATTTTTAAAGAGTAGAAAAGACGGAGTTTTTTTAAGGAGGGGGGTGGGAATCGATCCCCTCTCCCTGGTGTCCTGAGTCCAGAAGGGTTTGGGAAACATTCCCCTTTTTTCCCCACAAACCTCCCAACCCTAGAAAAGCCAGCGGAGAGGGGGGTCACAGCCCCCACCCACTGATATTAAAGGGGAAACTCCAGGCGCCGTGGGTGAGGGAAAGAAAGCCGGCTGGTGTGTGTTTGGCTGTGACGCGGTGAGTTGTTTTTCTTTTTACTTTTCGGGCGCCGTTTTCCTCAGCGTTCTGCGTGCTCATGGCGCGCAGGACGCTGGGGCTTGTAGTAATGGGTTGGTGCTTTCTGTTTGTGCTGCGTTTTTTTAAAATGGTTTTGTTTTGATTGGCTGCAGCGCGTTTCCGAACGCTGCGCCGTGCGAGAGCCTCTCAGCCTGATTGGCTCTGGTGCGGCACGGCGCAAGGAATGTTGGGAAGTGAAGTTCTTTCCCTTTCTTGCCGTTTGTGGGGCTGAGGCCCCCGTGCCGGATTTTTAAATCCTTCGTTGACCTGCGTAGGCAATTCGGCCGTGCGCACGAAGGGTGGGTGCGGGTCAGTAGGGCGACGCATAGCAACCTATAGCCAGTTCCAATGGTGAACACTTGGATTTATAGGTTAAGATACTGGATTACATCATCCTGGGATAAATTCAGAAAATGCATGACTGCTTGTTTAACAGACTGTTGCAGAAGCTGTTCACTATAGCCTTAGACTATGTGGCCCAGAACCATTGATGTCTAAGGAAATGCACTTGTCTGAGGGATTCTGGAAGCTGTAGTCCAAAAGGCAACAAAAACAGAAATAAGAAAACCCAAGGACATTAGAAAACCAAGAAAAACACATCCCTGAGCTTTGCAGAGTACAATATGAAAAAAGATTGTTGCCTTTCTTCTTGGATATAAAAACATGACATACTATCTACAGTTACTCACTGGTAGACCTGGTTGTCCTATTGCACCTGGTAAGCCAGGATCACCTCTTCCTCCATATTTTCCAGGAAATCCCACATCGCCTTTTCTTCCAACAACACCTGGTGGGCCTCGTATCCCAGGTATTCCATAGGGGCCAGGACTACATGAACAGCTGCCTGGACTCCCTATGTAGTCCCAAAGAAAACAAGAATGTGAAAGTTTAAGAATAAAAAAAATTTGTCATTCATGGTTAAATTACACAATCTGTCAGAGACAAAGTCTTTGCTTTAAGGGATGCATATACTTGCCTTTTTCTCCTTTCACACCTATTTCTCCAGGTTTTCCACTTTGACCTTTAGTACCTGGCTGACCTGGGGGCCCTGTTTCACTGCAAGCCACACCTAAATATTTTAGAAAAAACTATTATGCAATTTAAATATCATATATTATGTTCATCTCAGTTCTTTTTGAAAACTGTTAAAGAATTCAACATAATCCTATCAGTTAAGATTATACAGAACAAATGGCAATGGCATTTATATTCTTTTCTGTTAGGTGTTAATAATTTCAGAGATGTGTAATTTGTGATGCGAGATTTATAACTTGAAACAGACAGATGCTCTGGCCTCTCAGAAGGAAGGGCAGGATATAAATTAAATCAATAATATGAATAATAGCTCAAATTGGTTTCATTGAAGATACAGTTCATTCATTCTCCTTCAATTTAATAGAAGATTCTTGATTCATCCATGTTACTTAATCTCCCAATTCTTTTACACATGAAAGAAACACTGTTACAATATTCATACTAGGTTGAGGACGCCTGCCGCTCTAACCCTGGACTTTGTTTTGGGAATTTTTCTATGTGGTTGTGCCCTTATTATATTATAGTATTGTACTGTGTTGTTTTTTGTAGATCAAACTTTGTATATTGTATTATTGTGTATTTACTCTGTATATCGTTGATTTATGTTGCGATTTTTGTAAGCCACTCTGAGTCGGCGTATGCTGAGTGGGCGGCATATAAATTGAATAAATCAAATCAAATCAATCAATACTATTATTTGGTGGCCAAGTTTTAAAGACAAATTGCAGACTCTGTAGGCAATGTCTGTATACAGAACCTCTCAAATAAAACATAATTATTTATACATATTCCCTTTGCTACCTTGCTATATAGAAAGAATAAGTGAGACCATTTAGTCAAAATATATTGCATTCAAATCAAGCCCTACAACAGAAATGTTGCAGGAAATGTAACCAGTTTTCTGGAAATATGAAGGATGGCTTTTCTCACTCAAGGGTCAAAGTATTGTGCTTATCTTACCAGGTGGTCCTGGAAAACCCTGTTTTCCTGGTATCCCTGGGAAACCTGGCAGTCCTGGAGCTCCTGGTTTTCCCACAGCTGTATCAGCCAAACCAGGGAGGCCAGGAACACCTTGAAATCCTTGTGGGCCTTGTACTCCCAATGTGCCCTTGGGGCCAGGAAGACCTATGGTCGGAAGAAAAATGAACAAGTTATGGAACTTAGCAACACACAATGAAATAGCTACAAATTGCATATTTGTGAGAGCAGCTCTATATGGAAGGCTTCTTCTTTGCTTCCTCTTTTAGACCATTAGGTGTCGAGAGAGATGCAAGGTTTTTGTTCTAGCACTTCCAGCAGTATTATTTGGTGTTCTTGTAATATTTCTTTGATGTTATCTCTCTATCTTCCTCTTGGTCTTTGTCCTTCTCCTCTTTTTTCACATATGCCTTGCATGGTATGGGATTCCAAGGTATTCTCTCCAGTATATGGAAGGCAGCATTCTAAAACTCAACATTGTTCAAGCTATTCCTTATTGAATATTTTCTCTTTATGTTTCCTTAAAGTATAAAATATATTTAACTTCTGATAGTCATACCACATGAAAAGAAGAGTTCAAAATGTCTAAATCCTTCTCTTTCCCATTATTGTCATCATTGGCTGCAACTCATTTTTTCTGGAAGCATTTTCCCCCTGAAGCTTCCCTATTATGTTTTTGTTGTTCAGTCGCACAGTCGATTCCGACCCTTTGTGACCCCATGGACCATTGCCCACCAGGCACCTCTGCCCTCCACCATCCTCCTCAACCCACCCAGCTTTTTGCCCATTGTGTCTACAATACCATCTAGCCATCTCATTTTTGGCTGTCTCATTTTTCTTTTGCCCTCCACCTTTCATAGCATCAAGGCTTTCTCAAGTGAATCCTCTCTTCCCATTTGATGTTTATTATGTTTAGCAAGTATCTAAACTATTTTCTCCAAGGGCTCCCCCAAAAAGTGAGTTGAGAATTGATGCTGGTTTCTGAAATTCATTTTCAGCATATAAAAAAGACCTGTTGATTGAGATTGACTTGTAGAACTGGATCAGTGGTACACTACAGTTGTCATGCTACGATGCAGAAAGCAAATGGAAGGCCACTACATTATATTCTCAGGACAGTCTTAATGGCTGATCGCCATGACGATCACCAATATTCAGAATTGGATATGGCACATGAAGAAGAAGAAATGTGAGATGGATTGATTCCCTAAGGGAAGCCACAGGCTATAACTTGCAGGAGTGGAGCAAGGCTGTTGAAAACAGGACATTTTGGAGACCTCTCAATTATAAGGTCACCATATTTATTTATTTATTTATTAGTCATATTTATATATGCCGCCCACTCAGGTAGAACCCGACTCAGGGCGGCATTACAAGTTCTAAAACAGATAAAAACACTTTAAAAAACCCATTTCCCACCCACTTTAAAAGACCCTTGGTGTTATGTGCGAGACAACTTGATGGCACATAACACCAAGGATTTTCTCAGCATGCACTTGTACATAAAACGTGCAGGTGGAAAAAATGTACAGTATCTTTACTATGAACTTAGACAGCAAGCAATGTCATATAACAGTTTGAATGGGGCTAGGAAGCAATTCTTTTTCATACTTAAACTATCAAAACTATAGTAAAACAACTAATGCAAGCGCGGCGCCAAAATGGCCGCCGCGCTCTTTGCGGGCCCCCCCCCACAGGACAGAGAATCCGGGTAGTTGGGGGCGTGGCCAGCTCCCTTATAAAAGGGGTGGCCACGAGGCAGCAGAGCTGCCATTTTAGCTCAGCGACGGAGCGGAGAAGTCTTTTCCCCTGTGTCTCCGTCGCTCTTTCACTTACCGGGAAGCCTTTTTGGCGGCGATTTTTCCTTTTTCGCTTCCCTTTGCTCCGGTGGAGATGCCTTCGAAGAAGAAGGCAGCTTCGAGTGCGGCTCGCGCTGTTAGGAGGCGCAACCCAGGTCGGAGGACCGCGGTGCCGCCTCCCCAGCAGCCGCCTTTGCAGGCCCCTGCCGGGACCGGCGGAATGGGGTCTATTGCCCCTTGGCCTGGAGCGGGCGAACAGAGTGCGGGCGCGGTAGGGGCTCCGGCCCGCGGCCCGCGAGCGGTGGACACCGCTCCTGCATCTGCCCACCCTGTTGGGCCTGCTGCTCTTGGGTCGCAGCCTCCCCCTGGGCCCTCTAGCCTTGGGGGGTGATGCGGCCCCCTGCCTTGGCAGGTTTCTCCACCGACCCTGCCGGGCTTCGGTGCTGGCCAATGGCCATATTCGGGTCCTGGGGTACAGGGACCTGTACCCACGCCTGGACCGGGCGGGCCGGCCGGCCCTTGGCCCCAGGTCAACGTGGAAGCCTTACGGGCCCGCATTGCGGCCCTTGAAGCGTCGTTGGCTCGGGCCAGTCAGGCGGGGGCCCCCTTTGGGGTCCCTTTTGAGGCGCTGTCGGCAGGAGGACAACAGCCGACAGGGAGGGTTGAGCTGCTGCAGGCGCGTGGCGCGGTTTCGGCCACTGCCTCGCAGCTCCCCAGCCAGCAGCCAGGTGCGGGTCAGGCCCCGGTGATGAGCTCTACGTCGGTCGTGAGCTCCGACGCCCCCAGTGGGCCGGAACCCCCGGTGGGGGCGGCCCGCGGGGGTGCAGCATGTGAGTATACGGTGCAAGCGAGTACATCCACACACATTCCCAATATGGGGGGGGCTTTTCAATGGCCTTGGCCTCGCGCGGGTGGTGCGGTGGCCCCGCCGTCGGCACCCCACCCGGCGACGACTACTGCCACCCTGGGCCCTGGGGTGGGTACTTGTTCTTACACTGCGGGGAATGTTCTGGGGGTAGCTGGGCTAGCTCAGGCCCCTTTTCCTATGGCTGCGGTGCCTTTTTCGGCTTTGCCGACGGCGGGGTATTCCTTGCCACTGGGTGATCACTTGGCACAGACCACCAGAGAAAAGATATGGCGGGGGGAGTATGTAGATATCTTCTCACTCCTGAACAGAGAGCCCACCAAGGAAGAAAGGGAGGGACAGGATGAGAAGGACAAGGAGCAGGCACGTCGCCGTAAGCCGCCACGTACCTGGGCCAACTGGCTGCCGGCTTATTTAATATACATGGCGGTGTACTTGAGGGCGCGGCCGGATTTGGCTATTCCTATGGTCCAATATTTGGACAACATCTATAGGGCGATGGTTGATTTCCCGGGCCCCTCGTGGTTAGCCTATGATGAGGAATTCCGTATGAGGATTCCCCTCCACCCCGAGATGAGATGGGATGAGCCGTGCCAGAGGCTTTGGCTTCTGTACATGACGCCCACGCGCCCCGCCCCGGGAGACAGATACCATTGCGGACATGCGGTCCAGCGAGCGGCTCCAGCGCAGGTTACCCGCCAGGCGGCGGGGCAGGGGGTTCCAGCCCGCCTGCTGTGCTGGACTTTCTCGTCCAATGGTTCCTGCAATAGGAAGAATTGCAAGTACAGGCATGAGTGTCCCACCTGTTCGGGCCCCCACGCAGCCTCCGCCTGTCCCAGGCCTGGAGGGACACGGGGCAGAGGGAGGGGCAGACAGTGGGCTGGCAAGACTGCCACGGATGGAGCTGGTTCACCAAAAGGCCCCCTCCCCAATTAATGTGGACATGCTGGAGCGTTGGCTCGCATCGTTCCCGAAGGGGGAGGATGTGGAGTATCTCCTTCAGGGTTTTCAGCAGGGATTCCGTATCCCTTTCATGGGTGATAGGTCCCCTCAGGATGCCCCCAACCTTTTATCCCTCAGGGGGAGGGAGGAGGTGGCTGCGGCCAGCATTAAAAAGGAGTTAGATGCAGGCAGGGTCGCTGGACCTTTCCCTGCACCCCCGTTTCCCAATCTTAAGGTGTCGCCACTGGGCTTGGTCCCCAAAAAGTCTCTAGGCGAGTTTCGCCTTATTCATCATTTGTCCTACCCAGCCGGCCGATCGGTCAATGATGCTATCCCTGATGACCTTTGTTCAGTCAGGTATACATCGTTTGACCATGCGCTGCGCATGGTGCGCTCGTGTGGCCCGGGTGCCCTGCTGGCCAAGTGCGACATCAAGTCGGCTTTTCGCCTCTTGCCAGTGCATCCGGGCGACTTTGAGTTGCTGGGTTTCAAATTTAGGGGTGAATATTATTTTGATAAGGCCATGCCTTTTGGCTGCTCCATATGATGCTCGGCCTTCGAGCGTTTTAGTACCTTCCTAGAGTGGGCTTTCGTCCGCAGGTCAGGGTCCCGGTCTGTAGCCCATTACCTGGATGACTTTTTATTCGGGGGTGAACGGGGCTGGGACACGTGCACACGTCTCCTCAACACATTTCAGATGCTAATGGAGGAACTCGGTGTCCCTTTAGCGCCCGAAAAGACCGAGGGCCCATCTACCAAGCTAGTATTCCTGGGGGTGGAGATTGACACAGTAGCGCAGGCTTCTAGGTTGCCGGGCGATAAGGTGTCCAGGATAGTGGCCCTTATCTCGGATTTGCTGGCCAAGCGTAAGGCATCGCTGAGGGAACTGCAGGTGCTACATGGTCACCTCAATTTTGCTTGCAGGGTGGTCGCACCGGGCAGGGCTTTTGCCCGGCGCTTATGCGACGCCATGGCAGGGTTATCCAGGCCCCACCATAGAGTTAGGCTTACCCGGGGTATCAGGGCAGACATGTTTGTCTGGTTGCAATTCCTGAGGGAGTTCAATGGGGTCTCATTTTGGAGGTCTGACCTCCTGGCTTCCCCCAATTTTCAGATCCAGTCTGATGCCTCAGGATCCCTGGGTTATGGGATGTACTCCAATGGGAAGTGGGCCTATGGTGGGTGGCCACCGGCCTGGGCAGGCACGGGTCGCCTGCGGGATCTCACATTCCTGGAATTTTTCCCTATTCTGGGGGCTTTGATGCTATGGGGCGAGGAGTGGGCCAACTCGGTTGTGCATTTCTGGTGTGACAATGCTGCTGTTGTCCACATTGTCAATGCACAGACTTCCAAATCGCCCAGGGTTATGGAACTAGTGCGCCATTTTGTGCTGCGCTGCCTGCGCCTCAACGTCTCGTTTAGGGCCAGGCATGTCCCAGGGATTAATAATGATATTGCTGACGCTTTGTCCCGCCTGCAGATCTCCCTGTTCCGCGCCTTGGCCCCGGATGCGGAGGAATTTCCCTCGCCACTCCCGGACGAGATGTGGACCATTGGCAAGGAGAGGTGAACCGGGCGATTGGCCTGTCACTAGCGCCACGCACGCGTAAGGCGTATCAACAAGCATTCAATTCTTACAGGGCATTTTCTGCTCAATTTCACCTGCCAGAGACCTGGCCTATCCCAGTGGACCATGTTCTGCAGTACATGGTTCACCTGCATGCACAGGGCCTCGCACCTCGCACCATAGCATCCAAGCTCTCGGCGTTGGCTTTTGTGGCCAAAGTGGGAGGTCATGTGGACAGTACCTCTGACTTCCGTGTGAGACATGTTTTGGAGGGGTGGGTGCGCGAGCGCGGGCGTTGCCCGGACGACCGGCACCCTATTTCCCCAGTTGGCCCGGGCTGGCCAGGCCTCTGTTTTGATCATTATGAGGCAGCCCTTTTTCACGCAGCCACAACGGTGGCATTTTTTGGAGCGCTCCGCATCAGCGAACTTGTGATGCTGTCTAAGGCGGATGCAAGTTGTAGGGCACTGGAACTCGAGGATGTCTATGTTGCCAAAGACTGGGCCCAGTTGAGGATACGCTCCTCTAAGACAGATCAGCATGGCGTAGGCAGTGGTGTAAGACTGCTACGGTGTTCTTTGGCAGACATCTGTCCGGTTGGTGCCCTACAGGAGTTCCTGGCACTGCGTGGCATGCACCACGGCCCGTTTTTCTGTCACCAGGATGGGTCTCCCCTTACTAAATTTCAGTTTTGGAAGGTGACAGGCAGAGCCCTCACCAGGGTGGGCCTACCAGGTGCCCGTTATGGCACACATTCATTCCGTATTGGTGCAGCCTCTACAGCAGCTGCTTTTGGGTACTCTGGGGCTGACATACGCAGCATGGGGAGGTGGGGCTCGCAATGTTTTCAGTTTTATGTGCGCCCACTTCCGCCATGAGTACCAATCCAGTCACCTTACCGTCTTTTTCTCAATTTTCTTACAGACCCTGGGTGTCGTATTACACCGGTGACAGTATGGCTGGTGGGCCACAGCTATGTGCACAGGGCAGCGCGTTACGCTGCGGCGACAGAGTGGGGACCCCGACTGGGACTGGGTGAACACGCCAGTCTCACATGGCATGGTAAGCCTGGGATGTTATGGCGGGAGCTGCGGCCTTTCCTTTTTTCTGGCCTGGGTGCTGACCCGCCTGACATTCTCATCATCCACCTGGGGGGCAATGATTTGGGCCAGGTCACCGGCTTATCGCTCAAGCATGCGATTTGCGAGGACCTCGCCTACTTGCATTATGTCTGGCCTGCCACAACCCTGGTTTGGTCGGACATTATCCCGCGCCATTCTTATAGAGGGGGCGTTCACCTCCTGGCCCTTGACCGCGCTAGGCGCACGGTCAACGGGGCGGTGGCGCGGTTTCTTGCCGACAGGGCTTGGGGACGGGTCAGTCATCACCCCGCTATTAGCCTACAAAATTACGACTTGTACGCAGGGGATGGGGTCCATCTGTCGCGAGGAGGTATGGACCTCCTGTTGGGTGATTGGCGAGCAGGCCTGTTGACCGAGCTGATGGTCGGCGGGGGGCGTCAGGCCTTCTTTGAAGCCCCTCCGTGTGGCGGGTAGCACTGGTAAGGTAAACAGTATGACCCACAGGTATCCGGCAGGTTCGCAATTGACTGGACAACACTAGACAGGAATAAATTAGTTAAACGTTGTCCGGTCAACGACGAACCAGGCGACGGGGTGATGGCGATAGCTAACCAGCATGCATCACCCCGTGATTTCACGGATACGCGTCAGAGGGTGGGGTCATGAGTTAGATATTGACTACGGTCAACAATTTGTTTGTTGTCAACAAACAAATTGATACAAATTGATACATTGTAACCAATTGCCGTTGGCAATTTTGGGGTGCTACCTTACCAGTGTTACTTCGGCCTGCTTGCCTTAAGAATTATGATTGGTCGTTTTACCAATACAAATTTATAATTCGGACTAGGGCATTGAATCAATAAATGTGGCCCGATGCTGTTATCCACTTTCAATGTTGTCTGTGTCCGTTATTGGGGGGTGCGCCTGCAATGCAAGCGCGGCGCCAAAATGGCCGCCGCGCTCTTTGCGGGCCCCCCCCACAGGACAGAGAATCCGGGTAGTTAGGGGCGTGGCCAGCTCCCTTATAAAAGGGGTGGCCACGAGGCAGCCGAGCTGCCATTTTAGCTCAGCGACGGAGCGGAGAAGTCTTTTCCCCTCCACCCCCTCCCTAGTTAACAGTGTGATATTTTGGTCGCTTCGGGGCCGGGTGGGAATTTTTGGCTGGGACCCACATTGGCTTTCGGGTCCTGGTTTTTTTTGCCCATCCCACACTGTTGCTATGGTTTGATATAGGGGTTTTTCTTATGTTCCTACTGTTGACTTCGGTCACATTGGCGGGTAGCACTGGTAAGGTAAACAGTATGACCCACAGGTATCCGGCAGGTTCGCAATTGACTGGACAACACTAGACAGGAATAAATTAGTTAAACGTTGTCCGGTCAACGACGAACCAGGCGACGGGGTGATGGCGATAGCTAACCAGCATGCATCACCCCGTGATTTCACGGATACGCGTCAGAGGGTGGGGTCATGAGTTAGATATTGACTACGGTCAACAATTTGTTTGTTGATACATTGTAACCAATTGCCGTTGGCAATTTTGGGGTGGTACCTTACCAGTGTTACTTCGGCCTGCTTGCCTTAAGAATTATGATTGGTCGTTTTACCAATACAAATTTATAATTCGGACTAGGGCATTGAATCAATAAATGTGGCCCGATGCTGTTATCCACTTTCAATGTTGTCTGTGTCCGTTATTGGGGGGTGCACCTGCAAAGCAGCACTGGAAGTCTTATTGACCGCAATGTTAATAGACACAACAACCACTCAGCTTGAAGTTTTGTTGATTTTTGGAGGGAGTGCAAAGATGGCACTGATTGACACAGCTTTTAAAAAGTAGTTAGGAGTTCTTTTAAATCAATCAATATGTCATCATGAGTCAATTGCATTAGTTAGCTAACACATTTTAGAACACTTGCCACCTCTATCTATACCTATAAAATGGTGCGTTAACCGTTGGAATGTGACAAAGGATGTTGCACCAGCCCCCACTAGCCCCGTCCGAGCCTCTGTTCACTTGCCCGAACGGGGTTGGCAGGTAACTGTCGGGTTGAAATTTTCGACCCGGGGGCAGGAGCACCCCGGTTGCAAACAAAAAAAAAGGGAACTTCAATTCCCAAAGTTTCTTTCTCCACGCCGCGCCACAGCCAATCAGGCTGAGCAGCGTGGCAAAAGGAACATTCGAAAACGCGCCGCAGCCAATAAAAAAAAAGCCGCAAAAGAAAAACTGCCGCAGAAACCAAACACGCGCAGCTAAAACTACAAGCCCCAGCGTCCTACGTGCCATTAGCGCGCAGAACGCTGAGGTGGCCGGCACGCGAAAAATAAAAGCTAAAAAAAGCCCCCGCCGCTGCCATTCATCCCCACGGGCGAGCCAGCATTGCCCGTGGGGGAAAAAATTACATCCCCCCCGCCGCCGCCGCTGCCCTTCCGTTCAAAGGGCCAGCCGGCATGCCAAAAATAAAAGCAACCCACACACACACACCGCAACTGCCCTTCTTCCCAACGGGCCACCCAGCATGGCCCATGGGAAGAAAAGGCACCCCCGCCGCAAGTGCCCTTCCTACCCACGGGCCACCCAGCATGGCCCATGGGAAGAAAAGGCACCCCCACCGCAAGTGCCCTTCCTACCCACGGGCCACCCAGCATGGCCCATGGGAAGAAAAGGCACCCCCACCGCAAGTGCCCTTGCTACCCACGGGCCACCCAGCATGGCCCATGGGAAGAAAAGGCACCCCCGCCGCAAGTGCCCTTCCTTCCCACGGGCCACCAAGCATGGCCCGTGAGAACAAAAGGCACCCCCCCTAAAAAAAGGACGCACCAAAAAAACCCCCCAAAAACAATCAAAAACAGTCAAAAACAAAAATCTAACCTTTAAAAAATAAACACAAACACATACACAAAAAACACACAACAAAAAACAACAGCCCCCCCAACAAAAACTCAAACCCCCAAATAAATAAATAAATCAGAGAGCTTACTATGAAGACGTCTTCACTTCATGGCGACAGGAACTCGAATGACCAGCAAAAAGGAAGTAACACTTACCGGAAGCGACACCCAGAGGACAGAAGAGGAGAATGGTAGAGAGGAAGCAAAGCTCACCACCCCCACCCAGAGGCCAAAAGAAAAAAGACATCCAAAAACATTGCCACTGCAAAGATAAATTCAAAATGCAAAAATGCAAAAAATAAGTTAGCACAACATTCAAAAATATACACACTACTCTCAAAAAATACAAAAAAATCCATAAATCACTTTTCACTCAAAAAAACCAAAACACCAAACCAAAAAAATAAAACACCAAATTAAATTTACAATTAAAAATATTTAAATTAAATAAATCAAAATAAAATTTGCATGAACAAAAATAAAATAAAAATTAAAAAAAGCAAACACTGGGAGCGCAAGTCCGCCACAGGCGGACGCAGCGCCACTAAGCCACAAAATCAAAAAACCTTTAAAAACCATTAAATACAGCCCAGCACCATTTGTTCAAGAACACAAATGAAACCCTTCACTCTCCAAAACCAAATTTAAAGAGCCTGGCACTGAGGAAGCCAGCGCACAAAAAATAAAAAATAAACACACACTGAGAGCGCAAGTCCGCCATAGGCGGACGCAGCGCCTCAAAGTCACAAAATCACAAAACCTTTAAAAACCATTAAACACAGCCCAGCACCATTTGTTCAGGAAAACAAAAAAAAAACCTTAGGTAAAGGTAAAGGTTTCCCTTGCTCGAAAGCCAGTCATATCCGACTCTAGGGTGCAGTGCTCATCTCTGTTTCTAAGCCGAAGAGCCAGCGCTGTCTGCTTCTGCAGACATTTCCGTGGTCATGTGGCAGGCATGACTAGACACCGGAGCGCACGGAACGCTGTTACCTTCCCACCGAAGTGGTCCCTATTTATCTACTTGCAATTTCTTGCTTTCGAACTGCTAGGTTGGCAGGAGCTGGGATGAAGACGGGAGCTCATTTCCGTCCTGCAGTACTCGGGAATCGAACTGCTGACCTTCTGCTTCCCAGTCAGCGTCTTAGCGACTTGAGCCACTGCAGTAACTGTCCAACAAATTTTTAAAATGCCCGCCACCGCCGGGCAAAATCTGCTAGTAATAATATAAAATATACTAGATAGCATAATGTTAAAAACAGATGTAACTACACTACTATATATAGTATAAACTATCTATTTTTACAAAAAAACATTTCCATATATAAAAACAACTACACAAGCTCTAGTATAAATGACTTCTTATGTCAAGATCTGACCCATAACTTTTACAGGAAGAAGGGAAATATGACTATGGTATTTCAACCTTTGTTTCCCAACCCATAATGATGCAAATAAAATGTTTCTTACTGTCTCCATCTTCCCCTTGTCTTCCTTTAGCACCAGGAGGACCTGGCAAGCCAATTTGTCCCATATCTCCTGAAGGTCCAGGTTCACCAAGGTCTCCTCGAAGACCTATATGACATCATTAAAAATGTGGCTGTTTTTAAAATAATTGAATATGTTAATGATTTTTTATTAAATAAACATGAAATAAATTTAACATTAAACCTTTGATTCCAGTACGGGGTGCTCCTTGTGGTCCTGGCAGACCAGGATGCCCTCTTTCTCCTGGATCCCCCTGGAACAATTATTAGATTTATTACTGGAGGAAGGGTTATCACACTAAAATATAATTAAATTAATTAAGATGATTTCTCCACCCTGCTATGGTATGATAACTGGGATGGTGAGTCAGAGCAGTCTGTAGGCATAGACAAGAGATCATACCTAGTTTTTAAATCATTCTCTTCATTTTAACTCATTCATTGGAGAACAGAAAAATCATTATCCATACAAAAGTATGAAAGCACAAACATGGAGCAGCATTTGAAAAGGGATAGGAAAAAACAAATTTATACACACACACACACACACACACACACACACACACACACACACACACACACACACACGTATGTGTTTCCTTTAATCAAAAATACTATTGAAAGAAGACATAGGAAGCACTTGGAATATTCATCTATACATAAGGACTGTTGTGTTGTTAAAATGCCTTTGATAGACTTCACTGTTCTCCCCTTTCAGAATATTCTGCTCCCCACTAAAATACATATAATGCAACTTCAAGAGAAAAAAGGAATAGAAGGAGGAAAGGCTCCCAAGAGAAGGGGAAAGCTGCACGGAGTCATTTTTATATTCTGCAATTAGGTAGCAGCCTTGAATTCAATATAAACTTAAATGCAAACAGTAAAAATAAAAATAAAAAAAATCAGAAAGCTGACCTTAATCCCTCGAAAACCATCTTGTCCAGGAAGTCCATCCATTCCATTTTCACCCTAAAATAAAATTACTCTTATTCTAATCTCTTATGTACAATATCATGAAAATACAGAGCTAGGAACTTTTCTTTTTAAAATAGTCTTGGCACTTTCAGGGTAAAATAATGCATTATTCATTACCTCACAAGTGATCTTAATAATACATTATGTTATTATCATTATTACTACTGTAAAATGTAACTAATTAAACAAAAATGGCCAGCTTCCCCAAATGAGGATTAATACATAGTGTGTAAATACTGTCCATTACACTAAAAATAAATAAATTAGCTTTAATCTTATGATCCCTGAAATAACATTTTACAGGTAATATTGCAAGTTACTTCCAAGCTCTGTTAAGTTACATTGAAATTTATTGCATGTAATGAGGAGAATGCTGTAAGACACTACATTTATATAAGGATCTTTTTTTTAAAAAAATATCATACTAATTAATCTACAGCTCTTCATGGTATGCCTGGCAATTGCTGCTTTTCGGACAGGCTTTCAGAATTATGGAAGCTCACAGCTAATGGTGTATTTCATTTAAGTTCAAGTGAAAAAGCCTATTGATTAATGGGGGTGGGTGGGGGTATTTTATTTATTTTACACCACAACAGAAGATAAATGTGCTATGGATATGATGGATATGTGCTATCTTTTAGTATATGAGAACCAAGACACAGGAAACAGCCATGGGCTAGTTTAACTCAGGTTTATTGCATGGTGGACAGAGGAAACATGAGGTAATGGCGGATGCAAAGCTCTATATATACAATGGTCAACATTCGAATGTGGCTCCACGATAGCCGGTTGGCTATTGTCTGCGTGACATCATTGCTGGTCACGCCCTTCTTGTCCAGGTGTGGTTAGTGGCGGGAAACTCCGCGCTGTGGCTATTGATGAGTATGGACCAAGAGAGCTTGGACGCTCGCTGCTGCCCACTGGTGGTTATTAGCTCGCGTCCTAATACAGGGTTTATAGTGATACAGCTGACGACTATATTGTTACTTGTAGGAAGGGTTACCTTGTTAAGATACATTGTTATCACATGAATAAGGTTACACTATTAGAACACAACATATCTGTACCTATGTTGTTTTTGATAATTCAGAATGAAATAACATGATCCTGAAAGATCAAACCAAATTCCTAGAAAGTCCAACATCTTGATCTTGCAGCATGAGAAGCCCATAAACCCATCCTTGTGCAACTATCCATATTTAGAAGTGTGCTGCCTGGAAACAACCTAACTGTCATGGCTAGTAGTCCTAGACAATTTTATTCTTCACGAAATTATCTAATCCCATTTGTTTCTATCACTATATCTAGGAGATGTGAATTCCATGGTTCCATTAAGTGGTGCATGTTATGAAATATATCAGAGAGTAAGCAAAACAAAATGACAAAAAACGTGTCACTTTAAAGACTAACTGCTATATTTCAAACTTAGCTTTCATGGATCAAGTCCACTTTGTCAGACATAAGAGACTTCATGGTAGCAATTTATACACATCAGGTACAGAGGTATAGGATAGTTGGTTAGCATTACACATAAGTATACAAACCAATGTCTAACCACATTGATTTGTATACTTATTTGTTCTCTTTGTGGCTGAGATCTAGACTTCCTTGGTATTCCATCCATTTTAAAAGGTGGTTAGTGTTGGAAAAATGAATCCAATAATTCTGTCCAGAGATTGTCTTTGTTGCGGAAGATGACTTGTTTATTGAAATAACAGCTGGATAATTATGGGGCAGAACAAACACTAAAACATAATACTAAATAACTGTTTTATTGCAATAAAAGGTGTATGGGCAGAAAACAAACACACACAACATAAACACTAAATCATCTCTATGAGGCCTCTGGTCTAAGAGAAAAGCTGCAAAGGCACCCATTGGTATTTTATATCCTTTACCTGTGGCTGTAACTCTTAAGGTAAAGTTGCTATGGCACTGCAGTTAAGTTGCCATGCTAACATTACATTTCTTCATTCTGTGCATGTTTTTAAATATCCTGTTAAAACCAGTTCTTTGTAAGTCTCCTTCACTGCTCTTGTAACCCTGAGTCAGAGCATGTAAGCCCTATCCATCTTTTGCCAGCCTAGGTCACCATTAAGTCATAATTATGGCTAAAGTGTCTGGTGCCTGGAGGGCAATGGTCCATAGGGTCGCAAAGGGTTGGAATCAACTGTGTGACTGAACAACAAATGGCTAAAGTTGGCCCCAAAGCCTTCTTTGGATTTTCACAGTAATTCTTTCTGCATTAGAATCTGGCATTCTCTGCAGTTCCTTGAAGATTCACTGATTTTCTGAACATCCCCCAAACCCCTTGGCTTTAATTTGGAAGGGATGGAATAGTAGCCAAAGAGTGATGTTCATTTAATGTAGATGCTTTGAGTCTTTCATTGTTAGTTACTTTCTGCTTCAACCAGTTGACACTCCTTTGTAGTAGCCACCCTGTGAACCCATCATTGCTATGTTTGGCCATGCACACTGAACTCTGGCAGTATATGTTTTCTTTGTGTTACCTTGTTTCCTTGAAACCCTGGAGATCCATATGCACCAGGACTCCCCTGTGGTAAAGAAAAATAGATAGAAGGGTACAGTATCCATTATTTAACATACTGATCAGGAATACATTGTGTGAGATAGATCTATACTCTGCTGCTACAAGGTTGTACCTGATTTCAGCCATCTCTTCACTTTCTCAGTAGCTCTCCGCACCCCATTCTACACTATTCATACAGACCTCCCCAATTCCTAGTAGTATTCTAGAAAGGACAAGAGGAAGTGGTGACAGTGTCCCCTTCCATGAGGACTGCATTTCCTGGAAGTAAATTCCACATAAATGAATAAAATGTACCTCTTGTGTAAAGACAGCTAAAATTTGTGGCATCTAAATCCCTTTAAAGCAATAGGACTTAAATTTTTCCATTGGCTTCAATAAGAGGAACCCAAAAAAGCTGAAACCGCTCATGGTTGCTACTGAAGGAAGGTCTTGATTTATGTTTCAATAAAGACTATTGTTTCATTTATGTTTCTTAGTGTTGTTTTATTGTTTTAAAAGTTCACCAGTTTAGAACTTTTTCGATAAAAAGTTCACCAGTTTAGAACTTTTTCGATATTCTTCTTCAGAAAACAATATATTCTGTAACAACAAAAACAACCACAAATACTCATATTGAAATCTGATTCATACACCTTATTTACAATGTATTTACATAGAATTCACTTGATAACTGAACAACATATGAAGATCATTTGCTGTAGTTAACGTATAGCCTGTGTTACAACATACCTTTATTTCTTTAATTTTTATTCTTTTTCATGCTCTATGCCTCTTTGGCTATAATCCTTTGGGCTTGCGAGCATTACTAGAGTATGTTTGAAAGCCATTAAATAATGATCTACAGGTGCACAGAATTGGAAGAACTAACTCTGTCTGATATTATTCATGGAAAATTTAAAGGTGACTAGCAAGTTCTAATTCATTATTGAGTCCATAAGGTTGGTAGGTGTTGAGTCTGTAGATATAAACGCTTCTCTGCGTAAAAGCATGTTGTCTATATTTATTGTCTGATGGGGTTTTGGTTTTATAACCTCTAAAATAGTGACTGTAAAGTCGTCTACTGAGTGTCCTACTTGAGAGTAATGGGCTACTAGGGGGGCTGTCTCTATTTTATTTTTTATCCGTGAGCTTATCCAAAGTTTCAGTGGGCGTGTCGATTTCCCCACATATTTAAGAGAGCAAGGACATTGCCATAAATATACAATGTTCTTCAAGCCACAGTTGCTAAATTCTTTCTACTCCATTTTGAAATTAACCTCTGGAAAATCTACAATTTTAGTTTCCCACATCTGTTTACAGTTAATACAATTATTGCATTTAAAATGCCCCTTTTCACTGGTGGATGGTTTCAGAAGATTTCTCAGTATATCAGAATAAGTGACCGTGTTGCGAATCGATGTTGTTTTATGGAACCCAACCAAGAGTTTTTCAAAACATCAATTAATTACCAGGAAGACTCGCATGGATAGAGAGAAATTATTTTGGTCCCTAGAATACTCCCCTCTAGCAAATTGTGTCAAAAAATCATACAGAAATAATGGTACCTAGTACAGGACATCTCTGGTCGGGTTCCGTAAAATGACATCGATTTGCAACAAGTTCTACAAACCTTCTACAAACACCAATAGGACTCCAGACAATAATTATTAACATCATTGTTTTTAAAATTCCTTCAGTAGAATTGAAGAACTTGCAGGACATAACATATTATTCACCCCACCGGCCCTGAGGATGGGAGGCAGGTGCGTCTCCTCAGCTCCGCCTCGCCTCGCCTGCCCAGAGGGCTGGAAAATGGAGATGTTGCCTGGAGCCCCACCGCCACATTGCCTCTCCTCAGGGCTCACCCCACTGGCCCTGAGGATGGGAGGCAGGTGCATCTCCTCAGCCCCACTGAGCCTTGCCTGCCCAGAGGGCTTGAAAGGGAGACATTGCCTGGAGCCCTGCCGCCATGTTGCCTCTCCTCAGGGCTCACCCCACCGGCCCTGAGGATGAGAGGCAGGTGCATCTCCTCAGCCCCCCCGAGCCTCGCCTGCCCGGAGGGCTTAAAAAGGGAGACGTTGCCTGGAGCCCTGCCACCATGTTGCCTCTTCTCTGGGCTCACCCCACCGGCCCTGAGGATGGGAGGCAGGTGCATCTCCTCAGCCCCACTGAGCCTTGCCTGCCCAGAGGGCTTGAAAGGGAGACGTTGCCTGGAGCCCTGCCGCCACGTTGCCTCTCCTCAGGGCTCACCCCACCGGCCCTGAGGATGAGAGGCAGGTGCATCTCCTCAGCCCCCCCCCCCCCGAGCCTTGCCTGCCCGGAGGGCTTGAAAAGGGAGATGTCACCTGGAGCCCCACCATGGCATTGCCTCTCCTCAGGGCTCACCCCACCAGCCCTGAGGATGGGAGGCAGGTGCGTCTCCTCAGCCCCCCCGAGCCTCGCCTGTCCGGAGGGCTTGAAAGGGAGACGTCGCCTGGAGCCCTGCCACCGCATTGCCTCTCCTTAGGGCTCACCCCACCGGCCCTGAGGATGGGAGGCAGGTGCAGCTCCTCAGCCCCACCAAGCCTTGCCTGCCCGGAGGGTTTGAAAAGGGAGATGTCACCTGGAGCCCCGCCACGGCATTTCCTCTCCTCAGGGCTCACCCCACTGGCCCTGAGGATGGGAGACAGGTGCATCTCCTCAGCCCCGCCGAGCCTCGCCTGCCCGGAGGGCTTGAAAGGGAGACGTCGCCTGGAGCCCTGCCGCCGCATTGCCTCTCCTTAGGGCTCACCCCACCGGCCCTGAGGATGGGAGGCAGGTGCACCTCCTCAGCCCCACCAAGCCTTGCCTGCCCAGAGGGTTTGAAAAGGGAGATGTCACCTGGAGCCCCGCATGGCGTTGCCTCTCCTCAGAGCTCACCCCACTGGCCCTGAGGATGGGAGGCAGGTGCATCTCCTCAGCCCCACCGAGCCTCGCCTGCCCGGAGGGCTTAAAAAGGGAGACGTCACCTGGAGCCCCACCGCATTACCTCTCCTCAGGGCTCACCCCACCGGCCCTGAGGATGGGAGGCAGGTGCTGCCGCGAGCTCCTTCCTCTGGTCCCACCAGCCGGGGGGCACATGGGGGGGAACTAAGAACATTCAGTGCCTTCTTGGGTTCAGCTGCCCAAGGACTTTTTCCTCCTTGCTATGTGGACCTTGGTCCCTCGCCTGCCCACTTTTGGCTGGTTTTTGATGGGAGGGATGTGTGATGTGATATTTTGAAATTTTTATTATGTGATTTGTATTGTTTATTATTGTACTGATTTATTATTATTATTGTATTGCTATATTGTATTTCGGGATTATTGTATTGTATTGATATGTTGTTGCCACCTTGAGTTGGCCTCGGCCAAGAAAGGCGGGGTATAAATTAAAAACTTATTATTATTATTATTATTATTATTATTATTATTATTATTATTATTATTATTATTATTATTATTATTATTATTATTATTATTATTATTATTATTATAAATGTTCTAGTACAGTTCAATTGCTTTTACAGAATTATGCAATATGTGATTCGAAATTGTATTCTAAAATTCCTTACCCTCATTCCAGGAATACCAGGAATCCCCTTTTGACCCTTTTCTCCATTTCCAAGCGCACCCTGTTATGCAAAACATGACAGATAAATCACTTCAAAAAAGCAATGTACGACCCTTCATCATTTGTTACTTACATGGAACACTCTAGTGCAGTTTTCCTCAACCTTGGTCTTCCAGCTGTTCTTGAACTTCAATTCCCAGAAGCCCTGATTAGCAGGAGTGTTGACTTGGACTTCTGGGAATTGAAGTCCAAAAACAGCTGGAGGGCCAAGGTTGAGGAAGACTGCACTAGAGTGAAGAATCTGAAGAAGTAGCATGACTGAAGTAAAAGTGTGATCAGACAATGATATAAAAATCATGTTGGATAATGCCAGAAAGTGTCTCTTCACTAGGTGTGATAATCAAAGTGACCCTTAAATTTACCCTTACATCCACATGTGATCTGGTCCCTATTGTTCCAGCCCAGCTCCCAAAAAGAAGCCGTCCCGTCACTGGACCAACAAAGCTGCAGATTGTGCACAGAGCAGGATCAGGCTGGTTTACACTCTCCTGTACAATATTTAGCTGCTGGAAAATGGATCAATACATACCTTAAATCTGCCCCTGCCATTCCAAATTCTGCTCCTGCTACTAGAGAATCAGATATATGAAGAGACAATTTCCAACCTACGTGCTACTGCACAGCACATGACCACAATGTGGCTGCTTGCAGCCCTTCCTAGACTCTTGTGAGCAACCATTAGAACTCTTTGGAGAGGGAATGTTTTTGTCACAGGAGAGTTGGTTGGAGAAGTACAGAGAAGATTTATTTTATTTATTTATTTATTTTTCACGCTTATATACCGCCCACTCAGGTACAACCCAACTCAGGGCGGTTTACATAGCGGACAGTAAATACATAAAAGACACATGATAAAAAAGTTAAAAGTTTAAAAAGTTTTAAAAAAAAACCACCCCTAAAAGGTGCGCAAGAACCGAAGGGACCTTGGGGGAAGGCACACTTCTCTATACCAACCACCCAACGGTACCCCCATCCCCACCCGCACCCCAAACTTGGCCCGCCAGCCAGGTCTTTAGTTCCTTCCTAAAGGGCAACAATTCCATCTGGAGACGCAGTTCCACAGGCAGGAGGTTCCAAAGGGCTGGTGCGGACACGGAGAAGGCCCTCCTCCTTGTGCCAGAGAGGCGAGCCCCCCTGGCTGATGGCACAATTAGAGAGCCCCTCCGGTCCGCTCTGGTTGGACGGACAGACGTCCTTAGGGCGATGCGGTCTCTAAGATACCCTGGCCCACTACCATGTAGGGCTTTAAAGGTCAATATCCTGATATAAGATTTAAGATTTAAGAAAACAAATCCAAATTGAGAAGACTATGAAGAAAGAGTAAAGCAGCCTTCCACAGAAGACAGT
This sequence comes from Bradypodion ventrale, assembly GCA_035047345.1. NCBI lineage: Eukaryota > Metazoa > Chordata > Lepidosauria > Squamata > Chamaeleonidae > Bradypodion > Bradypodion ventrale. The sequence goes on along the minus strand of JAWDJE010000003.1, from coordinate 48,759,001 downwards.
GGAAGGGCAACAGTAAACTATTGCCCCATAGCCTGAAGACCAACTTAATATCATTCCTTCACTTAATATCATTCCTGCAAGTATGCACATTATTTTTAAAAATTAAAAATGACTAAACTGCATGCTTAACTTATCATCATTATCATTATCAGTTTAATGAAGCTACATATAGTACTACAATCCATAACATGACTAATGGAGTGTGAGCAGTACACTGTACGTTCAACTTAGCCATACTGAATAGAACTTTGTTACAGTATTTGGAAAGCAGAGAGAAAAAGCAGGTCCTCTAAAATCAGGCAATTTTGCACATTGAGCACATAGAATTTTGATGCCTATTGCCCATTCTATAGGGAAGATCTGATCCGAGTAATGTGTGTTGCAACTGTGCATCCAGAAAAAACTAATTACTTATGCATGGTCAATTGGGTCTCACATTCTGACAAGAAAAATGTCATAAAGTCACCATCTTGAGCAGGGGTTCCCAACCTTTTCAAGCCAGGACCCTGGTCACGCTCTCTGTCAGCTTCGAGGGCCGGATGGCCATTTTGCCCTGCCTGCACAATGGGGGTGGCTATTTTATCCCAACAGTTTCAAAGGGGCAGTCATTTTGTTTCTCGAATGCCCTTGGAGGGATGGGCACATGAAATGGTGCTGGGAGCCAGATCCAAGCCAAGGGCCTTAGGTTGGGAACCCCTGATCTTGAGCATTCTTTCTCCAGAGTTTAAACACATGTCCCCCTCAAACTCCATAAAAGGGCTGTTGGTCAGGCGTTTGGGTTATGCATATAAACAGGAAATCTACAGCTAACCAGGACCAGGAAAAACTACTTCTCAGCATGGTAATGAAAAGATCTGAAAACTGCACCAGGAAATCTGTTCATGCACTTACTTTGCGACCACGTAGTCCTTTCAGGCCAATACGTCCTGGCATTCCTTTTACCCCCTAAATATTGAAACAGTTTAAATAATCTTTTTAGATACAGATGATATACACTATTGATTGAAGTGTCTCCATTTTACAGCAAAGTTAAACTACTATGGAAAATTATATCATTCAAACTTTTTTAAAAAATTACTGCTAGTAATATTACCACAGCTACTAATCTACACTACATCAGCAGCTGCCAGAATGAACAGCACATATTGCCATTAGTATACAGATATTTTGGAAGTGTTACACAGCACAGTAGGAATAATTTATTTCATTTGCACAGGCTGCTGTTATGTTAATTCAAGTATTTATCCTCATGTTTGCTTTTGCAGTTGATCCAGTTGTGGGATTAGGAGACTAGGCTGATCATGAAATGATGATGATAAATGTCACTAATCATATGAAACAAAAGCAAATGTCATTGAAAGGTCTTGGGACTTATAATGGGACATTGTGATGCAATAAATGCTACCAGTATAATGCACTTTAATATTTGCTTACCTTTTCTCCCTTTAGTAACTGAGAATCAGGTGGTCCAACCAATAATGGCTGCCCAGGAGAGCCAGGAGGTCCTACATCACCCTAAAATTCATTGTGAAAAGTAAACTGAGTGAATTGTCTCATTAAATTAGTTGCAAAGCTTTAAGAATAAAACTCAATTATTAACACATTAATGGGGTTTATGCTAGCATTGACTTCACAACTTCTATTCATTTGGTATACACTAGTTGTGAAGTCAATGCATAAACCCCATTAATTAAATGAGAATACTTTAGTTGGGACTACTGAGTGAAAGTATTCCAATCTCCAGTTAAAGAATCAGATACTAACTTCTCCAGCTGACTTTGCTATCTCCAGCTGATCATTCAGCTACTAATTATTGTTAACTTATTTCCATGTCACCAGTTTGTCTATGCTTCTTAATAAATATGAGTTTGCATCTCACCATTATCTGTGATTAATTAATAGATAATTAATGACAATGCATAGTACAATGAATTGCACTGTTCCCCAAATGTTGATAATTATGGGGATAAGAATTTACATATGATTTACTGAATTTATTAGAACAGGACTAGTTGGTTCAAATACTGCCTAACTACACAACAAAGTTATTTCTTCATATAACACTGCCACACTGGAGTTTTCACATAAAAATACTTCCTACATGCAGGAATATTTCTAAAGCTGTTGCTCTGGCAATTCCCTCAATCTGAGAACCAACTATGAATTTCTTATGCAACAAATATAGTATCAAGAAATTCTCAAAAGCTCATTTTCTTTTCTTTTTTAAATTAACTGAAAAGTTTATTATTTAAAAGCATCTTAAGATAGGAAAGCCTATTTTGTTGATAATCTATAAAATTTTAAAATTTATTTAGCATTTACAATACATTAGCTATTTACATATTTCATACGACCATTATGCAACTTATTTCCTTACCGGCTCCCCTTTTTGTCCTTCTACTCCAGTACCTGGATTTCCCTATGAAAAAAAAGGAAAAAAAGATTAGAGACTTTTAAAAAGATACAGCTATTAATAGGCCAATAGGGGCTGCAGTGTATCAGCAGTTAAGAAGCTCGCCTTGCTAGCTGGAAGGCTGGTAAGGTGGCAGTTTGAGACCGAGGTACTGCATGATGGATTGAGTGCCTGTCTCTGACCCAGCTCTTGGGGATATGAAAGGAGCCTCATTTGGACATTGCCTGAGCAGAGTTGCTTTCGCAAAAACCTTTCAACCCAAAATAATTTCTGATACATCATCATCATCATCATCATCATTATCAATAATAATAATAATAATAATAATAATAATAATAATAATAATAATAATAATAATAATAATAATAATAATAATAATAATAATAATAATAAATTATCAAATCTGTAATTATTATCTGTAACTACTATGAGTGATGCTTCTATAAAATAAGTACAAAGGAAAGCAGAAAAATCTACAAATACAGAAAATAATAACAATTTTATTAATACTTAAATTGCCATGAAAAAGAGTCTCTTACCTGTACTCCAGGCAAACCAGGTTGACCTTGAGTACCCTTTGAGAAGAATAAGTTAGAGAGGATCAGATACAAGAATTCAGTGTAATAAAGTTACAGAATTGCAATAGTATATACACATTCACACTCTTTTATTTGTGTTCTTAAGCTTGTTTTACTTTCTAGTACACTGTACTATTACTGTACATTTCAAGATTTTTTTATTTGCACCAGTCATCCCTGGACATTTTTCAGAAAAAGTTCAAAACATTTCTCTTCAAGGAAGACTTTAAGGATATTTTACCATTGCCTATTAATTGTTTAGATTTGAGCTTGCTCAAACCTTCAGACACCATTAGATATTTGCTTTATTATTTTGTTTGCTGTATGGTATTATTTGTTAATTTAATTGTTTGTACACCACCTAGAGTGGGAAACATCCCAGACTGGCGATATAAAAATGGAATGAATGATTATCATATGTGTAATACATATGCCCTATCCCAGGGGTCCCCAAACTTTTTGTGCTGTGGGCCAGTCACGTGATTCTTCCCACCATAAACGCTGCCATAAATGCACCTGCAGCTGTCGTAAATGCATTCATGGGGTGTAGTTTGGCCACCACTTCCCTACTCATTGGCCGTTTGAGAGCGAAGTAGTTTTGAGAACAGGATTTCCCCCTCTTTAGCACAGTATTGACTGAAAATAATAGAAATTGCAGTCCAAAACAAAGTTACAAAAGGTTGGCATACAGTATATGAATTCTCTTATTTTAAAAAAACTCAACGTTTATGACTGAGTTGAACTACCTCTCCTCCTCAACCCTTATAGTGCACTGACAACATTAGGGTGAGACACAAATGTTAATGTTATACCGGTAAGCCTGGTTGTCCTGGAAATCCAAGCCGTCCTCTTGGCCCCCTTGTTCCTCTAGGGCCCTGAAAACAGAGGACACAATTATTTTCTTGTTAATACAAAGAATTCTTAATTTTTCCATTGTCATACCTCAGCCATATGAATGTGATATGAAATTGTTTAGATTGCAAAATGTAAATGTGAAGCTTTGTTTGTATTGCTGTAATTGGAGGGACTGTGGTGTCTTTCTGGTTAACACACTGAACTTGATGAGTGGAAAGTCGGCAGGTCAGCAGTTCAAGACCTGAGTGCTGCACAACGGAGTAAGCTCCTGTCTCTCTCCCAGCTCCTGCCAACATAGCAGTTTGAAAGCAAGAATTTGCAAGTAGATAAATAGGTACCAATTCATTGGGAGGGTAAACAGTGTTCCGTACACTTCAGCATCTTGTCATGCCTGCTACATGACCATGAAAACATCTACAGACGCAGACACCACAGGCTCTTTGGCTAGAAACAGAGATGAAAACCGAATGCTAGCATTGGATATGATTTGCTTTCAAGCAAGGGCAACCTTTACCTAATTTTGAATTTGAATTTGAATTTATTCTTATATACCGCTTTCCTTGTCTTGTGGACAACACAAAGCGGTTCACAATATTCAAAAACATACAGATACAATTGTAGTATAGAGTTTAAAAATGCTGTTCAGCTATATAGTTAGAAGAGAAACTGGGGGAAATGGAGGGACCTAGAAGCAAAATCCCTTGCTGATGAGCTTAGGCAGGGAAGGGGCTAATTCGCCAAAAATAACAAGGGAGGACATGAGTCATGTCATCCTTTCCAAAGTATGAATATGATTCTTTCTCATGAAGTCAAAGAGTGGTGTGCTGTTATCAACCAAAAGTAGTTGCAGGGCAGTGCTTGGAAGATAAACAGCACTGCATGGGTAATGTGCCATGCTTGTGCTGTAATTGTTACCAGTTTCTCTTTGTACCCTAAATAGATAAAGATACTTCACTGAGAACAGAAAGAGCTAAACAAAGTTTAGAATCCCCCCCCCCCTAATTGCTCTATAGCTTGTTTTTCCTCTATCATACAATATCAATATATTTCTCTCTGGTCAAAATGTGCTACGAATGTACAAGTATCTTTAGAGTTTTATATGACTTGCCAAAATTTTATGAATTATTTCTTTTTAATTATCTCTGCTGGTTCAGTTGGCAAAACTAATATTTGTGTTTAGTTTCTCTTTGGGCTTCAAACGTGTATCTTATCTTACTGTATTTTACAGTCTTATTAACTTTCTTGATTACTTTGACTGAGCATCTAAGTGAGGCTTCAATACAAGTTAAGTGTATTGATGTACTTTGAAATGTTCTTAAATATGACATATTCACATTGTTCCTTTTATTGTTTCAATATCTATTACTAAAGTAAACTCAATAAGTATTTCTAAATAATCTTGCTTGTCATTTATGAATATAAAGCTTTATTCCTTTATTATGTAGTAATTAGCTATGCCATATATGCATGCTAAATAATTGTTAAGGAGAAATTCTACTTTTGCAATATTTATTATCTCCCAATATTGTAAGGAGATAATAAAAATCAGCTATCCTACAAAACTGTAGATAAGTTGAGGTTGCCCTCACAGGTAGGAAAGAGGCACCCCACTAGCGCCTCCACCAGGTGTGATAAAAATGATACCACCCAGTATCTAGTCTGTTTTTTGCAGCCCTCAGCTGTAGACTAACCTTGGTTCTCAATGCAAAAAGCAAGTAAGCATGAACAAGGAGACAAAAATCACCAAAATGGATGAATTGTTGTTCCTGGAAGCTTCCCAGAAAGGTAATTTGCCTTTTAAATATTTCTCATACCTCTCCTGCACTATTTAACACAAAGTATACCGATCTTTATCCCACTTTACACAGGAATTATAATATGCAGAACAAATCATCAGATGAATCTACATACTAGAAGCAGATATAGCATAAAGCATCTGACATAAATATGGATTGGGGAAAACATGCAAAACATGAGATATTCTATACATTAGTGCCTATTGAATAAATTGCTACTGACTTTAAACTAACAGAAAAAGATTTTAGGGCAACCAGAGTGTATATCAATATAATGTAACTTAACACAGAAAACATTTTGTCCCAACACCAAATATAAATTAGGCATATGACGATACTTACAGGCATACCACGAGGGCCAGGTTTCCCTCTGTCTCCCTGTAATTGGAACCACTTTGTTACCTTACTCTAGTATAGTTATTATCAGTTAACTCAGGGAAGGCTTCTATAGCATAAAAAGAAATCAGCACCATTATTCAAAAGCAAAGACATGATTTAATCAAGAAATATACAAAGGAATGAACAGAGAGATCATTTAGTTATATTAACACATCTAAGGCCATCTTTATCTTAGGGACCACATTTCTGCATATTAGACTCTCCAAGTGTTAAGATATTCAGGGCAGCCCTTTTCAGGGACCACTGATGAGGACTGTAAAGAACGTGTTTTCAAGGCCTGATCCCAGAGTGTGGCTATCCTGCTGTCCTACTGGCAGGTAAAGATATTTCTGGGCAGGAAAATGATTGAAAACTGATCAGGTTATGAAGTAAGGCATTTTTGATGGGGATGCTGTACTTTTGTTTAATTTTATTTTCTAAAGCTTGTTTGATTCATTTGTTGAATCTTTTTCTCTTTTCTTTTTAACTGTTTCAAATTAATGATCTTTTGATGTTATTACATACTTAATTGAATGTTTAATACAGGGGTGCTCAAACCTTTTGGGCCACGGGCCAGTCATGTTGTTCAGTGGGCCAGTCATGTGGCTCCTCTCACTGGAAACAAGCAAAACCCACCTGCATATGCACAGCACACTGCCGTAAATGCACCCATGAATGTCGTAAATGCGTTTATGACAGATGTGGTGCATTTATGGCAGTGTTCTGTGCATGCACAGGCATATTTACTTCTGCTTCCGGAAGTGGTGAGGGTGGTGCAGGCCTGATGAATTGCCATCGAGGGCCAGATCTGGCCCACAGGCCATAGTTTGGGCACCCCTGATTTAATATAATAATGTACATAGCTGTGGTTTTTGTTTTCCTGTATTGGAAACTACCTTGGGTTCCAGAATTGGGGAGAAGGGAAGAATGTCCATATAACAAAATAAACAATAAATGCATATTTTGTTTCACTTTGGTTGTAATCCTATGAAATTTGACCTGGGAACAAGCCCACCCCAATCCCTATGAACCAGGAGAAGTGATTTCTGAGTTATCATGCATCGGATTGCCTTGATTAGAACTTGTCACTCAGAAAAAGATCAATTTATTAACCTCTATAAATCAGCATTGAAATAAGTTTAACTATCTAATATTATGGAAAGTGAACATTGCTGAATTACATGGGCCTAACTTCCAAATGAATGGTCATAAGATTACACCCTAAGAGAAATGATATAACAAAAACATGTTAAACCAATATACACATGAACTAAAAACAACACAACAAAGCTTTGTTTCAAGTAACTTTTGAGATACCTTCTGACCCTACTAGATTCCAAGGTATTAAAGGTTAGTAATAAGGTTAAAATGCTAAAACAAAAACTTTAATGTATGTGCCACATGGCATTAAGTTATTTTTCTAAAATCATTTTAAAACATTCTCTCTATTTCACAATAAAACATTGAACAATGCATGTCATTATACTTACAGAAGGCCCTTGAATGGACTGAGAAATGTATACTGAATTTCCCTTTTCTCCTTTTTGGCCAAAAAAACCCTATAAAATGATTAAAAACTGTATCAGTGTCAAATAATTTCATGACCTTGCTTATTAAAACATCAATCTGCCAGTTTCAATATTCTCAAAGTTTCCTATAGCAGTTAACTTGTTTGTGATGTTTACACAGAGTTTAATTATGCTTTCAATTTTGGGGGTATGAGTCCACATTATAACGTTGTGATTTGGGCGGAGTCTTTGTGAGTTAGGCGGCTATATAAATATGAATATAATAAATAAATAAATAAATAAACTCAGGTTGATACAATTCACAACAGGGCACAGATGATCCTTTTCCTCTGTCATTAACACTGCCCTCTTCCCCACTTCATAAAAAAATTATCTTTGGCAACCTAATGCTTATGGAAAATAGTGCACAGTGGGTCCCCAAAGGCAAAATTCTGGAACTTGTCCACCCTTGCATACACTGAATTGGCTCTACACTAAGTTCTATTTCAATTGAAACCAGTGATCTGTGCCAAATATGTATAACTCTGGACTCTATCCAAAATTTCTGATAAGGTCATATAAAGGTTAACTCACAGGTAATCCTGTTGGTCCAATATGTCCTGCCTCTCCAGGAAATCCTGGATCACCCCTTGACCCATTGCACCCATCCAAGCCAGGCTTGCCTCTAGGTCCTCCAGGTCCTGGTAGCCCCTAGAAAGGATTGAATAAAAATCCAAAGTCATATGAAAAGTGGGAGAAACTATTATAACAGATAATGATTTATCGGGGTAGAGCAGGGGTGGCCAAACTACAGCCCAAGGGCAATATCCAGCCCATGATGCCAAATCATCCTGCTCACACCGGCCATGCCACTCATGGAATCGGAAGTAAAATGCACCCGCACATGTGCAAAACACTGCCATAAATGTCATAAACACGTCTGCTTCACGTGGGAGGAACCATGTGACTGGCCGCCAACTTTAAAAGGTTAACCTCACCTGTTCCAGACCCTTCCAGCCATTGTATCTTGCCCTAAGCCTTGCTCATTCTAGAAAATTATTTGCCCTTTGGTCCATAGCTGTCAAGTATCCCTTATTGGCCAGGAAAACCCCTTATTTTACCCTCTTTCCCACCATCATCCCTTATTAATTAGACTGCAATGCCCTATTGCCACCATTGGAGGGCAGCACAGGATAAACATAGCTGTCAAGTATTCCGTATTTGCCAGGAAATTTCCCTTATTTCCAAATCCAAAACTTGATAGGTATGCTTTGGTTCTTTAGGGTGAGCTTCTCCTGTCACATCCTCCTGTCACAAGCAACTCTTGCTTTGCTGTCTGTGGCTGACCAACTTCACTCAGGTGAAAGGGCAGGTGTGGGAGCTACAAGGGTCAGCCTGACAAAAACTTCTTCACATGAATGCAGAGCAGTTACTAGCCAGGAATCATGTTTCTGACAGGAATACACAGAAAGAGTGTCCCAGAAGATTGTGGTATTTTTGAACCACAACTGGGTATATCCTGGGTAACGGCCACCTTGTGCAGGCTAATCTTTCTCACACTAGGTCAGGCAAAAGGAACTGTGGAATGGATACACCAAAAGGTGGCTTGATTTCACAGTTTCACATCTAGCCTAGACACGGAAGAAGAAGAAGGAATCATGTTTCATTTTCCCTTAATTCCTCCCTCAGTCACAATAATGAATCATGCTCCTTTCTTTCTTTCACTTCTTTAAACATCTCTCAGGGTCCAGAGCATGGCCGGTTGGCAGATAACACAAACACCAGTACCCAGAATAACCAGGTAATAGGCTGAACCATAACTGTATCTCAGTTCAGAGTCCAAAACCAAATCAAGCCAGGAAAGCAGGAATTCTACCTCAATTATGCAAAATAATAATATTCTTATTTAATGAAAATGGAAGTTTTCCAACAAATAACTGGTTGACAGTGCTTAGAATGTTGAGATCCAACTTTGAAGAACTGATCACTAGTGTCATGGAATCTAAATCATAAAACGCACTATACCAGTCTCTTCTTCTCAACCTAAGCTACTTCATAAAGATATTGCTGCAAGAACAAAGTAGTGAGGGACACACATATCACCTCAAGTTCATTGGAGGAAAAGGAGGATATAAGAGAGTGCAAAAGCTGGCTTGAGACTCAATATCAAGAAAACCAAGATAATGGCAACAGGTCCGATCAGTTCCTGGAAAATAGAATAGGAAGAAGTAGAAGCAGTGACAGATTTTACATTCTTAGGAGCAAAGATCACTGCAGATGGGGATTGCAGCCATGAAATAAAAAGGTGACTGATTCTTGGGAGACAAGTTATGAGAAACCTGGGGAACATAGTGAAAAGCAGAGACATCACCTTGAAAACAAAAATTAGAATAGTCAAAGCAATGGTATTCCCAGTGGTAATGTATGGATGTGAGAGCTGGACAATTAGGAAAGCTGAACGCAGAAGAATAGATGCCTTTGAAATGTGGTGTTGGAGGAGAGTTTTGAGGGTACCCTGGACAGCGAGGAGAACAAATAGGTCAATCTTAGAAGAAATCAGCCCTGACTGCTCATTGGAAGGTCAAATAGTAAAGATGAGGCTAAAGTACTTTGGGCATCAAATGAGAAGGGAGGATTCACTTGAGAAGGCCGTGATGTTGGGAAAGGTGGAGGGCAAAAAAAGAAGGGGGAGGCCAAAGATGAGATGGATAGATGGTATTGTAGCAACAATGGGCACAGAACTGGGAGGACTGAGGGGGATGGTGGAAGACAGAGGCGCCTGGAGAACAATGGTCCATAGGGTCGCAAAGGGTCAGAATCGACTGTGCGGCTGAACAACAACAACAAAATAAGTAAATAAATATTTACTATATTATTGAAGTAAGCAGTGACACATGGAGACTCCAGATCTGAGGGTGCTGTGAATCCATTCCATATTTTAGTCTGCATTTTACATGATCTACAAGGCTGCTCTACCCAATACAAAAATAGTTCAGCATATTGGATAAACTGGATAAAACAGAGAGTAAATCTCAGAATGGATTTTCAGTGTTTCTGAAAAAGGAGTAATCATCCATGAGTAACATTCCATGAATTTCAAAAACATTATACAGTTTTGCCAGAGGAAAGGTTAGAAAAAACTACATTTCAACTTGCATCTGTTTATCAAATGTTAACACTATTTCTAATGTTTATGCCAAAGTTTATTAAGATACCAAAAATGAAGTGTCTTCCTGTGCACACTTAATGCAGTTTGTTTAACCGTGCTGTTATATTTCAGATTTACTACAGATACATACAGTAAAACAACAGCTTGCTTTACAACCCTTTCCTGCTTTTACAACCATTCTAGTGTTACTCAGTGCCACCCACTAACATTCAAAACTCAGTATTACAACTACTCAATCTCTTAGTTTTATGGCCTCTAAACCTTTTGAGTTTTATGACCTCTATATCAGCATCTAAAACTCTGTTTTATGACCTTTGATTCTCTCACAATGTGTAGGAGACAGAGCAAGCAGATGGAGCTGAATGTAATCTATACTAAATGTGGAGAGAATCAAAATTCTGCTCCAATCTCACCTGAATGTCATGACCTGTATAAACTGGCAGAAGAACTAGCCAGAAGCAGGCTGGAATTGAGCCTTGAGAATTAAACAAATTTGTATTTTAACATTAACCCCACTGATAAAACAGGGCTCAGAATGGGACTAGGTTGTAAACCTGGGAGCCAGCTTTACAATATATATCTTAGTATATACTTGTTGAAATCCTGATTGCCCAGCTCATACCTGTCAAGTTTTGGGAAATTTCTGTCAAACCCCCATATTTTACACTCTTTCCCGCCATCATCCCATATTAGTTAGACTGGAGTTAGACTGGAGGCCAGTACAGGATAAGCATAGTTGTCCAGTTTCCTGTTTTGGCCGGGAAATTTCCCTTATTTGACAGAAATCTCCCGAAACTTGACAGGTATGGCCCAGCTACACCTTATATGAGTAAGCCTGATGGTATCATTAGCTACAGCCATTTTTTGAATCCACAAAAAACTCTGATTCCCCCACCTGAAAATACAATACTTTTCATTATGGGAATCCATTAGGGTTGCTGGACAGGACAGCAATCTTTAGTTTCCAAAAACAGTCACCACTCTTCCCATGTCCCATCATCCTCAATCACTTCCCCATGATGAAAGGCACTGCATGGGACCATCAGAGGGGGAAATCAGATTTTTTTTTTAATTTTCTAAACATAATTGTGGCTAAATACAACATTAGCTTTATTTGTGGTAGCTGTGCTAGCAGGTTTTCAGCCATTGCAGAAGGTTCACATGACTGAAGAACATTCCACGGACCTCATGTGTTGCATACCAAGTCATGTGACTCAGTATGCAACAGATAAGTTATCAAACTGCTTATGGATGTTTGTTTTTAGACATTACTGCATTTGATTATCTGCACAACATAATTTCAACCACCGTTACATAATCTCTTCATCCGCCGCTTCGACTGAGGGAAGCACCCACTTACAACTAATTCTATGGAGGCATGTTCCTTTCCCCTCCCAACTGGCATAATTGTTCTGACATTCCACTAGCATTCATCTGTAAATAATCTATTCATTCCACCAACCAGCTATTTTTGCCTACACAATAATTATCCACAAACAAGAACTAATGGGGAGGGTGAAATTATCACAGGTAGCAACTTCAGGGAAGAATTTTATGGAAAACCAGCAAAATGGAATATTTTAAACCTGCTCTCCCATGGTTCTAATCTAAACAATGTCTACTGTTAGTTTTAAAAAGAGAAAGAGGAGAATGCTGTGTCTAGATTGAAATCAGACCAAGAGAAAACTAAAGTTTGCTTCAGTAATACAACACAGAATTCTCATGCATGCATGCATACATTCCATTCCTTATCAATGTACTCTGATAAAAAAACTGCATTTCCCAAAAAAAGTAGATTTTCTTTTGAAAATACAGTGGTACCTCATACAATGATTTTAATCCATTCCACGGGGCTTGTTGTTGTACGAAACAATTGCTCTACGATGCATGCATCATATAGCAATTTTCCCTATGGGATGCATCGTACAATGATTGTTTTTTGCCAAGTGGTTTTTCCCATAGGGAAAATTGTTATGCAGGATGCCATTCCTCCCAAAATCTAATTGTTATGTGATTTCATTGCTATATGGGGCGAATGTTGTATGAGGTTCTACTATACATAAATACAAATACAATGGTACCTTGCTTAAAGAGCATAATGCGTTCCACAGGATTGCTCTTTAGCGAATTTGCTCTTTAAGTGAAACACCATTGTAAGTGACCAACTGTGACTTCTGGTGTGTGTGTGTGTGGGGGGGGGGGGATTTGCGAACCCTGATTTAGTTGCTAAGCGAGTTTTTTGGTTGTTTTTCGTTGTTAAGCGAGGCAACCATTCAGTAAAAATTCTGCTCTTTAAGCAAGTTAGTCTCTAAGCAAGACGCTCTTTATGCGAGGTTTTACTATAGTATACTTACAGGCACACCATCTAACCCTGAAAATCCGGGAACTCCAGTAGGACCCTGAAAAGATTAAATGTTCAAGAACATAAAAATAGGTACAGATTTTAAAAGCAAATTAATCCTAGGTGGGATATGTGATACTTTTTCTTATGTTACCAAATTTTGGGGTGATCTATAAAAACATTATCATCTTCCTACTTATTTTCTAAAGTTATACTTATTTTCTAGCAATCAGCACAATGGTAGTAAATGTGCTTTGTATACAAACAGGTTGCTTTGTATAACTGTGGTTCTTCAAGAAGACACTGTGTGCTCACACTAATATGTTTTCCTGTGCCTCCACAGAGCTTGCTGGAACCGTCTACAGTTTGAGTCAAAATGTTTTAATGTGAGCCCTAGTCACTTCACTCAGCATGTCAATCACCTTTCCCCAGCCTTTCTCAGTTCCAAGTCTATCACATCAGCATCTAAAAAAAGAGGTAAACACCTAAAGCGAAGGTGGGCGGGCCATTCTGACCATTCAAGGAACCACGGTTACTGATAAAGACTTCTTTTGTGGTCTCCGTGAATGCATTCCTATGGTGGCAGTGAATGGATGTCAGTGCGATATGGAATGCAATACTGTATAATACATAATGTGTATTCATTCTGGATCTTATATCAACGGGGCAATGGCAGTCATATATAGATGGTTGGCTCCGTGTCTCTGCTTTGTAGATGTCTGGTAGAAGAATTACTCACAGGAATGTCAAGGGTGTAGCAATTGATCGCAAGGCGTCTCCTGCTGAAGCGGTACCTATTTATCTACTTGCAGTTTCTTGCTTTTGAACTGCTTGGTTGGCATGAGCTGGGACAGACAACAGAAACTCACTCCATTGCACTGTGGCACTAGAAATCTGGTCAGCTCATAATACAAGGGAATATTAGAAACTGCCCAAGAAATGTTGAACAGATATGAGCAATCACTTCTTCTGTTGACCACAGCAGCGGACAAATAATTTCTGCATTTGCCTCCAAATCTTTGTCCAATCTATGTAGGACTATCCAAAGTATATGGCACTTTCTCTAATAAAGTTTTAGAGTTATTATTAAATTAAGGCAGGAACACCAATTGACTGATCATATGACTCAACTACTTTGGAAATTATTATGAGAAGAAATGGATTATGGGACTGTTAAAAATTTTTTTAGAAGCATCCTTTGTAGACCTGGATTACCCATCCTGTAATTTTTTGCTGCTTTCATGGAGCTTTGCCATGCCTAGCCATTTTATGAGGCAATGATGGCTTCAGGAGCTTGTTAAAAACCCAATGTGACTAAAGAAAATGGCTCTGTTGGTTTTGCTTTTATTGGTCACAGATCCTAGAACAGTGGTGGCAAACCTTAGCACTCCAGGTGTTCTAGAACTTCAATTCCCAGAAGCCCTGATCAGCAGGAGTGCTGACTTGGGCTTCTGGGAATTGAAGTCCAAGAACATCTAGATTGCCAAGGTTCACCATCACTGTTCTAGAACCCTGGTGGCTAACCTTGGCACTCCAGCTATTCTGGAACTTCAATTCCCAGGAGCTCAAGTCAGCACTTCTGCTGGTCAGGGTTTCTGGGAATTGAAGTTTCAGAACAGCAGGAGTGTCAAGGTTAGCCATCACTGTCCTAGAATATTGGATGGAGGAATTCCTGGCAAATTCTGGAAGTCTTGAGATACACAGTAGATTGGGTGTGGCTCCCACCAAAATGGCTTGACTCAGCTCTAGAAGGTTCCAGTATGATCTGTGCAAGTACAGGAAGACCAACTAGTGGGTGTACATTGAGACCATGAAGAAAAACTAAAGATTTACATCTAGTCTCCAGCTTCCTGGTTACAAAGGAGGGAGTAAGAATGAAAAACTATCTGCCTGAGACTCTAGAGTAGCGGTGCCCAAACTATGGTCTGCAGGCCCAATTAAGCCTGTGCATCTCATTAATCCAGCTCGGGCTGAGAACCCAGGCTCTGAGAACCCAGGCCCCACCACCTGCTCCCACCACCTGATATCAGCGGTGGTGGCAATCACATTTTGTCCTCACTGCTCCAAGCAGCCTCTGGCTTGGTCCCATCGCTTCAGCAGCCTTTGGCAATGTGGATCGCTGCATTGAGGAAATTTTCTGAACCTTCTCCATTTCAAAATCAACTGTGCTGGGAGAGCCCTTTGGCACGCTAAGGCTCTAGAGCAGGGGTCAGGAAACTTGGCTCACCAGATAGATGTTCTTGGACTTCAATTTCCAGAAGCCCTGATCAGCAGGAGTACTTTTATGTTTGTGAGGCAAATTAAGAGACCAGCAATGACAGGTCAACAACAAGTACTGACTTGGGCTTTTGGTAATTGAAGTCCAAGAACACCTAGACAGCTAAGTTTGCTGACCCCTGCTCTAGAGAACCTAGCAGTTTGAAAGCAAGAAATTGCAAGTAGATAAATAGATACAGTACCACTTTGGTGGGAAGGTAAACTACATTCTGTGCTCTCCGGTGTCTAGGCATGCCCGCCACATGTCCACGAAAACACCTGCAAATGCAAACAGCACTGGCTCTTTGGCTATAAACAGAGATGATCACTGAACCCTAGATTTGAATACGTGTGGCTTTTGAGCAAGGGTGACCTTTACCAATACTTATAATAGAGTTTTTAAAGAGGTGGATTGTTAGCCTTTCAGAATGTTAACACAACTAAAGTGAGAATGGGGGAGGAGATAACGGAAAAATAAACAAAGGACAAGATGTTGTAATGGTTTAAAAATTGACACATTTGTTCCAGTGTGAGGTTTCATGAATCAAAGTAGACTTTCTTAGACAATTATAATACAACATATTTTAATGCGCATAGAGAACAAGTATGAATAATACTATGAGTTTTGCGATTTCTTGCATTTCTCCTGAATAGCCTATGTTTCTTCAATACTTTGTTCTTGAAATATTTAATACAATAGAGTAAAATCTTACAAATGCAATGAGATTGGTATTTCTGTTATGAAACAGTGAAAACATTTTGTTGTTGTTGTTACTTACCATACTGCCTCTTTCTCCAGCAGGCCCAGGCTGACCAATATCACCTTGCAGGCCTTTTTCTCCTGGCAAACCAATTGGACCTATAGGACCCAATGCACCAATTGGACCCTGGGGTCCATGCTGGCCAGGCTGGCCCTGAAGAAAAAAAAAGAATCAGTTCAGCTGAAGACCTATGTAAAAACAAAAAGCAAAAAAACAAAAACAAAAAATCTGTCCCTGGAAGTCTATACAGGAAAATTTGTGGTATAGATGTTA
This sequence comes from Bradypodion ventrale, assembly GCA_035047345.1. NCBI lineage: Eukaryota > Metazoa > Chordata > Lepidosauria > Squamata > Chamaeleonidae > Bradypodion > Bradypodion ventrale. The sequence continues at coordinate 48,742,673 of JAWDJE010000003.1, read as the reverse complement.
ATATACATGACCCTAGTTCTGCTTCTAAGGCATCATGTAGAAATGAATATAGTGTACTGGTACATCAATTCATAGGACTGCGGTGGCTTAGTGGTTAAGCACTGAGTTTGACAACTGGAAGGTTGACAGGTTGGCAATTCAAGACTTGAATGTTGCGCAATGGAGTGAGCTTCTGTTGTCTGTCCCAGCTCCTGCCAACCAAGCAGTTCAAAAGCAAGAAACTGCAAGTAGATAAATAGGTACCGCTTCAGCAGGAAAGGTAACAGCATTCTGTGTGCTCCAGCATGCCTGTCACATGACTATGGAAACACTATCTCTGTTGTTGTGCACAGAGATGAGCACTGCACCCTAAAGTTGGTCATGACTGACTTTCAAGCGAGAACAATCTTACCTTTTACATCAATTCATATGTAAAACACCAGCAAAAAGAGTTTCCTGAAGCCACAGTCTAATCTTGCCAATTGAGACCATGGCCAGTGCCCTGTTGTTTTTTATGTACACATGGAGCTCTGGCTGTGGAAACTGCAGTACAGAGGCAAGACTGTTCCAAAGGTACGTGACCAAGATTACCTCAGTAGCTTCCAGAGCGGAACATGTAAATATTAAACAGGATACTGAGTCCTTCTTATGTTTAACCACTTGAGGGCAGCAAAGAATTTCAGATTATAAACTTCAGTTACAAAAGCCACTTTTCCCCAACTTGATTACAGTAAGCATAAAACTCGCAAGGGTACATGAAGCAAATATTAACATAGTCTGGCAGATTTCTTCATCAGACCACTTCTCCTACATTAAATAAGAGATAAATACCCTCTCTTTTGAATGTTGATCGAATTGTGTTTGCACAACTAGAAGCTTATGTGCAAAACATTGCATAGTTTATGGCTTGTTCGAAAAATTACCATTAATCCCTTTTTTTATGTCACAGAAATTTTTGTGCATTCTAACAAAAGTTCCATTTTCTTTCCTTTATTAATGATTTAACATTCTCTACTTCTTTAGAAGGGAAGATGTTTCATTAACAATCTAACCTTCATGCAGTTCAGGAATTGTAGTTATCATTCATAATATCTGGAAATAAATCATGCCTTTGGAAAGCTGACAGTTTTTGGGATTCAGATCTAACAGTACCATTATGGAAACAGACAGCTTTTAGCATCATAGCTTTCATGTTCAATCTGGAAATGCACTGAATCGTTGAAACTGAAGTCCGTATTTTTCTTAGGTTTAAATTTTTCAGCATAGCTATGGGCATGCCCAAACCCAGCATCATAGATGCTTTCAGAAGAAAATGCTATTCATCTCCTGGGAGGCAGGGTGGGGGAAAATTAAGGCAGTGATGCATTTGAGTATTTTTTTAAAGGTAATCCATTGCTTTTTGGGTTCCTACAGCATTTATGAGTTCTAGTGATGGCAAACTCATTAGTCACTAAAGCTAAATGCAAATGAATGAAAGTTATTTTTAAAAATTGCCCCAAAATACACATTACAGTCCAGGCTGCTGCTCTGCATGTTTAATCAAGCAGAATATCACCTGGAATCACAGTGTTTCAACTGACTGAACAAGAATCCTTTTCAGAAAGCTTCCTATCTTGAACTGTAACCGTAAGCACATTGGTTTCCATAACACTGTGATTAGGAAATAGCAAGGTGTCTTCCTCAGGAAGCTGGTCTGGAGTGTCATGAAAGGTCAGGGAGTTTTTATCAATTCAGTTTATTGTTCATGTCTTTTCATTGTCAATGAAAACAGGGCTAGGAACTTCAGAAATTATTGGACTAAGATGCAAATTTTTTTACCATCCTTGAATATTACATATATTGATTTGGGGAAGGGGTAAAGCCATGTGCTATTTCCTTCGAGCAGCAAACTGACTTGGTTCAACTATGAAGAAAACTGAATATTTTATATTTCAAGCTTTGAGAGAACTTAGTAGAGTTTCAGAAGCCAGGCAGAGTCCATGGGTTGCCAGTTGCCCATCCCTAATTTAGATTGTCACCAGAAAATGGAAAAATAAGAGAACACATTAACTAAATCTGAATTTCACAATGGTTTGACAGCTGACTGATTCAACCTAGGCACATCATGCAAAGCCAGAGCATTGCTGGTCTTTCTTTCAGCTCAAAGACCAATTATGAGTGGAAGCTTTGTTAAGTCCAAGTTGATACCATCCATAACATCCATTATTTGTGCCCATCTAATGTGACTGATGCACTATTCCAATCTCAGGCCAGCTGTCAAAATAAAGAGAATGAAGGAAGCCATGCTTAATGTGGAAATGACAAATTAGCTCAGTTTAGTTAGTTAAAACAGACAGAATGTTATGCCTGGCATCTGCTAGCTGATGCAAATAAATCCCACTAGCTTGCTAATTGTCTAGGTCAGGAACTCCTCCAGTGCCAAGACTAGCCAATGTTATTTTAGCACATCCTGGAATTAACTGATTGTAGAAAGTTGTCTCAACAAAGCAAAACAGCTTTATTTAAAAATGAAAATGAGGATCCTTATTTTAAAAAAATTTGATTTTAAAACAATTAAAAATCAACACTGCTTACTAAATAAATGTACATTACTATTGTATTTATGTATCTATGTTATGGCAACATTGTATAGTACTGTTCTTCTCTACAGGAATTTTGTAACTCTTTCTGACTGTGGTAGAAGCCTGCAATAAAGTACAGTTTTACAGAAGTAGTGGTCTCCTAGAATAGACGTTTTTCAAATTTCATATCTTATTTTGGAGAATGATCGATTTCTCCTGGATGTTTACATATAGGCTCTCAGTCTCATCTTCTTCAGCACAAACCTGAATGATAGTTATGTTGATAGGTTCATGTGGAATCTGTTTGATATTATTTGGTTGGACCTTGCATTTTAGTCCCTAACTCACTTGCTACTTCTTGCCTCAGTATTAGAGCCACTATATTTCTTCTGAGCCTGTCATTTCCAGAATAGAACACTTTGTAGTTGCCTGACTGAAAATATCCAATTCCAGTCCACTTCAGTTTGCTGATATCAAGCACAACAATGTTTATGAGTTCCATTTCTTGCCAATTTACCTTGAGTCCTACTTCTTCATGTTCCATGTTCTATTTGTATGTATTGTGCAGATCATGCTTTCTTTTCACCTCTATGCATGTCAGCCACTGGATGTCCATTAGGCTTTCATTTAGTTTTGTCATTAGTAACAGTGCTATTCATACTTGTCGTTTGCTCTTCCCCAGTAACTTTTCGAGTGCATTCCAACCTAAATGTCTCATCTTCCATCCCTATCTCTTGTGTCATTTTAGATTGTCTCATCATAGTGTTTTCATGGTAAGGAAAGTTCAGCAGGGGTTTATCATTGTACTTTCTGCACAGTACTAATAAGAGTTAACTTGAGTGTCATTACCAGTGTCTCCTCTGCCTGTATCACTTTCAAGTACTGCTCCTGTCCAGTAGTTGCCATTCCCATCACAACTGAACTACCCATCCTCTTCTGCTGTCATTACTCTTGAAGAGGGTTGATGCATCTTAGACCACCATAAAATCTCCTGCTGTTCTCCTTGTTGGGCCTTTGTTTCCCTCAGCAGCTGCTGCTGCCTCTCAAACTTCCTTGCTACTTCTTTCATCCTATAAAACAGGGGTGTGCAAAATACAGCTCATGAGCCAGATCCAGCCCCTGATGCCAATTCATTTGGCTTCCGCTTCCGGGAGCGACAAGGGCGGTGTAGGCCAGATGAATTGGCATCAGGGGCCAGATCCAGCTCGTGACCCCTGGTTTAAGCAGAGAAAATGGCAGCTTAAAATTTTTCTCATCCTGTTGCAAAACAGATTGCAAGGTGTGTTTTACTTTTGCTTCCGATGGAAGGAACCATGTGACCGGACCATGGCCGAAAAAAGTTTGGGCACCCCTGCTCTAGCATTCTGAGTGTGGTGAATGCTGCTTGGCTAAAGCAAGTCTAGCCTTTACCATGCTCACTGGCCTGTTAACACTGGGCCTGGCCACTTCCTTCTCCTTTGGCTTTTGTTTCTGCTGCTGTTCTTCATCGTTAGGTAAAAGTACTTCCTCATCTTCTCTTCATCCTCAAACTCTTCATTGTTGTTTTCACTGACATTGGCCACAATGGGCACCCCTGGTTTAAGCAGAGGAAATGGCAATTTAAAATTTATCTCATCCTGTTGCAAAACAGATTGCAAGGCACATTTTACTTTTCCTTCTGATGGGAGGAACACTAGGCCAGGCCACTTCCTTCTCCTTTGGCCTTTGTTGCTGCTGCTGTTCTTCCCAAATCTGTCCCACTTCCCAACTCAATGCTTCCCAACTCTGTCCCACTTCTTCTGACCCAGACATCACAGAATCCAGTTGCTGAAGTAACTGGCCAACTCCACTTTCCCTGTCTTGCAAATCCAAGCCTCGCCGACCAAACCTGGCCTACAATCCTGCCATTTTCACCTGTGACCTCTGGAGCTTTCTGAGTCAGAGGCTGACATACTTCAAAACCAGTCCTGGCAGTAAAATCATGAAGCCAAGCAACTTGTCCTCACAGAAGCAGATCTCCTCCACCGTGGCATCAGCACAGGCTGCTCATCTTATGAAGAGTCCTACACAATTCTATAAGACCCCATGTTATGTGTTTTACTATTCCAAGACTCTTTTCAGAAAATAGAGGTGGTGGGAGGTAAGTACAGTATGTCAGTACCCTGGACAGAGTTGAGGAAGCAAGATGACTGGCTCAAAACTATTTTCATCTTCCTTGACCTGTGGCAGTGGAATTGCAGCAGAAATAATTATCATCCATTTTTATTCCCACATTTTGGATGGACAATTTTGCTTTTAATTTTAATTCTTCAGTTGTGGTTCATCCCTCTCCTCATTACTAATTAGATCCTAGTCTGATATTATAGTTTGGAACAACCCCAGTTCTCAGACAATACTGGAAACAGTGGTCCATTACAAAAGCAAACATTGCCTTTAAATTTCACCCACTTCAGGAATGAAGAAAGGAGAAGGAAATGTCTAATCTGAGACTTAACTATTTTATGATCATATACCTCAAATAAACTATAGTATGCAAACCTATAATCTGCAGAATTTCAACTGAAATGTTATGTTTTGTTGGATTTGCAACCTCAAATTACTTTTGGAAGCATAAGGTAAAATAATCACCTTATTGGAATAAGAACTTAATTGTTCCTTTTGGCTGCTGAAGAAAAGGAACACCAGATCAGCTTTACTTACTCCCATCTTTGCTCTAAACATGTGATACCGTGGTTTTTTCAAAAGGAAAATTAGGTTACAGCATGAATGCAAGGTTATTTTCCATGATCTACTTTTATAACAAAGCTAAAGGTAGTCAGTGGGATCAAACATTCACATCCAGATTTGGACATGCTACGTACGATGTGTTAATAACTTAACAAAAACTGCATCTTCAAGTTTATGGCAAAGAAGAAAAAATTCAGTTTAAAACAGTTGCATTCTTTTGTTTTCACAGTAGACAAAACTTAGACAGTTTAGCAAACTTATCTGTTTAGCAAACTTATGCTGCAGATTGATAATGCCGTAATCTATTATGATTTGATTTACTGTTATCTGAATCAGCATAACTATGTTTACATTATGGTTTATTTTTAAAGCAGAACTGTATTATGGCTACACTACCTCAGACTTCACAAAAATGCAGATATCACTTATTAGGAAATTGAAGAGAGATTTTTATGAATAAAAGTTAGGTAAAAGATTGTCTCCATTTTGCTTTGGCACTTGGATCTGTACCAAGTGAACAAGACATAAATTGGCTTTTAGAAATCATGGCCTGAACTACAGATGCCAATATTAACTCATTTTATTCTGACCTATAAGAATGAAAAATCTCAAAAGTTTCCTCACCACTAGAACATTATGAGTAGTTTTGCTTATTTTTCACATTCTGGGACTTTCTTTTTCTTATCTTTTTTTTTCCTTTCCTAAAATTGATGAAAGTGGGTCATACACAAAATGCTTGTTTTTCACAAAAATGCATTTTACAGGAAACAGCAGAATTTTATACATTTTTAAAATTGCTTAGAAAATCACAAACTTTTTCACCAATGGTACTGATAATGAAAAAGTGCTATTTTTCACAGTAGTTGGCAGCTTCTTTGATGAGATGTTTTGACACTTCAGTATAGCCTTCTTTATCAAGGATTTAAAAAATCAACTATCATTTATTTCATTCTTTTTTTGGACATACCCTGTAATAGGTTTCAAGCATCCATAACATTATGCAGGATCATGGCCAAGAGTTTAACCAATTCTCTCATGGCTATACTCTGGATTTCTGTTTTTGGAAGTGTTTGTTGGGATGGGTTGATGCTTTGCGATGGTGGGTAGGATTTTTGCTGAAATGCTTCTGATATGTTGAAATGCTTTTGATATGTTTCTGTGATTGTTATTTTGTAATTGTAACTATGATATTGTGTTTCCTTGTTAGCCGCCCAGAGTAGCTCTGCGAGTGGGGTGGCATACTAATTGAAAAATTAAATTAAATTAAATTCCTCATAAAACAAAGGGAACAAGTAATCCCAACTGGCTTTTGTTCAGAAATATAACCATTATGCATTCTGGTGATTTTATGCATTAAAACATTAAATCAATTAAGAACAAGTAGAAACAAAACTTCAAAAGTACTGTTTATTTTATTGCAGTGCTATTTTATTTGATCTTGGTTTAATGTTTTAATAGCTGCATTTTTTGCAATTAAAATTCCAACTCATTTATGTATGGTCACATGATATTTCCTATTTCTCATTACCATTGCATAACCCCCAAGATCGGTGTCTAAATTTCCTTAAGTAAATGCAATTAAAACTCTTCTTGAAATTAAAATTTAATGGGGAGGGAGGATGACCCATTAATGTGATATTAAAGATGTCCTGGGCTGTGAACCAAAATGGAAATAATGTACACACATTACTTTGGAAATATCTGTACTTTCCTTCTTTTAAACATCAGTGAGATACTAGGTGATCCATGCAAGGTTCACCAATTCTATGGGGATGCCTTTTTAATTTGCAAATGGATTTTAAGTTCAGAATATTTTTATCAGTACGTAATAGATTAAGACATACAAGGGGTAGCAAAGCACTTAAACAGAATAAAAGCTCCAAGAATGGACAGTTTCAACATTGAGATCTTTTAAGTCTGCGACCATATACAATTTGAAAACATATTCCACAATATTCTAAGACTGGCCCCAATTGTCAAAACCTGAAGAATGGCTTTGATAATGCAGCTAAAGTCAAGCCATTTTGCAGAGCCATTAAATGGATCAATCAACCAAGTGCACAGCTTACCTATTGTACAGCATAACATATCTCCCTACACTAAACAGAGTTAATATCAATTTATCTCCCTGACTAGATTAAGACTCTTAAATATTTTATACCACTGTAATTAAAAGAAACTACTTGAGAGTAACTTTAGTGAAAATCTGAATCGTTAATTACCCTTTAACTGAATTCTTTGTCTTCAATGAAGTTTATCGTCATTGTCGGCTGTTACTCGTATCCGAGTATACATTTTTTTCCTGAAAATCATTTTCACAGTTGATGGATGTGTGAAAGAATGACAGACAGGAAAAGTGCAGTTGGCTGAATTTGTTTAAGGTGGATCCCAGCTTGCCAAGAAGCGACCCACACACTGTGATCACGGAACCATCTCCTGCGTCATATATGAAATGAGACATGCTGGATTTAACACTGGGACTGCAATGAACTGCAGCAGCCTTGATTATATTAACAAGGTGTGCCTTCACAGCCAGCCCATCTGGCATGGCCTCTTCCGCCTCCATTACCACAATAGTGAAGTGGTTCCTCCTCTGCTCATTTCACCGTTGAACCTAATATGATAGTTTCCAGTGGCATTTCCTCCACTGAGGTGACCATCACTCCATCTAAAGGGGCTCATCCGCCCATAGCCATTGGCCCCTTTAGGGAGTCAGGTTATTTGTCATAGCCCAACACTCGGTGTTGAGTTGCTGGCTGTATGGTCTACTCCATTACCACAGTGAGATGTCCGGCCTGATAGTAATGAAGTTTATAATGACTTTTTAAAAGTTTCATGTTGGTAATTATTTGTGATGCTTTGACTTACTGTGATTTATTTCTATTATTGTATGCTACTGTATTTGTATTTTATTTTATTGTACTGCAATTTATTAGATGGATACTGTTGTGAACTGCCCTGAGTCGCATTGTCAAGTGGGTGGCATACAAATGTAATGATGATGATGCTGATGATGATGTGTTGTTTTGTTGTTGTTGTTGTGCTGTCAATTATTTTCTTGTTATTTTAAATTGAAAATTAGATTTCATCTAACTGTATTTTTTTATATAAAAAAACTCCCTATGGAATCTCAGAAAGATATTCCTCAGACCAATTAAGCCATTTCACTACAGCTAGCTGCTTGAAATGGGCATAGTCCAAAACTAATAATGCTTGTACGTGATTCTGGCAGCACTTATAAAAAGGTCTGCTGAGGGTATGAGAATTTCTAGGTTTTAACCTTTAATACTCGGCCACTTGAGAACAGGAAATCTCAGGAACTGCCTCCCTGCATGCCAATGTACTCCCAAACGTTTGTTCTATTTACAAAGCCAGTCTTTGTACTCTCGACATTTTGGCATGAAGGCTGAGATTTTTGTGGTGTAGTAGCCAGATTATAAAATGGCCACCCCAAAGATATATATCTCTAAATTAATAATTGTCTATTTTTAGAGAGGTTTTGAAAAATAGTCCCGTTATGTTGTTTGTTATTGGGCTTCTCTAAAAGTGCTATTTTAGGGTTGTCCACTCAGACATCAGACAGTGGACCTTACTTTAAGGTTAAGTATGCACTGAATTCCAGACTTAATTTGTTTTTTTATTACACCCGCCTTAGCATTTCTTTAAAGGCTGTTTTTCTGATCTTTTGTTTTCTTTTATTGATTGCTGTGTTAACTACATTTGCAAGCTCCTAATGTAGAAAAGAAGAATATATGTAGGTAAATAACTAAAAAGTCAGACACTTACTCCAGAGCCTTTTTCAAGGAAGCATTGGCAAATGGAGCAATCCTGTCCACTGCAACGCCCTATATAGGCATATTCACCCTATGAAGAATAAATATATGTTAGTTTTCCTGATATTGATTATTATCTTATTCTTCTTTCTGTCAGCAGTGTTGGCATTAGAATTTTGAGGGTCCTGGGAAATATAATTATTTGGACTTCCTTAAAGATATGAAAGCATTAAATCATGCAGAAAATGTTAATTCATTGTAGTACCTCACAAAGAAAATTTTTCCTCTTATAGAGAACATAGCCTTCTCAATTACCAATATCTGATGTTTTCCCAGCCCCCTAGAGTAGGATTCTGTGGCACATAGGGTGCTAAAGTACAATGAAAATATAATATCTCCTTAATGCATTACATTTACCTGTTCTACCTATAGAAGCCCTAACAATGTATGGAGAAGAATAAATATATACTAATAATTCCTTGTTGTCATTATTTGGTAAATCCAGAAGCTATTAGGTAATGCATATCAACACAACATTGTAAGTACAGGAATACATTTCTTCCATATGTAATGACTTCATGGAAATAGAAACAGAAAAAATCGCCTCAAAATTCATACTATACAACATCAGGGTAGGAGGAACATGAGTGACCTGGTGATAACTGGTTAAACTGATAAATAATACTATAGTGGTAATAATTTATGAGTCAATTTTACAGAAACATAATTTTAAACTGTATTTTTATAATCTTCAGTATCTGAAAGATAAGTGTATGTTGTCTGTGAACAAAGGTGAACACAGAGTCCAAAACTAGAAAGTCAAATACAGTAAAACCCGACTTACAAATGCCTCAAGTTACATAAAATTCGACTTGCATAATGATTTTGTGCTAAAACCATGTCCCAATTTACACGATTTCCTATGGGTTTGCTTCAAGTTACATAAAGATTCTTTTTCCTATGAGCTTGCTTCGAGTGACATAAAAATTCATTTTCCTATGGGTTTGCTTCAAGTTACATAATTGTTTTTTCATATGGGTTTGTTTTGAGTTACAAAAAAAATTAATTTAAGCAAAAGCCTATGGAACGGATTTTTTTTTTCATAAGCAGGGGTTTTACTGTACTCCTTTTGACAGGAATCCTGAGTCTTTAATAAGTTTACCCCAAAAAAAATTCCAACGGTGAAGCTTTTATCTTCATTGCTTCTCCTGGAAAGGAATTGTGGCATCTGCTTCATTTCTTTTCCTTTCTCAGCTGTTAATAGGTACAGGCATTCTAGCCAAAAAAGAAGAGGCCAATAACTGTCACACCCACACAGAGTCCTCGCTTCTTAATTTGAGAACACATGTTTCTTAAATGTAAAATTGCTACTTTCTGTATGATAAACATTGGGTACTCACTATGCTTATATACAGATGGTGGTTAAAAATGCCACTAGAGAAGAGTAACCCTATATTTGAAATCATTGCTGTTTGCATACTGTTAAGGCAGACAATAGTGGTTCCAGAATATAATAAAATTGTTGGATGTTGTATATACCCAGTGAGTACTAGCAGTTTTCTGGATTATTTACAGTAGATGAGATGGGGATGATTAGCTAAATAGCTAACAATAGCACCAAGAAAATGATACCTTTGCTCAAATTTTATTCCTGAAAAGAAGAAAATTGGAGATAACAAGGGGTGGATCTTGGTGTGGTGAGACTCAACAAATATGTGACTTCAGAATCCTTCCATTCTAATTGCTTGTCTTTTGCAAAGTACAGTACCTCCTGTGATCTGTTAATATCTTTTATGGATCACATTAAGGAGGTGGATCACCCTACCCACATAATTTTCAATATACAGTGGTATCTCGTACAATGATTTTAATCCGCTCCACGGAACTCGTTGTTGTATGAGACAATTGCTACATGCTACATGCATCGTATAGCGATTTTCCCTATGGGATGCATCGTGCAACTATTTATTTATTTTTTTGCTAAGTGGTTTTCCCCATTGAAAAATTGTTGTATGATTTTTTTTCAAAGGGAAAATTGTTATGTGGGATGCCATCCCCACCCCTCCCCCCAAAAAACCCTAATTGCTATGCGATTTCATTGTTATACCGGGCGATTGCTGTATGAGGTTCCACTGTACCTTGATATCACTGCTCACTTTCTCTTTAAGGTAAATTGTTCCCACAATATTTTAGTTAACATTTTTACTTTGCAAAGAAGTATTGAACTTAAATTTCACTAATTCATTACATAACTAATGAATAGATGGACCTCAGTGAAATACAAATGAAAGTGCAATTTACAGGAAATTAGCTTGAATTTCCTTCTTCTCTGTGTTTTGATTGTCTCTATTTTTTTAAAAAATATCACTCATATTTTAGTTTCTCAACAGAAGCTCTTCCCAGAGTTTTGTGATAAACTGAGCTAACTCATTTTCTCCCTTATCTAAAATATTCTCAAAACATTTTATGTTCATGACCTTCAGCATACATGCAGAAAAAAAGTAAATAATATTAGATTTTTCTCTCTCTGTGTCTGTCCTCTCATACCCATTTGTTGTATCTTGAGATAGGGAATGTGCCTATACTTCACCATTATCTATTCTTTTTTTATATAATCAAGTTCCTGGGCAGAATCCAAAGAATTTTATTTTTTTGTAAAAAGCCATGTCTGAAATCTGTTGCTTAACATAGTCAATCACATGTTTTTAAAAGCATAATCAAATAACCCTACTAAACCAATGGAACTTATGAAAAAGATGATTCACAAATTACTACTGATCCAATGGGCCTTCTCCAGTCTTGATTTAGTTTGCTAAGCAACAGAATTCCAGCCACAGCTCCTGTAACATTTTGGGAACCATTTAGGAAGCCAGTCCAGAAAAAAGAAGGTATGGAATAATCTTATGCAGAGAAATATCTTAAAGTCAGGCTGCAGTGTTGCACACCAGTAATGGCATTGAACAGAGGAGCCTGGGATAACTGAGGTTGGCCAATTTGTGCATGGATTAACAAAGTTTTTTGAACACTTAATAGAGAAGCTAATTCAGGCAGTAGAAACCATTCAAAGAGGGCCTGACTGGCTACAAAGCCATGACCCAAAGCAGATCTTTTATTGTATGTATGAAGTGGTCCTGGACTCCTACATTGCAATCCAGCTCAAAAAATGCTGCAAAGGAGCTGGGCCAACAGAAATATAGGAAGAGGAAGAATTTACCCAAGCTTCTACAGCTCATGACTAATGAGAGATGGAAGGAACATTTGGAGAACAAAGATGGGTAAAGGGGGAAGCTCTAAGCACTATGGGGCAGTATAGAAGTGTAATTGCTATATGGGGATGGTCATTAGAGGAGCCTCCATTTAACCAACCATTTGTCTAATGGTTTACCAATATGTAATCCAATGCATCCACTGATAATATGGTTCACTGTTTCACCCATTCCTTTACTCTCTGCCACCGCTGTCCACGAACTTTGGCCCGGCTAGGGCAAAGAGGCCCTCCGGCCATGGATGCCAAGACCACCCCACCTGCTGGCGCTCTTGGGCCCTGCCCTGGTCTGAGCTTGAAAAGGCCACTACACTGGCGGGTGGATGGAATCTCTGCCGCCTCTGCCCACGGACTTTGGCCTCAGCTGGGGCAAAGAGGCCCTCCAGCCATGGGTGCCAGGACCACCCCACTTGCTGGCACTCCTGGGCCCTGCCCTGGGCCAAGCTTGAAAAGGCTGCTATGGCGGCAGGCAGCTGGACTCTCAACTGCTGTTGCCCATGGCTTTGGCCTCGGCTGGGGCAAAGAGGCCCTCTGGGTGCCAGGACCACCCATGGGTGCCAGGACCACCCCACCTGCCGGTGCTCCTGGGCCCCGCCCCCCTCTGGGCATACCTGTCAAGTGCGGCTCTGGCGATTACGAGACCTGTGCAGAACATTTCTGCGCAGGTCCATTCTACTCATGCGTAGAAGCCTTCTACGAATGCGTAGGTTTTTACGCATGCGTAGAATGGACATGAGCAGGAACATTCTGCGCAGGTTGCTTCTACACATGCATAGAAGGGTTCCACACATGTGTAGAAAGGACCTGCACAGAAAGGATGCACAGTAACTACTTTTCCCCTGCTGCCAAATTATGGGGTAGCCACAGCTCCGGACAGGAAATGGAGAAAATCAACGCGGAATTATGGGGTAATCCCGGCCAATACTGGATACTTGACAAGTATGCCTCCGGGCTTGGAAGGGCCATTATGGCAGTTGGTGGCTGGACCTCGCTGCCGCCACCCTTGGAATTTGCCTGTGGCCAGGGTGGAGAGGCTGTTATAGGATTGTGTTGTGGTATATTATTATATTATTATATGCTGTTTTGAATTTTGTATATTGTATTACTGTGTATTTACTTGTATATTGTGTATTGTATATATTGTTTATTTACCATGTGAGCCACCCTGAATCGGGTTCCCTGATTGGGTGGCATACAAGTGCAATAATTAAATTAAATAAAAATTAAATATGGGCATTGGCTGGAGATAGAGGAGCCACTGATAGCGATGAGGCATTTCACAAAAGGACCTTATATGTGTGTGGAGTAGCATGGGAAGTGTTTGCCATACCATTGCTGTTGCTCTGAATCAGTAAGATTTTTTTTGCCTTTGTGTGAAGTGCTGATAGAAACAGCAGCTGTGGTCAGTTTCTCAATTAGTGCTACTCAAAAAGCAAAGTAAAATTACTTAATCTAAGTGATTCAGCGCATCAGTGAGAGTCTAGCACAATCAAAAATAATAATTTCACTTTTCTTGCCCCTCTGCATAGGAGCAGGGGAAGAGTTCAAGTCACAGAAAAGGGAACCAGAGGGTCACTTGATGTAAATATGCCATTTGGGTATGAGGATTGTGCCACATGACATATCACTTCTCCTCAAGCAATCTTATTTAGATCACACAAGCCAATACAAAGATGTCCAGTATGGCTGCACTCTTCTTAGCTTTAATGAATGTAAATATGGAAGAGTAAGTAACAAGATGTAAGTAACAAGAGCAGCAACAATATTAATGAAGCACTTCAATGGTATAGCCACAAAGAAATGTAGATTCAGCTGATGAACGACATCAACAAATATTTCCAAACTTGCATACATGTTTTCACAATGTTTTTGCATTGCTGCTACAGCGGTGGACACTGATGGCTTTCTTTAATTGTTTGAAGATGTGTGTTGAAAAAAGTGAAAGTAAATATTCTGTACTTCCCCTTAAAAACATTATCCTAAAAATGGATAAATACCTAATTAACAGATGAGAGAAAAGCAACAGAAACATTTGCATTAATTTAACTTACCCCATAAACTGGATGGAGGGAAGAAGCAATTATTACCAGCCACCTAACAGACAGGAGGATCTATGTTAGTTTATAATGAGCAGCCTTCAAGTGAGTGGAAAACAAATAAATCTAAAGAACAGAGACAAGTTAATCACTTTTCAAACTTTTTAACCTTTCCAGAGGAAAAGGAAACCTCCAATAAAATATTCTATACATAAAATAAAATTTGTGCAATAAAATAATATGCTATAATAAACACATGCAAATACATGTTACTCTGTATTAGTAAATGAATGCCACAGTTTAATTGTAACTAGTCACATTCATGACCAGTATGTATCAACCTGAAATGTCCTACTTTGACCCTACCCACCTCCACCATAGCAACATTACCTACATTTAAAAAACATGACTTCAAGTATAAAGAAAGTACTTATCTTTGCTTAGTCATGATCCCCACCCCTTTCTAATAGTCGTAATGTAAAAATATGCCTTGTTATACCTAGTGCTTACTTGTTGATTAACACTTTATTGTTTCATCAGTAAATTTTTATCCAAACTTTAGCTAGTGAATACTTTTATTTATTTATTTATTTATTTCTGCGCATTTATATCCCACCCTCCTGGTGGGTTCACCACTCAGGGCGGCTAACAACATAATAAAAATTACAATAAAAACAATAAAACAACAATAGTTAAAACAGATCTAACAGCCCCAATTAAAACCAACATTAAAAACACAAACATATAATCATTGACAAACAACCCACCCCCACCCTACGCACATTAAAACCGAATACCAAGCTGGGGGGGGGGCAGCCCTCACATAGGCTAAATCAGCCACTGGGCTTGACTGGTGGAGTCAAGCGTGCCCCAAACCTACTGGAAGAGCCATGTCTTCAGCATCTTCCTAAAGGGGAGTAGCTCTGTCTGGAGCCGCAACTCAGGTGGTAAGAGGTTCCACAGGGCTGGGGCAGACACAGAAAAGGCTCTTTTCCTGGTCTCAGTAAGATGTACCTCTTTCACTGATGGGACCACCAGTGAGCCCCTCCTGTCTGCCCTAGTAGGACAGGCTAAATTCCTTGTGGTGACGCGGTCTCTTAAGTAGCCTGGTCCAATGCCATATAGAGCTTTAAAGGACTTTAAAGGTCAAAACCAGCACCTTGAATTGCACCTGGAGGCACACCGGCAACCAGTGCAGCTCCCGGAGAAGTGGTGAGGCCTGAGTATGATGCCCGTACCCCATCACAACCCAGGCAGCCCCATTCTGGACCAGCTGAAGCCTCCGAATGGTCACCAAGGACAGCCCCATGTAGAGCGCATTACAATAATCCAATCTGGAGGTGACCAGAGCATGAGCGACCATGAGCAAGGAGTCCCGGTCCAGGAGCGGGCGCAATTGGTAACTAACACGAAGCTGTGCAAAGGCCCTCCTAGCCACGGCTGCCACCTGCACCTCGAGCAGTAGCCGCGAGTCCAGGAGGACCCCCAGATTGCACACTGGATCTGACTGTGGCAAAGATGTTCCAGCCATGACCAAAGATGGTAACTCCCGGGATAACATGGGACCCCGAACCCAAAGCCACTCAGTCTTGCCAGGATTCAGCTGAAGCCCGTTATCCCCAATCCAGACCTGAACAACCTCCAGACACCTGGTCAGGACTTCGACTGCATCACTCGGGTCCCCACGAGCCAAGATGTACAGCTGGGTATCATCTGCATACTGATGATACCACACCCCGTGGGAACGAATGGTTTCATGTAGATATTAAACAATAGAGGTGAGGGTACCGAGCCCTGAGGCAGCCCACATGGAAGCAACCTAGGGCTGGACAACCCACTCTCTAAAGACACCGACTGAGTCCAACCCATCAGAAAATAGGAAAACCAAGGCAACACAGTGCCCTGGGCCCCCACTCCTTGGAGCCGGCCCAGAAGGATACCGTGGTCAACGGTATCGAAAGCCGCTGAGAGGTCAAGAAGAGCAAGGACCGAGGGGTTGCCTTGATCCCGCTCCCACCAAAGATCATCCAAGAGTGTGACCAATGTTGTCTCGGTACCATAACCGGGCCTGAATCCTGACTGAAATGGGTCCAGATAATCTGTATCATCCAGAACCCCCTGGAGCTGCCGGGCCACTGCTTTTTCCAACACCTTCCCCACAAAGGGAAGGTTGGAGATAGGTCTGAAATTAGAAATAACAGTAAGGTTGAGCGATGGCTTTTTCAGGAGAGGGTGAACCAGCACATGTTTGAAAACTGCCGGAACCACCCCCTCCCGCAAAGAGCCGTTCACCATCGCACTGACCCAACTGCCCGTCGTTGCCTTGGCAGGTCTAACTAGCCAGGCCAGGCAGCAATCAAATAAGCAGGTGGCATCACGCACAGCTCCGAGGAGCCTGTCCACTTCATCAGGGGCAACGGGACTGTAACAAATTTTATATGCAAATTGAAAAAAATTCTGTTTCTGCAAGTGTTTGTATGAAAAGCTATCATTTATTTCATAGCCAATATAAATATAATGCCTTAAACATGTACTCAGAACTAAGCAGCATATAATTATTAAATAAATACAATCTCACCAACATGATCTGCTAAAAGATGTAAGCAGGCAAAAATAGCCTTGAGATATTCAGGGCAAAACAAACTATAGTTTACATAGATAAACTTTATTACAGTCAATGATCAATATTCAGAAAATAAACAACCATAAACACATATAATACATAAAATATATTAATTCTAAGAACCTATATTAATATCACTCTAAAATTATAAAAATCCTAGAAATTTCTTAGCGGCATAGCTAGTAGTGGCTGTGTTCCCTTTATTTGCACATATTTTGCCACATTAAACAACATATATTCCACCCTAAAAATAATATGGGTGAGTAATGTGCCTCAAAATATTCAAGAAATCACTTTAAACAGGGTTCAATAAAAGGTTTCCAAATAATAAGATAAAGTAATATGATCAACAAGAACATGAGTTGTTGTTTCTATTTTTCAAGAATTACAAGGAAATATGCTTTGACAGTATGAGATCTTTTTAAACTTACCTCCCTAACTGTTGATGGTATTACATTTAGGTTTAAAGGTAAAAGAACTCCTAAGAATTATCTTGCCAATTAAAAATGATCTGCATATGTATGAGCATGTATCTGGAATTACTACACATGCCATATGTAGCAAGTATCATAACGTGAATACCACATAAGACCCATTTTAAGCAAATTCATTGGCTTTTAATATTTAATTTGACCAACAGAGATGGGAATTTAAAACTTACCATGAATTTATGATTAGAAATTTATTCCACTTTAAATAATGCATTATGGATGCAGATCATATCAATATATTACAAATTCAAACTTCCACTCCTTAGTTCTTAATAATGAACACTGAACGAACAGCTCCGGAAATCATGTTTCTTCTGTTTTCGTCATCTGCAGATACAAAAAATACAAAAATATCTGAATTGTACAAAAATATCTCCATTCTACACTTTTAAAATTACATTTGAAGTAAATTTTAGCTCTTAGTATCAAAAATCAATTAATAAGTTTCCAATTCTAAGTCCAGAAATCTCAGGAAATTAGATGCTTTAAAGAAAGGGGTTATGAAAGAAAATAAATTTTGGGACATCTGGAAACCTTTTTTGGAGTATACTTTGAAGAATAATAAGGGAGGTAAACCAGCACCTGACACATTGAGTTTTGGGGAAAGATAAGTTAATCTTAGTAAATAAGTGGCGAATTCTCGACATCGTAAATAGCACAGAGACGATTTTTTTTTAACAATAGTAAAAAAAGACACAAACATTGGGCAACTATATAGAATATATTACAAAAATAAGGTTATGATGAAAATTAAAAATTGAATTTTATTATAATAATGTATGGACTATTAAGCGAAGCCTACTGTAATAGAAAAGGGTAATGTGATATGTTGTGCTATTTTTATTATTCATCTGTTTGTTCATGTTGGCATTAAGATAAAACTTAATAAAAATTATTTTTTTGAAAAAGAAATTAGATGCTGCTGATTTGACTTTGAGATTTATCCTAAACCCATAATGGTGAACCTTGGCACTCCAGGTGTTCTTGGACTTCAATTCCAAGAAGCCCACATCTTCTGGGAATTCAAGTTCAAGAACACCTGGAGTGCCAAAGTTCACTATCACTGTCCTAAACACAATCACACATTTATCCTAATTCATTTTTGTTCCATTTCCATTATAGAAAATGGTATTCCTTTCCATTTTAGCAATGTCCTTGCTTTTTACTTTGAAATGGTAGCCCTTGCGGCGCAGTGGTTAAATGGCTATACTGCCGCCAAAACTGCATGACCTTGATGGTGCTCAAGGTTGACTCTAAGTGCTATAGGGTGGTACATAAGTGTAATTGCTATTTCTATAGCCTTCAGCTTCTTGATAATACTACATTCTTTGCTTTTAAAACTGTCATTATATTTTCTTACTGTCTATCAGGCATATAACCCACAAACATGCTGGCTAGGGTTCTATTTGTGATTTACGTTTATGTAAAGAAAATTGTAAAGATCCTTGGGAAGAGAGGCCCTGCACAGAAATGGACTTCATAGCTGAAGAACCTGAAAGACTAGTGTGGCATGTCCTCAGAAGAACTGTTCTGAGGGTTTAAGAACAAGAAGACTATCACCATTATGATAGCCAATATCCGGAAGGGATACGGCACCTGAAGAAGAAAGAAAATTGTATGACAACAAAGTGGCACACAACTAGCACTTCATTAATGAATGCCATTTTCTCACTGTGGCTTGTATGATTTCCCTTACCCATGTATAAACCACCCACAGAATTCTAGCAATGTGTCCAGAAATATCTGGCCCCATGACTTCTCAAAAACCATTATATTTTAGCCTTGAAATCCCAGAAATTAGGATGCTGCTGACCTGACAACCTTAGGGAATTCAAACGAACATAATATTTTAGCAGAAGTGTTTAGTTCAGTGCAAGATGTTGTCTTATCTATGGGAGGAGCCCAGTAGCAGACATGTGTGTAGAACATTTGAAGTTCAGTTCCTGGCACCTTTAGCTTAAACAACTGATAATGTGATGCCTGGTAGGCAAAGATTTCTGTTTGCCAGAATTGTCTATACTACCACTCATTGCATAGAGAAAACTAGTCTACATGGGGAAATAATCTGATCTATCATAAGGCAGGCAATTTTCTTTAATTACAACTCTAATTTTTAAGAAGATGGCAGGGATTCCTCAGAAAAACCCATGAAATGGAACTACAGTACTGTACTTTCTTTAACTAGACTGTGAAACAATCTACCTTGTGGATAAGAAACTGAAGTAATATTAAGGTACTTCCAGAAACAAATCAGGGAAGGTGAAAACACCTTTAAAGAGATATTCAAATTTCTTCAGAAACTGTAAGAAGGAAATTATAGGTGAGAAGTAAACTGAACCAGCTGTTCCCAGGACACACAGAAAATCCAGCTTTATTATTTCTTTAAAGTACAGAATTGCATGCAAGGTTTTGGGATTACAGTATTTTATTTATTTATTTTATTTTATTTATTCAATTTATATCCCGCCCACTCAACACAAGGCCGACTCTGGGCGGCTAACAACATAAAAAGTAACCCCAGGGCAACCCAAGGAGTTTACATACAGTTCACAAATACAATAATAATCCTAAAAACAGTTAAAACAGTAAAAAAGTTAAGACTACCCACCCCCTAAAAAGCAAGGGCTGCAGGATCGAAAAGGCACCATGGGGAAGGGTTCCTCTACACCAACCACCCCATGGTGGTTACCCTTCCACCCGCACCCCACACTTGACCTGCCAGCCAGGTTTTAAGATCCCTTCTGAAAGGCAGCAGCTCCGTCCGAAGACGTAACTCTGTTGGCAGGAGGTTCCAGAGGGCCGGTGCAGACACGGAGAAGGCTCTCCTCCTTGTGCCAGAGAGGCGAGCCCCTCTGGCTGATGGAACAATTAGAGAGCCCCTCCGGTCCGCTCTGGTTGGACGGACAGACGTCCTCAGGGCGATGCGGTCTCTTAGGTAACCTGGCCCACTACCATATAGGGCTTTAAAGGTCAAAACCAGCACCTTGAATTGCACCCGGAGACATACTGGCAACCAGTGCAGCTCCCGGAGCAGTGGCGAAGCATGAGCATAACGCCCACACCCCATCACCACCCGGGCAGCCGCATTTTGGACCAGCTGTAGCCTCCGAATGGTCGTCAAGGGCAGCCCCATGTAGAGCGCATTGCAATAGTCTAGTCTGGAGGTAACCAGAGCATGGGTGACCATGAGCAAGGAGTCCCGGTCCAGGAGTGGGCGCAACTGGCGAATCACCCGAAGTTGGGCGAAAGCCCTCCTGGTCACAGCCGCCACCTGTTCTTCTAGCAGTAGCCGTGAATCCAGGAGGACCCCCAAGTTGCGCACCGGGTCTGTCTGGGGCAAAATAGCCCCATCCAGAACCAACGATGGTAACTCCCGGATTAACGCAGGACCCCTTATCCATAGCCACTCAGTCTTGCTGGGATTCAGTTGTAGCCCGTTAGCCCCCATCCAGACCCCCACAGCTTCCAGGCATCTGGAAAGGACTTTGACGGCATCACTGGGGTCCCCATGGGCCGAGATGTACAACTGAGTGTCATCCGCGTACTGATGGTACCGCACCCCATGGGAGCGAATGATCTCACCCAGCGGTTTCATGTAGATGTTAAATAGGAGAGGAGAGAGCACCGAGCCCTGAGGAACCCCCCATTTGAGGGGCCTAGGACTGGACCTCTCACTCTCCAACCACACCGACTGGGACCGACCCTTCAGAAATGAGGAAAACCAGGACCACACAGTACCCTGGATTCCCAAACCTCGGAGCCGTTCCAGAAGGATACCGTGGTCAACGGTATCGAAAGCCGCTGAGAGGTCAAGAAGAGCAAGGACGGATGGATGACCACCGTCCCGCTCCCGCCAGAGATCATCCATCAGTGCGACCAATGCCGTCTCGGTACCATATCCAGGCCTGAATCCTGACTGAAAAGGGTCCAGATAATCCGCTTCATCCAGTACCCCCTGCAGCCGACACGCCACTGCCTTCTCCAACACCTTCCCTAAAAAGGGAAGGTTTGAGACAGGCCTATAGTTAGTTAGGACAGCTGGGTCGAGGGAAGATTTCTTCAGGAGGGGGCGCACCAAAGCATGTTTTAAAGGTGCAGGAAACACCCCCTCCCGCAATGATGCATTGATCACAGCCCCAACCCAGCCACCTGTCACTGCCTTGGAGGTTTTCACCAACCAGGTGGGACAGGGGTCCAAAGGGCAGGTAGTGGCGCGCACAGCTGCAAGGAGCCTGTCCACTTCATCAGGGGCAACTGGATCAAACCGGTCCCAGATGGCATGGCAAGACTGTGCTCCGGCTCCCTCCGGACTCTCCCCATCCACGCCAGGATTAAACCCAGAACGAATCCGATCGATTTTCTCCACTAGATGGTCAGCAAAGTCCTCAGCCGACCCCTGCCAACCGGGCACCGGGGTCCCCCTACCAAGGAGAGACCCGGTAACCCGAAACAGGGTGGCTGGGCGATTATCAGCGGAGGCAATAAGGGTGGTGAAGTATTGTCGCCTCACCACCTCCATCGCCACTAGATAGGCCCTAATAGCGGCCCTAGCTAGTGTCCAATCGGAGTCTCTCTGGGTCTTCACCCAGCGGCGCTCTTGGCGTCTCTTTGCCCGTTTGAGCTCCCGCAGTTCATCTGTGAACCATGGAGATGACCTAGCTCGATGAGCTCTGAGAGGCCGTAGTGGTGCGATTTCATCCAAGGCCGCTGTAGTCATCCTGTTCCACAGGTCGACCAGCGCCTCGGGTGAATCGTGTTGCCGATCCAGAGGGAAATCCCCCAGTTCCCTCTGGAATCCATCAGGATCCATCAGTTGCCTGGGGCGGGCCATTCTAATAGGCCCTGCCTCCCTACGGTGCAGCGTCGCACCCAGGAAGTCTAGAGCCACCAAATAGTGATCTGACCATGGCACAGGTGTTATGTCTAATTTCCGTAGTCTCAGATCACTCTGCCACCGCTCCGACAAAAAGATTAAATCTGGTGTGTGGCCACTGCCCCTGGTCGGGCCCTGAATTACCTGAATCAGGTCCATATCTGCCATGGAAGCCATGAACTCCTGAGCCACCTCGGAGCCAGTCCCCAGCGAAGGCAAATTGAAGTCCCCCAGAACCATCAGTCTAGGGAACTCCAATGCCAACGCTGAGATGGCCTCGAGGAGCTCAGGCAGGGAGTCCCTTACCCTGCAAGGGGGCAGGTACAGGAGTAAGACTCCCAACTGACCCTTAGAGCCCAAACGCAGAAGCAGGGCCTCACAGCCCAGAATTTGTGGAGCAGTAGCCCTGGTGACTCCCAGTGACTCCCTGGCTATGATGGCAACGCCACCGCCCTTACCCTTATCCCTAGGCTGGTGCCAAATACTGAACCCAGCTGGACACATTTCTGACAGAGGAACCCCATCCTCTGGTCTCAGCCAGGTCTCAGTGATACATGCCAGGTCGGCCCGCTCCCCCATAATGGAGTCTTGTATCAGGGGGGCCTTATTACATACCGACCTGGCATTCATCAGCAGCAGCCTAAGGACAGGGTCACCCTGGGTCAGCTGCTCAGGACCTAGAGGTGTAACCGTGGGGCTGGAACGAGGGACAGGTACTAAGCATCTGCCCCGCGTTCCCCGGGTGCGGCCCGCCCCTCGGTACCCGCTATATCGCCCCATGCCCATCACAACCTCTATATTGGTCTCCGGAGCCTCCCTGCTTGCCCTGGACAGTACCATTCTTTTGTTGCTATAAAAGGCAGGAGGAAGGATGAGAAGAAGGAAGTGGCAATGAAAAAAGGGAGAGATTGAGAAGACAACAAAGATCTCACAGAACTTATAATTCAGTCCTATCCAGCAATGAATTTTAACCTGTGTTCATAACTAGACTTTATTTCTGAAACTAGGGAGTATCATAGTTTGTCACATTTCTTCCTTCTAAGCCAAAAGAGTGGCTACTTTCTGTTACAATCCTATACCAGAAATATATCATCTAAGAGAGCCAGGTTAAAATATCTATTGTTTCCATCACAACTTGACAGGTTGGAGAGATAAAAACTTCAAAATCTTTTTCCCCTGTCCTTTTCTTTTTTAAACTACTTTCTTCCTTTCCCCTCCTTTTTTGTAACTATGCTTGATTTTTCTTCTTCTTCTTTTATGTCAAGATCAAAATTTGGCTGCTAAAATGAAGCCACTTTTTTGGCTTTGTCATTGGCCAAAATTAAATCTTCATTGGTACAGGTTTCTGGTAGTAATTGGCAGACCAGTAAATGAGAGAGGTTCTGTATCTCTCCACATTCACACAGTGTGTTGTTGTCCACCAGCAGCCCTCACTGAGCAAGTTGTTCATACATTTAGGCACTCCAACCCTCAGCCTATTCAGGGGATGTTGAGTTCCTCAGCCATATCCTCCTGTAATGTAATTCTTTGTCCAGTGATCACCTTCCTCCATCTTCTAATTTGGTTTTGCACTTGATGAATTCATTCATTCATTCTGCTTGATGAATTGATAGTAATTCCCACCCAGCTTACACACAGTTACATTCCTTTTAAAACAAAATTAGACTAGTAACCTTAACATGCATTTTGGGTTTTGGACTTTAGTTGCCAGCACTGGTATGATAGCTCAATTTATAAATATCTGGCTATGGATCCAGAGCCTCAGGATATAAATCATCACTGTACATCCCAGAACACTCAGTCTTTGTGGCCCTGGGCATGCTGCACATTCCCAGGATACCTCCAGGAGAAGGAAAGTGTAAACCACTTCTGAGTACTCTCTATCTAGAAAGCCCTGAAAAGGGTTGCCATAAGTGAAAGCTGACTTGACCAGCACACAATGCTTGGACAACACAGCTGCCTTAACATTCTATATATACCACTAATGATATCATTGCTACCCCCAGTGCTTTTTAAATTTACTAGAGTAATCTATCCAAAGGATTTTGACAGTGACAAAGTAAACATTGGGAAAAGCACTCAGTCAGGATTTTCTCATAGCCTTAATAGCAAATATTTGTGTGGGGAAGAATATAATTCATGAATGGAAAATGGAATTCCAAATGTGTTTTCAAGGCTGGTATTCAGGAAGTAGCACCCTCTTTCCTGGATTAGTACATAGTCTTGTAGACTAGATAACAGGCTCAGTTTACTGCACCTGCTGCCACAGCTCAGGTTGTTGCGAGGACGGAAATGACTGTGAAACTCAGTGGCAGGGGAACTCAAGGCCAAGTCTTTCCCATACTATAGTCATGGTCAAGAATTTATTGACTAGATAATGCATACACTAAGTATCAAACAAAAACCACTGCTATTCTACCCATAACAAAATCGATCTGCATGTTTCACTTTGACTTTTAAAAGCTTCTGATGTTGTCAATGGAGGATTTTAAGCATCTGATTGTAAAGTGCTGGTGTGGATATTATCACAGAGATGTGGTTGGGGACTGAAAAACTCATTTCCCCTTCTTCAAGGGACTAACTGCTCTCTATCTTGAGTCATGATTCTAAAAAGCCCCCAGTGCAAGTGGTGGCATTGGAGAAAATGACTGTTAGGGATGGTAAATTTACCCCTTTCTTCTCCAAAAGCAACTCTTCCAACTGTTCCTCATCTTCATTCAGGCCACAGCATAATCTATGCTGAAGGCAGTGTTTTGAGGAAGAAAGGAGTGTGTGCTATACCAGTGTGTAAGTGCATATACAAGGGGTTCTCAACCTTTTCAAGCCAAGGGCGGGGTCATGCTCCCTCAGACAGCTTCGGGGGCTGGATGGCCATTTTGCCCTATCTGCCACACATGGCACTTCCGGGTGTGGTGGAGGCGGTGGGGGCCACATGAAATGGTGTTATAGGATGCATCCAGCCCCTGGGCCATAGGTTGAGAACCCCTGGCTTATACTGTACCTATAAAGTAGGCTAGGGTAATGGTATGGCAGGGCCTAATATTAACAGCAATAGCTTCATCTACATTGGGACAGGGCCCTGTACATTGCTTGCATGCAACCTCTGATACTGCTTGTCCAGAAATAATTCAACTCTCAACCTTCACTCCTGTATTAAGGAGACACCGAATTAGTGAATATGAGCCAAGAATATGATACTGCTGCTAAAAAAAACTTCATGCAATTTTGTTCTGCATCAACAGAAGTATGGTGGCCAGACCATTGAAAGCAGTAAATCTGTATGATTCTGCATATTTTAAGAAGTCCACTGATACACTGGAATGCATTCAGAGAAGAGGAGACAGGACTGGAAACTGAGTCCTATGAGGAATGGTTGAAAGAGCTGAGTATGTTTAACTTGAAAAGGAGAAGATTAAAGGGAGACATAACAGCAATCTTCAAATATCTAAAATGCTGTCATGCAGAAGATACAGTAGACTTATTCTGTTGTTCCAGAAGGCAGTACTAGGATCAGTGGTGGAAATTGCCAGGAAGCAGATTTAGGTAAACATTATAGGAAATTTTTTGAACAATGAGAGTTGCTCAGCAGCTTGCCATAGGAAATGCTCAATGGTGAAGTTGAAGCAGAAATTGGATAGTCATCTATCATGGATACTGTAACTTCACTCTACCTTACAGAGTATCCTTTGGTTAGTGAGTTAGACTAGATGACTGCTCAGATCCCTTCCAGTTCTACATTATGTTTTGCTGGTAATAGTTCATCATCATGGAGGAAATAGCAAATACACAGAGGTGGAAGATCTTTATCAAGACTCAGAGGTGGGAGTTCAATAGTAACCTAACTGCACATCATGTCATGGTTCCAATCTTAATATTATCAGGTCTTGGAAAAATTACTTTTCCAGATGACAGTTCACTGTTTTGTCACTCACAATCAACACTTCTGCTCTTTTTCCACTGGATATATAAAATATGAAATAATATAGTATGGGATTATAATACACTGAGATAGCACAATAAAACTTACTTCTCAAAGAATTTCAGAATGCACAGCAATATCTGAAAGGATGTCACTTGAGTTTCAAAAACCTAGCCAGACACTAACTCTTTCAATTCTTGGTCCTATAAAGAAAGTGTTAGTTGCATTGATGAATATT
This sequence comes from Bradypodion ventrale, assembly GCA_035047345.1. Taxonomy (NCBI): domain Eukaryota; kingdom Metazoa; phylum Chordata; class Lepidosauria; order Squamata; family Chamaeleonidae; genus Bradypodion; species Bradypodion ventrale. The sequence continues at coordinate 48,716,209 of JAWDJE010000003.1, read as the reverse complement.
TTAAATCTGTTTCAGACAACAAATTGTTTTCAGAGGGAAATACAGAGATGATTCCTAACAAGACATTCAGGTGTAGAGATGTTTGAAGTGTTGAACATCCAAAGAAATGTATATAAAATGCAAACTATTTGCTTCTACACTAAGCTGGTTATCATTATGCAAAGACATGCAAGAATTAGGAGAGACTGCCAGTGTGAGTCAGTTGGGATGAGATTGGGTGGATTCATGTTCCAATCACCACTGAGCCATAAAACATACTGACAGACCTTGGGTCACTCACAGAGCTCATTATAAGGTAACTGTGAAGATAATGTGGGGAACAATAGATGTTTTAAATTCATTAAAGGAAACACCAAATATAAATGTAATAAAGATAATAATAATAATGAGGAAGACCATTTGTTTATCTCAGCCAGCACACACTGGCTCTCCAGGGTCTTAATTCTTTCTCAGTATTGTTATCTAAAATTCTGAAAACTGAATATGGCAGTTTTCAGATCCTGGGATCTTTCACATTCAAGGTACAGCCAGATGGAGAACATGGTTCAAAATATGGGCTGTGGTGCAAAACTCCCATTGGAGCATACTTTATTTTCTCTCCTGCTCTAGTCATGTGACTTCTCATGTAGCTGAATTTCACTCTCATGTGCATTAAGCAAAAATTATGGATTTGACTAGCAATTTTTTTTACTAGTTTTTAAAATGACAGTCCTTCAGGCATAGGATAACATACAAACTGTGCTTTGAAAAGGAGAATTATATACTTTAGATCCCTATTAAGTTTCCAAGTTCTGCTTCAAACTTCCAGATGAGTAAATAATGTAGGGAACTGCAGTAGTGGGGAATCATTTTTAGATTGAGTGGGGACAGAGTCCTATACTCTCAGATGATGTGATGGCACTAGTAAAGGTAAATGTTTCCCTTGCTCGAAAGCAAGTCGTATCTGACTCTAGGGTTCAGTGCTCATTGCTGTTTCAAAGCTGAAGAGCCAGCGCTGTCTACTTCTGCAGATGTTTCCGTGGTCATGTGGCAGGCATGACTAGACACCGGAGCACACAGAATTCTGTTACCTTCCCACTGAAGTGGTCCCTATTTTTCTACTTGCAATTTCTTGCTTTCGAACTGCTATGTTGGCAGGAGATGGGACAAAGACGGGAGCTCATTCCATCCTGTAGTACTCAGGAATCGAACTGCTGACCTTCCGCCTCCCAGTCAGTGTCTTAGCCACTTGAGCCAGTGCACTAGACGTACGGTTGTGCAGGTTGGCTTTTCCTATATATTTCCTTACATAGGAAAGAGGGAGAAGCAACACTTTCACTTTGCACAAATGGCATGCCTGCTGAGAGTACTGTAGTTGGTTCTGCTCCTCTTCCAGCTTTCTCACTCAGGGAAGGGAGAGGAAGAGCAAAAAGCTCATAGGTGAGGTCTGTGAACACCAGAGAGTAGCCTCTGGCTTTGCACACTGCTCTCCTGTTTGACTGGGAGTAGCAAAGGTGAAAGACAGTTGAATTCAAAGGAAGGCACTTGACCACTTCCTCAAATCTTAAAATTGCCATTTCTTTAAATGTACACTGACTTGTTGGTTTGAATACTGTACATACATTTTAACTACACAGAAAAAAGGATAGTCTGATCACTGAGACCAGAAGAGAATATCAATTTCCAGTTGTGAAACTAGGCAAGTTGACTAGGCCAGCGACATCTTAGTTATCATCTAATGACGCTGGTCTTTCTATGAATTCTATAAGATATAGACACCCTGTACATACAATGATAATACAGTGGTAATTTGCTTATAAATCATAGTGCGTTCCATGGGATTGCTCTTTAAGCGAGTTTGCTCTTTAAGCAAAACACCATTGTAAGTGACCAATTGTGACTTCTGGGGGGGCGGGATTGTGGACCCCGATTTAGTTGTTAAGCGAGTTTTTGGTTGGTTTTAGTTGTTAAGCGAGGCAACCAGTCAGAGAAAATTCTGCTCTTTAAGCGAGTTAGTCTCTAAGTGAGGCACTCTTTATGTGAGGTTTTACTGTACAATAGTGTGAAGCCTACAGTCAAGTCATACAAATAAAAAAATTACAATCAGGTCAACAATACACAGATCTAATTAACAGACTTTGACTTTCCCCCAGAATTATTTCTGCAGACATCCCTGTAGACAGCCCCTTCCCCAAGAAACTGGTGACCATTTTCCATATAATTAGGAAGCTGATTGTAAAGCAAATACTTCATATCATCACTTTCCAATAATGGGCCACACGGAAACCAAAAGGGTGAGTCAAACACCACACCTTACTTTAATCTTCATAGGGTCAAGAGCTATGTTTTAGGAGAAATGTTTCAGCCCGTTAGAAAGGTTGACCAAACTGTACAAAAACTGGGAAACCACAGAACAACAATGTCCCAGGAAAGGAGATATGGCTCTTGGGAAATTCAAGAAGACCACGTTTGACCTCCAGCTTGGTCCAGGGACTCTGGTGCTGGGGCACATCCTCTGTGATAGGAATTTGGCAAGGGCAGGAACAGTTACTCTTTTTGGACAACAGCTTCCAGAATATCTCACTTTTTCCATCTCCATATCTTGCAAGTTGACCCCCATCCCCCCAAAAAAACTGCCTCGCTTGGTTATCAAGAACCCCAAAAGCTCACAGCCTGCTTCCACATATACCAAAAGAATGAAACTAGTTTAGGTAGGGACATGGCCAATTTAAAGTGTTTTTAGAACTTGTTGCAATGCCGCCCTGAGTCGGGTTCTACCTGAGTGGGCGGCATATATAAATATGACTATTAAATTAAAATTAAATTAAAACACCAACCATGCAACAGGGCAAGGAAAAGCCAAGAGGAGCTTCTGCACCAGTGACTCCCAAACTATGAGGATGGGGACATTAGACCATGTCACCAGATTTAATATAAATATAAATACACATTGTGAGTTAGATCCTGATGGGGGATCAAGGTTAACTTCCATCTTTCCGAGCTCTGTAAAATGAGTACCCACCATGTGCACTAAGCGCTATGGTTCGCTATATAATTGCTATTGCTATATAGATGAAGTTTGAAGGGGGGGAGCAACACCTGTTAAGACCTCCAAAGCATCTGTGCTCAAAGGAGGCCAGGTGAGAGGCAGCAGGTCTTCTCAGCAGAGGAGAAGACCCTGCCTCGATTCCACCCCCACCCACCCCCATGCCTGGGAGGGACCCATTATCCATTCAAGGTAAAGGTCACCCTTGCTCGAAAGCCAGTCGTATCCGACTCTAGGGTTCAGTGCTCATCTCTATTTACAGCCAAAGAGCCAGCGCTGTCTGCGTCTGCAGACGTTTCCGTGGACATGTGGCAGCGCACTGAATGCTGTTTACCTTTCCCACCGAAGGGGTCCCTATTTTATCTACTTGCAACGTCTCGCTTTCCAACTGCTCGGTTGGCAGGAGCTGGGACAGAGACGGGCGCTCACTCCGTCATAAACAATGCCGAGGAAGAAAACCGTTCAGGAGGAGGAAGAGGAGGTGGTGGTGGGCTTCTCACTTGTGTGGCGCAGCGAAAGGAAGTCGAGGTCCAGGTGTGCTCTGGCCGAGGGAGCGGTGGTGGCGCCTCAGACAGGTGGGCAACTCCGCGCTGGGAGGACCCCAAAAAAAGCACAGGAGGGGGAGGGGGCGCCAAAAGGTCGGTCCAGACGCTTCTCTCCCGCCAACACCCACCCACCTCCGGCCTCGCCGTTCCGCCACTCACGAGCCTCCGGGACCCAGAGGGGGACCCACACCTGACGCCTCCTCGCGGGCTCCCTCCTGGCACCTCAGTCGAGCGTCGAGCTCGCTCTAGTCTAGAAAGAAAGGCGCCAAAGAGCTCCCCTTCTCCTCAGGGCTTGGCTCCTCCTCCCCTGAGCCAGAAAGAGGGGCTGCCGCTGCCCAGAGGCTCGCCGGCTTGGGGGGCGGGGGGGGGTGCAACCGGACCCAGCCGGGCCAAGCCCAGCGAGGGGGTGGGGGGAGGGGGAGGGGCCTCCCCTCGACGGTGGGGGCCAAAGAAACCCGCGCACCGAGGCTGAGGGACGACGCGACGGAGTGGCAGGCGAGAAGCGGGCGACGAGGCGAGCGAGGCATGAAGGCACCCGGGTGGCCCCGCTCCTCCTGGCCCCTGCTGGCGCTCTTGGTCCTCTCCTTTGCTCACCTGCTGCTGCCTTGTTCGCGCGGGCACGAGCTGCAGCAGCGGCAGCAGCGCTTTCCTCTGGCCGTCGCGGCCACGGTGAGTTATGGGTTCGAGCCCCCGGGCAGCAGAGGTGCTGCCATCGCGCTGACCTGGCGGGACGCGTCACTCATACTCAGGAGCGCCCCTCCCCCTCCCTGTTGTTGTTGTTGTTGTTGTTGTTGTTTCTCCTCAAGGCGCACCTGGGTCTTTCAAGGCAAAGACACCAGGTGGGAATGTAGGTGCATGTTTTTGCCCCGCCTCTGCTAGCCCCCCGTGGGGCTTAAAGGGGCAGGCAGGTGGTGTGGGGTGAGGAACTGTCTCCATTGACAGGTTATTTTGCAGGCTACTTGGGCTGTAGCCAGGTGGGGCCAGGTGGGCTTCACCCATCCTGAGTTAACAGTTTGCCCCCCCAACCACTAGAGCAGAGGTGACCAAACTATGGTCTGCATGCTGGATCTAGCCCCTGATGGCGATCGTCTGGCCAGCAAAGCCCTCGCCGCTCCCGGAATAAAACACAGCCATACGGGTGCGTTTTACTTCCGCTTCCAGCAGTGACAAGGGCTTCATGGGCTGGATGAATTGGTGTTGGGGGCCAGAACTGGCCCACAGGCCATAGTGAATGGCCCCCTGAACCACATGACCGGCCCACGTCCCAAAAAGTTTGGGCACTCCTGCACTAGAGGGTTTCCTATAGGAATGTGTTGAAAAGAGGCTTTGTTGCCCACCCTGAAAAAATATTTGCCCACCCACATCTAGAATCCTGGCTATGGCTCTGCTTGATGGTCCTGTAGCCCCCATGCACCTTGAAGGTGAAGGGAACAGAGGCCAAAGAAGTCTTCTTCTTTCACGTCCGGATCAAAATCCAGGACTGCCAAAATGAAGCCACTCTCTTGGCTTTGTCATTGGCCAAACTTAAGTCCTCATCAGTACATGTTTCTGGCTTTAATCGGCAGACCAGTAAATGAGCCGGATTCTGTATCTCTCCACATTCACACAGCATGTTGTTGTCCGCCAGCAGCCCCCACTTGAGCATGTTGGTCTTGCATTTAGGGACTTCATTTTGCCATTGGGCCCAATTCAGGGTCCTACAAGTGACAAAGGGTAGATTGAGTTCCTCAGCTATATCCTCCTTTAATGTTGTTCCTTGTCCAGTGAGCTCCTTCCTCCATCTCCAAATTTGGTTTTGCTCTTGCCATAAAGCTCATCCTGGATCTGAGCCGGTGTACTTGAGACTCATGCCCATTCAGATAGTGTCGAGGGTCATCCTCTTGCTTAGTTCTCTTGGCCTCCACTGCTATATCTCTCCTTATCTTAGGTGGAGCGATATCAACACAAGGCAAAAGAAGTGAAACATAGCAATGCAGCTAGGGTGCTCAAGGCTGCTTGTGGGGAGAGAAAACACACTTTGTCTGTTCTAGGAAGTGCTTGTGTCTTCCTTACCTTCTTCTCTCTATATCAGACTTTAAATTGCCAAACCCAAGCCCCCTTTTGGTGAATTCATTCTGTAGTTCCTTTTGCTTGGCCAAGTGTGAGAAAGATTAGCTGGCACAACAAGGTTGCCATTGCCCCAGGTATGCCTGAATGGGGTTTTAAAATACTGTACTACAATCTTTGAGGAGGCTCTTTCTGTGTATCCCATCTTCCTTACTGTTATAGTAAGATTCTTATCCCTCATTCATCCCATCTCTGAAATAGGAAAAGGATCCTCCACCTTTCAAAACATGTTGGCTACTGACACTGCAGGATGGAATGAGCTCCCGTCTTTGTCCCAGCTCCTGCCAACCTAGCAGTTCGAAAGCAAGAAATTGCAAGTAGATAAATAGGGACCATTTTGGTGGGAAGGTAACAGTGTTCCATGCGCTCCGGTGTCTAGTCATGCCTGCCACATGACCACGTAAACATCTACAGAAGCAGACAGTGCTGGGCTCTTCAGCTTGGAAACAGAGATAAGCACTGCACCCTAGAGACGGATACGACTGGCTTTTGAGCAAGGGAAACCTTTACCTTTTACTGACACTGCTGTGTTTATTTTGTCTTTTTCTTGACTTGTAATGTGAATCTCACTTACCTGAATTCAGTGAGGTGCCTTCCCAGGAGGCATCTTTCAGCAAAACACCTGCTTCTTGGCTTATCAGCTAGATTGTGTGTTTGCAGACCCTTTGACAGGTGTGGGTTCCTGGTTATTGCATGGCTTTCAGAGAGCACTGCATCTAAACTGCAGCTCAAATCCATTTGGAGACATGGATGGCAATTTTTTAGAATGACTGTACAAATCTTTTTTGAGTTTATGTATCATGTAAAACCAGTTTTTGGATATATGGTAATACTTTTTTACATGGCAACAAATCACGAAATAAGGATTTTAGTTAGAACATGTAGTACTTTGAGGAATAATTCCCATCACCAGAGCTGACGTTTGGTGAGACACGGATTTGACCTATTTTGGATGTTCTTTGTTGATTTTGCTAAGAAATTGGTAAATTGTAGGAACACACTTCAGGCATGTGCTTATTAACATGTACAGTACATAATTTCATCCTCAGGCCTGGTGTTCATCCGTTACACTTACTTATAAATAAACAGAAATTAATCTGTCATTTTGTTACCCATTTACTTGGTTTGGAAGCATTCTGTTGAGCACTTTACTAATTCACAGTCTTGTTTTGTTTTCTTCACCAGAAAAAGATTATCCTTTAATGAATGAAAAACAATAGGGGGAAAGAAATTAGCATAATGAAGTACAGTACTGATAAATAATAGAAATCAATTACAGTGATAGTGAATTCATTCCAACAATTGATGCATACAATAGGTATTTAGTACAGCAAACTGAAAAACACAAACACATAATTTTCATTTTTTCACTACTAAAAAGTACTATAAGAATTGTTTATTTCTATTGTATAATATTACCAACATAAGGGTATCACCTGTAATGAGTCTCATTTCTCATTTGTTTGTGTCATCTATCCTGAGAAATGTGATGTCATCAGCTGATTTATCTTATCCATATTATTTGTAAATAAATTACTTGGTGTCAAAATGATTTTAATTAAGTCATTTCACTATGAAAAGTGTCCATTTATTCCTACCACTTCGTGTTCTTTCACCACTAATCCTGGTAATTAATGCCCATTAATGCAATCTGAGATTAAATTTATTTGAGAACTTTGGCTAAAGGGCCCTGTGTTTTGGAAGCCGAAGCACAGAATGACCTACTGGATTGTCCTTTTGATACACTCAAAGGGTTTTAAAGGAAAGGTGAAGTGCAACAAGCATATGAATCCTAAGCATACACTTCAGACCATTTACATAGGCTTTTTTAAATGAGAGCCTCAGATATAAAATTATACTTTAAAATGTATTATTTCTGTTTATCACATACTATGTGACTGGTTATTGAATCATTTAATAGGGGGAAAATGTTTCAAAGCAAAAGCTCTCATAAATGTTTGCATTCTTGACTGATTTTCTAATAACATTATCAGAATTAACATCCTACCTTGTTGTTTCCCATGCTAAAGTTTGCAGCTTGTTTGGGAGGTCATCGAATCAAAACACGGATGTTTTAATGTGTTTGAATTGTTTTGCTGACTCTTCGGGCAACGTAACTGAAATGTTTTATATACCATGGCCTTACTCAGCTTTTTCATTCATTAAACTAATGGGCTTCCATTGTGCCCTTAAGGAAATATTTATTGAAACAAAAGCAACAAATAGTCTTGTGGCATCTTCAACTACTGAAACAAAATAGATAAAATGTTGGCAACAAAACTTGCAAGCGAAGCAATCCAATCCAGATCAGGGCGACAGCAAAATTGGCGTTACTGTTTTCATTATAACTTTCGGCGTAGCAATATCATTCTCACTGTGTGTTCTTTGGAGAGTATTGTAACCCCAAAATAAGGAGAGAATTAAAGATTTCTTAATCCAAACTAGGAAACTGGCCTGAACTTGGTCCTCTGCCACATGACCACGAAAACATCTGCAGAAGCAGACAGCGCTGGTTCTTAAGCTAAGAAACAGAGATGAGCACTGAACCCTAGAGCCAGATACTACTGGCTTTCGAGCGAGGGAGACCTTTACCTTTTCCTAATTACTTTCAATGGACTGTGGTGGCCTAGTGGTTAAGATGCTGAATTTGACGACTGGAAGGTTGGCAGGTCAGCAGTTTGAGACCCAAGTGCTGCATGGCTGATTGAGATCCCATCTCTGTCCCAGCTTCTGCCAACCTAGCAGTTCAAAAGCAAGAACTTGCAAGTAGATAAATAGGTACTGCTTCAGTGGGAACATAACAGCATTCTGTGCACTCCGGTGTCTAGTCATGCCTGCTACATGACCACAGAAACATCTGCAGAAGTAGACAGTGCTGACTCTTTGGCTGTAATAGATGAGCACTGCACTTTATAGTCAGATACAACTGGTTTTTGAGCTTTTACCTTTAATCATTTTAAATGTGCACCTCTCCTGTATGAGCTTTGTACAAATATGTGCCCATGTGCTTGTGTGTGCGATGCATTTTCCATTTATGACAGCTCAGGACTGGAGCAGTGAAGGTTCCCCCAGAATTTGGGCAGTGGAGAGGTAAGGCAACTTTTTCACAAGTTACCACAAAGTATGTGCCATCTTCATATTCCCCACCTGTCTCACAAATCTCATCCTAGCTTTGCCTGATAGTTATAATTTTGACAACATTGAGGAGGACATTCTAAACCCAACCACTAGAGATGAAATCTAAAAGTCTACACTTCTGACCTGCAGTTCCTGTTTTTTTAAACATGCTTTTAATAAAGGAACCTGGCACGCACACTTGTATAAGATTCTTAGAATTTTTCTGTTTCTTCTGCACCATCCACAGCAATTTCATGCCAACCTAATGAAGACCTGCATGAGGCCAAAATCTAGCTTCTGTTTGAGATTTTATTTAGTAGTCTAATAAATATAAATATATCACCCATGCTTGCTTTCAGTCGTGACTTAAGACATATTGTGTTTAATTGTGGATACAAGGAAAGCTTCATGTTTAAAGGGGTTCTCTGAACCGAGTGGTCTCTGATGAGCACCTTTGTATTTCAGTGAGCACCAGAAGGCTTGTGTAGCTTTAGTCACAATTACTTCCAGTTGCTCTGTGTGCCATTTAATTAACTAAATGTATATCCCACTCCCCCCCCCCCCAATACTGTGACCAAAGCTGGTTCATAATATGGTTAAAAAGAGATACAATTAAAATTACAATAGTGTATAATACTAAAATACAGTTAAACAAATTATAATATCATTCAAATGATAGCCAGGTCTAATTGAAATATATTTAAAATATAAAATATATTTTAAAATAAATAATAAGAAAAATAACCCCACAATGCTGCAGAGCAATGCTAGATTGAAAGTATCTTGGGAAATTAAAAGTACAAGCCCTCCCTCCAATACCTGCAGCTCCATAAGGTTTGGTTTCAGTTATCCACAAGTATAAAAATATTCAATTAAAAACTCCTTGAAATACGGTGGTGACATTGGCGGCGGCGGAGGCTGCAACTCGTATCTGAGAATGCATTTTTTCCCCTGAAGCAGGAAAAATGTCACTGCCGTGAATTTGTTTAAGGTGGGTCCCAGCTTGCCATGAAGTGACCCACACGCTATGATCTCGGAGCCATCTCCTATGGCACATATGAAATGAGACATGCAGGATTTAACACCGGGACTGCAATGTACTGCCACAGATTTGAGGATATTATTAAGGTGCACCTTCACAGCCAGTCCTTCTGGTATGTCCTCTTCCACCTCCATGACCATTGGGAATCAGAGTTCTTCCTCTGCTCATTTTGCTGTTTTGCCCAATATGATGGTTTCCAGTGGCATTTCCTACACTGAGGAGACAATAACCCCACCTAAAGGGGCTCATCCACCAATAGCCATTGGCCCCTTTAGAAAGTCAGGTTATTTACTGCCACCCAACATTCAGCATTGAGTCGCTGTATGCATGGGTTACTCCAATTACCATAGTGGGATGTCCAGCCAGAAATACTCTTGAAATACATAATACATACATATACATATAGCACATCGCCAGAGCTGGCCATTAGAAGCCACTGTCTGCAGCGTAATGTTTCTAATGAATGTAGGTAGACCTTTTAGTAGCTCTTATCAAAAACAATGGTAGCATTTTAAACTCTTCCCCTGCTTCTATGACTCAGGGATGTTTATTAAATGTAGGGTTCATAGTTATCTGTGGTTTCAGGTTTTGGATACAAAAGGCAACTTGTATAGACACAAGGTGCCTATCCAAGTCATAGGCCAAAACAAGAAAGAAAAGGAGCAAGACAGGCAATTTCTGGGAGCCATAGCAGGGGAACATGAACCCTGACAGTTGAGCAAGGATGCCAAATGCTGGCACAAGTTCTGTCTGAATGTACTACTTAAATAGCATGGCAGATAGAATCATCATAAATGAATGTCCAGTTTTCCCAATCATCTAAACCTGGTGCCATTACTATACATCTTCATAGAGCATGCCAAGATTTGCAAATTGTTTGAGGAGTAAAGCTAGAAACATATCTGGTGCTACATGGTGAACTGATATAAGGCCTGAAAATTAAGTCAGGAAGATTGCGAGCAACTAGACACTGGGAGGAGATAAATCAGGGAATACCACACCCAGCATTCCTTACCATTGGGTATGTCATGGGTCAGCAAACATGGCTCTCCAGATGTTCTTGGACTTCAGTTCCCAGAAGCCATGATCAGCAGGTGTACTGACTTGGGCTTCTGGTAGTTGAAGTCCAAGAACATCTGGAAAGCCAAGTTTGCTGAGCCCCAGGAAATGTTAACAAAAGCTGGTGGAAGCTATAGTCCAATAATATCTGGAGGGCTGGACTGTGCCTTTCATTTGTATCAATTCAGGACTGGAGCAGGGAAGATTCCCCCAGAATTTGAAATAGGGGAGATGTGAGGCAACTTTTTCACAAGTTACCACAAAGTTTGTGCCATCTTCACATTTTCCACTTGTCTTACAAAGCTCATCCCAGGGCCAGCCCTATTGTTAACCATAATGAGGCTGGCTATCTCCCCAAAAGATTTGAATGCCATGGAGTAAGGGGGAAGTGTAGTTATTTGCTTTGTTAATGTTGTATTTTATTGCCAAGAATTGGGAACGGATTTTGTGGGATTTGTTTGCCTCAGGTATCTAATAGCATGTCTGGTTTTGGTAATATGACACTGTTGCTTGAGTTAGCTGTTATTCTCCATTGGGTAGAATTGTCTTCAGTTTGCTCTAAAGCCCATAAAAAGAATTTGAGGGCTTTTGGGGAAAAAATAAGTTGGGTGTCCACAGCTGTTAAACATGGAGATAAAAAGGTTGCCAAATTCCTGCACTAGAAAACTTCTGGCAATTGAGTAAAAATCTTAGATTGGAAAGTAAGGAAGTCAAGTGCATGTGACCAAGATAATGGGTTATACAGTAGTTGAGATAAACAAGCTGAAATTGATGAGCTTTAAGTGAAGGATTTTGTTCTGGATATAAACAGTCTTTATGTAGTCTGCCCAGGTTATCCTGCTATGGTTATAGAATAGACTCAATGCTAAGTATCAGGTGGTCGTTAACTAACTTGACAACCCTAAGGACTAATGGCTTGGGTGTTAAAGTCCACAGGGAAGGGGGATGGTTCCCAAGTGTATTAAATCACACTTGAATCCATCTTGATGGAGGGCAGCAGCTTCATCAACATTGGCCTGGGGCAAAGGAGGACTTTGTGTGCCAAAAGGCCTCAGGACTAGAAAGTGACTTGCGGAACTGTAACAGTGGTACAGGGGTCATGCTGCGATGCGGAAGGCAGATGAAAAGCCACTGCATTATATTCTCAGGACAGTCTTATGGCTGATCACCATGAGGATCACCAATATTCAGATTCAGATATGGCACAAGAAGAAGAAGTGTTTAGAAACAACCGAGAACGCTTGCCGCTACTGCTGCCACTGCTGCCCTGGCTGCTGGCTTCCCTCCCTCACCTAGCCGGGGCTGGAGGGAACGCAGAAACACCTGGGGGTGACTGGTGTGGCTTTAAAACACCGGCGCCAGGGTCGCCCCCCCCATGTTGCCCCGTCTGCTGGTTGGCAAGAAGTGGGAGAACCTGGCCCTCACAGCAGGGTGGACTTAAACCATCGTCCCTGCGGCCGCCACAGATGGACGCTCTAGGCTTCTTCCATCACTGCCCAGAGGAAGGGGAGGACTGGCGCAGCTGTGACCGCTTCCGTGGTTGAAGAATTTTCCTGCTCACCCTGCTCTGGGTCTTATCTGCCACAGACAGGATTGTAGTACATTGTATTTAATTTTGTATTTTGTAACTGCATTATTATTATCTTTTGTACTGTATTTTTGTAGTGCATTTGTATTCTTATTCTGTATTGCATTTACTGATATTTTTGATTGATATGTGTTTTATTGTATGAATTTGTATTGTGTATTTTACACTATGTAAACCGCTTTGAGTTCCCTTAGGGGAAGGAAAGCGGATTATTATTATTATTATTATTATTATTATTATTATTATTATTATTATTATTATTATTATTATTATTATTATTATTATTATTAATAATAATAATAATAATAATAATAATAATAATAATAATAATAATAATAATGTGCCATTGTTGTCTAAGCTTGAAGACCAATGGCAGTATGGTCTACTCTATTACCATAGCAGGATAATCTGGCCGGACACATTCTAAATACTGCAGTTGAAATTTTTAAAAGTTTTGTTATCAGGATTAGGATAATAGGAAGCTATCCTGTTCTCAGCCAAACTACTGGTCCATTTAGCATGATATTGTCAACACTAACTGGCAGTGTCTGCTTAAGGCAGGAGTTTTTCCAGCTCTTCTTGGAGTTGATGAGGATCAACTCGGATGTTCTGCATGAACAACTTGCGCTCTACTCCTGACTAATGGCTACTGGAATGTTTAGTTAAATTATGGTTGTATAACACACTCTTTGCTCAGCAGATGCCTCATTCCTCCCTTTGCTCAGTTTTTATAGTATGAACAACTCCTCAAAGCAAATCAAGAATACTAAAGCAAAATTTTAGATTACATGAAAGTAGAACAAGCAAATTTTCTGGTGTCTGTTTGCTTTTGATATAATCCATTAAATGTCATTCCTGAACAGGCTGCACTGATAATTGCTCTCTTAGTGTGGTAGCAGTTTTGAGGGGATTGCTCTACAACAACTTGATTCCACACTTCGTCTATCCATCTTGTTGTGCTAATTTTATCCACCTTAAGGTTTCCTATTTCGGTTTATTTTTGATTGTAGTGTCATCTCCAAGAAGCAACATTTGTGAGACTATTTCCACTCTTGATGACAAATTGCAATTTCAAGTAGATAAATAGGGACCACTTCGGTGGGAAGGTAACAGCATTCCGTGTGCTCCAGTGTTTAGTCATGCCTGCCACATGACCATGGAAATATCTGCAGAAGCAGACAGCACTGGCTCTTCGGCTTTGAAACAGAGATTGAACCCTAGAGTCAGATACGACTGGCTTTCGAGCAAGGGACACCTTTACCTTTATAGAAAAAACATTGTGGGAAACCAATTGCAGTACAATTAATGTAGTTATAAGTCTAATTATATTGTCACTATTTATAGATCATGCAAGTAATGACACTATTTTGTTTGAAAATTGTAGCTTTTGACCTTGTTTGACATTGTAGCTATTTATCTGATTTATTTTTAAAAATGAAATGTCTGTACAATTGAAGCAGTTATGTGCATTTAAACACAATTAGTGTGCTGATCAGGACTTCTGGGAATTGTAGTCCAAGAACAGCAGGCGCACCAAGGTTGGCCACCCCAGGCCTAATCATTGCAATTTGTTGGTTAGAACTGATAAAGGAAGATCCTTGGACTAGAGTTCCCAAGAGGTTTTGCATATCTGTGGCAATGGGTTACCGTATTTTCCGGCGTATAAGACGACTGGGCGTATAAGACGACCCCCAACTTTTCCAGTTAAAATATAGAGTTTGGAATATACTTGCCATATAAGACTACCTCTCTTCCAATGCACACCAAATAAAAATTAACACACACTCAACCCGAAGACACGCAGCCCTCCGAGTCGAATGGGCAGGTTCTGGTGGAGAGCCAATCGACGCTCACATTCTCCTCCTCGAGGTACAGGAAGATGTGTGCAGCTTGCTTCACTTTGCTTCATACTCCCCGCACAGAGCAGGGACTCGGCCGCAGCACCCCCCACCATACGCGCCGGACATATGAAGCAAGGGGAAACAAGCTGTAGTTAAGTACCTGTCCTATAAGACGACCCCCGACTTTGGCACAGATTTTTCAGGGTTAAAAAGTAGTCTTATACGCCAGAAAATACAGTACTTCATTCCAAAGCTCTCTTTTTGGGGGAAGCAAGCCCACAGAGAACATCTCTGTTTCCAGAGAGCCAAGGAGGAGTGTTGAACCCTTGAGCAAGAGTGGGAGAGACAAATGCATAGGGGTTGACAACACTAAGTAAGAGAACTGGAGAAGGTCCTAAAAACTTTCTAATTGACTTTAAAGTCTGAGCAAGTTTATAGAGCCTGTTCAGGAAAGGTCTAAAGGCTAAGAGTTACTGGCTTCCCTTGTGGCACAAGAGAATTTATAAGCTTAAATATACAAAGAGAGTGAAGTAATTGCCACTCAAGCAATGGATACACAGTTCTACATTAATAAGTGAGTTAGTTTTCGGCAAAACACAAGTGTCATTTTTCCTTACAAGGATCAGGTAGCTTCAGGATAGGAAACCACACTGCACCTCGAGCAACCCTATTTAGCCCCTTTAAAAAGATATTCTTTTCTTTGTCTCTTTCTGTCCCCTTGTCTGTGAAAGTGTGAGGAGAAAGCTACAATTAAAAAGAAAATTGTGTGGCATAGTGCTGATTGGCATGCCAATCAATCAATCAATCAACTCCATGCAGGATTATAAGAAATTAAAACGAACAAACAACAAATTTGCATCCTCTTCTATTTCCCCTTCCATGGCAGAACTGGGAAGAAGGTTTAAATTTATTAATAAATGGTTAGGTCATGTAGTAGCTTAAGCAAAGGGACAGCTAAGTGATCCATTTTGGTTTGATCTCAGAGGTCACATATGGCAGAACCAAACCAAAATTGTGTTTAAATGCACATACTAAAAAACAACAACCTGCCACTAACCCCCCAAAATACAGGTAGGTATGGATAAGGATCAAGTTGGCTTACAATTGTGTGGTTGCCAGGTAAGAGAGAGAACAATCTTATTTCCAAATTGGATCAAATTGTGACACAAACTACTATTTGATCACATCCTTAATCCGTGACCATACAGTTACCAAATGGGCAGCATATTTTCCCCTGTAATTTTAGAGCCAAAGCTTAATACCTGGAAAATAGACCTCAATATGCCAAGTCTTCAGAGTCAAATCCTGAAATTTGTAACCCTACTTGTTCCACTAATGAGGGGTGCTCACTTGTCTTTGATTATGTTTTGTGATCTGTATAATCAGTACTTCAGCACTCTCCTCAGGCAATTCTTTTCAGCACCCATAGAACTTCTGTGAACCAAAGAGCTTTATGTGCTCCACTGTGGGAGAGATCCACCTAAAGCTCAGTGATACACACCCTAGAACAGTGATGGCGAACCTTGGCACTCCAGCTGTTCTGGAACTGCAATACCCAAAAGCCCTGATCAGCAGGAGTGCTGACTTGGGCTTCTGGTAATTGAAGTCCAAGAACAGCTGGAGTGCAAAGGTTAGCCACCAGGGCCCTAGAACTGTGATGGCTAACCTTGGCACTCCAGGTGTTCTTGGACTTCACTTACCAGAAACCCAAGTCAACACTCCTGGGAATTGAAGTTCAAGAGCAGCTGGAGTGCCAAGGTTTGCCATCATTGCCCTAGAATCTACAATTGGCCTGCCCTATCCTCCATCTGTTAGCCTGCACAGATTTAACAGAAAATGCTGCCCCATTACTAGTTTTGAAGTAAGGTTAACAATCAGTCTTTTCATCTGGTTGATCATCTAATTTGTGAAATGGGAATAATGGCACCTGGGGTTGTAATCAATTTGCAAAAATTGTCTTGTCCTTGAACATAAAAAATAAGGCCAAGTGCTGCAATTTTATTTATTTATTGTTTTTAGTCATGTTGCCTAGTATTTAAAGCCATAACAGATATTTTGGTACCTGAGGAGAACAACCCATAAGCTGTTCTCTCTCACCATTCGTGGTAGAAAATTACAAGCATAAAATATATTTCTATAACCATTTGCTATCAGTTTGTGATGCTTCAAAACTCTGAGATTGATGCCTTACTTGGGTTAAGAAAAGTGCCAATACTGTTTAGCTGGGAGTGAGTCCTACTGATCTCTTAAAAGACGTGTGTAAGTTTAAAGCATAAAGAAAACTTCCATCCAAATTGTACACACTAGTTTGAATTCAAGATGCACAATAAAATGGCTAGGATTGCATGGCACACTTCTAAAGCTACAAGCCTGTGGTCATTTTTCCACTGGATCCAAGAGCTAAGCAGATATATACAGTTTTGCACTGCATTGTAGTGACTTTGTGGTCCTGAGAGAACATCTTATAAGAAATGCTCTGCTGCACACCTTCCCTAAAGGCAAGCAAGGATCTTGTTTCTTCATAAATTAACTTAACTCCTTAAACATTTCTTATATTAAAAAGTCAGGCTTAGGAAAAATAGACACTACATTCAGTGAATTGATCTCCACCCCCCACCCCCACCCAGAGAAAAGCCTGTTAACAAGTGATTGTGCAGTCTATTTGGAGGAACAGAATATTTTCCTGCATCTCAGCATCTCTTAATTTTTTGCTCTATGTTGTCTACACTTATTGAAGGTTTACTATACTGGTTTATACCAGTTCCAGCAGTCACCAAAATAACAAACATAAAGTTCATAATAGTCTTTGATAATTCCATTGAATTAATGTTTGATGCTCACAATGCATGAAACAACTTGAGTATATTGGTATTTTGCTTCGCTTTGCAGTATTCTAAACTGACTGGATCTGACTCACCAAGCCCTTACATTTTCAGTTAGGTCCCTCCTTCTACAAACTGCTGCATAAGCAAAATTCTCCACTTACTTGAGCTCATTCTTATAATTTGATTCCTCTTTGTCTCTTACACTTGGATGAATTACTATCTACCATACAATATAGGAAGTAGATATTTTAGAAGAATCCTACACATGTGGAACTTAGAAGTTGGAACATACAATAGTCACTAAAGAGACTTGTACTTGTGATCTTTTGATACCCAATAGCAGGGGTGCCCAAACCTTTCAGGCCATGGCCCGGTCATGTGGTTCAGGGGGGCGGATCTGGCCCATGGGCTGTAGTTTGGGGGGGCCCTGCCCAATTGCAATGTATGAAGAAGGCTTCTTGCTAAATGAAAGTTGCCAAACAAAGTATGCTTGAGAGAATGACCAGGAATGAGTTTGTGGGTAAGACAACTATGAGTTCAGGGTCAAACTATGATTTACTTTAAAGGAACGAGTTATAAGGTTTAGCTTTATTTCTTTCCTACTCCCCAAAATAAGCATCTTCCCTTGAATGTACGAATAGATGGGCTTTAATGATTGATCCCTCTGTGATTTAAATCCACTTTAGGGAAAGAGTGTTCTACCTTCAATTTGTGTTGTCAAACAGGAGCAGTTAAAACAAATTGATGCATTACAAAGTATCAAATGACAACTGTACTAATCTATCAAAACTCTCCTAGATTTGAACTATGTTTGGTTTGTTGGATATCAACAGTTTCCAAACGTGCATTCAAACCACAGTAAAAATAAGATTCATAAGGATGATCAATGGTGATTCATGGAAATGGTTACCAGTATATATGGAATCAGTTAGAGCTGAATGGTATTCCTGATGTAATGTTAAATGAGTTTTCAGGAGGAGCAGTGAACATGTGCCACTATATAAGTAAGGAGATGGTTGCCCACAAAGTCCATTGGACCACACTGAATTTCAAAAGGATAAACAATCAATCAATCAAACAAACAAACCAAACAATTGAATTTAAAGGAAAATGGTCGATTTCTTAGCACTTAGGATATTTGGAAGTACAGGTAATTACAATTTTTGTTAATAAAAGTCTCAAAAGACGTAGAAGGTTTACTGTATTTTGGGGTCTCTCTTGCTCAAAAGCCAGTCATATCCAACACTAGGGGGCAGTGCTAATCTCTGTTTACAGCCCAAGAGCCAGTGCTGTCTGCGTTTGTAGATGTTTCCATGGTAACGTGGCAGGCATGACTAGATGCTGGAGTACATGAAATGCTGTTATCTTTCCCCCATAAGTGGTACCTAACTATCTACTTGCATTTTCTTGCTTTTGAATGGCTAGGTTGGCAGGAGCTGGGGCAGGCGATGGGGGCTCACTCCATTGCGCAGCACTTGGATCTTCAACTGCTGATCTGACAACCTTCCAGTTGTTATACTCAGCATCTCAACCACTAAACCACTGGCCGCTTTTACTGCATTTAGGAAATACTTAAAGAAGCTCTGTATAAATCCCAGGGAACGGAGGAGAGCAACACCAGGAAAATAGTCAGTATGGATAAATAGATAGAAAACTAGCTTGGTCTGGTAAGGTTCTCATCATTATTTTTTTCTTTAGAAATTATTATTCTTTTTATTAATTACATTTCTATCCTATCCCTTTCTCCAGCAATCTTAAAGTTACTCTTTTTCCTTTTCCTCCCCACTATGTCTACTCAACAATCTTGTGAGGTGGATCAGGCTGAGAGAGAGTGCCTAAATCAAGATTGCTTAGTAAGTTTCAAGGGTCATTGTAGATTTGAACCTGGCTCTCACCAAGTCCCAGTCCAATATTTCATCCATAGCTATTTTTCCTGCATGATGTGAGTGATACAAAGTGAAATTAAAGGTAAAGGTCACCCTTGCTCGAAAGCCAGTCATATCTTACTCTAGGGTTCAGAGTTCATCTTTGTTTCATAGCCAAAGAGCCAGTGCCATCTGCTCCTGCAGATGTTTCCATGGTCATGTGGCAGGCTTGACTAGACACCGGAGTGCACAGAATGCTGTTTACCTTCCCACTAAAGTGGTCCCTATTTATCTACAGTACTTGCAATTTCTTGCTTTAAAACTGCTAGGATGGCAGGAGCTGGGACAAAGAGGGGAGCTCATTCCATCCTGCAGTAGTCAGTTATCGAACTGCTGACCTGCCGCCTTCCAGTCAGTGTCTTAGCCACTTGAGCCACTGCAGTCTAGAACCTAGCAAAAGGAAGTGAACAGGATTTCTAGATGTCAAAAGGAACAAGATTTTTGTGTCTTTATCATTCTCACTGAATATCAGAATGACAAAAAGTATTCCACATGACCACATATATGCAAATCTGTGTTATTTCCATGCCTAGGCCAAAGCTTGAAGTTCTTGTAAGACAATATTTGATATATATTTTTCAGGACAAGAAAGTTTAGGGTTTTGGATGTGGTGTTGGTGGCCTCTTTAAGTGTAAAATATTTGTGCAAAATGATTATTATTAAAGAAGGTAGACTGGACTCCACTGTAGGTTTTCATTTCTTTGGTTTTGGTCAGTTAGGTGAATGAGGCATTACTGCCCATCTCCATCCATGTTGGCTAAAAAAGGAGGTAGATTTCATAATTTCTCCTCCTTCCTCTCAGCAGTGAAGCAACAGAACAGCATAAAAGCCAACCAAAGGATCATCATGCAATATTTTCATTGCATTAAAATAGTATGGATTATAAATAAACTGTAATACAGTGGTACTTCGGATAAAGTCGCGGTTTTCATGCACATGTGATGCATCGCATAAAGTCCAAAACCGCTAAAAATGGATGTTATCCGAGGTATTTGGTATAGGAACCTCGGTTAAAGTCCATTTTTAGACGTTGTCTGATGCATCGCCCATTTGATTTGGATGAAGTCCAAAATCAGATAAAGTCATATATTTTGTTGGTGTTTGTGTACAAATGCTTCAAGATATATTGCTTGTATTATGTATGAAATGTCTAGACAGTTTCAGAGAACAGTCCTAGCTTATCTTATCTACATTAAAATAAATAAAGTTAGAATTTGAGAGGGGGAATTCTAGGATGTCCCCTTGCAAATATTTATGATTAAATTCATTCATTCATTTGCATTTTATACCACCATTCTCTCAGTCTTAATGAAGAAGACCCAAGGTGACTCATAAGTTATTAAAAACAGCAAAATGTTTAAAGCCACAAAGAATTATACGTTAAAAACAATTAAATGTACATAGTATCAAAACTATTTGTTAAAACAATATTTTCTATGATGAGTAGTAGACCTCAACAATGCTGCTTTTCCATGCCCATTTATTGTGCTCCAAATCTACTCATTTATACTGTGGTTTCTAAGTATGAAAGTGATAGCACAAAAAGTCTGGGGCCTCCCAAGCTGACTAGCTTATTTGCCAAATGTTTGGAATTCTAACAGTAGTTAGATATTTCAAGGTATCTTGATAACTGCAACAGTCAGGAGATGTTAGCATTAATTCCAAAGAAGGACTTAAAGAATATAACTCATGATTATAATAGTTCCAGGCCATACTTTTTTAGATTGTGTGACCTTAGCTGCTGGATTGCCTTTTCACATACTTCTCCAGACTATAATTTGTTGTGACTTCCAGTATCAACTAGAAGGTAGAAAGCAGACTTTTATTTACAAATGCATGCGATAGTACTCATTTTTAACCATCATTTTTTCCAAGAAGCAAGATGACATATAAGATTATATCCAAGTTGTCCATCCTATAGCAAAACTGTTTTTTGACATAACACAGTACGTTGACGGTTGTGAATGAATGTTTATTAATTACTTAGCCTTACAACCTTATCAATAACATAGCAGAAGAATTAAAATCTGTGCAATACAATGGAGTGCAATGAAATAAAATAAAAATACAATAAAATACAATAAAAATAAAATATGTACATACCTGAGCTACTTTTAAAAGAAATGAAAACTGGAGAAGGTGCCTGAATACAATTAATACATGCATATCCATAGTCAGATAAGTCAATCTCCCTTGCAGGGTACCCCAATTTGATTGTTATATTGGATTCTTTTAGCTGTTGTCTTAATTGTAAACTTGGCAATTCTACAATGTGCATGTTAGAACCCAGGAGGAGATTGGACAGTTTGTGGTTAGAGTCCCAAAAAGTTGTTTTTTCCAATAGGGATGCAAGGTATTTAAATCTAATATCAGTGTATAACTGGCAATTGAATAAAATATGAGAGATATTTTCAATAGTTGGAGAAACACATATGCACGTTCTTTCATGATATGGTAAGTGGTGAATTCATGGAGTTGAGGGTTGTGAAGAAGAGACAATACATAAAAATCTGTGAACTGTTCCTATATTCCATTTAACCCTCACGACCAGGCTGCTCACTTATATTTCTCCAAAGAGGTACCACAAAAGAAAAGATTACAAAAAAGGTATCCATTTGTATGAAACTATATGTGTTGCTCTACATGAATAAATACAATTTTAATGAAATTGGAAATCGGGTGGAACGGAATGTAATGTAGTAGTAGAAGAAGAAATCTGTTCGTGGCCAATAGGCAGAGTTAATAAAATTATATATCTGCAATTGACAACAATAAACAATCAAGTCCAATGCTTGTGTGTATAAAGTGGTATATTAGTGAACAATTCGATTCTGAGAATAAATTTCCAAAGCTTTTCTGGTAGCCAATAAGCTTTTCAGGAATAATACGCTTCCATCAGGGAATATCTATATCTATATCTATCTATATATCTATATCTATATCTATATCTAAACACACACACACACACACACACACAATTAGCTTTGTCAGAAACATTCATAAAATGTAATATATACAGTAATAGTGCAATAGTGCAGTATAAATACAAATACAGTATAAGTACAATATAACAAAATTAGTCTAACGATAATGGGGTATAAAGCTAGAAGAGTTAGAGTGTACATATTTTATAATATTATTATACCCTTAACAGTATTAATATTTATTGCATTTTAATATCACATTTTTATCATATTTTTAAACCTTTTTAAAAAGAATTTTATCAAGAATTAACCTTTAAGATCAATTATTTAATATTTCACAGAACAATCTTTAACAATCCTACCTCAGTATAAATAGTATGCATATCAAATGTGTCAATGAGAAATTCTTGTGTCCTTACCTCAATGCGAAGTCTGCTATGTGCCAGTGGACATTAGAAAAGCTAAACAGTACATAAGTTTAAATAAGGTTTCTTGCTTAACCAGGTGTAGTGCTGCTGAAAAGAATCAAGTTTTTGCTTTTTGCTGAGTCATGGTTACTCTAGAGGAGACCTATTATAGAAAGGAAGACATTTCAAGTTCCTGATTTAAACCTTTAGGGGAGACAGTGTCAAACAAATGTATAAAGAATGCTTCCCTGCACAATAATTGTTTATCTATATTTATTCTCTGCTATGGTTTAGGGCAAATTTGTTCCAGTGCTGTAAATTGAAATTCATTTTCATTGTGGCCTTTTTGTAAAAAAAATGTGATACCAGAGGAGCATTAAGGTCCTGGGTTCGAATCTTGGATTTATGTTCACATATTCTGGTTTTAAGCGGTCTGATTGATTTACCGATGTATCTCATTTGGCAGCTGCATTCTATTAAATATATACAGTTTTCACTGTTACAGTTGGTAAATTGTTTTAATTTATGATGGTAATTTTTTTGAGGATGAATATCTCTTTAGTCTCCAAACAATGCTTACAAAAGACGCAGCTGTGGCAGCGATAGTGTCCTACGATAGATGACGTCATTCTCAGAATGCATGCTGTGTGATCGGATCTGGTTAGCATATTGCTTAAAGTGGTAGTTTTTCTGTAGCCAATTCTCGGCAGTAACTCACATCCAGGGATGTGTTGAACTATATGCCAGTGGGTGCGAACCAGTTTGCTAATGGTCTTGGCTAGGGGTGAATATTCTATGGAGAAGCATATGCCCTTACTCCCTCCTTTGTTTCTCCGTTGCAGTAAGTTTTGTCTCGGTGTAGATTCTACTCTATGTAAGCTATTGTTGATGATATGGCTGGGGTAGCCTCTATTGGTAAGAGTAGATTTGATGTTTTGTGCTGTTTTAAGGAAATCATCTCTTGTTGTGGAGTTTCTTTTTGCTTTAGCGAAGAGTCCATACGGGATATTATTTCTCACATGATGTGGATGGTATGAACTGTAATCTAAGTATGGACTCCTAACCGTTCATTTCTTATATGGACTAACACTAAGTTTTCTATCTTCAGATGTATATATATAAAGATCTAAAAAAGATATTTTATGTGAATTTATATGTTGAGTAAACCTCAAGTTGGTATCCTGTGTGTTTATCCATTCTATAAATGGATATAGGATTTCTGAGGAGTCCATGACGAAAAAAAGATTGTCTATGTATCTTTTGTATATGATAGTATGTCTAATGAAAGGATTAATACATGGATCATAAAGAAAGGTGTTTTCGAAATTAATCATGTATATATTTGCCAGACTGGGCGCCAGGGCACTACCCATTGCCACTCCTCTGGTCTGAAGATAGAAGGTGTTCCCAAAATGAAAAAAAAAATTATCCAAGACTATGTCCAATATATCGATGAGAAAGTGGGTAGGAGGTGATGTTACTTCCCTGGTGTTAAGGAGGTCTTGTATTAATAGTCTTGCTTCTTCAAGGGGTATGTTTGTGTACAGTGATTCTACATCCAGGGTGATAAAAACTGCCCCATGAGGGACAGATGTGCCCTTTAATGAAGTTATAAAATGGGTAGAATCTTGTACAAACGATGGCATATCCATGGCATATTTATTGATGTAACTGTCTATAAATTTGGAGAGGGGCTCAAGCTAGGAATTAATCCCTGATATAATTGGTCTGCAAGGGGTGGGGGTCCCTGGCTGCCTGGTTTTGTGAATTTTCGGAATGAGGTGAAAAACAGAGACTTGAGGGTATTGATTATTGAGATATTTGTATGTATTATCATTAATGTACCCAAGAGATAATCCCTCAAAAAGAACAGTCCTGATTATATTTGAAACCCTGGCCGTGGGGTTATAAGATAACATTTTGTAGGAAGAAGAATCAGAGAGTTGCCTTTGCGCTTTCACTAGATATTCAGTGGTGTCCATGACCACTATTCCTCCCCCTTTATCTGCTGTTTTAATTATAATTGACTGGTCTGTCGCTAAGTCGCGTAAAATTCTATGGTCCTGAGTAGATAGGTTCCTATTCAGTCTAAATCTGTGTTTCTCAGCTATTTCGAGGTCTCTAAGAATAAGTCTACTAAATACCTCATTGGAGGGATTGTTAACTTGAGGGCAAAATGTAGATTTAGGTCTTAGGGAATTAACAGTATCAGACTCCATGCCTTGTTAGAAAACTTTTAATTTTAATAATCTCACCAATTTAAACAGATCAATGCGTGTATTAAATGAGCGATACTCGGGTGTCGGGATGTAATTCAAGCCTAAAGACAGTAATTGTAATTCCCTCTGTGTGAGGGTTCTAGATGACAAATTAAAAACTATACAGTAATACCTCATACAAAGTCCGCTTCATACAACATCGGATTCATACAACATCGCTTAATTCCTTGAAAAAAGTTGCCTCATGCAAAGTCATGCGATTTTGTATGAGGCATTGGGGTTTTCCCAGGTTGCATTGTGCCTGGGCAGTATAAAAGGCAGGACACATGCATGCATTGCTCTTGTGGGTTTTGCATGAGGCGAAGAGTGTTAAGGAGCGGTTTTGAGCACGATTTTGAATTTTTTGAATTTTTCGACAGAATTTTTAGAAGCATTCCTGGGATTTTTGCAGCATTCTTCAGGTTCTTGGACAATCAGGGTTGTTTGACATGTTTTTGTAATGTTTTTAGCCTTTAGACAATGATTTCTTAAAGTTCTGTCAGTTTCCTGTCTGTTTCCTTGACTTTGCCCTGAAGTCTGTGCTGTTACAGTACAATGTATCTCTATGGAAATGACGTTGTATGAGTCATCACGACAAGGATTTTGCATGCCTCATACAAAGTCCAAATCCCTATAAAGTCCAAACTTGTGGAACCAAGTTTGGACGTTGTATGAGGTATCACTGTACTCTTCTCTTGCTTAGACTGACTTAGACTTAGAGTGGACAGCCCTTCAAATGGAGATACCTTCAGAAGTAGCATAGTCCTATAGCAGCCCTTTAAGCAGAGGACTGTCTTCCATAAAAGAAGATGCCTGGTTACTCTGCTAACAGCAAACCTGTGAGATGGTTATCCACCCAGGGTCACGTCATAATTGTCACTTATTCTCATTGAATGAGAACTTGTGTTTCAAAGTCTCTAGCAATCTGCCTTGGACTCTGATGTCCACGCAGAATATCATGGTAGAAATTGTTCCAGTGATTTATTTGCAACTTCAGCTGCCAATCTCTTTAGAAATCCAATCAGCTTTACATGTTAACCTTTTTTCTGTGGAAATGTCAGTTTGATTAGTAGCCTGCATACCAATCATTTATGTAAATAGCTGAGGCAGATTGCTTTGTCTGCCTGCCTGCCTCAAGTACCCATCTTATCCTGAGTGGTTACGAAGGTAAGGTTTATCATTTGCAAGAAGTATGAAAAGTGTTTCAGAAAATATTTGTTTCTCAGACAGGCACATTCTTCAGAGGAACACCATTGATATGAGCAAGTTAATTTCTGTCTGCAAACTTTCACTTGTTGCAGTTAAAAAATAATGGCTTACATCCAGTAGTATGTCACAAATATTTGTTGTTTTTGTTCAGTCACATAGTCGAGTCTGACCTTTTGCAACCCAATAGACTGCTGCACACCAGTCACTCCTATCCTCCACCATCCTCCGCAGCCCACTCAGCTCTATGCCCATTGTGTCAACAATGCCATCTAGCCTCTGCTGCCCCTTCTCCTTTTGTCTTTGATCTTTCCCATCATCAAGACCTTTTCGAATGAATCCTCTCTTCTCATCTGGTGGCTAAAGCACAAATAGAGTAAGCCCATTAGACCAGTGTAGATTTAGCAAGTCAATCCCTATAAATTCCTCAGGTTTAATGGGTCTATTGTAGTTGCAATTTACTGTTCAATTTCAGCTAATGCAAGCGCGGCGCCAAAATGGCCGCCGCGCTCTTTGCGGCCCCCCCCCCCCCCCACAGGACGAAGAATCCGGGTAGTTTAGGGCGTGGCCAGCTCCCTTATAAAAGGGGTGGCCACGAGGCAGCCGTGCTGCCATTTTAGCTAAAGCGACGGAGCGGAGAAGTTTTTCCCCTGTGTCTCCGTCGCTCCTTACCTTGCGGGAAGCCTTTTGGCGGCGAATCTTCTTTTCGGCTTCCCTTTCCTGCGATTGAGATGCCTTCGAAGAAGAAGGCAGCTTCGAGTGCGGCTCGAGCTGTGAGGAGGCGCAACCCGGGTCGGAGGACCACGGTGGCGCCTCCCCAGCAGCCGCCTGTCCAGGCCCCCGCCGGGCCCGGCAGAATGGGGTCCATCGCCCCTTGGCCGGACGCGGGGGATCCGAATGCGGGCGCGGCAGGGGCTCCGGCCCGCGGCCCGCGAGCGGTGGACACCGCTACTCTCTCTGCCCATCCTGTTGGGCCTGCCTCTCTTCCTCCTGGGCCTTCTAGCCTGGGCGGGTGGTGTGGTCCCCTACCTTGGCAGGTTCCTGCACCGACCCTACCGGGCTTCGGTGTTGGGCAATGGCCCTATTCGGGTCCTGGGGTACAGGGACCTGTACCCGCGCCTGGACTTGGCGGGCCGGCCGGCCCTTGGCCCCAGATCGACGTGCAGGCTTTACTGGCCCGCCTTGCGGCCCTCGAAGCGTCTTTAGCTCGGGCCAGCCAGGCTGGGGCTCCCTTTGGCGTCCCTTTTGCGGCGCCGTCGGCGGGAGGACAACAGGCGGCGGGCAGGGTTGAGCTGCCTCAGGCGGGTGGCGTGGCTTCGGCCACTGCCCCGCAGCTCCCCAGCCAGCAGACGAGTGCAGGTCAGGCCCCGATGATGAGCTCTACGTCGGTCGTGAGCTCCGACGCCCCCAGTGAGCCGGAACCCCCGGTGGGGGCGGCCCACGGGGGTGCAGCATGTGAGTATACGGTCCAAGCCAGTACACCTGCACACATTGCTTCTATGGGGGGAGCTTTTCAATGGCCTTGGCCTCGCTCGGGTGGTGCGGTGGCACAGCAGCCGGCACCCCACTCGGCGACGGTAACTGCCACCCAGGGCACCGGGGTGGGTAGTTTTTCTCACACTGCGGGGAATGTACTGGGGGTGGCTGGTTTAGCTCAGGCCCCTTTCCCGGTGTCTGTGGTGCCTTTTTCGGCCTTACCAACTGCGGGGTACTCCTTACCACTGGGTGACCACTTGGCCCAGGCCACCAAAGAAAAGATTTGGCGGGGGGAGTATGTAGATATCTTCTCACTCCTGAACAGAGAGCCCACCAAGGAGGAAAGGGAGGGACAGGATGAGAAGGATAAGGAGCAGGCACGTCGTCGTAAGCCGCCACGTACCTGGGCCAACTGGCTGCCGGCTTATTTAATTTACATGGCAGTGTATCTGAGGGCGCGGCCGGAGTTGGCTATTCCGATGGTCCAATATTTGGACAACATATACAGGGCAATGGTTGATTTCCCGGGCCCTTCGTGGCTTGCTTATGACGAGGAATTCCGTATGCGGATTCCCCTCCACCCGGAGATGAGGTGGGACGAGCCGTGCCAGAGGCTTTGGCTTCTGTACATGACGCCCACGCGCCACGCGCCAGGGGACAGATACCATTTGGTCATGCGGTTCAGCGAGCTGTCCCAGCACAGGTTACCCGCCAAGTGGCGGGGCAGGGGGTTCCAGCCCGCCTGCTGTGCTGGGCTTTCTCGTCCAATGGTTCCTGTAATAAGAAAAATTGCAAATACAGGCATGAGTGTCCCACCTGTTCGGGCCCCCAC
Source organism: Bradypodion ventrale (assembly GCA_035047345.1). NCBI lineage: Eukaryota > Metazoa > Chordata > Lepidosauria > Squamata > Chamaeleonidae > Bradypodion > Bradypodion ventrale. The sequence goes on along the minus strand of JAWDJE010000003.1, from coordinate 48,688,033 downwards.
GCAGCCTCCGCCTGTCCCAGGCCTGGGGGGACACGGGGCAGAGGGAGGGGCGGACAGTGGGCTGGCAAGGCTGCCACAGATGGAGCTGGTTCACCGAAAGGCCGCCTCCCCAATTAAAGTGGACATGTTGGAGCGTTGGCTCACAGTGTACCCGAAGGGGGAGGATGGGGACTATCTCCTTCAAGGCTTTAAGTACGGGTTCCGCATCCCTTTCATGGGTGATAGGTCCCCTCAGGATGCCCCCAACCTTTTGTCCCTCAAGGGGAGGGAGGAGGTGGCTGCTGCCAGTATTAGGAAGGAGTTAGATGCGGGCAGGGTCGCTGGCCCTTTCCCTTCACCCCCGTTTCCCAACCTTAAGGTGTCGCCCCTAGGCTTGGTTCCCAAAAAGTCTCAAGGCGAGTTTCGCCTTATTCATCATTTATCCTACCCAGCCGGCCGGTCGGTCAATGATGCTATCCCTGATGACCTTTGTTCAGTCAGGTATACGTCGTTTGACCACGCGCTGCGCATGGTGCGCTCGTGTGGCCCGGGTGCCCTGCTGGCCAAGTGCGACATTAAGTCGGCCTTTCGCCTCCTGCCGGTGCATCCGGGTGACTTTGAGTTGCTGGGTTTCAAATTTCGGGGCGAATATTATTTTGCTAAGGCCATGCCTTTTGGCTGTTCCATATCATGCTCGGCCTTTGAGCGTTTTAGTACCTTCTTAGAGTGGGCTTTCATCCGCAGGTCAGGGTCCCGGTCTGTAGCCCATTACCTGGATGACTTTTTATTCGGGGGTGAACGGGGCTGGGACACGTGCACACGTCTCCTTAACACATTTCAGACGCTAATGGAGGAACTCGGTGTCCCTTTAGCGCCCGAAAAGACCGAGGGCCCATCTACCAAGTTAGTATTCCTGGGGGTGGAGATTGACACGTTAGCGCAGGCTTCTAGGTTACCGGAGGATAAGGTGTCCAGGATAGTGGCCCTTATCTCGGAGTTGATGGCCAAGCGCAAGGCATCACTGAGGGAACTGCAGGTGCTACATGGTCACCTAAATTTCGCTTGCAGGGTGGTCGCTCCGGGCAGGGCTTTTGCTCGACGCTTATGCGACGCCATGGCAGGGTTATCCAGGCCTCACCACAGAGTTAGACTTACCCGGGGTATCAGGGCAGACATGTTTGTCTGGTTACAGTTCCTGAGGGAGTTCAATGGGGTCTCATTTTGGAGGTCTGACCTCCTGGCATCCCCCAATTTTCAGATCCAGTCTGATGCCTCAGGATCCCTGGGTTATGGGATGTACTTCAATGGGAAGTGGGCCTATGGTGGGTGGCCACCGGCCTGGGCAGGCACTGATCGCCTGCGTGATCTCACATACCTTGAATTTTTTCCTATACTAGGGGCTTTGATGCTATGGGGCGAGGAATGGGTCAACTCGGTCGTGCATTTCTGGTGTGACAACGCTGCTGTTGTCCACATTGTTAATGCACAGACTTCCAAATCGCCCAGGGTTATGGACCTAGTGCGCCATTTTGTGCTGCGCTGCCTGCGCCTCAACGTGTTGTTCAGAGCCAGGCATGTCCCAGGGATTAATAATGATATTGCTGACGCTTTGTCCCGCCTGCAGATCTCCCGGTTCCGTGCCTTGGCCCCGGATGTGGAGGAATTTCCCTCGCCACTCCCGGATGAGATATGGACCATTGGCAAGGAGAGGTGAACCGGGCGATTGGCCTGTCACTAGCGCCACGCACGTGTAAGGCGTATCAACAAGCATTTAATTCTTACAGGGCATTTGCTGCTCAATTTCACCTGCCAGAGACCTGGCCTATCCCGGTTGACCATGTTCTGCGGTTCATGGTCCACCTACATGCTCTCGGCCTCGCACCTCGCACCATAGCATCCAAGCTCTCGGCGCTGGCTTTTATGGCCAAAGTAGGGGGTCATGTGGACAGCACCTCTGACTTCCGTGTGAGACATGTTTTGGAGGGGTGGGTGCGCGAGCGCGGGCGTTGCCCGGACGATCGGCACCCTATTTCCCCAGGGGTTCTTACCCAGTTGGCCCGGGGCTGGCCAAGCCTCTGTTTTGATCATTATGAGGCAGCCCTTTTTCACGCAGCCACAACGGTGGCATTTTTTTGGAGCGCTCCGCATCAGCGAACTTGTGATGCTGTCTAAGGCGGATGCAAGTTGTAGGGCACTGGAACTCGAGGATGTCTATGTTGCCAAAGACTGGGCTCAGTTGAGGATACGTTCCTCCAAGTCAGATCAGCATGGCGTAGGCAGTGGTGTAAGACTGCTACGGTGTTCTTTGGCAGACATCTGTCCGGTTGGTGCCCTACAGGAGTTCCTGGCACTGCGTGGCATGCACCATGGCCCATTTTTCTGTCACCAAGATGGGTCTCCCCTTACTAAATTTCAGTTTTGGAAGGTGACAGGCAGAGCCCTCGCCAGGGTCGGCCTACCAGGTGCCCGTTATGGCACACATTCATTTCGTATTGGGGCAGCCTCTACAGCAGCTGCTTTTGGGTACTCCGGGGCTGACATACGCAGCATGGGAAGGTGGGGCTCGCAATGTTTTCAGTTTTATGTGCGCCCACTTCCACCGTGAGTACCAATCCAATCACCTTACCTTCCTTTTTTCTTAATTTTTCTTACAGACCCTGGGTGTCGTGTTACACCGGTGACAGTATGGCTGGTGGGCCACAGCTATGTGCACAGGGCAGCGCGTTACGCTGCGGCGACAGAGTGGGGACCCCGACTGGGACTGGGTGAACACGCCAGTCTCACATGGCATGGTAAGCCTGGGATGTTATGGCGGGAGCTGCTCCCTTTCCTGTTTTCAAGCAGGAGTGCTGACCCGCCTGACATTCTCATCATACACCTTGGGGGCAATGATTTGGGTCAGGTCACCGGCTTATCGCTCAAGCATGTGATTTGCGAGGACCTTGCTTACTTGCACTACGTCTGGCCTGCCACAACCCTGGTTTGGTCGGACATGATCCCGCGCCATTCTTACAGAGGGGGCATTGACCTCCTGGCCCTTGACCGCGCTAGGCGTGCGGTCAACGGGGCGGTGGCGCGGTTCCTTGCCGACAAGGCTTGGGGACGGGTCAGTCGTCACCCCGCTATTAGCCTACGAAATTATGACTTGTATGCAGGGGATGGGGTCCATCTGTCGCGAGGAGGTATGGACCTCCTGTTGGGTGATTGGCGAGCAGGCCTGTTGACCGAGCTGACGGTCTGGGGGGGGGCGTCAGGCCTTCTTTGAAGCCCCTCCGTGTGGCGGGTAGCACTGGTAAGGTAAACAGTATGGACCACAGGTATCCGGCAGGTTCGCAATTGACTGGACAACACTAGACAGGAACAAATTAGTTAAACGTTGTCCGGTCAACGACGAACCAGGCGACGGGGTGATGGCGATAGCTAGCCAGCATGCATCACCCCGTGATTTTACGGATACGAGTCAGAGGGTGGGGTCATGAGTTAGATATTGACTACGGTCAACAATTTGTTTGTTGTCAACAAACAAATTGATACAAATTGATACATTGTAACCAATTGCCGTTGGCAATTTTGGGGTGGTACCTTACCAGTGTTACTTCGGCCTGCTTGCCTTAAGAATTATGATTGGTCGTTTTACCAATACAAATTTATAATTCGGATTAGGGCATTGAATCAATAAATGTGGCCCGATGCTGTTATCCACTTTCAATGTTGTCTGAGTCCGTTATTGGGGGGGTGCGCCTGCAATATATATGATGCTGAATAGTAGTTTATTTATTAATATTTGCTACCCTACTATTCTCCCAAGGAAGAATGATGTCCTGCTCTTTTCCTTGTATCCTCAAACTCAGTGAGTAGTTTAGATGAGAAACTAACTTTACACTACAGTGTAAAGTGTACAGGGTGGTTAGTATAGAGAAGTGTGCCTTCCCCCAAGGTCCCTTCGGTACTTGCACACCTTTTAGGGGTGGGTTTTTTAACTTTTAACTTTGTTTTATCATGTGTTTTGTATGTATTTACTGTCCGCTATGTAAACCGCCCTGAGTTGGGTTGTACCTGAGTGGGCGGTATATAAGTGTGAAAAATAAAATAAAATAAATAAATAACTTACTGGGGTGGGTGGGAAATTTCTATTAATGTTCCATCAGCCAGCAAAAACAACTTTTTTAGGCCAATCTTTACCTCAATTGAATTGTTATATTCACTGTGAACGTTGTAGACATTGTGCATAACAATTACTATTCCAAGGAATGATTTGAAGAAGGAGGTTTCTATCTGCAAGTTTAACAATTATTCTGAGGCATGAATACTAGATTTCTTGTTTTCTTACGAACTTGGAAACCTAAGATATCCCAAATAAAATGAATGCAAATCAGCATTGCCTTCATAGGTAGAATACAGAGAGAACCTACTTTGCAGAAAACTGTTTTCTTAGATCATATTCAACTTAGGTGGTGACTACATTAACAACGGTCATATTTGCATTCTTTTCTGTTGATTATAACATAAAGTCAATGTGAATCCAGTTTTCTCCTCAGCTTCCTGGGGCAGGAACTGAATGCATTTCCCTCAGTTTAGGGACTGTGATTGTTTGACTTGATGTGGAGTGGTTTGCAGACCTTCTATTTGAAGCCATTCCATCCACCTACAGCAGCAGTGAGAGAGGCAGACAAGTTATTGTTTGAATCCTCTCCGTCCCAAATCTGATGCCAGAATCTGGTTATTTTCCTCTTTCCTTCCCATTTCCTTCCCCCACCTCCTCTTTTTTTAAAGGCTTACTGCCCTAGTGCTTGGGTGGCTAATGACCAAAGGGGAAAAGAACAAGGAATCATTAGAGAGAGGAGGATACTATCAATCAAATTGTTTCTAGCTTTAGATAGCTCTGCTCTAGTCCACCAGATTTTCATGAGGCAGAGTTAAAGCAGAGCTACCTTAACAAGATAAAAACAAACTGATTCATAAATGCATCTTCTCGATTTCCCTAGCTATTCCTCCCCCCACCCCCCTTTTTTTTGGGGGGGGGGGTTCCTAGGTGTCCTAACAGTAAAGCTTTAAAAGAAAAGGAATGGAATGAGAAGGAGAGGGTAGCCAAAAAGCAAGCACTCAAGTATGGAGAGTAGAGGATTCTGAATGCCATTTCACAAAACTTTTTTTGCTGGATCTATATGGCTGATTGACATGAATTATCCAAGGGCAACCCAACTTCCTTGGTATGACTTTACAGTAAATCTGTTTGTGTTTTAATGCATTGTAGTTGCTGAGATGTCTGGAAATTTCAAGCAGGAATTGTTTCTAGTCTTCACTGGAGATGCTAGGGAGATAAAGGGTTCCTTTTTAGTCCAATGCTTTGTGAACATAGGAAACTACCCTAAATTAAGTCAGATCACTGGTCTCTGTAGCCTCATGATGTCAACTTTGAGTTGCATCATCTCTTTTGGAATTTCAGACAAGATTCTTTCTTAGTCTCATTTGCAGTTCCTGGGCATTTATTTGTAAGTGTTCATCACAATGCGCATCAAGTCAGACTCTGCTTAGCTTCCAGAAGCAGAAATTTTACATGTTTGCAGTGTATTGTATATTGCATTCTGATACTGAGCTAAAGCTCTTTGTAAAATGAAAATTAACTTAGCTGAAAGTCGCTAATAAGCAAATGAAAATCCTATAGTTCATTGTCACTGGAGTCCATCAGCTGCACCTTTATTTACTAATGAGAAATGTAAAACAACATTCTTAGACAAAATGTGGGAGTTTCTTGTGCAAATTCTTGATAAGAGTGTTGCAAGAATGTTATATCTCTGATATAATGTTTATCTAATTGTTTATTTTACAGGGGTTTTCAAGACTTGTGGGCAGTGGTGGGCATCAGCAGGTTTGCACCAGTTCATCAGAACCAGTAGCAAAAATTCTGGCTGGCCCCACCCATCCAAGTTTTGAAATAAAGTAGTCCTAATTTGGGTGCAACACAGGGCTTTCCCCCTGACTACGCCCACCATACCATACCCACAGTGTGGTAGTAAACATTTTTTGGAGCACACCACTGCTTGTGGGACTGTATTATGGAATGTGCTGCCATAGTTAATCACTGGCATCTTGTAAGGAAGTTGTGTTATCCGACCTTTCATATGTGTAAGACCATTTTCATCATGACAATACTTTCCTACTTACTTGTTTCTTATTTAGCTTTCCCATCTCATCATCCTAATACTTTCAGACTTTAATTTAAAACAAATTAAATGTCCTGCTACACTGGCATTGTTCAGTTTTCCTCTCCTCCTTCTGTGCTGTGTCAGCCAGCTTTGTCCTTTGTCTGACAGCACTAATGTGGCACAGTAGCAAGAGCAGGCTGGACAGCAATAACGGGCCTTTATAAAGTCAACAGACTCATTCAATAGAACTCTGGTTTTCAATTGAAACAGTGAAACCACCTCTATATTTGAATAGTGTCTGGGGAAACTATTAAATATACTGACCCACCTTTTGTTCCTGTTCTGCTACATAGCCCTGGGTATGTCATTGCACTCTCTCTTATACTACTGTATAAGGAAATTAAACAAAATAAAACAAAAAGGGAGTAAAGGTATAATTGGCTTAAATCCTACAGTATATTTCTTTTCCTGAATGGAATGAATAGAGTTTGCATATCAGTGCTTTCCTATCTTCCATCTGCAATTTTCGATGCTTTTCTGACTCAACTTGGCAATTATGTTATCAATGGAAGATGTTGCATATAGAGTCAGAATTAAGGGATGTTGCTCCTCCCTTTATATTAACTAATTAGGATATAAGCTATAATTGTTTTAAAATAAGAAAATTAAGATACAGTACTGTATGTGGAAATGAAATATTCAGAAGATTGTTTTCACCTATTGATCAAAATCTTATTGTGCAAATCTCACCACCATAAAGAAATGACACTACCTAAGGAGAAAAATTGCCACTCATTAGGGATTTCCTATTTCAATCTTAGGGCTCATTCAACTCATGTGCAATGAGAATGATTGTGCAATAATTGTGTGAGCCCCTAGATCAGGAGTTCTCAATCTTTTAAAGCCAGGGGCCAGGTCATGCTCCCTCAGACAGCTTTGGTGGCTGGGTGGCCATTTTGCCCTTACTCCACCACATGGCACTTCCGGGTGTGGTGGAGGCAGTGGGGGGAGGGGCACATGAAATGTTGCCATGGTCCGCAGGTTGAGAATCCCTAGATAAACAAAGAAACTCTTTAAAGATTGATATTACTTCCTTGCCCATGACATAATCTCATATACTCAAGAAGATATTAGCTATTGTGTATGTTTAATCTTGTAATGATATTAGAACTACAGAGCTGGAAGGGGCCCTGTAGGTAACCAAAGCAACTTTATGTTAAGGAGGCACAGTGGGAATTGAACTCACAACAATATCTAAACCACTGAATTATCAAGCAGTTAATAGAAATGTTAACAAGGTGAGCTTCTTAACTGAGCCAGAAGGCTGGCAAGTCAGCAGTTCGAGACCCAGGTACTGCATGACAGATTAAGCGCCCATCTTTGTACAGCTCTTGGAGACATGAAAGGAGCCATATTTGGGCATTCCCTGAGTGGAGTATCTTCAACAAAAAATCCTTTCAACCCAGAATAATTTCAGACACTAAATTATTATTATAGAAATGCTGCAAACAACATGGGTCTTGAACCCACAACCCTGAGATTGAGAGTCTCATGCTCTGCTAACTGATCTAGCTGGATTGCTTTTGTTCTTATGGTCCTGCATATTCACTAAATTGACAAATACAAAAAACATTCACTAGAGTGTTGTTACTTCCTTCTGCCATAAATTCAATAGATGTTGACACATTAATGCAGGAGTGGACAGCATTTTTTTTATTTCAAGTATGAAATATATGTGGCCTTTCTGATCTTGAGTTTTGGTATCACAAATATGGTTGACATTTTTTCCTACAAAGAATGCAAATGGTGATCATCATCAAGAGATAATGGCCATGACAGGTTTTCCTTTTTTGCTTTGTTTCATTTCTGAGTCAAATGTACCGGTATTATCTTTTGATCTTGAACTGTTTGTGGAATTTCCCATAGAGGGAAAAATTATGCAGAACTGTGCAATTTGAGGAAAGGAATTTCTCTGTTGGGTGCATTTAATTCTTTAGGGATTAATGGCTGAATTAAAAGCATTTCATTTCTGAATAATTGTCCTTAAGTTGTCTAAAGGTGTCAGGTGACTTCCCAGTCAATAGATGAAATGTGAATGAGTACAAGATTTCCCCAGTGGAAAGCCCTTATAAATCACTGGGAAAAGCCAACATACTACAATACTGTATTCTGTTTTGACCCTTTGCGACTTGGCATTATCACATGAGCCACAAAGCTGTTGTTGTGGTAGGGAACTTTTAGATGAAAGGGATAAGTTTTAAATGCCACCCAAAGTGTATCCAATGAAAATTCCAAGCTCTGTTCCAAAAATCTAATGCGGCATATAAGGCTTGAAGCCAGCTTGAAGCTGATAAATCTCATCACAGAATCCACCCCAATGCCTCATTAGTTGCACTGTGGGAGAATTTCTTTTTCCTCTCCATCTCTCTCCTTTTCTATCTTTTTCTTTCACTCATAATCTCTATGGTGCAGATTTTTCTTATAAGCACATTGCCCATCAGTTTCTGTTCCACACATATATGCCCTGCAAATCTTTCTCTTACTCCTCTCATACATCTACATATTATATCTGTCCTGCAAACAGTTTCATTTCATGTCTCCTGTTGACATTGCTGTCTGCTTCTTCTCCCCCCCCCCCGCCCCGCCCTACAAAAAACCTCCTGGTTTATGGCTTTAAAAAAATACTGATGTTTCACTAGCACAAATGCAAGGCAATGTATGTTTTTATGGTTTATAATTCTCCAGACATATCTACTATTGTTCAATGCTTCATTCTGATTTATTTATTTATTTATTTACAATATCACTTAATCTTAATGGCTCCATGAAATAATGCTATAAGGATACAGTGGTTTTGTTTTTAAAGGAATTAACCAAACTTGACCAAATCAGTATTTTAGGGTTCTCTGTTAACTCTGAAGCAGATCAGTGGCTCAAGTTTTCAAAAATTGTATCCACTAGAGAGGGAGTGATATCTACTCCTAACTTCCATTTAAAGTAGTAACTGCTGAATTGGTATTTAAAAATCAATTGCTTGACTGTATTGGGAATCTTAGTCATGCCTGCCACATGACCACGGAAACGTCTGCAGAAGCAGACAGCGCTGGCTCTTCGGCTTAGAAACAGAGATGAGCACTGCACCCTAGAGTCGGATACGACTGGCTTTCGAGCAAGGGAAACCTTTACCTAAAGTTATATCCATAGGAATTTGGGTGCTGAAATTAAAAATATAAATATAAACATTTTACATTTAAAAGAGGAGGAAAAAGCCCACCCACCCCCCAAAAAAGAGGTATGCTAATGACAAAAATGAATAAATCTTGATTCTTTCCCCCTCTTTTTCTTTGTAGAACTGTTCCTGCAAGGGCAGAAGTCATTGCCAGTGTGATGGAACTAAAGGCAGCAAGGTAATAGGATGTATAGACTTCCCCCTATTGTTTATCCCTTAGATCACTTTATGGTATCTCAACAACCACTTGTAATTCTGTATGAATGGCCACAAGATTGGAAAAGATCAGTGTACATTCCAATCCCAAAATAGGGCAATGCCAAAGAATGTTCAAATTATTGAACAATTGCGCTCATCCCACATGCTAGCAAGAGTATGCTCAAAATAATATAGGATAGACTTTAGCAGCATGTGGAGGGAGAATTACCAGAAGTGCAGGCTGGTTTCCGAAGAGGCAGGAGAACTAGAGATCACATTACCAACATACGTTGGATCATGGAGAAAACAAAGGAATACCAGAAACAAGTCTACTTCTGTCTCATTGACTACACCAAGGTCTTTGACTGTGTGGATCACAACAAAATGTGGCAAGTAATCAAAGAGATGGGAATACCAGAACACCTTATATGCCTTATGAGAAATCTGTACATGAGTCAAGAAGCAACAGTTAGAACAGGATACGGAATGATGGAGTGGTTTGGAATAGAAAAAGGGGTAAGACAAGGCTGCATTTTGTCACCCTGTCTATTCAACTTATATAGGGAGCACATAACGTGCAATGCAGGGATGGAGGAATCACAATTTGGGATCAAAATTGCTGGGAGAAACATCAACAATTTGAGATATGCAGATGCTACTACTCTAATAGCAGAAAGGGAGGAAGACCTAAAGAAGCCCTGGGGGCAGCGATATAAGTGTGAAGATTAAATTAAATTAGGTTGAAAAAAGAGAGTGAAAAAGCTGGCTTAAGACTCAACACCAAGAAAACCAAGATAATGACAAATTATCCTAATTTATGAGTCCCTGGGAAATAGATGGGGAAGAAGTAGAAGCAGTGACTGACTTTACTTTCCTAGGATCTAAGATCACTGCAGATGGTGAAATAAAAAGGCGACTGATTCTTGAGAGACAAGCTATGAGAAACCTGGGGAATATAGTTAAAAGTAGAGACATCATCTTTCAAAGTAAAATTCGCATAGTCAAAGCAATGGTATTCCCAGTAGTAATGTACGGTTGTAAGAGCTAGATCATAAAGAAAGCTGAGCACAGAAAAATAGATGCGTTAGAAATATGGTGTTGCAGGAGAGTTTTGAGAGTACCCTGGACAGCAAGGAGAACAAATAGGTAGATCTTACAAGAAATCAACCCTGACTGCTCCTTAGAAGGTCAAATAGTAAAGATGAAGCTAAAGTACTTTGGTCATCAAATAAGAAGAGAGAATTCACTTGAGAAGGCCTTGATGCTGGGAAAGGTCAAGGGCAAAAGAAGAAGAGGGCGGCAGAAAATGAGATGGCTAGATGTTATTGTAGATGCAATGGGACAGAGCTGGGCAGGTTGAGGAAGATGGTGGAGGACAGATGTGCCTGGCAGACAATGGTCCATGGGGTTGCAAAGGGTCGAAATCGACTGTGCAAATGAACAACAAAAAAGAGTGGTTGAACGGCTTTGCTGTAAAGATGATATGGTCGGATGCCCCCTCCAGTGGCAAATGCTGGAGTAGCACAGTGTAGAAATAAAGTAAGCTAGGCTTGTTAAATAACAGAGAAGAATCTTTGGCAATCAGATATCCAATTGCTACATTGACACCGTGACCACTGCCGTCTATGGATGTTCTACCTGTAGCAGGAAGTACATATGCAAAAAGAAATTACTACATTGACAGAAAAATGGGAGGGTGAGGATATCGCAGTACACAGTGCTGTCTTAGTTTCATTTGCAGGCATAGCTTATTCCAGTACAAAATGAATTAATTTGTATTTATTAAATCTTGGATTTTTTTCTGTTTATCCTACCCCTCAATTACATGAACAGGTTTGTAATATTCCATTTCTCCCCTGCTCATTTTAGCAGTGCTCCTCTGGAGGTTCTTAGCCAGCTTATCAAGAACTGTACTAGCAATATCAAGACAAAACAAAAATGCAGTAGCACTTTTAAGACTAACTTATATTTTAATGTGAGCTTTTGTGGATCAAGTCCACTTTACCACACTGTATTAGCAACTCACAGAGGAATATAGTTAATAGTGAACTCATGAGAGGCACAGATCTCTTGCACTCCTACTTTACAAAACTCAAGATAGCAATCTACTGTATAGCCAATCCATGGTTATAGGTACCTTATTTCAAAGGGGACACATTTGGGAAGCAAGAAAGCTGAGTTATTGTTCTTCCATGGAGAAAGCTCATACCACAATCATTCTTCTACATTTAGAAACATACTCAGTCCTAGTAATTTAATATTATTTCAGTAACGTTTTAAAAGCTAAGTTGAACAATAGGACAAAAATGAGATATTGCAAGTCTGTTCTCTTTGCCCTGTAGCTTTGTGAAATGGCTGGCAGATGTAAGCAGCTATAAGGAAACATATATTATATGATCAATAAGTTTACATATAAAAGGTTTATGTAAATTCTTTTTTCAGGGTGAAAAGGGCTTTCTTGGTTACCCTGGCCCACCAGGTCAGATGGGTTTTTCAGGCCCAGAAGGTCCTCCTGGACCACAAGGACCCAAGGTATGTTGAAGTCTAAAGTGAGTGTGTGGGTCCATTAAAGAGAGGTCAGTCTTACACTGATGGGGGGGGGGGAGTGAGTTTAGCTTACATTGCAAATGTCCTATGCCCACCCACATTTGTGTTGTGAAAAATGCAGACGTGTGTTTCTTTAGAGACATGGTCTTCTAAGAAGATGAGCTCTGTAAGTGGTTCTGGTGGAACTCCACCATGGCTGAAGGTCCTGCTGAAACCAGACAGTTGGAAAGCTGTTATGAATAATTACTGGCAGAAAGGTCCAAAATAGTCTATCTCCTAAAATCAAATCACCTAATTTAACTAGTATATTTTTAAAAGAAGAAATTTTATTAATGTTATAGCTTTTCCATGCTAGTAAATCAGAATAAAACTAAGCCAGTGTTTAACTCATGATGACCAATCACAAAACAAAGCAAGCTAGTTTGGAACCTAGTTGCAATTTACTATGCTAAGCACCAGGATTTCAGTTACTTTCTTATTTCATCTATATTGTGATGTTTATCAATGGTTTTGAACATGAGTAAAAGACAACTAGATCTAAGACCATTGAAGTACTTTTAGTGCAACATATGTGGGATTATTTCTGTTCTACAAACAGTGACATTTGTATCAATAGGAAAGCTTCACTGAAACCTAGAACATGGGGAATTATTTTCTTGGACAACAGCTCCCAAAATCCCCCAGCCAGCTTCAGTCTGAGAAAGTAACTTTTCCAGGCTCTGTCGAGGCAACTATTTGTGTTTACAATCTGTATACAGTAATACCCCGCATAAAAAAACCGTTACACAGAGCTCTTCGTTATGCGTTTTTTTCGTTATGTGGATCAAATTGGCAATACCCTGCATAATGAAAAAAAGTTCATTATACAGGGTTTACGTTAAGCAGGGTATACCCGGGTTAACAAAAAACCCATATAACGAAAAAAAATCGTTATGCAGGGTATCACAATTGCCTAACAAATGCTATGTTGTACGGATTGTTTGTTCTACGAAGCATTTGTTATGTGGGGTACCACTGTATTTCTTCTTGTCAACTGTAGGATGATTATGGCTGTATTTCTGCTAAGGTATCTGTATATTTTCTAAAAAGAGCATATCTGCTTTGAAGAGTTCTTTAATTGTGATGTTGGTTTAATTTTTGCTTGCTATTTAAAGTTTTTTAACAACTAGGGTAAAGCAAAATTAGAACACAAGGAGAGCCAATGACTCACATTTTTGCACCTTCTACAGAAAAAGAAAACTTTATATAACTAATTTTACTTTCCTTTTGCTTCATAGGGATTTCCAGGGCTAATAGGCTTTCCTGGGCCTAAAGGTTCAAGGGTTGGTATTTCATTCAGTATTATGCTGCCAAGTGTTATGCTTCAAAAACTGTAGCAAATATATAAAAATTGTGGGCATGATCCTATTGTTTTAGCAAAAAATATTTATGTTGTTTGGATCCGAGGTATTTCCTGTCTCAGATTAGAATGCCAGATTGCAGAGTTTAAAAGTGCTTCTGGTACATAGCAGCCTATTTATTTATTTTGTTAGTCTGCTATATTTGGCACTAACTGTTGGATATAAACCCAGTTGTTTTAAAAATGTAATTGATCCACCTAGATGTTGGATTTCAAGAGGAAATGTCCTGCTTCATTGGCTTATTGGTTAGGGCTGGTTTTAAGGTAAGCCTCTATCCTAATCTATAGGCTAATTTATTTATTTTACTTGTGAAACTCCTGGAAAGTGTCCTATATTTTTCTGTATATTTTCAAATGACTAACAGTACTAATTGCTCTGATTTCTGATGTATCCTTAGCTTAATTTATATTACCATTAATCTTCAAGAAGACTTTCATCAGTCAAGGTCCCAAAGTAGTATAATATAATATATTTTTCTAATCGTGAAGCTGCTCTGTTACCTTCAGGAGTGATGGAAAGTCCAGACAATTACGCCTTCCATTTGTAATCCTCCTCTCATTTCTCTCTTTTCCTTACCTTACCACAACAAAAGAAAATAGCTGCAAACTATCTTATGACTGCTAATGCTAGAGGACATGTAAGAAGCCTCTTCAAAGAGTGGAAAACATTGCAAATATACTCAGGTGCCTCTTGGACAACATTGTGCAGCTGACTAATCTGTTTTATGCAAAAGCATTGCACCATAAACTTGCTGACAGTGACAATGATCCAACCGTCTTCTCCAGGACCAAAAATGACATTACAGTAATTTCTATTAATATAGAGAGAGTTTTGTCATCTAAAAATGAATACTTGGCTTTACCTTGCTGTGAATGGAAATGTAATATCCTTTGTGTCCAAGAAACTCACAGAGGATGTGATCAGTGTAAACCAAAAGTTTCCAGGATGTGTCTAGCTGTTGAGAAACCTCACAAACAATACAGAAGTGCTTTGGCAAGAGTGGTATAGCTCAAATCTTAAATCTATCCCAGTGTAACTAAAGATGGTGGTTTGGGACACATAGAAGAATTGGAGCAGCATTTGTCAACCTTATAGCAGCAAATGATAGTGCACTGTTACTTGTTGCTTAAAAAGCTCTATCTCTAATCATGGACTAACAGTAGAATGGGACTGTAAAAAGATACAGTCTGCTGCTTATCTTTCCATGAAACATCTAAGAATCAAGCCTGGCTTTGTGCTGACCTACCCCAACAGGCAGGGTCACCGCACAGCAGTGCTACACAGGGAGAGTTCTGGCAACAGTCTTTCCAAGGAGGATGTAAAGTGCACAGTCTAAAGAGAAAGTCAAGGTCCAGTTACCAGTTTAGTTCAGAGCAAGTGTCTAGTCCAAGGGATGTCTAGGGGCATCATCAGGGTTAGCAGAGAAGTCAGGGTCACAGCAGTCAATCACGAGTGGTATCAGGAACACATGGTCATCAAGCAGGGTGTCAGCCTTTGCACAGAGAAATTGTACCAACACCTAGCCAGTGCAGCAGACATGCTTAAGAGGCCTCCCAACTAAGGACTGTCAGCTGGGAATCTTTGCTGGGAGAAAGCCCTGGCCTTTTTATGATGCAGCTGCAAGTCCTTTTGGCACTGTTCTCTGGCTGAGGAATGGTTGCTGTCAGAGTCAGGCCTCTGATCTGACAGGTCATCTGTCTGGGAAGACAGAGTTAGGCCAGGAGCAGGGTGAGGTTCCTGATCGAAGACATCCTCAGATTCAGATGCGGGCTGGGAAGGCAGAACTGGGCTGGGAATAGGCTATGCCTCCTGATCTAGGTCATCCTCGGAGTCCGACAACATGACTGGCTTGGACATCATGCCATGAATGCCTGATGAAGTAACCTTGAGTTATGAAAGCTTGCAAATCTTTGAATTTTAAAGTTACCAATAAAAGATATCACTTTTCCCTTGCAATTGTTTGATTAATATGCATGGTCACATGGCTTATTTTTGTTTAGTAGAATGATTGTCATTCTACTACAAAACCAAAAATTCTTTGTTGAATTTCAAGTCACTGCAAAAAATCAAAGGAACTGTCTTATAGAATAGTATCCTGACACCATTACTTTAATACTTACACAAATGATCAACCAATATTCCCAAACTCCAGCAGTTTGATCTATCCTGATAATCTTGTTTAAATAATGAACACCAGCCAACCTCTTTGTTATATCTTTCCTTATATTAAAAAGCCAACCAGCTGAAACCAAATCCTTTAAAAACACAGATCTTTGCCTTCCACTTAAAGAATAGAGAAGTGGAGAGTAAACTTCAAGTGAAATAGGAGGACTAGATTGCTTCAAATTATTTAGGTTTCACTCTGGATTAAACCCTCACCTACAAAAAAACACTGTCTAAACACCATAGAAAAGATTGGTGACAGAAATAACGTGCATAGGAAACTGGCTATTTCAAACTGGGATGCATATCCACAAACAATAAAAATGTGCTAGTTCTGTATGGAATAAATCAGCAAATGCTAAACAGCCAGATATAGCTCATGATGAATCATGCAAGATTATTAGTAGATGACTGACATGTACTCCCTGCTGAACAAGCCTAATATTTGGGTTACATTGCCACTCTGCAAGTATGTTGAGAAATAACTTGAAGTATTGTTAGTTAACACATTTTTCAATAATTGATACTTAGGATTGTTCTGTTCCACTAGCTTAGGGGTCAGCCAACTTGGCTCTCTAGATGTTCTTGGGCTTCATTTCTCAGAAGCCATGATCAGCAGATGTACTGACCTGGGCATCTGGTAACTGAAGTCCAAGAACATCTGGAGTGCCAAGTTTACTGACCCCTGCGCTTGCTGAATTCAGCTTTGTTCATAGAATGGCTGCCATACTAGCATTGGGGGAGCGGGGGATTTCCTCTTTGAACAGGTGCTATTCTTTTTATCTTCAAGATGCTGGGCTTATTTGGTTAAAGATTGTCTGCTGATTTCTTCCTCTGTTCTTTTTCATCATTAGGGTATGCCAGGGGTCCCTGGTTATTCAGGCCCTCCAGGTCTCCCAGTAAGTAAAATAATTTTTTACTATACAAAGGTCATTGCCCACCCTCACCCCCAATCCCAGAACAAACAGACAGACACCAATTTTGGAGTTAACCAAGGGCCACAGCTTTATTAACTATTATCCAGGATTAAACTCCTCCCTTTCCTGCAGTGGTGCCTGCATAGCATGGTGTTCTGGGATGGAACCAAGGGATTCCACCTTACTCTGCTCCCAGCTCCCGCCTTGGGCAAGTCCAAAGTCTTGAAAGCATGCTACCGAAGGATAGCCAGCTTCCAGGCCAGCCAATTCAGGTTAAACGTGACAGGTAACACCCCCCCCCCCCCTTTGCTTCAGGATCTTAGGCAAGCAGTGTCCTCAGCCAGCCACCAGTGTGCACACACCCATTCTGAAACTGAATCTCAGAATCCATGTGCCCCAGATGTTGTTTGCCCTGGGAACTGCTCCCAAAGTATCCAATGCTATGATCATCCCACACTACCCACCAGTTGTGACACACCCATGATTGGCCCATGCAGCTTTAAAAAGAAACAGTATGGGGTAGGCAAAAAATTACCCACCCATTTATGTCAATCCAGAGAAGGTACCAAAATTCATATCTGGCCTCAAAGCGAGCAAGTAGTCTCACACTGGAAACCTAGGGTGGGTGGGCAGATCTCTTGTGCTTTGTGAAAGAGGCCATTGAAGAGGAAGGAGCAGCCTATAAGGCAGTTGCTCCCCCCCCCAGCTAAATAGCAAGTTCCTATTGGAGCTTACCACTGAGGAGGAAATGTCCAGGAAGAAGGAGTCGAAAATTTCTTGACTAACAACTGTATGCCACAGTGGTGCTACCCATGTCAGTACATCTCAGGTGCAATGGCAAGTTGTTTTGCTAATCCATATGTTTGTACAGTTAAAAGTTTATTGTTAGTAATGCAGAAATTGTAGTTGTATTTACTTTGGCGATCTTGTAACTACTTTTAGGGTGAACCAGGAAATGCTGGCCCTACAGGGCTTCCAGGTATACCAGGATGCAATGGAACAAAGGTAAGAATAAAGCAAAACCAATGGTAGACTGCGTGCAAGTGCAAACTTGCTAAAATAGCATCTTGTAACACTCCCGATCATGTGTAAGACTTAAAACAAATATACAAAGAAATACAATCTCCTTTGTTATCCATATCTCAGCAATCAGATCTTCAAAGAAAGCTTCATTTACATTCTACTTTTTGCTTCCTTTTGCAATCAGATGCCCATTGTTTGAAGGAGCTCTCCTTCTAGATACAAAGCTATAATTTTAGAGGCTGACAACATGTGTTTTTCTGTGCCAAGTTTTCTATTATCTCTATTTTCCAGGGTAAACCCGGATTTCCAGGGTTCCCAGGACAAGTTGGATTTCCAGGATTACCAGTAAGTTTGAGCTGATTGTAGTCTAATATATTTGGGTAGAACTTGGTACTCAATAACATTCATTAATAATACAATGGAAAGAAATTAGACAAGACTGGTAAATATATTTCAAATTATTGGCAATCAAAATATTAGAAATCCTGCTGTATCCCCACAGTAGCAACAATTATGGAGGGTTGCATTACTAGCTAAAATTATACAATAAGTATGTGTCCCAAGATGTAGTAAGATAAGTATATTAGATAGGGAAATGGTCTTCTTCTCTGTCTAGGCCAGATGGGAAACTGTCAAAATGAAGGCACCTTTTTGAGAATTAATTCCGTAGTTCTTTTCGCCTGATCTAGTGTGAGAAAGATTAGCCGGCACAAAGTGATCGTTGCCCAGGGTATGCCCAATTGCATTTTAAAATTACCACAATCTTCAAGGAGGCTCTTTCTTGTGTGTCTTTCTGACATGGTTCCCAATTATCACACAAATCCTAACATATTCTGATAATAATCCATATTTTGAAGATACTGTATCTGATTGGTAGGAGATCCAGGTTGCAGGAGTTTGATCCTCCATTGACCTTGATGGAGAAGAGACAGCCTGTGTGGTCCTGAGCAAACTACATGCTCTCTAAGTACCCCAACAAGAAAGGGCTGGTAATTCACTGCTCAATATTCTTTAACCAGAAAACACTGGAAAGGGTTGCAATAAATTGAAATTGAATTGAGGATGCAAGTTATACTACACAATATATCAGTTCAACATAATATATCAGTGCCAAAAGGGCTCAGGACCAGAAAGTGACTTGCAGAACTGGATCAGTGGTATGGATGTCATGCTGTGATGTAGAAGGCAGATGAAAGGCCACTGCATTATATTTTCAGGACATTTTTAATCACCATGAGGATCACCAATATTCAGATTTGGATATGGCAGAAGAAGAAGAAGAAAATTTCTATAAACATCATCTTCTAACATATAAATAGCCCAGTTTTTAAAAAAATATTTGTACTGTTATTACATTCTGTATTCAGTGATAACAAAAGAAAATAGGCTATCAAAATATCGTTCAAAAGTATCAGTAGATGATTTCATAAAATCCCTCAGGCTACAGTCCTTCATAAAATAATTGGGATTAAATCCTTCTGTATTTCTTGGATCTTGCTTCTAAACCAGTGTTTCTCAACCTTTGGTTTTTAGACTTCAATTCCCAAAAGCCTCAGTCAATTCCCCAAAGCACTGTACTGACTTAGGCTTCTTGGAATTGAAGTCCAGTGGTGGGGCCTGGACCCCACGTTGGGAACCACTGATCTAAACAGACATGTATAAACTCAAGAATAGAATTGGATATACTGGATGCTGTCTTTTCCTTTCTATACGTTTGCCATAAATAAAAACCAATAACAGTATATAACAACTTTTGCCACTTCATGTTGTAGGTACAGGGCATGGCAATTTTGAACAATTTTTTGGATGCATAGGTCATATTTTATTGCCATGTTAAATACCTGATAATGTATTTAATGTATTTATGATATGTTGTACTTTCTTTATCTTTAGGGTCTTAAAGGCATCAAAGGGGAAAAAGTAAGTTCATCCAACAAGTATTATAGCCTCGAATATACAATTTTCCCCATTTGTTTGTCCAGAAATGTTTCCAAAATCTGATTTTTTTCTGATTTTGTTTCTGATGTGAAACTGGTATTAAGAATTATTCCTTGGGGGGGAGGGTGTATATACATCCAGATTTTATTCAGGGTACCACATATACCTATTGCACAGGTGAAAAGCAAAGGGAAAAGGTGACAAAAATAGATTCAGTATCCTGCACACAACTTTTCAGTAATTGTGACATAGAGACAAAGAGAACTATTGCAACGATCCTTTCAAAGAAATAAAAAAGGAGGACAAGTGAGGAAAGATTCAAGAAATGAAAGGGAAATTTAAGTCTAAGTTGGGGATGCTGCAGATAGGCTAATAGAGGGATGCATTATTTGACCAGGATAAAATAAAGACAACATGCAAACAATATGCTGAAGAACTAAATGGAAGAGATACAGAGATCACAGATCCATTTTAAGAAGAGTCTTATGATGAACAACTGCAGTTTGAGAAAGTGGAGTGAAAACTGTTCTCAAAGCACTTGGGGAAAAAATCACTAAAAGTAGAGACAATATCGAAAGAACTATTTTATGAACAAAAACTGAATCTGTCAGTATTACAATGAATATGAAAAACAATATCTCACAGATTTGAAGCATTGCCCCGAAGAAAAGAAACTCCAAGGATTGCAGCAATTATAGGACTATTGTATTAACTTCTCATGCAAGCAAAGTGATGGTCAAGATGTTGCAACAAGGACTTTTCCCCAAATGGAATGTGAAATGCCCAAAGTTATGGGTGGATAATGAAAAGAAACTCATTAGACATCATATTGCAAATACATGTTGACTACAGGTGTGCAAAAATAATTTCAGGGGGGAAATCCATCTTTTACTGTGTTCAAAGAGATGAGAAACTATGGCATGTGTGTGCATGTGTGCATGCGTGCATGTCTGCATGTCTGTGCATGTGTGCACAGTACTTTAAGTTGTTCAGTAAAGACAGGTTTTCCCCCTTATAACTGGCATGCCTTGGTCAAAGGTTCTATAATGGACAAATTATTTCCTTCTCTATTTCATTCTTATTTAAAGGGAAGTTCTGCAAGTGGATATGATCAAGGTTATCATTCCCAAGGTAATCATGGATTGCCAGGATATCCTGGATATCAGGTAAGGATAAACACAATTCAGTTGGAAGATTAATCCATGTGTAAATATTGAGTATAGTAAGATTACAGAGAGCACCAGCCTAAGATGTCTTTTCTCCTGAATTGGAGCAGCAAATGTCATTTCCCTGCAACTTGACTCACAGTGCATAAAGCCAAAAGCCAGCAAAGTTATTTTGGCACATAAAAGAGAAAATCCCACACATTCCTTTCTCCATCCCTGGCTGTAAAAATACAAAAACAGCACATTACATAACTATTTATTTGCTGCCTAGTCACTATAGCCAAATCCTGCTGTCTGAGATGGTGATCTCACTCCGCCTGATAGCTGATACAAGTCTAATTGCCAACCCTGGGAAATTCAGTAGCATCAAGACTGTCTTTTGTAGTTAGTTGATCTCTTTTGTGAGCATGATTGGTTATAAACTGGTGACCAAGCCCTATGAAGAAAGAATGAAAGATCTGGGCATGCTTAGCCTTGAGAAAGGTTCATGGGGTCACAAAGGGTCAGACTCAACTGTGCGACTGAACAACAACAGCAAGCCTTGAGAAAAGAAGACTGAGGGGAGATAGGACAACTCTCTTCAAATACTTGGAAGGTCATGCAGAGGAAGGTCAGGGTTTATTCTCAATAATTACAGAGTTCAGATGAAGTAAGAATGCACTTAAGTTCAAATGGGTTCCAGTTCAGGGAAACTAGATTTTGGTTGAATATCAAGAAAAACTTCCTAACTAATAGAGCAGTATGACAGTCGAACCAATTCTTCTTCCGTGTCTAGGCAAGACATGAAACTGCCAAAATGAAGGCACCTTTTAGTGAGTTAATTCTGCAGTTCCTTTCACCTGACCAAGTGAGAGAAAGATTAGCTGGCAACACAAAGTTGCATTGCCAGGGTACTCCCGATTGTGCTTCAAAAATACAGTAAAACACCTACTTACATAAGAAGTCTGTTCCATAGCCTTTTATGTAAATTGGGTTTTTATGTAAATCAAAGCAATCCATAGGAAAAAGTGAACATTTACGTAAATCAAAGCAAACCCATAGGAAAAATGAATTTTTTAACGTAAATCGAAGCAAACTACTGGGAAATAAATGTACATCAAATTGTAAATCTTTTTTTATTTAGCTCATTTCTTCCCTCTCTACCTCCCTCTTTGTTTTTTTTTTATAATAACTGAATGAAACAGATGACATCTGGCACTTCCATTCATAGGAGATTCTCTGAACAGGAAAAAGTCCTTAGAACCAGCTAAACATGTATATTTTAGAGTAGGGATTCCCAACCTATGGCCTGCATGCCTAATCTGTAGTTTGGCTGCTGAAACGCAGCAGAGAAGTGGTGAGAAAATCCCAAAATGGAGTGAAAATGCTCCAAAAAGCCTCCTGCCACCATGGGAAGTGGCAGAGGCTGTGCAAGAAGCTGCAAAAAATGTCACGATTGGCACTGTTGCCACCGCTGCCACCACTGCTGAAGAAGAAGAAAACATAAGCAGTGGGCACAACCACGCCTCCAGCCCGCACAGCTGAACGTCGGTGGTGGGAACTGGCCCCAGTGGGAAAACATTGGGAACCCCTGATTTAGAGTCACCATTGTAGTTGTTATGTGGAGCTGGAGAGCTTTTGACTCTTCAGATGTTAGTGGATTGCTACTTCCATGATTCTTGATCATTGACCAGGCTGCCTGGGGCCGACGAGAGATGGAGCTTGACAAAATCTATAGGGCCAGAGCTGCCAGGGCTTATTACCATCCAGTAAACAAACTGGTACTGCTGTTGGTTGAATTGTTACTCTGTTACAGTAAAACTCCGACTTACATATGGCTCGAGTTACATAAAATTTGACTTGCATAACGATTTTGTGCTAAAACTATGTCCTGATGAACCCAATTTCATTTTTCCTATGGGTTTGCTTCGAGTTACATAAGAAACCGATTTAAGCAAAATACTACGGAACAGGCTTTTCCCCTGTAAGTAGGGGTTTTACTGTATTTGTTTATGTGAACATCAAAGGCAGTAAAGAGGAATAAAGTGCTCAGGTAAAGTAATAATAAGTTTAAATGTTTGTTGTTGTTCAGTTGCACAGTTGAGTCTGATTCTTCACAACCCCATGGTCCACAGCATGCCAGGCTGCTCTGTCATCCATCATCATCTGGAGTCAAATCCACACCCACTGCCTAAAGCTTAAATGAAGTATAAATAAAGTATAGATTGAAGTATAAATAAATAAAAATAAATAAATAAATAAACAAATGTCTATTTTAAAATAATTTTAAAAATCTTCACTTTTTTTTCTTTTTTGCATGAAGGGTGAGCCAGGTCCTCAAGGAGAACCAGGGCTGATTGGACCACAAGGCCCTTCAGGTTTTCCAGTGAGTAAAAAGCCTAAACTTCATTCTTGATTTAAAATTTAGTCAAAGTTCATCAATGACTTTACATGTTCAGTAGTATTATAAAACTTTACATATTCAGTAGTGTTATAATTCTCATACAATTTAGCTTATAATAACAGCAACAAACTGGTATTTTGTCAAACAAAATAAATGTCACATAAGCAAGATATTTACCTTGTATTTAGAAGGAGATAGCTTGTTTTTCTTTTTATAACATGATTTCCTCAGTGATATGAACCAAAGCAATGAGACTTGTAGGTGAATCCTTGCAGGGACCAATCACAAAACAAAGCTCAGTAGAATACAAAGTAGTGACCTGAGTTGAAGCACATGAAGCATGCACAGATATCTAGCAGACTTAAGGAAGCCCTACTTCTAATGATAGGTTAAGTGGATCATCAAATCTGACACTTTGTATAAAGGAACTTCTAGACCAGGGGTGCTCAAACTATGGCCCATGGGCCAGATCCAGCCCCAAGAAATTTGGCCCATGGGCCATAGTTTGGGCACCCCTGGTTTAATCAGAGAAAATGGCAGCTTAAAATCTAACTCATCCTGTTGCAAAACAGATTGCAAGGTGCATTTTACTTCCACTTCCGGTGGGAGGAACCACGTGACTGGCCCGCTGACCCACATGACTGGCCCACAGCCTGAAAAGTTTGGGCACCTCTGTTCTAGACCAATGGTTCCCAACATGGGGCCCTCGTCCCACAGGGAGACTTCGATTCCCAGAAGCCTGTCAGTATGTTGGCTGATCAGTGCTATGGGGAACTGGTTTAGACTTCTGGGAATGGAAGTCCAAAACCCAAAGTTTGGGAAATACCATTTAGACATAGCAATCCTGTGGGGAGAATATAGGGAGTTAAGAGATGTTCCAGTGGCATTTCCTCTACTGAGGGTGACCATCACCCCACCTAAAGGGCTCATCCGCCCATAGCGATTGGCCCCTTCAGGGAGTCAGGTTAGTTAATCACTGCCTGACAACAAACCATCATACAGTGAACGGAGGAGGAACTCTGATTCCCAATGGTCATGAAGGGAGAAGAGGCCATGCCAGATGGACTGGCTGTGAAGGCGCACGTTGTCCATATCCTCAAGGCTGTGGCAATTCATTGCAGTCCCGGTGTTAAATCCTGCATGTCGTGCTTCATGTGTACCATGGGTGATGGCTCTGAGACCATAGTGGGTCACTTCATGGCAAGATGGGATCAACCTTAAACAAATTCATGGCAGTGACATTTTTCCTGCTTCGGGGGGGCGGGGGGATGCATTCTCAGATACGAGTTGCAGTTGAGTAGTAAGAGATGTTCCATTAGCAGAGCAAGTTTGCATTGAGAAGTGAAGAGGGAAAGCAGTTTTTGACACACAGTTCTCCAGTAGTTCCTTCTTGTTCCTCCTCCTATTTCTTTCCTAATGGAATAGTAGATCTATATTCTGTAGACAACCAAGGTTGATAGTACTTTTGCATTACAACCCACTCCCTTCCAGCCAATGTGTCTGGCAGTCAGAATTGCTTTCTTACACCATTCCAGAACTGTGACACCTAGTAGTAGTAGTAGTAGTATAACCAGCACAAAGGATTTCATAGCCAGTAAAGAGTTCTCAGATGTAGTTGTAGTTGAAGCTCAAACAAATTCATGCCAGTGACATTTTTCCTGCTTGGGGGGGGGGGGGGAATGCATTCTCAGATATGAGTAGATGAGTAGATGAGTAGATGTTCCATTAGCAGAGCAAGTTTGCATTGAGAAGTGAAGAGGGAAAGCAGTTTTCCCTCTTCAGTGAGGCTAATCTTGTGGGAGAAAGGTCCTGGGATATTACCGTACAAGATGGTTGTTGTTTTTTTGAAAAAAAATATTTTATTATCAGTAACTGTACAGTACTTTCAAGAATATGCTTTTGTGCACTCTGTTCTTTCCTACATTGTTATAATTTTTAAAAAGAAATGCAAGATTTAACATGTAAGCCCTTCCTTCCCTATTTATCCCATCACTAATTATCCTTAGTTGAAATTTCATCTCTATCAGATTTCAGGAGAAAGGGTTAGTCACTTTATTTGTATTTTTGTATTTTAGGGACCACAAGGAAGGCCAGGAGTTCCAGGACCCAAGGTAGTACAGAACTGTGCTGTAAATTAATATTGCAGAATATTGCAGAAAAGCCTCTAATGAAATTGAGTTGCCTATCACCAGTTCTTTCATTGATTTATATGTTTGGTTTCATTTTTTAGGGTCTTATGGGCGATAAAGTCATTGGACCCAAAGGAAAAAAGGTAGTAATACATAACACTATTTCATTTGTTCTTTGGTTATATGTGTTTATAGATATGAGTACACGTACACTAGTCAGAATCCTGTTAGTTATGCCCACCAATATAATTCCAGCTATACTAATTTCTACAGTTGCCTCTAGGTAAGTAGTCAGTGTAGACATTTTCTATCTCATACTAATCACATGACTAGGTGCTTGACAGCAAATGTCTACACTTCTTGACTTATGGCGATTTGTTGCATGAGTGTATTCTTCCAATTGGATTCTGGTCACTGAACCTTATTGTTTTTCTGCTCATCGTGGGCACTAAAAAAAAAGAATTGCATTGGATGTAAAGGTCTTTTTTAAAGTTGCTCTTTTTTGCTACTACTAAGATTTATTGCAGAAGAAACTTCCTTTGTCTCAAACAGTCACACATTTGAGATTCACACTTTTAAAATATTAATAGCAAAATGTGCATATAATTGTGGGGGAAAGCTCAAACTCACATTTAATAAGTGGAGATAAATGTATTCATGAGATTTGTAAATAAATATGCATGGTGAGGAAATTTGCTTGTAAATTATGCATGAATGTCCATGTGGAAAAAACAGCTGATATATCACAAATCTATCACAACTTAAAGTCCTGCTAAAGAAGAATAGAAAAAAATACAGGTGGGATTCAGGAAAAGCAAGGAAATCAAAACAGAGATTTTTACTTCTTTTTCTGCCCTTTTATTGGGCTATGTTCACCTTGTGAACTATTTTTACTTCTTCTGGAATAAGTTTAAAGTGTAGCTATCTGTCTTATGTGTTATGTTCTTGCTGTTTTCCTTTAAACCCTAACTGGCTGTTTCAATTCACCTGAGTTTGAGTTCACTTCACTTTACTATCTTTAGCTTAGTCTTTGTTACTTTATAAAAACAAATTAAGTCAGATTGTTATTACTATCTTTCTTGAACTCTAGGATTTGGCGTATATGCTCCCATTATTTATAATTGTGCATAAACATAATTCTCAGTAACACCTGTGTTTCTCCCTTTCAATTTCAGGGTGATTTTGGATTAATAGGCCCTCCTGGACCAACAGGAACAGTTATTGTAACGCTAACCGGAGCAGATAATACAACGGTAGAAATACAATACTACTAATTTTCATATTTGCTTTTGAAACTGTTTGCAAGCCAACTAAGTTCTCTTTGTTGGAATCAAAGTACAGTGAATAAAATAAACATGTCAATGGGACTTAGTCCCAAATATACCAGGCTCCATGAATTGAGAAAGGATCTAAGGATCTGAATGGGCCACAAGCTGAACATGAGTCAAAGTATGATCTGGTGGCAGAAAATATAAATGCAATTGCAAGTTGCATCAACAGAAATACTATTCAGAGATCAAGAGAAGTTATGGTACCACTCTCCTCTGCTTTGATTAGAGCTCATGGAGTAGTACGACATTCAGCATCAATTTTTAAATGATATCAAAGTGGTGATCCAAAGCAGTAAAACCAATATGGTTGAAAATCTGGAAACCATGTCCCACAAGGAATGGTTGGGGGAACTGGGTATGCCTTGAGTAGAGCAAATTGAGAGGTAATATGATCAGATCTTTACATTTGTGAAGAGCTTTCAAGTGGAAGATGGAACAGATTTGCCTTCTATGGCTTCAGAAGGAAGGACCCCTTCAAATGACAAGAAGGGAGTTTCTGACTAATATTAAGAAGAAAACCATCACAAACAAAACCAAAACCAAAATTCTTGTGGTGCCTTAAAGACTAACAGTTATATTTCAGTCTGTCTTTGGGTGGCTATGCCCACTTCTTTAGATACCTCTTCAAACAATGTGAACTTTTATAGATGTGTCTATGAAAGTTCAGATTGAAATATAACAGGAAATCTTTGCTGTGGGACAACATGTTTTGTTTGTTTGGATTGTCTTGGTTTTGTCTGCCGTGGTTACAGACGGACACAGCTACTTCTTTGGAAATTATAGTAAGTGAAAGGGGAAGATATTAAATAAAGGTTTTTTTTACCTTTTAGTCCTTTATTACATTAACAACATTATTTTGAAAAATGTGATGGCAGGAATTAAAAGGAGATAAAGGAAGCATGGGCTCTCAAGGATCCCCTGGGCCCCCAGGAGACTCAGTAAGTGACACTAAAATCAATTACAATCAGACTAGATTATAACATATTCTTCTGTCTTGTCATGACTTTGAGAGTGTATGTGTGACAGCATCTACAACTTATCTAACATCTTTAATATACAGTTAAATGTTAAGTAAAATATATGTATTTATAAATTCTTAAATGGCCTTACATTTAGAAGCCAAATCTTTTCTTCTGCAGAGGTGGTTGTGTCATAGTGTCTAGATAAAAACACGAAGTGGTGGTATCAGCTGGCATACATGGGCAACTGCCAGAGTACCAATAAGGAGGGAAGGCCATTGGCATTCATCTGTCCTGGCATCTGAGCTTGCAAACCTCTGTTTGTTTTTTATTTGCCATGATGCCTGGCTTATTATTTCTTCACAGTATTGTGAGAAGTTTGAAGTAATCCAGCTGCTACCACATAAACATTCTTTCTGATGTAAGAAGCAGTTTACTAATGGGCTCTTTACTGAAATGCCTCTTTAACATGCCTTATACTGGCCAGGGCAGGAGATTAGGTGACATTTTGCCCATCCAGTTCTGGCTGTTTGTCTTTATTTTTTTAAAAAGGCTCTACCATATAAGCCAGGGGCCACAGTGGCTTAGTGGTTAAGATGCTGAACTTGATAACTGGAAGGTCAGCAGAACAGCAGTTCGAGGCCTGGCTGCACGATGGAGTGAGCCCCTGTCTCTGTCCCAGCTCCTACCAGCAGCTTGAACCCAGCAGCTTCAACCTAGCAGCTTGAAAACAAGAAATTTGCAAGTAGATAAATAGGTACTGTTTTGGTAGGAAGGTAAACAGCATTCTGTGTACTCCAGTGTTTAGTCATGTCTGCCACATGTCCACAGAAATGTCTGCAGACACAGACAGTTCTTTGACTGTAAACAGAAATGAGCACTGAACCCTAGAGTCAGATACGACTGGCTTTCAAGCAAGGGCAACCTTTACTTTTACCTTTATTATGTAACACTCTGATATTAATAAAGAAGAAAAGAATTCAACTAAATAAGAGAGATACAGTATTGAATGAGATCCTGTTGGTGTATGAAGAATAAAGGCCATTCTTCGGTATGTGCTTTCTGAATATTTTGTGTTTGTGTACCATTTTATCATGCAAAAGCTCATCAAATGCTAGATAAAGAAAAAAATAATTATAGCATAAAGAAATAGGATGCCATGAAATGAAGACCTGTCCTTAAATATTTTGAGCCTTATACTTATTGCAACAATGGTTTTAGTTAAGTTTTTTTAAAATGTGGACTTTATTTTTATATTATTATAAATGTTTAAAGATTGTAAAATGTTGCAAACTGAACAGTCAGCATATCAAGGCAAGGTTTTAAAATGTGCTTTGGTGAAAAATTGTGTTTTAGGGTGTAGCTGGAGATTTCCGATCTGTAAAGGGAGATCCCGGAGAATCAGGACCTCAGGTCTGTAGCTGCATTTTATTTATTTATTTGTAAGTTATCAAGTACTGTGGAAGCTTTTGTCAATCTCAGAAATTTCAGTTTAAAATTGCATGCATCATCTGAAAATACATGCTTTCATTTCTAAATCTATTCTAAACCAGACTGCTCATATTGATTTGTGGGGATGCCTCTTGAGATTATTCATTTTCACAACTTCAGATTTAGTAAATTATATTTGATTAAAATAAATAGATTGAATGCTAGAAGAACCTATTTTATTCAATAACGGTGATGAATATAAATATTTATTTTATTTTTTTATATTAGGGTAGGCCTGGAAAGGATGGCGTTCCTGGTCCACCAGGTATACAGGTAGGAAGAAAATGTTTAAACTGCGTTTTATAACAGAGGCTAAAATGTACAATTGTGGTCGGCGTAGTTTACACTTGAAAAGATATTGACAAAAGAAATAGTCATCTGTATTTCACTCACCAGCATTTCTGGAAGAAGGATCAGTACTAGGATGGGATATCTTAGGAAGGATAGGGTAGGCAGCAGAAGAGCACAGAACAAAGCTGAAGAGCCAAAACGCCATAAACGTAGATCAGGGGTTCCCAACCTTTTCAAGCCGGAGGCTGGGTCATGCTTTCTCAGTCAGCTTTAAAGGACGGATGGCCATTTTGCCCTGCCTGCATGATGGATGTGTCCATTTTGTCCCAACAGCTTCAAAAGTGTGGCCATTTTGTTTCTCAAATGCCTTTGGAGGGGCCACATTAAATGGCACCATGGACTGGATCCAGTCCACAGGCCTTAGGTTGGGAACCCCTGACTTAGAGAGTGTCTCCTGTTTTCTGTGAAGAAGGAATTGATTCTAAGACTCAGTTATTGAAATAAGATTTCTGGCCAGACCACAAGCAACATGCAAATCCAGAACCACATGTATCTTTTGTCATAGTTGCTCCAAACAAAAAATGCTGCTAGTGCTTACAAAATAGTACCTTAAAGAAGCAAAGAAGTCAGGAACATTGTATGATGTAAACCTAACTGAATTTTAACATTTAAGCATTGCATATTAAATTAGTGTTCATTTTCTTATATTATATATCTTGGCAATATCAATCTGCTGTTGGGATATACTGTATGAAACTTTAGCCAGAAATTTGAAATTATAGTTGGAAATCAATGTATATCTTCCACTTGCATTTATAGCTGGAAATTAAACATATTTCTAAAACCTTGGGTTCAGAAAAAACAGTGAAAGTGATTCAGTGCAGGTCGACCTGCTACTGTGTTCCAATTAATCTTAGCATAATGTAAATTGTGTTTATATCTGCAGGGGGAGAAAGGAGATCAAGGTTTCCCGGGATTACCTGGAAAAGTTGGTCCCAAGGTAAAAAGTTTGAGTTTTTCTGCTGATGTTTGCCTTTTTTAAATATTGTATTATGCTTTTCTTGATGGGCGATGCCTAACAATATGGAATCAAATAGTTAACATTTTCATTATTAAGACAACAAAAAGGATAATTTCTAGCAATAATTTCTACAACAATAAAATTATTTTATATTGATTTAGTTTTAAACCATTTTACTGCATGTCCTCACTCATCTCAGTTGGTGTTAAACCCATTGACTCAGTTGCTGAAAGGTAAGCCAACACTAAGTAAATCTTATTTATTTACTGGGCTCACTCTATCTGGGAATATTAGTTGGATTCAAGACTTTATATTTGGCTTATGAAAGGGATTCCTTATTCTAGTCTTTATAAAGTGTTAAATTCTATTACTAGTATAAAGCAGATCCAATGAATAAATTTAGAGTTGTAAAGCCACCTCCATTTGTTCAGTGTGACTTTTTTTAACTAGGATCAACAGGTGAAGGTGGCCAAAAGCTGGAAGCCAACAATAAACAGGACAGAAGAAAGACTTGGGACAGTATATTTGCAGGAGTTTAATGTTACAGTAGAGACTGTGGTCACTTAGTGGTTAAGACACTGAACTTGACAACTGGAAGGTCAGCAGATCAGCAGTCGAGACCTATGTGATGCATGATGGAGTGAGCCCCCGCTGTCTGATCCAGGTCTTGCCAAACTAGCAGTTGGAAAGCAAGAACTTGTAAGTAGATAAATAGGTACCGCTTCAGCAAGAAGGTAACAGCATTCTGGTGTCTAATCATCCCTGCCGAATGACCATGGAAACATCTGTGGATGCTGGTTTTTTGGCTGTAAATGGAGATGAGTATTGCACCCTAGAGTCAGATATGACTGGCTTTCAAGCAAGGGCCACCTTTACATTTACCTAATGTTACAGTGGAAAATGGTTTAAATCCTTAGAGTTTATTATTTAGGAAGGAAAGAAGGAAGCAAAAGAATATCCCAGAGGTCGATAAAAATATAGAAACAGGATTAGTGTATATGATGAAAACATGATCATGGCAGAGGTGTTCAGAAATGTTTTAGTTCATTTTTAAATGTTTTACCAGCTCATGCTTAACATATAGCCCAAGTGGCCACTATTTTTACATTCACTGTTTCCAGTACATCTCACAATGTCATTAATTTGAGGAAATATGTTTCTCATATCTGTTTCAGTGTGACCAGTTTTCATTTTCTTTTTTTATATTTTTTAAAATACAAAAATAATTATGATTACACATTACACAATAAAATACCAAACCAAATAGAAAAACACTATTACAATTTACAAAAATACTATGTGCTCCTTTCACTCAGCAGGACAATATGTATTTTTTTAACCTTATTTATTCTACAATCTCTATAATTTGTAATTTATCCTTCTTTCCAGAATGACATTTGTTCTTGGCCTGGTTTCTTTCCTTTTCTTTTTATCAGTGCATAGTCTAGAAACTTCCCCCATATTTCCTTAAAATTTGATTTCTTTAGAATTCTTTTTTGGCTTTTAACTCTAATGATAATCTATCATTTATTGCCATATTCCACATTTTTGGTACCATTCTTCTAATTCTATTTTGCTATCCAATTTCCATTTCTTAGCTATAACTAATCTCATCGCAGTTACCATAATACAAATCCTATCTTTCTTTTCTCTCCCTATTTTTTACTTCTGAAATTCATCAATAGGGCTACCCTAGGACATAGCTGCAAATGTATTGAGATGATTTGTTCAATTTCTGTGCAAACTTTCCCCCAAATTTCTTTTACAAAAATACAATCCCACCATAGATATAGATATGTTCCCAATTCTTTTTTGCACCTCCCACAGTTTTCATTTTCTACCACAGGGAAGAAAAGGTGAAACTGGCCGCCAAGGGATTCAGGGTCCAGTAAGTGCAAATTATATGTACTGTAACGTTTCATTCCTACGATTCTTAAAATTAGTTGAGTGCACTCAGTGATAAAACTGCTGACTGGCATGAGAGTCCCACTTTTTAGACAAGGGTGGTTAAAATATTTTAATGATGTGCTGGTTTTGTTTTCTTTAATAATCTGAAAACTAATTCATAAAAGAAAAAACTTAAAAGCTCAAATACTTCCATAGCAATAATATGCTCTATGTCTAAAGGAAGGGTGGGTGGGCATTGATCAGGCCAACAACTGACTGGGCTGGCTAAGTGTAGCATGCTTTTATTCTCCTGGGTGAATGACCCAGGCATGTCCTGCTACCTGATTGTCCAGGAAGGACAGCAGGGAATCATAAAAGGAAAGCCAATTCATCTTAGAACATTAATTGACAAAACCAAGGTACCACACAATTGTGTTTTTTGTGTGCTATGCCTTTGCATTATGGGCATCAGTGCCTTTCTTTTCTTCTCCATTATTCTTCTGTCCTCTTTTTCTCTCTCTCCCTGTCTCTCTTTTTTAACTTAAGACAGAGTATTATGATGAGGTGCCTGGTGAAAAAGGATATAAAGGCTTCTTAGGATTGCCAGGACTCAAAGGCCAGCATGGAGTACCAGGTGAGATAGTGTCAGAAGATTTTAATTAATTACTTGTAATCCAGAAACATTCACAATGAAATAAGTGATGCCACAATGCTTGCTTCTTTTTGTGCTGAACAAAACATTGTTACCTGTTTTAAAAATGCTATATAAGATTGCATGAGTTTCCTGTACTACTGGTATTGTGAACAAGTATCTGAAACAAACAATATCATTCTAAGACAGTGGTTCCCAACCTATGACCTACAGCTCCATTTCATGTGGCCCACCGCTGCCCCCGGAAGTGGAAGCGGATGTGTTTATGACAGCTGCAAATGCACCCCAGGACGTCATAAATGTGGTTACATCAGCCATTAATGTGCCCACGACTGTCATAAACGCGGAAGCGGGTTCATTTACTTCTGCTTCAGGGGGGGGGATGGTCCAGCCTACTCAGCTGTCCAGAGGAGGGGTCAGCCCCATGGCATAAAAAGGTTGAGAAACCCTGTTCTAAGATATTGATTTAGGGAGTAAGTGGGGTTAGTGGAAAATGGATATGCTATTGCAAAGGATAGGAAACTTTTCACCCTCTGTATGTTTTAGTTTATGTATGTGTAATTAGTATTTTGTTTTTTCAGGACCCCAAGGTCCCTCTGGTGCCACTGGTAGCCCAGGTATTTATTGTTTCTATAATAATAATTTTAAAAATAACACGGTGGCCCAAATCCTCTTCCGTAGGCTAACATAGTATAAACACCATAATTTTTACAGGCAAATTGCCTCAATTTAAGAAATCAACATAAATGAATAGTGAATTGCACACTGAATATCCTGACTGAGTCTGAAACTGATAAGGTCTACAGTGATTTCTTAACTTGGGGCAGTTTGCTTCCAAAAATTATCCCATTTGCTTCGTTATGCAAGAGGACTTTGGTCAGAGATTGTTACTTAATAGAATGCCACTAGAATGCCACTATGTACTACCAGGAATTATATGGTTCTTTTTCAAGTTCAGACTGTCTTTCTAAGTGACTGAAAGTACTGATACATAAGAAATGAAGAAAAAATGTAAAATGCTTTTAACCTACTGCAGTAATTTGCCTTATAAAATCTTCCCTTAGGTATTCCAAGACCTGGCCCGAGAGGTCTCCCAGGTTCTCAAGGTCTCAAAGGACAAAAAGGTGACAGAGGTCTACCTGGTATGACTGCCATTGGACCACCAGGACCACCAGGACCTCCTGGACAACCAGGCTCAGCAGGGGCTCCAGGTCTTTCAGGACAGCCAGGTAGAAATACATGACGATGCCATTCTATGTACATATGACCAGTTTTTGTGACATTTTGGAAAACTGCCACCTTCATCTATTATAGCTAAGAACAGAATCAGTTATTGCTGCCATTCTTGTGAAGAAAACAAATTCTGAAGGACAGGACGTCTTGCATAACCAATTTTTCAATTCCTTCTGCAACATAAGCAATATTGGATACCAATTTTGTATTAATTCTGAACATATGCAATCACTGGATTAATACATGCTATAGCAATGACATCAGTGCATCAAGCTAGAAAACATGGATTTACTGCTTCAGGAAATTCACTCAAAGATATTGCAGAAGAAGAAGAAGAAAAACTACAGTTGGTTGCAGAAATCCTTATAACAAATTGGTGACATTCAAGGACAAAGACAGCAAAAGAGTAATTAATAGTCATTACTGTTTCAGGTGTTTGACTTTCATCATTTTAATTTCCCAAAATGTTAAGTATACAGTAGCTAACAAATGTTCATATTTATGGCTACATTGATTGATTCATTCATTTATTCATTCATTCCATCTTCCTTGGGTTTCAAGGCTGCTCATAAAAATTGGAATTGATTTCTGTCTTTTTCATTGTTATTGCTGTTGCATAAATCTAGCTTAAGGTTCTCAAAAACAAACTTCTACATGGCTATTGATAGCTTTGTGAACAATAATATCTTGGTCACAAAACTATTGATAAACATGTAAGAATTTGTTTATTTGTTCATTTTTGGATGAGAAGAGTTTAATATATTTTATTCCTTCTCTCCTACAAACAGGTAGAATAACTTTTGAAAGAGGTCCCGAAGGATCCCCTGGAAATACAGGCTGCATGGGGCCTCCAGGCCTTTCAGGAGATACTGGAGCAAAAGGTTAGTTATTTTCCTTGCATATGTGTCTTCTAGCCTTCAATAATATGATAACTGCAAGGCAGTGAATAAAAATCATAACCACAGATCAAGATGGTGAAAAACAGACAATGTCAAGACTGCTTAAGTGGAACATGTATTCATTTCCTTGTCATCAGGTAAAAAGCAGTTGACCTTTTATTTTTACACAGAACACATAGTTGTGAACAATGTTCCCAAAAGCAGCTTCATCTGTACTGTTATTTCAAATGTTAATCAGGGTTTTATCTGACACCAAGTGTACATATGTGTAATAGCATGTGATGTAATAGTTATAGTGATGTAATAGTTCTAGTAGGTCACATTTACCAGTCAGCTTTATGTGTCATATCAAATCATGATTCAGCATGATGTGCAGTAGCCACAGAGAGCCTTGAATATACAGTAAAACCACAACTTACATATGCCTCGAGTTACAAATTCAACTTATATAATGAGTTTTGCACTAAAACCATGTCCCAATTTACATAAATGTCCCGATTTACACAACACAATTTCCTATGGGTTTGCTTCAAGTTACATAAAAAAAATTTTTTCCTATCAGGTTGCTTCGATTTATATAAATATCATTTTCCTATGGGTTTGCTTCAAGTTAAGTAAAAATTCGGTTTTCCTATGGGTTTGCTTCGAGTTAAATAAAACACTGATTTACATAAAAACCTATGGAACAGACTTTTTATGTAAGTAGGGGTTTTACTGTACACATAATCTTTCCCATCCCTTTTGTGGCCAAAATCATGAGTTCAACACTTCTGGTTTCATATTTAACTCAGTTGCAGCTTCCTACATTGTCGGAGGTGTTATTATCATTGACTAGGATTAGTTGCAACAAGCCAGTTTCAGCAGCAGCAACAAAATGAAGCCTCGGTTTCGTGTTACAAACCATGGTTATGGAGAAGAAAAAGGAAAAATCTTTGGATTCCTTCTCCCAAATGCATCAGATGAGAGATGATAGAATTGTATGACAAATTGACTGGTCCATGCCAGTGGCCTAATAAGCACTGTGCCAAACCATGGCATGTGACATGTAAGTGCAGATATTGTGTCTTAGAATAACTTAACCCACAGATCTGCCATGAAGATAAAGTTGATAACCCGTAGAGGCCACTCTTGAGTTTTTGAAAACAAAGGAAAGAATAACCATCAAACAGGTGGGTAAATGGGTATGTAGGTAAAAGCTTTATAGGTATTGGCTTACTATTAGAGATTGTCTGTGTTTAGTATCCCTTCTGTCATACTGATTCATAAAGTTTAATTTGGGAAGATAATTAATTTAGCATCTGCTCCTGGTAGCTACCATATTGTTTGGGGAAAGCACATGCCATGAGGGATTAGATGGAAAAACATTGTTTCACTTCATTATCCTTAATGATAAGTAACATAAGCTTGCCTGAGGTGCTTGCATGTTAAACAGAACAATTATCTGCCTATGTAAATTTATAACATTTTCTTATAGGTGAAGAAGCAGGCCCATGTGATAAGTGTACTTATACTATAGGAGCACCTGGCCTTCCTGGTATTTCTGGACCAGAAGGTCAACAAGGAGTTAAAGGTAAAAGATGATAGAAATGTCTAAATAGTATTAAGATACAGTATATCATAGTTTAGGAACAGATTGCCAATCTGTTAATGTGTATAGGTGAGTTTGCCATCTAATATTAAGTAAATTATAAATTAATAGTAGGACTTTATCAGCAATGAAGGAATTAGAAAAGATAATCAAATGGGAGATACACTAGGACAGTAATAGTGAACTTTGGCACTCCATGTGTTCTGGAACTTTAATTCCCAGAAGCCCTAATCAGCAGGAGTGATTAACAATCCTGTGTCTACAGCAGGGGTTCACAACGTTTTTTTACAATGGGCCGGTCCCGCCCCGACATAACAACAACAACAACAATAATAATAATAATAATGATAGTAATAATTTAATTTGTATCCCGCCCTTCTCAGCACAGGCCGACTCAGGGCGGCTAACAACATGTCAAATAAAGATACAATACAACAGAAGTAAAAATACAATATAACAAAAGCACAGTCAAAAATACAATGCAATGAATACAATAAACATAATTACAATAAAAATACAATGGCATAGCGAAATATCAAAAACAGCATTTCAAATGAAGCAGCAACATCCCACACTTTCCAATCCCAGACAAGTCCAGAAACAGCAGCCATGGAAGTCCTGCTGCGGCTGCAGCTCCCCATACCTACGTTGTTGTTGTCATCAGCAGCGACGATCGTGGTGGTTTTTCCGCTGTTCCCACAGTCTCCGCCACTTCTCCTGCCAGTGGGAGACTGTGGGGAGCATATCCGCTCTGTTTTGATGTTTGTCCAAGGTCCCTCAGTGGCACTTCGGCTGGGAAAGCGTGCCGTTCTAGGCCTTCCTGGTGTTGCACTGGTGATGCAGGTGGTCACCAGCACCACCAACACAACACCAGGAAGTCCCAGAATGGTGCACTTTCCTGGTTGAAGTGCCACCAAGGGACCTCGGAGAAGTGGCAGAGACTGTGGAAACAGCAGCAAAAAATGCTGCAAAAATGCTGCGATCATTGCTGCCACAACCACAGCGGAAAGTGACATATCATGAATTCTGATGGTGGGGGCGGGTTGGGAGGCATGACTAAAGGTGCCCAGGTTCTTACCACCAGCCAATTAATGATATGCATGGGCCCAATTAGGACTGTGGGCCAGAGGATGTGAATGCCTGGTCTTCAGAGATGGGAAAGATAACCTATATTCCATGTATCAGTGAAGACCAAGACTATTCACTCTCTTGTATTCCCAATCACTATATACAGGTGTGAAAGCTGAACAGTAAAGAATCGCTGAAAAGGGGGGGGGGGGAGAGCTTTGTTGAAATGTGGTACTGAAAGATAGATTTACAGATGCCTAGGACTGCCAAATGGACAAACAAGTGGGTCCTGGAGGAAGTCAGCCTGAACTGTCTCTGGAGGAAAAATTATGAAATTGAGGCTGCCCTACTTTGGGCACAACTTAAGAGGGCCAGACTCTCTAGAAAAGACAATAATGCAGAGAAAGATGGAAGGCCAAGCATGAGATGGGTTGATTCCTGTTGAGAACAGTACATTTTGGAAATCTTTAAAGCAATTTGAAGATTAGGAAAGACACTTCAGACATTTCACATTAGAACATAAAAACTAAACTGATAAAATACATTGGTATAACAATACCAGACTAAAAGATGGTGATAAAGGCGGGAAAGGTAACAGCATTCCATGTGCTCTGGCATCTAGTCATACCTGCCATATAACCACAGAAAGGTCTGCATCTGCAGACAGGCGCGGGCTCTTTGGCTGTAAACTGAGATGAGCACCATACCGTAGAGTCGGATACAACTGGCTTATCTAGTATTGTATGTATTTTGATTAAAATGAAATGCATTAATATATTTTCAGTCAGTTTCACTTTTTTGGCTTTGCATGTCAGCCTGATTATACTTAACTGAACCAGCTCCTGTCTGGGTTTGTTCAGAGATATACTGTAGATCTGGAGACCCTTAGTTCAGGAACCTGGAATAGCTGCCAGAATAATCTTGTTTTGTGTCCTACTTTTCCTTAAGTCGTAGTATTTCTATTGCAGGTATAGAAGGAAAGTTTGGCCCTAAAGGATCCCAAGGAGACCCTGGGCAGCCAGGACCCCCTGGAGTTCAAGTAAGGTTCATATTAGATTGCTTTTATAATTTGCATATATGCAATTACTGATTCAAGTAGTGGGCATTTCTGTATTGGAAAAACAGAGTTTTGGTTCTCTTGGCCCTAGTGGTACTGATCATAAAAAGGCATTAGTTCTTTGGGAGATGGAATTATTTGGAGGAGGATGGAGGAGGCATAATTTATATTACTAGTTACCCTGTTTGGTGTCTTGCAATGAAGACAATAGAAGGAGCCGTAACACGGCTAAACACAACTTTATTGCATGATGGTCAGGGTGAACATGAGGTAATGGTGGACAAACAGCTCTATTTATAGTACACTGTACATTTGAATATGCCGGTGTGGTAGCTCATTGGCTACTGTCCGCGTGACGTCATTGATCGTCACGCCCATCTTCTCCAGGTGCAGTGTGGCGGGAAGGTTTCCCGCTCTTCACGTATTCGGGGAATCCGTACCATGTGAGCTGGATGCTCGCTACTGCCACCTGTGGCCACTTAGCTCGCATCCTTATACAGCCTGTTACAATGTGTTCCTGATTAGATACAATTGGATACATTGACTGGTTACATTCTGTTAAAGGGAGCATTGCATCATTACATTCAATACATAACACCCCTCCCTCCTAGGTAAGGACGAAGTCCTTCAGCCACTGAGGCTTCCCGCATGTTCACTTTGGGCGAGTGGCAGCCGTGTTTTGACCTGGGGTCTCTGCGTATTCCTGATTGCTATGTCCTTGTCCTGCAATAGGACAGGGTGACTTGTTAGCGATCGGCTGTGGGTTCTGACCCTGGGATTGGGGAGGTCTAGGTGTGGGAGTAAACTCCAGGGACATGAAACCAGGGGCTCTAGGGACTAAAGCAAAACCCCGCTCTTCGCTTGGATGGGTGGGGGACCACTCCGAAAAATCCCCCCAGTTTCCAAACTCAAAATCTAACTCTTCGAAATCCTCCTCTTCCAAATTGTTCCTGTAGCTCGGGGGGTCAAAAGGATGCGGATTTGTGTCATTTTCCTCCCCCCAGTGATCTGCATCTCCCCCTTGGGATAAACGGGTGGGGGAGAACCCTAATGTTGAATTCTCTGTTTGGTCACTCGTGTCTTGCCTACCTACCACCCTACTCCTGAGCTGGTCAGTGTGCCTCCTCCAGAGGACATTGTACGAGACTAGCCCTGTTTGCCCGACCACTACTCCGGGCACCCAAGTTGGCCCAGCGGCCGCGTAATTCCTGCAATGCACTGCCTCACCAATTCCAAAACTCTTGATGATACCTATTTCTATGTTTCTACTCATGTCCTCCCCCCTGGTTGGGTCTAGGCGTGAGAGGATCATGGCGGGTTTCCTACGCATAAGGAGTTCGGCGGGCGACAAACCCAACACTAAAGAGGCTACTCGATACCTTAATAGGAATTGGCATAGTTGCAGATTCAAATCCCCGGGGCCCATCCGACGCAGTGTGTCCTTCATTGTTCTCACCAAGCGTTCCGCTTGACCATTTGTAACAGGGTGGAAAGGGGCAGGGGTGATGTGGCGAATCTTATTTATCTCTATGAACCCCTGGAACTCTGCTGACGTGAAAGTTGTGGCATTATCGCTCACGAGTACGTCGGGTAAACCGAAGCAGCTGAATACTCTCCACAATTGCTTAACTGTCGCAGCTGATGATGTACTGGCCATTGGGATTACCTCCAACCACTTGGAGTAAGTGTCCACTATTATGAGGAACAGGGTGCCCCTGAAGTGACCCACGAAATCTACATGCAAACGCGACCACGGCCCTCGGGCTGCATCCCATTCTCTATGAGGAAGTCGGGACTCTTCGGGGCGGGTACTCTGGCAACTCTCGCACGTGCCAATCATGTGTTCTATGTCTGCGTCCAACTTGGGCCACCAGACGTAACTCCTGGCTAGCGCTTTAGAGCGCACGATCCCCGGGTGGCTGATATGTAGCATCTTGAGTACCTGTGACCTCAAAACTTCGGGGATTATTACCCGCTGCCCCCAGAGTAGGCAGCCCCTCTCTAAGGACAGCTCATCTCTCCTTCTGCCATAAACCTTGAATTCCTCCATGGGGGAGGTTGCTGGCCACCCTTTTTGCACCCATGAGCTGACTAGGGCCAACGACTTGTCCTTCGCTGTAGCTTTAGCAATCTCCGCTGGCAGTATCGGGGGCGACTCTAGGGCCTCAATCAGGAGCACCTGTTGGTCCTGCTCTACCTCACACTCTGGGTCCCCTGCCTGTGGGAGGGGTGACCTGGAAAGGGCATCGGCGTGGCTGATCTCCTTGCCGGGATGATAGGTCAACGCATACTGGTACGCATTGCGGAAAATGGCCCACCGCAGCATCCTTGGGGACAAGATCTGTGGGGTGGGCTTGTTAGTGGTAAAGATTCCTAACAGGGGCTTATGGTCGTTCACAACTGTGAATGGTCGGCCATAGAGGAAATCGTGGAACTTTTTGGTTCCTGCAACTATCGCCAGAGCTTCCCTGTCTGTTTATGCATAGTTGTGCTCTGCCTTGGACAGGGATCTCGAATAGAATGCCACCGGGGCTTTTCGCCCACTCTCTAGCACGTGGCAGAGGACTGCCCCCACCCCCCACCGGTGAGGCATCATACACCAACACAACAGGTTTCTTGGGATTGAAGTGGGTCAAGACAGCCTCGGAGGATAGAAGCTGCTTGAGTCCATGGAATGCCCGTTCCTGGCTATCACCCCACCGCCAAGCCGTGTCTTTTTTGAGTAGTTTGTGCAGCGGCTCTGCCACCGACGCCTTTCCCGGCAGGAAAGAGTGGTAAAAATTTAGGAGTCCTAGGAAGGACTGTAGTTCGGCCTTGGTGGTGGGGCGAGGGGCGTTCTGCACTGCCGATACCTTTGACTCTGCTTGCTTGATGCCCTCCGGGGTTATCCGGAAACCCAGAAACTCTACTTCTGCGAAAAACACACACTTATCTTTTCTGAACCTGAGCCCCGGTCTAACTTCTTGGCTAATTCTTGTGTGTCCCCCCCCTGCCGTAATCAAAACGTCGTCAAAGTAAGGGAAAACACCTGGGAGCCCCTTCAAGAGCTGTTCCACAAGGGACTGAAAAATTCCTGGGGCCGAATTCACGCCGAATTGGAGGCACGTTACTTTGTTGTTGTTCAGTCGCACAGTCGGTTCCGACCCTTTGCGACCCTATGGACCATTGTTCTCCAGGCACCTCTGTCCTCCACCATCCCCCTCAGCACTCCCAGTTCTGTGCCCATTGTGTCTACAATACCATCTAGCCATCTCATCTTTGGCCTCCCCCTTCTTCTTTTGCCCTCCACCTTTCCCAACATCAGGGCCTTCTCAAGTGAATCCTCCCTTCTCATTTGATGTCCAAAATACTTTAGCTTCGTCTTTACTATTAGCCCTTCCAATGAGCAGTCAGTGTTGATTTCTTCTAAGATTGACCTATTTGTTCTCCTTGCTGTCCAGGTTACTCTCAAAACTCTCCTCCAACACCACATTTCAAAGGCATCTATTCTTCTGCGTTCAGCTTTCCTAATTGTCCAGCTCTCACATCCGTACATTACCACTGGGAATACCATTGCTTTGACTATTCTAATTTTTGTTTGCAATGTGATGTCTCTGCTTTTCACTATGTTCCCCAGGTTTCTCATGGCTTGTCTCCCAAGAATCAGTCGCCTTTTTATTTCATGGCTGCAATCCCCATCTGCCGTGATCTTTGATCCCAGGAAAGTAAAATCTGTCACTGCTTCTACTTCTTCCCCATCTATTTTCCAGGAACTGATTGGGCCTGTTGCCATTACCTTGGTTTTCTTGATATTGAGTCTCAAACCAGCTTTTGCACTCTCCTCCTTCAGCCCAATCAAGAGGTTCTTTAGGTCTTCCTCACTTTCTGCCATTAGGGTGGTATCGTCTGCATATCTCAGATTGTTTATGTTTCTCCCAGCAATTTTAATCCCATATTGTGATTCCTCCATCCCTGCATTTCGCATTATGTGCTCTGTGTATAGATTGAATAAGCAGGGTGATAAAATGCAGCCTTGTCTTACTCCTTTTCCTATTCCAAACCACTCTGTCATTCCATGTTCTGTCCTAACTGTTGCTTCTTGGTTCATGTACAGATTTCTCAGGAGGCATATGATGTGCTCTGGTATTCCCATCTCTTTAATTACTTGCCACATCTTGTTGTGGTCCACACAGTCAAATGCCTTAGTGTAATCAATGAAACAAAAGTAAACTTGTTTCTGGTATTCCTTTGTTTTCTCCATGATCCAACGTATGTTGGCGATGTGGTCTCTAGTCCCCCTGCCTCTTCTGAAACCGGCCTGCACCTCTGGTAGTTCTCTCTCCACATGTTGCTGAAGTCTGTCCTGTATTATCTTGAGCATCACCTTGCTGGCGTGTGGGATGAGTGCAATTGTTCGGTAATTTGAGCATTCTTTGGCGTTGCCCTTTTTTGGGATTGGGACGTATACTGATCTTTTCCAATCCTGTGGCCACTGTTTTGTTTTCCAGATTTGCTGGCATATTGAGTGCAGTAATTTGACGCCATCATCTTTTAGCGCTTTGAAAAATTCGACTGGGATACCATCATATCCACTAGCTTTGTTGTTTGCAGTGCTCTTTAGGG
Source organism: Bradypodion ventrale (assembly GCA_035047345.1). Taxonomy (NCBI): domain Eukaryota; kingdom Metazoa; phylum Chordata; class Lepidosauria; order Squamata; family Chamaeleonidae; genus Bradypodion; species Bradypodion ventrale. The sequence continues at coordinate 48,644,736 of JAWDJE010000003.1, read as the reverse complement.
CCTTTATAACTTCGCTCTCCAGGATGTCTGGCTCGAGTTCAGTTTTTTCATCATTGTGGTTATCAGGAGTGTTGAGGTCCTTTTTGTAGAGTTCCTCTGTGTACTCTTTCCATCTTTTCTTTATCTCTTCTGCATCAGCTAGCTCTTTTCCGTCTTTGTCCCTTATCATGGTCATTTTTGCTTTAAATGTTCCCTTTATTTCCCTGATTTTTCTGAAGAGATCTCTAGTCCTGCCTCTTTTGTTGTTTTCCTCCATTTCTTTGCACTGTTCTTTTAGGTAGTTTTCCTTATCTCTCCTTGCTTTTCTTTGAAATTCTGTGTTCAGAAGGTTGTATTTTTTCCTTTCTCTTTTGACTTTTGCCTTCCTTCTTTCCTCTGCTATTTTAAGAGCCTCATCAGACAACCATTTTGCTTTCTTACGCTTCTTTTCTTTTGGTATGGTTTTCTTTGCTGCTTCCTGCATGATGTCCTTTATCTCTGTCCATAATTCTTCTGGCACTCTGTCTATTGCGTCCAGGCCATTATATCTGTTCATCACCTCCACCGTGTATTCTTTAGGGATGCTGTCTAGGTGATATCTGTCTGGTCTTCTTGTTTTCCCTATTTTCTTTAGTCTTAACCTGAATTTTGCGATCAGTAGGTTGTGATCTGATCCACAGTCTGCTCCAGGTCTTGTTTTTGCTGATTGTATGGAGGTTCTCCATCTTTGGCTGCAGAGTATGTAGTCAATTTGGTTTCGGTGTTGGCCATCTGGTGATGTCCATGTGTAAAGTCGCCTCTTGTGTTGCTGGAAGAGAGTGTTTGCTATGACCAGTGCGTTCTCTTGGCAGAACTCTATCAATCTTTGCCCTGCTTCATTCTGTACTCCAAGACCAAACTTGCCTGTTATTCCCTCCACTTTTTGATTTCCTACTTTGGCATTCCAGTCTCCTAATATAATTTGGACATCATTTCTTGGTGTCTGTTCTATGAGGTGTTCTAGGTCCTCATAGAACTGGTCCACTGTGGCTTCATCTGCACTAGTGGTTGGTGCATAGACTTGGATTACGGTGATATTGAAAGGTTTGCCTTGAATTCTGACTGACATCATTCTGTCATTTTTGAGGTTATATCCCATTACTGCTTTTCTTACTCTCTTATTGACAATTATGGCTACTCCATGCCTTCTAAGGTTTTCTTGTCCACAATAGTAGATATGATGGTTTCCAGAGTTGAATTCACCCATCCCTGTCCATTTTAGCTCACTGATGCCCAAGATGTCAATGCTTATTCTTTCCATCTCATTTTTTACCACTTCCAGTTTACCTTGGTTCATTGATCTCACATTCCATGTCCCTATGCAGTATTGCTCCTTACAACATTGCATTTCCCCTCCCCCTTCCCTGTCCCTCCCCTTCCTCCACTCTGTGGTGTTAAGCATCCTGTATCACCTAGCCTGCCCTTTTGTTTTGCCTTTTGTTTTGGTCAATAGGGTTCTCTTGGCAAGATTTATGGCGTGGTTGCCGGTGTCTGCGCCATTTTTCTCTCCTCATACATTTTATCACAGTTTTTTAAAAGTTTAAAAACATTTAAGACAACATATTATCATGCATATTATCACACTTTAAAGCACAGTCTCTATGTCAGTTGCTATATTAAGTCATTTTAAAGTCTTTATGTGAGTTACTATATTAAGTCATCAACATTTCTGCATATTTAACTACTTATCCTTTGTATGGGGCTCTGAGTCTCACCCCCTGGTTTAACTCCTTTGCCTTCTTCCCTTCTGCCAATTGGACCTCTCCTTCGGCGCTTGGTTGTTTTCAGGGCTTGGAAAAGGCTCTCGTCGGGGCGACTGGCTGGCCTCTCCCCGCCCGGCTGGTCTTCCTCCTCCCTTGCCGGCCCGGCTGGAGATGGTGGGGACCGGCTCGGAAGGGCTCGCGTTGGGGCGACTGGCTGGCCTCTCCCCGCCCGGCTGGTCTTCCTCCTCCCTTGCCGGCCCGGCTGGAGATGGTGGGGACCGGCTTAGGAGGGCTCGCGTTGGGGCGGCTGGCTGCCCTCTCCCCGCCCGGCTGGTCTTCCTCCTCCCTCACCGGCCCGGCTGGAGATGGTGGGGACCGGCTCGGAAGGGCTCGCGTTGGGGCGACTGGCTGGCCTCTCCCCGCCCGGCTGGTCTTCCTCCTCCCTTGCCGGCCCGGCTGGATAATTTTACCATTCCCCAAATTCTCACTATATGTAGCCAGCATGGAAAAACCCCATGTTACTTTAAAAGCTCTCTTATGAGTAACAATGGTTTGAGCGGCAGCTGCAGCTGGGGTCACTGTTAATTGCTGATATGCCTGTGCTAAATCTAGCTTGGTGAAACACCTCCCCCCATGCAAAGTTGCTAACAGGTGACTTACCACCGGCACCGGATACGCATTTGGGCAAATTGCCTTGTTAATCGTGCACTTGTAGTCAGCGCAGATTCTGACCTACCCATTAGCCTTAAGCACCATAACAATGGGGGTTTCCCACTCGGCAGAGTCCACAGGTACCAAAATCCCCTGACCCACCAGTTTGTCCAGTTCAGTCTCAATTTTGTCCTTCAGTGCGAATGGCACTCTCCGTGGCTTGAGCCTGATGGGCCGAATGTCAGGATCCATGTTGAATAAAACTGGGGGCCCCTTGAACTTCCCGAGCCCCTTCTCGAAGACGGCAGGGTGTGCGTTACACACCTCCGTGATTGGGTCAGCCTGCACGGCGTGTATGCCCCCAATGAAAACCCCCAGGGGCCCAAACCACTGTATCCCTAGGACGGAGCAGGACCCGTCCCTTAAGACCACTAGGGGCAACTGCGTGGAGCGCCTCTTGAACTTCACCTTGAACTCCCCCACCCCCAACTCCCCCACCCCTGAACGTCTCATAGATTAGTCTTTAGGGCTTTCAGCTTGGGACGTGACTTCAGGGGAATACGCAAAAATTCCTGGTGGGAGATGATGGAGTACGATGATCACGAGTCTATCTCCATACTAACCGGGACCCCTTGTATCAGTACCTCAACAAAAAACCGGGGTGCCTCAAAGGCACACAGTGAACTGCCAGGTCATGGTTGTCGGGAACTCGTCGAGACATGCGGTGCTCCTGCAACTCGTCGTCATCAAAGATCCTGCCGACCCCATCCGCTTTCCATTGGGGCCGTTCTGCCTGGGCCTTGCAGTCGTCCCGTCGCCACCTGCATACCTTTGCGATGTGCCCGCACCGCCCGCAGTTGTGGCACTCTGCCTTCCAGAATGGGCACCGACTCCGGTCGTGGAATGCCCCGCATCCGTCGCAGTGGCAGTTCTCTTTGGCACGGTCTTGAACCTCAGGCCTCCTCTGCACCCGCTGCATGTCGTTGTCCTCGCTACAGTCAGAGGTGGACGTGGTGGACTCGGAGGGCCCCTGCTCTCCGTGGGAGGAACAGCTGTGGACTGGGCCCACAGGCGGGGGCCCCCCAGCTGTCGCGGTCCTGGCCCGGCACACCCGTTCGCCTTGTTGCACTGACTCGGTGGCTTGGGCAATTCGTAGGACATGCTCAAAGGAAATGCTCTCGTCCTTGGCCAGTAATTTTTTCCTGGCCCCCTCATCTTGCAGGCCCAGCAGGAGCCTGTCTCGCAGCGCCTCGCTCAGGGACGTTCCCTACCGGCAAGGCATGGCAGCCACCCTCAGAGCTGCCACGAAGTCAGCCACGGACTCACCGGCCCGCTGAAAGGCCAGCCTTGCCGGGAACACCGACACTTTCGGGCGGAAATGCTTCCTCAGCTCGGTGAGGATTTCGTCTAGGGGTACCTCCCTGAGTGGCCTCGGCGTCAGGAGGTTCGTTGCCAGCTCTAGCATTTCCAGGCCACTCTGGGCCAGCAGGTACGCTCGGCGCTGGGCTTCTTCCTCGATGCTCTCGAGGTCCATCGCATATAGGAACTGCTGTTCATAAAGTTCCCATTTCTCTGGCTTTGTGGTGTCAAAAGGCGCGATGTTCACTTTTCGGGACGCCATCCCATCCTCGTCGCCAATTTGGTGTCTTGCAATGAAGACAATAGAAGGAGCCGTAACAAGGCTAAACACAACTTTATTGCATGATGATCAGGGTGAACATGAGGTGATGGCGGACAAATGTACACTGTACATTTGAATATGCCAGTGTGGTAGCTCATTGGCTACTGTCCGCATGATGTCATTGATCGTTACACCCATCTTCTCCAGGTGCGGTATGGTGGGAAGGTTTCCCACTTTTCAGGTATTCAGGGAATCCTTACCATGTGAGCTGGATGCTCGCTACTGCCACCTGTGGCCACTTAGCTCGCATCCTTATACAGCCTGTTACAATGTATTCTTGATTAGATACAATTGGATACATTGACTGGTTACATTCTGTTAAAGGGAGCATTGCATCATTACATTCAATACATAACACCCTGTAACACAGGTTCTCTGGGTAGCTCACAAAACACATGCAATGCTAAAATACAATACACAGGCTGAAATCCTTTCCCATAAGTTGCAGTGCATAAGATCAATAAAATCCTCAGCTGTGGCAGTTTTTCTGAAATAGAACACTTCTGATTCTCCCTGTTTGCCTCACACAGATCCTAAGACTCCCATGAATTCTTTTTGTTACTGGAAAGCCAATGTGAGCGGCCAGGATGATTTTACCACCTGCAGCAATTTTCAGAAATTAAACACTTGTTCTGTGGCCTCTAACAACTTTCCCATGACAAAAGAAATTATTTGGGGACTGCAAGCAAGGCAGGAAATGTTTTATCATTCCCTCCAAAAAATAATTTTTCTGTAACTGGTGATGTAATCAACCTTATACAGCATAGCTGTGCAAACGGGATTTTGAACACTATGTGATTTGGCTTCTGGTCCATGTTTTATGGGTCAAAATGTTACCCATAAGCCTCTCCAAGCATGGCTAATTCTTGAAATAAAATTGAAATCAAAACGATCCATTGCTTTCTCTCCCCCCCCCACCCCACCCCCCAAGAAACCCTTATTGAGGCTATATCAGTTTAGAAGTGCTCATACAAAAACCACTATTCCTGAATGTCTCCATAAGCAAAAGTTTTTTTTTTGTTCCAAATAGTGGGTTTTTTTAATTAGAGAAGGAATTGGACAAAACACATTGCCTGTGGACAAAATGTGTCTGATAGGCAATACTCCTCCCCCCCCCCCCCGGGCTATAAAATATGAGAGTATTAAAAGACCTGGCTAAATAAAATGATCTTTCTCTATTGATGAAATGACCAACAATATGGTGCCAGGTGAAAATGTCTTCTCTCTTACCATATTCGGTGGGTTAGTCTGTCCTGGACATAAGAAGTTTCAGAAGTACATAGAGGAGAAGACAACCTTTCTGGTAGATTGGTCCCAAATTATTTAAGGCGTTAATGGTTAAACTGAGCTCTGAAATTGACTAACAACAATTCTAGTTGACAAAACATGAGAATAACATGGTCAGAATGACCAGTCCCAGTTAATGATCTGATAGCTGTATTCTGAGACAGAGGTGCCTGGCGGGCAATGGTCCATGGGGTCGCAAAGGGTCAGAATCAACTGTGCAACAGAACAACAAAAAGCTGTATTCTGAATGAACTCTATTTTGGGTTCCGTTTTTCAGTTTAGCCCTGCAATACAATACATCATTGTAGTCTAAAAAGGGGATTGTCAGAGAATTATATGAAGAAACTGGTCCCATAAGGGTTAACATCTTTCTGGAAAGAAGAAAATTTGAAAACATTTGGTATAAAGTGCTAGACCAGGGATTCTCAACCTGCGGCCTGTGGGCTGGATGCGGCCCATGGCACCATTTCATGTGGCCCCCACCGCCTCCACCACACCAGGAAGTGCCATGTGGTGGAGGAAGGGCAAAATGGCCGTCTGGCCCCTGAAGCTATCTGAGGGAGCGTGACCCGGCCCCCAGCTTTAAAAAGGTGAGAACTCCTGTGCTAGACCAAAAGGTACTAGGATCATGCCTGACATTCCCCTTATCCCTTCGTGCCCCCCAAAACACCAGATGATGATTGAAAAGCTGCACCTCGGTGGGAGATGATTAGTCAGGGTAAGGGGCTGTATCTAGTGAGAATTTTCCTTCAACCTTGAAAAGAGTATTTTTGAGCACAGTTTTAGTTTTTTAATTCTGTTCTGCCTATCATGTATCTTGTTAAAAAATCTAACCTAGGGACTTCCAGGTCATCCAGGATCACAAGGTCTTAAAGGGCCAAGAGGTGAACCAGCCTATGTCCATCCAGATGGTCCAAAAGGAGACAGAGGATCACCAGGACGGAGGGGAGACCTTGGAGAAAATGGGTTGAATGGGTTACCTGGAAATCCTGGACTGAAAGGTGCAAGAGGTTCTGTGGGCACAAAGGTTTGTATGGGACACTTTGTTGATTGTTCTGTGACTCTTATGGTATCTGAAAGTTGTGCAAATGTACTGTATATGTAAAAGCTGTAGACAAGATAGATGTAAAACACTTTGTAATGCATTTTTTTAATTTAACGTGTTTGTAAGACTGAATATATAAAGCTATTTCACATTTGAAACTGGGCTGACACTACCATTAAGCACAGTGAGGAAAGCACCTCAGGCAGGTAGCAGGAAAAAGTACAGAAAAGACCAAGTTAATATCTGGCATCCGAAAAAGTGGGCTACAGTCCAAAACAAATTATGCCAAATAAAAAGTGTTAAACTTTAGGTGTTAGAAGATTTTTTGTTTGTTTTGCTAGAAGAAAATAATGCAAATATCCCCTTGGAAAATTGGCATTATCATGCTTTTTTATTTCACAGACAGGGAGTGGCATCTCCCTTATGTGCCAAAATAACTTAGCTGGGTTCGAGTGCAGTGTACCTTAAGCTATTTGCTGCTCATCCTAATATCACAAACTGATTTAAGCTGATCCAGTTATAAAGTGTTGCCCAGTAATTAGTGGTGATCAAAGTAAAGTTGCGTTTTTCTTATAAATAAAGTTATTCTTGCTTCAAATGTCATTGATGTAACACAATAGTAGAACCAGGGTGAACATGCTCCAGTGACAAGCCAAAAGCCTACAAGAATTATTTTATTTTACCTTAGCAATTAAAATCTATTTTTAATCCCGGTGTTATAAGTCCCTGTAAATACTGTATTGATTGTTATTTTAAAAAACCAATTGATTGTCATTTTATTATGCATTTTATAATAATGTCAACATCGTCTATAATTTTTAAAGTGTTCTATTAGCTGTGATTATTTTATCCTTGGAACTGTTTATATTTACATATTTTGCATATTCTGTTTTTATTACCTTTTACTTTGATCCCAACGAATGTTCTGAGGAGGCTGCATTTGAACACCATTTGTTTGACCCAAAGCCTCTATTGTAACTGGCCATTGGCCGTAATAAAGATTGATTGATTGATTGAATAGTAGGAGATGTTAGTTACAAATGCAGGCTATCTTTACAATAAGATCTGACCCATATTTTCTGTGTGTTATACCTACAGAGACTGATAGGACTTCATAAGTATGGACTGTATGTACTCTGGGATCACAGCAACTAATATCAAGTGGTTTTTATAATATAACTTATTCATAGGGATTGGATGGTCCAAAGGGGGACAGAGGAGCACCAGGATCTGTTGGGCACCCAGGACTTCCTGGAGAGATTGGGCCATCTGGACCACCAGGCTATGGACCCCAAGGAACAGAAGGTTCTAAAGGATCTCAAGGAAATCCTGGTTTGCCTGGACTGTTGGGAGCAGCTGGTCAGTAGAATTTAATTGTTGTCATAATTTAGAAGCATTGCTTGTGATATCTGTGGGTAGATTTAAAACCAGAGGTTTTAGTAACTTTATATGTTCTTAGTATAAAGTAGTAGTGGATGGCTTAACAAAACCCTATAAAGCAAATTCAAAACAAAAAACAAAGGTTTCTATGGTGGCTTCCTTGCTGAGGTCAAAAATCCAACTTGGAAAAAGTGGAGAGAAGGTTTGATGGTCAAAAGGGAAAGGGGTCTACTAAATTCACAATTCCCATGCTTAAGAACATAAGAACAGCCTTGCTGGAACAGGCCACAGCCCATCCAGTCCAGCATTCTGTCTCACACAGTGGCTCACCATTTCCTTCAGGGTATTCCCAAGCAGATGCCTTCACCTGCTTAGGATTCCCTGGAAATGATATTGAGAGATATCCTGCCTATCTCTCCAACCCGGAGGTTGTCCTTAAGTTTCCATAATTATAACCATTGATACTCTTGTCCTCCATTAACTTGTCTAATCCTTTCTTAAAGCTGTCAAGACTGACAGCTATCACCACTTCTTCTGGCAGAGAGTTCCATAGACCAGTAATCCTCTGGGTGAAAAAGTACTTTCTCTTATTTGTTTGAGAACTAGTACCCAAAAGTTTCATGGAGTGTCCCCTAGTTCTAGTGTTATGCGATAGGGAAAACAGTTTTTCCTTATCTACTTTGTCCACACCATGCATGATTTTATAAACTTCAATCAGGTCACCTCTTAGACATCGTCGTTCAAGAGTGAAGAGGCCCAACCGTTGCAGCCTCAGATGGTAAGGAAGGTGTCCCAGTCCCCTAATCATTCTGGTTGCCCTCCTCTGCACTTTTTCCAGCTCCATAATATCCTTCTGGAGGTATGGCGACCAGAACTGTACACAGTATTCCAGATGGGGCCTCACCATAGATTTATAAAGAGGCAAAATGACACTTGCTGACTTATTTTCTATACCCTTCCTAATAATCCCTAGCATTGAGTTTGCTTTTTTCACTGCTGAGGCACACTGGGTTGACACCTTCATTGAGTTGTCCACCAGGACACCAAGGTCCCTTTCCTGGTTTGTCGCAGAGAGTTCAGACCCCATCAGTTTATAAATGTAATTGGGGTTCTTTGCCCCAACATGCATCACTCTGCACTTACTAATGTTGAAACTCATTTGCCACTTTTTTGCCCACTCCCCCAGTGTCAAGAGATCCCTCTGGAGCTCCTCACAATCTCTCACAGTTTTCACTACCCTGTATAATTTAGTGTCATCAGCAAATTTGGCTACCTTGCTTTTTACTCCTACCTCTAGATCATTTATGAAGAGGTTGAAAAGCAGGGGTCCCAGTACTGAACCTTGGGGGACCCCACTCTTTACTTCCCTCCACTTGGAGAAGTGTCCATTTAGTGCTACCCTCTGTTTCCTGTCCCTTAGCCAGTTGCTGATCCAGGACAAGACCTGTCCCTTTATTCCATGACTGGTAAGTTTATTCAAGAGCCTTTGGTGTGGGACCTTGTCAAAAGCCTTCTGAAAGTCCAGATAAACAATGTCAACTGGACCCCCCCTTATCCACATGCTTGTTGACACTCTCAAAAAATTCCAACAGATTAGTGAGGCATGATTTGCCCTTGTAAAAGCCATGTTGGCTCTCCTTTAGCAGCGCCTTCTCTTCTATGTGCCTATTAGTTCTGTCTTTTAGGATGGTTTCCATCACTTTACCTGGGACACATGTCAAACTGACAGGTCGGTAATTTCCTGGATCACCCCTGGATCCTTTTTTGAGAATTGGTGTTACATTCGCTACCTTCCAGTCATCAGGCACAAAGCCTGATTTGAGGGAAAGATTATATATTTTGGCTAGGCGATCAGCAATTTCATCTTTAAGTTCCCTGAGAACCCGTGGATGGATGCCATCTGGTCCTGGTGATTTGTTAGTGTTTAGTTTAACAAGACATGCAAGGACCTCCTCCCTGGTTATTTCTATCTGGCTTAATTCTTCGGTTTCCCTCCCTACGAAGATAGGCTCTGTTTTGGGCATGTGGTCTCTGTCTTCTTCAGTGAATACTGAAGCAAAGAATTCATTGAGTCTCTCTGCAATCTCTGTTTCCTCTTTAATAACCCCTTGCCTTCCATTGTCATCTAATGGTCCAATGGCCTTCCTAGTTGGGTTCTTACTTCTAATGTACTTAAAGAAGTCTTTGTTATTTCTCTGAGTATTTTTAGCTATACGCTCCTCAAAGTCTTGCTTTGCTTTCCTGATTGTTGCCTTGCATTTGTTCTGCCAGAATTTATGTTTCTGCCTGCTGTCCTCATTCGGACAAGCCTTCCATCTTCTAAATGAGCTTTACTTGCTCTTCATCACTTCCCGAATAGCTCCTGTAAGCCACATCGGAGTCCTCTTGGACCTGGCAGTGCCCTTTTTCCTTTTGGGTATGCATTCCAATTGAGCCTCTGTTATTGTTTTTGTAAACAGCCTCCATGCCTCTTGGAGTGTTTGGACTCTCTCAAATTTTCCTTTCAGCTTCTTTTTTACTAGTTTCCTCAACTTTGGGAAATTTCCTTTTTGAAAATTTAAGGTCTCTGTGTTAGATTTTATCAGTGACTTGCCGTCTATGATCAAGTTAAACATAATTGAGTTGTGGTCACTGTTCCCTATTGGATCAGTCACATTAACATCTTGCACCAGATCCTGAGTATTATTCAGGATCAAGTCAAGGATTCTTGAACCTCTAGTTGGGTCTTCAACCATCTGTCCCAGGGAACAATCATTTAGCATATCTAGGAACTTTATCTCTTTATCATGTGCTGAACAACAGTTCACCCAGTCTATGTGGGGGTAATTGAAGTCCCCCATTATAACCAGGCTTCCCTTCTTGGATGCCTCCTTTACAACATGCTTGTTCCCACCATTGCTCCTAAATTCATAGAGGAATTTACAACTACCAATATTCTTCCACCTGGAACTGGTCCAAATATATTCCATCGCATTACTCCTAATGAGAAATATTTTTGTCTAAGTAGAAAATAAATCAGTATAAACCTGTAGTTCTGTCATTAATTCCTTTCTGACCACAAGTGCCTGAAGGACTTTGGAAAGACTGGAAACTTTAATAACAGAGATTTCCATCCAATTAGCTGCTTCCCCTTCAGATTGGTTTGTAAGGTATTTTTAATAAAGTTAACATTGCTATAACCCTTTATAGGAGCAGAAATAAAATAAACTTCTGTAATTTTTTAAAAGTAACAGGCTTATTTTTTACTACTTATATAAAAAATGAGACATCTTAGTGACATTTGAATACACTACTTTCTTTATTTGTGTCAGATGCACCACCAGTATATAATAACACACAAAGCTAAAATTAACATTTCTAAAAACAAAATAGAATTAAAAAGGGCTAGATGACATCTGCCCAATATTGGGCCACATCAGCAGTATTTCCTCTTGCCAACATAAGGTCCTCCTCAGTGCATGAGGAAGGGCATGGTGTGCATTGTATTGCATCATATGGGAGATAGTTTGTACTTCTCCACATTCACACAGACTGTCATCTACACGGAAACCCCACTTTCTCAGATTAGCTCTTTATTGACTAATATAAATGTTAGTGATTGCCTGTCAGAGAAGTTATCCAGGAAGTATAACTCTCAGCTGACTCTCAGAAGGCACTACTGCTGTCATTTTGACATTTGTGATTTGTATCAACCTTCTCTCTCTCTCTCTCTGTATATATATATATATATATATATAGATAGATAGATAGATAGATAGATAGATAGATAGATATAGATATAGATATAGATATAGATTTAATTTAATTTAATTTAATTTAATTTTCACGCTTATATACCGCTCACTCAGGCGAACCCGACTCAGTGCGGTTTACATAGCGGACAATAATACAAAATATAGTAACGTAACATACAATAAATACAGCAAAAAATCAATCACCAAAAGTACAATTACAAATCTCTGTCCGCAAAAATTACAGAAATATATATATTATATATATATAATAAATATATATAAGCACAGCCCTTTTAGTCCTTCCAGAAGGGGGGTGGGTGGGACAAAAGCGTGCACAAGTCCTGGAGCTCCAAGCTGACCAGCCTCCTCACCTCCACCGAGGCCCAGACCATGGCAAGTCCAGCCGCCCACTGCGGCTGGCCCCAAGTCCTAGCCAACAATAAGAAGATGGTAGCGAGGCATCCCGGGGGGCCAGCCAGGACAACCCGCAGCATCTCCCACCTGCCTCCACTCCCGGGAGCAGGTGGTGTGGGCTCCTGGGCGAGACAGGGAGTCCCTCTCCGTGACGGCGGCATCTCCCCTTTTTCTGCTCTCTGGGCGGGCCGGCCCAGAGAGCGAAGTCAGCTGTGGGGGGGGGGGGGGCGAGGCTCTCCCACCTGTCTTCACTCCCGGGAGCCGGTGGCATGGGCTCGCAGGCGAGACAGGGAGTCCCTCTCCGCGACGGTGGCATCTCCCCTTTTTCTGCTCTCTGGGTGGGCCGGCCCAGAGAGCGAAGTCAGCTGTGGGGGGGCGGTGACTCTCCCACCTGTCTCCACTCCCGGGAGCCGGTGGCATATATCTATATCTATATCTATATCTATATAGATATAGATATAGATATAGATATAGATATAGATATAGATATAGATATAGATATAGATATAGATATAGATATAGATATAGATATAGATATAGATATAGATAGATAGATAGATAGATACACACACACACACACGCACACACTGATATATTCAAAATATACTTAGTTGAAGAGTACATTGCTCCCTGATGGCTTTCAGTATAAAAATATTGACATTCTACTCACTTTTGTTCCTATTGTTGTCATTTACTTATAAGGTCCTAAAGGTGAGCCTGGTAATGCAATTGCAATTCCTGGGCCACCTGGACTTCGAGGATCCGATGGTAGACCTGGCCTACAAGGAATAAGAGGTAAATGCTACTTTTTCAAGCTTTTGCAGAATTAAGCCTATTTAAGAGGTATATATAAAGATAAAAGATTGCAGCCTTCCATGGTTAAACAATCTAAACCAAGAGTTCTCAACATTTAAAAGCCAGGGACCTGGTCACGCTCCCTCAGACAGCTTTGGAGGCCGGATGGCCACTTTGTCCTTCTTCCACCCCATGGCACTTTTGGGTGTGGTGGAGGTGGCGGTGGGGCCACGTCAAATGGTGCCATGGACTGCATCCAGCCTGTAGGCTGCAGGTTGAAAAATCCCTGATCTAAATGGTGCCCCATTATCTGAATAAATAGTCATTAAAGTAGTACCCTACAGAACAAAAACATGGCCAAGCAAACTTTTGCCCACGCAGAACAAGGGAGAGAATTTCATGAGCAAAAATATTCAGACTTCAGTATTTCCATAAGAGCGAGGTTACATTGATTATTTAGCCAGTTAGTAATAGAGGGTATATGCTTTTGTCAGTTAGTAATAGAGGGTACAGTACATGCTTTTGTCACCAACCCTACATAATGTGTAACTCTATTTTGATGAAAAGATAGTCAGAAATAAGGTAATCCTATGGGAAAACCAACAAGCTTGTTTCTGTTGTCATAATCATATGCTGATTCCTTTTCCATCCCTGTTTTTGTTTTTTTGTTCTGAAAGGGTTAGGAGTAGCATATGATATCTGTCATAACTATTTTCAATCCTTGGATAGGTAGCCCGGGACCTAGAGGACAAAGTGGTAGTCCAGGTCTTCCAGGACCAGAAGGTGATCCAGGGTTAACACAGATTGGATTTCCTGGTTATTCTGGTTTGAAAGGTAAAATATTTATCTTTTATTACTTACAGGAAAAATGAAACATAAAACAAAATTAAACAAGTGTACAATCTGATAAAGAAACATATTTGGATCTAGAAAATGTCACCCAATATTAGCTATTTAATATTTACCAAGCATTCAGATCCTACCCAGACAGGAAGGGAAATGCTAAGAAGCTGAAGGCTTCTACCAAGACATAAATCTAGAAATTATACAAATGGGTGAAGGTAATGGATTGTAAGTCAGAAACAAGTATGATTCTAAAATAATGTGTGTGTTTTTTAAAAAAACTGATGCTCAAGGATAGGGACTGCAGTGGCTCCAGTGGCTAAGATGCTGACTGGAAGGTGAGAGGTCAACAGTTCAATTACTGAGTACTGCAGGACGGAACGAACTCCCGTCTTTGTCCCAACTCCTGCCAACCTAGCAGTTCGAAAGCAAGAAATTGCAAGTAGATAAATAGGGACCACTTTGGTGGGAAGTTAAACAGCATTCCGTGTGCTCTGGTGTCTAGTCATGCCTGCCACATGACCACGGAAACATCGGCAGAAGCAGACAGTGCTGGCTCTTCGGCTTTGAAACAGAGATGAGCACTGAACCCTAGAGTTGGATACAACTGGCTTTCAAGCAAGGGAAATACCTTTACCTTTACAAGGATAGGCAAAAAATAGATTTTGTAACAGCTGCTTTTAAATTTTGACCTTGTGGACCACCTTATATTCTTAATTATAAACAGAAAAACAGAAATTGTGTGTGTATGTTTGTGTGTGCATGTGTATGCATACATAGACATATGTTTTAAGCAGATCATGCCAGATTCCAATTACTTACTTCCACTGGTGTAAATCAAATAACTTTGCCTAAAACTTGTTGTTGTTCAGTCACAGAGTTGATTCTGACCTTTTGTGATCTTATGGACCATTGTCCTCCAGGCACCTCTGTCCTCCACCATCCTCCTCAGCCCGCCAAGCTCTAGAACTAAGCATATTTAAAAGGCATGTATTTGTTTTATACATATCTTTTAAATAGGCCTATTTTGCAAAATCATCAACTGCAACCCATATCTGAGAATGCATTTTTTTCCTGAAGCAGGAAAAATGTCACTGGCGTGAATTTGTTTAAGGTGGATCCCATCTTGCCATGAAGTGACCCACACACTATGATCTCGGAGCCATCACCCATGCAGGATTTAACACCAGGACTGCAATGGGCCACCACAGCCTTGAGGATATGGACAAGGCGCGCTTTCACGGCCCATCCATCTGGCATGGCCTCTTATGCCTCCATGACAATTGGGAATCAGAGTTCCTCCTCCACTCATTTTGCCATTCGGCCATATTTTGCAAAATAAGCCTTTTTAAAAGATATGGGACTGGTGAGCAACAAGAAATGAAAGCTTTGACTTCGAAACTAGTGCCAGTTCTTTGTAGCAAACTATGCCATTTGATTTAACAATGGTGGACTATGTAGTAAGTTTTTAGCCATTTGAAGAATATAGAAAACTCCATTTCTGTGTTCTTTTATATTCTCTAACTAACCTGTACGAGTGTATGGGGCAGCAGTGGGAGGAAGACCAGGTAGCAAATTGTATTCTTGCCATCACTTAGTCAGTGAGGATAATGTATAAAATAGCCATCAGTTGGAGAAGAGAATAATTTAGCCAAGAATCTAATCAAAGCTGGTAGTAAGATGTGAAAGAAACTCAACAGCAAAATTTAATTAACAATTAAAATGGCATAATGTCAGAAAATATATATCTGTGCAGTATAGGTCTGTGAATGCATATCATTTAAAATTTGTGTATTTATTTTTAGGAAATAAAGGCTCTCAAGGACCTGTAGGACCACCAGGTTGTCCAGGAAAAAGAGGGGAACCTGGTTTGCCTGGAAAACTTGGAATTCTAGGAGGAAAGGTTAGTTTGGCAAATGAGAAAAACACACATAGTTCCATTGTAACCTTGCACCTGTAAAGTCAGGTTTCCCTGGTAAATTTACTTTAGCTGATGGCACAGGAGCCAGTATGAGAAAGGAGGAAAATTGGCAATCAACCCTCATTTGCAACTTGTTAAGGCAACTTCTGGCTTAGTTATCCAGACTTGCAGCAGTTACAGCTACAGGAAGCTATGTTAACAAGATTTATTTATTTATTATTTTATTTTTAGGATTTGTATTGCCACCCAATTCCAAAGACTCTAGGTGGCATACAGATATTAAAACCATCACAATTTTAAAATCACAATTAAAACCTCATTAAAAACTACCACAAAACATTCCCTCCCCTCCCACCAGTTTGAAAAGAGGGAGAGAGCATTCTTAAATCAGCCAGCAGGCTGGGGCCACAGCACAGCCGGTGCCCCATACCTGCTCTTCCAGCCAGGTTTTTAAACCTTTCCTGAAGGACAGCAACTCCGTCTGGAGACACAACTCAGTTGGCAAGAGGTTCCATAGGGCCAGAACGGACACTGAGAAGGCCCTCCTTCTAGTGCTAGAGAGATGTGCCTCTCTAGCTGATGGTATCTTCAGAGAGCCTCTCCGGTCCACTCTGGTGGGACAGACAGATATTCTTGGGGTGATGCGGTCTCTTACGTATTCTGGCCCACTACCATGTAGGGCTTTAAAGGTAATAACCAGCACCTTGAATTGCACCCGGAGATATACCGGCAAAGATGCAAAGACTGGCTTGTTGCTGATCTCACCCCTCATCCCTTCTTTTGATTTGCTAGGTGCTCTAGTACAATTTTGTTGCATTATTGGTACAAATACTTTTTTAAGAAATGAAAAGAAATTGCATTTTTAGCAAAGATCTGAAGTCTCCTTGGTCATCTCTTGAAACAGAGCACAAATTCCTGCATTTCTACTCAGAACTCTGCACCTTGGAATGGGAAGAAAAGAAAAAACAAGGAAACCCATGCACCATTTTAATTACATAGTTGTTCTTAGAATTAACAACTTGAATGGGGTGGGGAGGACAATTCAAACAGAGGGAAAGGATGTAAAATAACTCAAGGGAAAATGAAATATAAGTTTTTCCTCAGCATTTCAGACCTAACATTTTGCCTCCCACCCCTTCTCCTTTTCCCCCCAGGGTGAACCAGGCCCAATTATTCCTGGTGAGCAAGGTAGGCTGGGTTCTCCAGGAGATGAGGGCATGCCTGGAGAAAAGGGCGTAAAAGGATTCCCAGGACTTCCAGGATATCCGGGTCGGCAAGGTCGAGATGGTCCTGAAGGACCAAAAGGTAGAATTTCCTCATTTGAGTTCAATGAAATAAGAACCAGTTAGGAAAATGGACTATAACTTGGGTAAAAATTATGGAAAGTGTAGAACCCTACAGAACTCAGGGAATTAATCACACAGATGGAACAGGATAATTTAAAGAAAACAAAGAAAGTCCTGGAACTCCAGATAACATCAAAACTTCATTCCACAGAGTGCAGCGCTATCCGGATTTTGACGTTATTTGGTCCCAATGGGAGATGCTCTGGATAACGACCAAAAAGTGTTCATTATCCAGAGCATCAATACCAAATGCCCCGCATAATGACTTTTTTGTAGCGTTTTTTGCCATTATGCAGGGCGTCACGTTGTGCATAATGAACGTGTCATTATGTGGATTTGGCATTATTCGGTATACATCGTTATCCGGAGTTCCACTGTATATAGAATTTTAAGGAGAAGATCAACATCAGAGCTTAAGAAATAAATTGGGAAACAGATTTAAGTATGAATATAGAATAGGAGGAATAAAATAAAATTTGGGAGAAAATGATTTTGAAGAATATGTCTGTTAGGATTAAAGAGAATCGTTATAAAACAATTTGGAGATGGTACCTAAAACCAGTATGGTTGAGAAGTTACAATTCAGAGTACAGTACTCAAA
Source organism: Bradypodion ventrale (assembly GCA_035047345.1). Lineage (NCBI taxonomy): Eukaryota > Metazoa > Chordata > Lepidosauria > Squamata > Chamaeleonidae > Bradypodion > Bradypodion ventrale. Next base: position 48,627,317 of record JAWDJE010000003.1, on the reverse strand, counting down.
AAATTGTTGGAATTGCAAGTGGCATGTTGGTACTTATTTTCAGTTATGGTGGGATTGTGCAGTAATACAGAAAATATGGAAAGTGGTATTTGATTAAATGAATGAGGTATCTATTAATCTGAGTTTGTGTCTAGGAATTTCATTATTATTTATTTTTTTGAGGCATCCAGCTGGAGTGAGGGGGGGCTGATTGTTATATTGGTTACTGCAGCAAGGTTAATTACTGTATAACTAAAAATTGGAAGGTTAATTTTGATTTTCAATTTGAGGAATGGTATAAAAAGATTTTGAATGGTATAAAAAGATTTTGAATATTGCAATTAATGATAAATTTGCAAGTGAAATAATGTTTTTAAAGGTTTAGTAAAGAAACTACAGTAGTTTTAAAGATATTTGCAGAGTGTTTTGGATTATGTGTTATTGAAAGGGAAAGCTATATATCCAGTGACAGAAATAATAGTTCTTTGGAGATGAACAGGGGTATTAGAAATATGGTAAAAATAATAAAAATACTTAAATAATTTTCATCTAAATTGCCATGTGTAGAGGGGTGCACATAGACTTCTTGCTCTCATTTGTTCTATATTTTGTTTTTTGTGTTTTTAGTTATTTTTCATTTGTTTCTGATTGTATGCTTAATTTAAAAAATAGGAACCTGTCAATGCTTTATCGATTGGTCACTACATTTTGAGTAAAATGCATGTATCTGAAACATATTTACTTCTGCTTGCCATTCAAATAATTGTTTCTTTATAAGTGGTTTCATTCAAGCTGAATAAGGGCAGTTTCTATGTTTGTAAAAAGAAAATATTGCTTCACGTAGTGTACAGTATAGTTAAACTGTAGAATTTGCTTCTACAAGGTGTTATCATAGCCATTGATTTGGAAGGTTATAAAAGGAAATTTGACAAATTTAAGTATGCTGAATCTGCCAGTGGCTATATAGTTCTGTTTTCAGAGTCAGTGTGTCTTTGAATCACTCCAATAGGAATCATAAGATAAGAGTGCTGCTGTGGCATTTGGTTGACTGTTGTGAAATCAGAATGAAAGACGATTTAGGCCTTTGGTCTAATCTGAAACCACTGTTTAATGTTCAGAAGGGTTTGGTTAGTGGAGAGCCCTTAGTAATAAGTTTTACATTCCCAACTCAAAGCTGATTGATCTAAATGTATGGATCTGTAGTGCATGTGGATATGAAAGTTTGTGTGTGTAAGAGAGAGGAGATGTTGTTGTCATTGTTGTTGTTCAGTTGCATAGTTGAGTCTGACCCTTTGCGACCCCATGGACCACTGCACGCCAGGCACCCCTATCCTCCACCATCCTCCGCAGCCAGTGGTGGGTATCAGCAGGTTCGCACTATCGGGGTCTTTCCCATCCGGTGCAAGCCTCGGTTCCCTCTGATTCAGAGGCCCACAGGTGCCGCACAGGCGAGAAGCCCTGGTGATTTGGCTAAAGCAGCCGAGAAGGGTGTGCTTTCTCGAAGTGGGATCGAGAAAGGCTGGTCCAGCGGAGCTGGGCAATAGGTTTGCAGGGAAATGGCGATCTGTGATTGATGTCACAGAATAAATTAAAACTGCAAAGCAGATTCCCTTGCAAAAACACCCTTATCTCTTTTAGGGGAATTGAACGGTTTTGGAGCTGGGTAAGGTGTGTGGGAGTAAAGCTGTTACCTCTGCAGCAGCTCGCTCCTCTGTAGCTGAATTCCAGGCCTCAAAACAAAGTTTCTCCTTTGGCAGAGGCTCCCACAAAGTAACCCAAAAGTTGCAATCCTTCTCTTAGGAAAAAGGCCTTATTGTTAAATATCCCCATTTAATCCGCTCTGCTTCAGGTGGAGCAGAATGAGCGCTCTTGACAATCAATGCCCTTTTATGATTTATTGAAGAAAATAACAAAGACCAATAAAATTGAAATAGGAGAAAAATAGCATAGTCTCAGAATAAATTCTAAGTGTCGAAGTCTCTGCAAAACCTAAGTCCCATCATTTCTGGATTATTGTCTAAGTGCGGCAGTGCCCCACCACCCCATACGAGATGGTTCGATGGGGAGTCTATCTCAGATGGCTGGAGAGATAGAGCTCCCGCTGGAATCAAAATTTGACTTTTTACTTGAGCAAAAGCTCTGGTATTTATACCATTTTGTCTGGGAAAGTGTCCTTGAAAAGTGTGAATTGACTTCTCAAAGTGACAAGTTCTGTATGTAGATCAAAGGATATCAGGTGGCTATCTTATCTATGTTGCATCTCAGACCATGAGATAGAACATCTTCCCAGACACTGACCTTGGGAAGAAGAACCAAACTGTACTTTCCCAGAGAAAAGGGATGATGCAGAAACAAAAGAAAAACAGATTTAAAATCCTTACTTAATAATCTACATAAATATGATGTAATAAACATTTAAAATGTTGTCATCCCAGATGGAATCATGACATGCACCAGTTTGCCAGCTGGCAGCAGAAATTCTGGCTGGCCCTGCCCATCCAAGTTTTGAAATAAAGTAGCCCTAATTTGGGTGCAGGGCTTTCCTCTTGGCCACGCCTACCATACCAGGCCCACAGTGTGGTAGTAAAATTTTTTTTTAGAGCCCACCACTGTCCACAGTCCTCTCAGCTCTACGCCCATTGCATCAACAATGCCATCTAGCCATCTCTTCCTCTGCCGCCCCTTTCTCCCTTTGTCTTTGATCTTTCCCAACATCAAGGCCTTCTCAAGTGAATCCTCTCTTCTCATTTGGTGTCCAAAGTACATTAGCTTCATCTTCAATATTTGTCCTTCCAAGGAGCAATAAGGGCTAATTTCCTTCTGGATCAACTTATTTGTTGTCTAGTTTTTCATTGTTTTAAGCAAGATTAATATGATCAACACTCTCTTCTAGGAGAACCTGGGTTTCCTGGAGTACCAGGAGAAAAGGGTATTCCAGGCAAAATAGGTGATTGTCGTGTTGGCTTACCAGGAGTTTCAGGTCCATGTGGAATAATAGGCCCACCGGGTAAGTCCTTTACAAAATTCTAGCTCTTGAACAGTATACAAATCACATGGAAAACAAATCCCCACCCCCCCAAAAAAAACCTGATTTTACCATAGGCATGTACACAAGAGCTTAGAAATGTTACCTTTTTAAAACTATAGCTTCCAGAATTTCACATGCTGGCTGGGGAATTTTGGGCTTGCAGTCCCTAGAAAGAAATTTTTAAAGTTCTACCATGATTGTTTGCTTCATACATACGTAGATAGGCTGCTGTAAGAGTTTTGCAGGTGTTGTATCCTGCCAGTGATAAATTTATCACGTCATATGGTGTATTAAATCAGATGACATTGTTGATATTTCAGTTATTTAAAAGAAAAAAGATCCAGAAAAAATAATTCATTTAGTAAATGTATGTCTTCAAAAGTACAATTAAAACTCAAAAATGCACTAGCCATAATGACTTTGGATTAGGGATACACAGAAAGAGCCTCCTCAAGGATTGAGGTATTTTGAACCACAATCGGGTGTACCCAGTGGTGAGCATCTGGTTCAGCAGGTTTGCCCCAGTTCTCCAGAACTGGTAGCAGAAATTCTGGCTGGCCCCACCCATCTAAGTTTTGAAATAAAGTAGTCCTAATTTGGGTACAATGCAGGACTTTCCTCCTGGCCATGCCCACCATACCACGCCCACAGTGTGGTAGTAGACATTTTTGGAGCCCACCACTGTGTGTACCCTGGTAACATCCGCCTTGTGTTGCCAGATAATCCTTCTCACACTTGGTCAGGCAAAAGGAACTGCAGAATGAACTCACCAAAGGGTGCTTTCATTTTGGTGGTTTCACGTCTGTCCTTGACATGGAAGAAGAGGAACAGGTGGAAGCCCTTTGTGCTAGCACCATACTCTTGCACTAGCTGATCTCAGATCCACCACCATAACTTGATCCACTGGCACAACTGCTGTGCTGGCTGCCCTTTATGGAAGAGGAAATTGGAAGTAGGAGATGAATTACACTAGATCTAAATGTTAGCTCTGCCCATTCACAGCCATCTTGGGTAACTAGCATTGTGTCTTTACTCTATTGTCTGCTTTTTTAAAGTGATCTAACAAATAGATCTACAGCTGGTTCTTTTTTTTCTATTATCCTAGGAATACGAGGAGAATTAGGACCCAAAGGAGACCCAGGTATTCCAGGATTAGACATTCCTGGGTTCCCAGGTCAATCTGGGCTACCTGGAATTCCTGGTCAACAAGGAGGTCAAGGATTGCCTGGCATCAAGGGACAGCCTGGCAGTCCAGGTGTGCCAGGTATACCAGGTGAGTGCTCTTTGACAAAAAAGGGAGGTGAGCACTTTAGAAATACCACTTATTTCCCATTTGCTTCTGAGAAAGATTTGTGGGTACAATCACTATGATTAAAAAAAATTAAGGTTATGGCATCATAGTAAGCATATACAGTATATAACTGTGATGAAACATAATGATGTCTTATTGTAAACTTAAAATTACATGAGGCCTGTTGCTTAGGCAATGGGACAGGCACACCCTTTGAATATCTTGAGGATATACCTATTACTTTCTGCAGGTTCAAGAGGAGAATTAGGGTTGATGGGTCCCGTAGGTATTCCTGGACTACCTGGAGTCTTTGGAAATCCTGGCATCCCTGGAAGCAGGGGTAAGTTATATAGCGTTTCCTTTTCATTATTTTTACAATCCAAAGGTCAACTGCTTGTGTATAAGCGCCTATTCTGTATCTTCTGGTTCTCAAAATCTAAAGCAAATCATTCCATGTAGATTAACTCCTGTAGTTAAATGTGAATTTAAATGTGAACTGATGAGGTGGACTTGATCCATGAATGCTCACATTTAAATACAGTGATACCTCATACAACGTCCAAACTTGGTTCCACAAGTTTGGACTTTATACGGATTTGGACTTTATATGAGGCATGCAAAATCCTAGCCGCGATGCCTCATACAACATCCAAATCCTTGCCGCGATGCCTCGTACAATGTCGTTTCTATAGAGATACATTGTACTGTAACAGCACAGACTTCAGGGCAAAGCCAAGGAAACAGACAGGAAACTGACAGAACTTTAAGAAAACATTGTCTAAATGCTATATACATTACAAAAACATGTCAAACAACCCTGATTGTCCAAGAACCTGAAGAATGCTGCAAAAATCCCAGGAATGCTTCTAAAAATTCTGATGGAAAATTCAAAAAAATCCAAAATCACGCTCAAAACCACTCCTAAACACACTTTGCATTGTGCAAAACCCACAAGAGCAATGCACTCATGTGTCCTGTCTTTTATACTGCCTAGGCACAATGCAACCTGGGAAAAACTGAATGCCTCATACAAAGTCTGGTGACTTTGTATGAGGTAACTTTTTTCAAGAAATTAGGCGATGTTGTATGAATTCGATGTTGCATGAAGCAGACTTTGTATGAGGTATTACTGTACAGGAATTAGTCTTTTAGGTGCTACAACTTTTCTTGTTTTGTTTTATTTACTTACTCTCTTATATGCTTGCACAAGCTAACATGGCTATGACTTCAAACATTTCATTCCATGTAGAATCATGTAACTGCTGGAAAAAAGTTTATTTAATTTTTTTAAAAATAATCTGTCACCATTCCATCCGGCCTGCCACTGCACCCAGAAGTGAAAGTAGACATGTTTATGTCAGCTGTAAAATACACCTGCACATGTATAAATGCATCTGGGCTGTCATAAACATAGAAGTGGGTGCATTTATCACAGCTGTAAATGTGCCCACTTCCAGGGGGCGTGATCCAGCCCTCTCAACTGGCTGGGGGGTCGTGGTCAGGCTTGCGACCCCTGCCTTACTACATTCCTTTTCTGTAATAAAAAATAGCAAATTCTGCCTATAGATGCACTTTTCTTTTATATCAGTCTATTTTTAAAATTTTAAACTAGTTTTGAAAGAGTATACCATATTTTTTGGACCATAAGATGCACTTCCCCCCAAAAAAGTGGGGGGAGGGAATGAGGGTGTGTCTTATAGTCCAAATGCTGTTCAGCAAGGCTGTTGTAAAAGGATATATTACAGCAGCCACGGCTGGCCGAAGACCTCCACCGCCGCCCCACAGCTGTTCCGGGCTGGGGAAGAAAGAAGGGCCAGGGGAAAAAACATATGTTTAGTGGGCCATTACCACAGGTGGCCACAAGAGGGCGCAAATCGCAATTTCCCATTGAAATGCACTGGAAATCAATTTCTTGTATTCGAAAGCTTTTCTCTTTGTATTTTCCCAATGCATTTAAGTGAGAAACCAAACCTGTGCATAAAAGGAACAGGTTTCGCTTACCTTTCTTGTTCCTGCTCCATGTGTCCCTGCTACACGTGGTCAAAATGGAGAGGAAAAGCAATGCTTCCTGGTTGCAAGGAGAGCAAGAGGCTAGCCTAGAGCATTGCTTACTGCTTCAGTGCAATTGGCCTGCCTGCCCATTTCCCCTGCAGTGCCACCACTGGTTGGTGGTGAAAGTACAAGTACAATACTATTTGGTTCAGATTTTTTTCCCCTTGTTTTCCTGCCTGCTCTAAAAACTGGGTGCGTCTTATGATCAGGTGTGTCTTATGGTCCATAAAATACGGTAATTGTCCCAGTTTGTCCCAAAGGTACTCAGGATATTAAAATTTTGTAATATGTTTATGTATATATGCTCAAGCATGCCCTCGTGGTGCAGTGGTTAAGTTATAGTACAGTATTGCAAAACTCTGCTCAATATTTGAGTTTGATTCTGTTGAGTTCAAAGTTGACTCAACCTTCCCTTCTTCCATGATCAGTAAAAAGAGTGCTTTAAGTGCTATGGAGCCGTATATACATGTAATTTCTACTGCTATTGCTTCCACTGTTATTCTACCTTGGAATTCATGCACTGTGAAATAAATTGCTGTTCTCCCATTGTTTTTCTGAGCTCTTGGTTAAGTTGCTTAATTCTGTTTTGTTATTTTAAATTGTAGGTTCTCCTGGCTCTCCAGGGCCAAAAGGAATAAAAGGATCTTTGGGACAAAAGGGGGGTCCAGGTAATAAAGGTTCTCCTGGAATATCAGAGTCCAGAGTGATTTCTGGAGATAAAGGGGGGAAAGGAGCTAAAGGTAAGTGGCATTTACTAATGCTAAAGCAGTAAGATAAGATATTACTATTTCAAATAAGTCCAGAAATAAAAGAGTACTTAGTTCTAGAACTTAGACAGTTATTTTTAAAAGTAATCAGTTATAGTTATTTTTGCCAAACTATAGTTATCTGCTGTCATCATTAATATCTTTAAAAAAATCACTTTAATTCTAATTTCTCAAAAGTAACTGAAGTAGGTACTTATAGTAATGGTTTGTGGTGCAAAGAGTCCTCTCTTCTTCTTAGTTTTGTTCTCACTTCAACACTTGCAAGAGAGCATGAGTCAGATCATGATCCATCACTCAACCCATTTGATATTCATTCACCAATATGTATTAAAGCTATATCCCTGAGAAGTACATAAGTAACTTAAAATATTAAATTATGCCACAATAGGCATAAAGTTACTGTTAATTAAGATACAATGTAACATAGTAATACCTCCATTAATGATGAGTTAATTAAACAACTCATTTGTATGTTGTTGGCCAAAATCCTCTTACATAAATATGGCATCATAATATTAATGGCTAAGGTTTGGAGGTGACTTGTCTCAAAATAAGAAATCTTCATAAACATTTAGCGCTCTCTCTACCTCTTTATAATCTATATAATCTACCTACCAACCATGCTTTTATACATCTCATCTGAGAGCTTTTCTTACTCTGGATGGTTCACATACTTAAAACAGCAAGATCACAAGATAAGGAAATCCAATCACAATTCTCCCCATCTGATGGCACCATCTAAAAAGAAAATCTTAGTTTAAATAAGGTTAACTAACATTAACAAACCAGTTACAACATGAAAAAACTAATTGGCAGTAGGGAGAACATTTTGAAAAGCCTCCTTAAACAAAAAGGTTTTAAATTGTTTTAAAATATATCCAGGGATGGGGCTTGGCACAGCTCTACAGTCAAGGTATTCTATAACATAAGTGCCACCACTCAGAGAAGGCCTTTTTCCTTGTCAAGGTCTTTCTTGCCATTCTCAGTGTCAGCACCTGGAGCTGTCCTGGTTGAGAAGATCATGTAATGCCGGCAGACAAACTATGGGAGACATTCCGCATTCTGGTCACGTTCTGATTTTATGTCAGGATCAAGGGAAACCCCACATAGAGAGCATTACAGTAGACAATCCTTGAGACTACCAATTCATGGGCCAGGGTTCTTAGGGAATGTCTGTCCAAGTTGGATGCAGTTGGGCAATTTGGTGTAATTGAAAGACCATGACTTTACAAACTGCCACAGTCTGTAATTCCAAATTAAGGGCTGAATTTAAAACAGCAGGGCCTCCGTCATGATGGGATTCAGTTTTAATTTCTTAGATTTTATCCATTCCATTATTGAGGCCAGACAGTCATCAAGACGTCAGATTGCATCCACTGCAGAGGATGTAAAGGAGAAAGAGTTGAGTGTCATCTGCATATTGATGACATCAAACTTCAAATCTCCTGATGACCTCTCCCAATGCCTTCATATATAATAGATGTTAAATAACATCAAGGAGATGATCAACCCCTGGGGCACCATATATTGGAGTGTCTATGGGACCTATACAACCTCCTCGAATTGAATTTTCTGAGTTCAGCTGCCAAGGAAGGACCAGAACTACCATATTACAGTGCCCCTGATTACTAACCCCAGCATTCTTCCTATAAGGATACCATGGTCAATGGTATCAAAAGTCACCAAGAGATCCAGAAGCACCAGGAAAGATAAAATCCATTTGTCTGCTTCCCAGAGAAAATAATCGTGGAGTGTGACCAATGCAATCTCGGTGCCCTGGCGAGGTCTGAACCCTGACTGGAATGGATCTAGACAAATGGTTTTATCCAAGAATGTCTGCAGCTGATCGGCCACAGGGAGCTCAATACACTTGCACAATCCCTATCCTACAGTATGTCTGTGACCTTCACGTAGGTAGAGGGCCTCCCAACCCACACTTGAGATAGCAGAGACTCTGCTGACACTAATGGTATCCTTGTAAATGACGACAATACCACCACCACCACCCTCAGTTTTGCTCTGATGCTGGGTGGCCATGTTAAGGTCAGGGCTGGACCACTGGTATTCAAACAGTTCATCCTCACATCTCTCCTGCATGTTAACATGTAAGGCCTTCCCTACATGTCTTCAAAGCCTGACTGTTGTTCCTCCATTGAAAAATGGGATCAAGAGGATACAGTTTCCAAATTAAATTATGCTTAAACCTTCTCTTCAACTCCTAGTGACAGCTTCTAGTCTACAGGGTGACCCGCAAGTCTCTATACGTCCATATGTATTATAATTTATTTTTTCATAGAAATATGGCTGAATTAAGCCCATGTACACTTGAAGAGCTTATTGTGACAAGTACGTGGGTACATGAGCACAAGAATACTGGTAACACCCTGGATACAATAATAGGCAAATTTGGAGAAAGATTCAATAGGGACTTACAGTCCACCCCGTAAATTTCAAATTTCCAACTGAAAAGGGGAAATTTCCATCTGAAATGGAAAAAGTCATATATTAGGGGAAATATTGCATGCTCTCCTGTCACTACTCTGTTGAAAGATGCATCCTTCTGAACCCACCTAGTAAAAGGGAAGCAGAAGCCATCCTTTGAATACATGTGATAGAGGTTGGCAAATATTTGCATAAATGAAAGGAATGGTACTCTACCTGTAGTTTCCATGCAAACATAGTTTATTATTTTGAAGAAAGAGTGGTTTTTGGTTCTTTTGTTAAGTGTAAGTCATGCCATTGTTACAGGATTTCCAGGACAAATGGGACTCAAAGGAGAAAAAGGAGAATTAGGTGCACAAGGATGTGTAGGCCTCAATGGGCAACCAGGAACACTAGGTCTACCAGGTATGGAGTCTTCTTTTATTTTTAAAAATCATCTCCTATATAAGTTACATAGGGAAGAATCCTGAATCATATTCCATTGGCCCAGTAATTTGCACCACTAAGATTAAAAAAAACTATATAACTCACTCAGGAAAAAAGCAGTTGTGTTTTCCCCCATTGTTGAATTAAATAATCATCTTCCTTATGGATACAGCTATAGACACTTCTTGTATTATTATCTGTTTAACATGACAAAAAATGTTCATCCACTATTACTATTGCAGTCCCTTACTATGTACAGAGTATTAGGTTACAGATATTTTATGTGTGTATGTGTAGCATTATGTCTCCCTTGCTCAAAAGCCAGTTACATCCAACTTTAGAGGGTAGTGCTCATCTTCATTTACAGCCAAAGAGCCAGTGCTGTCTGCATCTGCAGACATTTCTGGGGTCATGTGGCAGGCATAACTAGACACTGGAACACATGGAACACTGCTACCTTTCTGGCCAAAGCAATACCTATTTATCTACTTGCAAACGCTTGCTTTTGAACTGCTAGGTTGGCAAGAGCTGGGACAGATGGTGGGTGCTCATTCTGTCATGCAGTACTTGGGTCTTGAACTGCTGACCAGCCCACCTTCTGGTCCTGAAGCTCAACATCTTAACCACTTTGGAACTGTGGCCCTTATGTGTCGCATCAGCCTAATCCTAGTTCCATGGGAAGTACCAAATCCATTGAGTGTCAAGAAAGAGGAAGAAGTATCAGGCCAAGAGAAAAATGTTAATCTTTTTATTTAACACTCCCCAAAACAGAGGTGATTAGTATAACACAGCCAGATGGATGATACATGTTCCAACTAATCCTAAAGTGCAGGGGGAAAAATAATAGTGTACTGCTAACCCTGGTGATACTTTCAGGATCCAAAGGAGATAAAGGACTTCCAGGAATGCTTGGTAGACAAGGATTTCCCGGAGCTCAAGGAGGCAGAGGAAACATGGGAGTACCAGGTGATTTCACTGAATTTATCTTTGTAGTCACTAAGGATATAGTGCTGTGATAACCTGCATAACAAATAGCCTGGATACAAGACTAATATGATAATAAGAACTGAAAGACAATAACATTGACACTGATTTTTAAAAATCTATATACTGTAATTGAATAGTGCAGCATGTAATCTAGCAACAAGTATAGACAGGCCAAAACAAAGGTTGCGGATGTACTACTCCTTGCTATACTGTTATTTAATTTCTTTATGCAGTTTTCTTGGAGCAACTCTTGATTAAATAGTGACTTGAATGTTTTCTTAATCGATATTAAACTGACAGAGGGCAACAGAAATTAGTATCAATATGGGACACAATTTTGTCTGTATTGCATGATTTGGTTTTTTGTTTGGTAGTGTTGATCTTGCTTTGTTCTTGAAAACGTTTCCCCCAAATAAAACGCCCAATTTAAAAGTAATGTTTGTGTCACTTCAGGTCCTAAAGGTGACCCAGGTTCAGTAGGTTTTCCTGGAATATCAGGTATGCCAGGGCCAGCTGGTTTACCTGGTATACCAGGGGATAAAGGAGAACCAGCCTCTCTTGGAATTGGACTGCCAGGAAACCCAGGACCCAAGGTAGAGAAAGCTAACAATAGATTAGAATTCTGATTTCAGAAGGTTTGTATCCTAATTATTTTGATGTTGTATTTGACTTTTTGCTAGGGTGATCCAGGTCTACCAGGAGAAAGAGGAAGAACGGGCGAAAAAGGATCACCAGGTCGGCCAGGGCTTGTTGGAGAACCTGGATTATTGGGAACCAGAGGGGTTACTGGTCAACCAGGAATTCCAGGTGAAATGTGTTTTTGGTTTAGAACATTAGGCACAAAGAGTAGTGGAGAAATTCTAACTACTCTAAAGGAGTAGTTTTATGCTATCGCAGTCACCTTACACTGTTTCTGTTTGAGCTGAATCTGCCATATGAATTAATAGCAACCATCTTAGAAATTACAACCATCCCCACATGATATGTGCTTCATGGTTAAAGACTCTCCATCTGGTAGCACCCTAACGAAAACAGGATAATACAATGCAATATAAACAATGTTGTTTGCAGTTCTTTTTCATCTCGCTTCCTGGATGTGCATGGATGTCTCCTGGGGCATTTTAATATAGAGCTGATCTTGATCCAAGCTGGTTGTACAATTAGATCAGAAGGGCAGCAGTTGTTGAATTGAATGAAAGAATAAGAAAACTGTTCACAGACAACTGCAGTGATCTAGAGGAGATTGTATTATCCTTGATAATACCATTGAATTGACACTTTCCTGTTTAAATAACTGGAAATCCATGCAGAGAACAGATAAAAGGAGAAAGGAGTTCATCCTCCATAAAGGATTAAGTAAGTAAATGGAGCAGTTTCATCTCTTCTCTACTAATGATCTACTTACTAATCAGTTTGCTATAGAAAACAAAGATTCAAATGTGATTAACAACTGTTATTCGAACATCCTTTTAAAATGGCTACTTGTATTTCTTCTTTTTTATAGGACAATCAGGGCCTGCTGGCAAAAAGGGTAGCAAAGGTAGTAAAGGATTACCAGGACAAAATGGCACCAGAGGCTTTCCAGGTCTGTGATTTTGCGTTTCCTGCTATTTTGTTCTACTCATTGTTGAGTAGGAGAAGCAGTTTCCAGATTTGTACTTGAATACAAAATATTCTAATCTCTTTCAGGGAAGTTTGTTATAAAATTGACATATATCTCATGCAAACTGAAAAATACTGTACACTGATGCTTGCAATCTGACAACAACAAAAGCACCATTCACTTGCCATGTGTCAAGTTATTTCCCTTTCTCCCTCTTTTTCTCCCTTTTTTCTCACAAGCACCTACATGCTAGAGAAACATTACCTGTACACTTAATGGTTTAGTACTGCTATTCATGGCTGTGAGGTTATGTTTGGCAAAGTAGATAATTACTTAGGTAGTTCCACTCTAGAGGAATCTCTTTAGGACAGGGTTGTAGGATTTTAATTCTAGTTCTTCTTTTGTTTTAGAAAGTGTATACAAAAGCAATTAACACTGGGGCATTTATAATCCTTAGGTTCAATGGGGTTACCTGGTGTTGATGGACCGGTTGGTGAAAAGGGTGATCAAGGACGTGATGGTATTCCTGGACCTCCTGGAGAAAAGGGAGCACAAGGTTTTCATTCCATTAATTTTTATTTGTGTCTTCATATCACAACAGCTTTGCGTGAGTGTTTGGAAGATACATATAGCCTACACAAAATGAGGGAAGGTGAGTTTAGGCATACTAGTTTCATTCTCCATTCCCATTTTTGTTGAACTTCACACATAGAGAGTGAACGTCTAGAAGGGAAGCAACCTGTAACTTTACAGGTACTGAAGAATCATGTGAAATCATTATTAACATTCTAATGGTACGGAATAATTTTATTCTTATAATTGTAATATGTCATCTTTTATCTTCTTCTGCATTTGTAATAAGAAATTATATGCAAATATTTGTATGCTATTGTACAGGTTTCCCGGGTCCATACGTTCCTGGTTCCCAAGGCATTCCTGGTCCCAAAGGTGAAAATAACTTTTTTTAATTGGACTGTCTTTCTGGCTGTGCATACTGTAAGTGTGTGTGTGTGTGTGTGTGTGTGTGTGTGTGTGTGTGTGTGTGTGTGTGTGTGTGTGTGTGTGTGTGTGTGTGTGTGTGTGTGTGTGTGTGTGTGCTGTCCTTAACTGATCCCTAGGTAGATATGCAGTTGGGATCACTGCCTTAAAAATCTCATTGTGTGATCACATGCAGTGTTGCTGATCCAGTGCAAAGGCTTGTGCAAATATTTATGCTATGCAAAGCAGACATTGAATAGAATCTTGGCTGAAGAGTTGCATTCAATGCTTTTGTTCCATGGAGAGAGATAACTTCACAGAACAAGAGTTGTACTTTTGAAAGGGGTCTTCCTTGAATTCAACTCAATTTTTGTGAACAGAAGTTGGATACAAGCCCATTTTTCATTTCACTATCTATACTATTTCACTACAGCATTTACATATTTAGCTTTGCAAAATTCTGGAAGCCTTCATGGTATCTTTAAAAACTATCTAATTTTTGTTTAATTATTATTGCATAGGTATCAAAGGAGATATGGGGTTGCCTGGTTTTCCAGGACTACAGGGAGTTAAAGGTCCTATGGGGGACCAAGGAACAAGAGGACCTTCTGGCATACCTGGACAACCGGGACATCCAGGGAAACCTTGCATAATAGTTCCAGGCCCGAAAGGAAACAGAGGCCTCCCTGGTCTTGATGGACAACCAGGTAGGAAGCTGTGAATGCACATGTCCATAATTTTCTCCAGATGTAGAATTGTTTGAAAGATCACAGTAGGTTATCAAATTAAAATGCACTTGTTAAAATAATGCACTTTTACATATACCTTTCTGTTTGGGTGGTAGGTTGCTTTTTCCCTCCCCCTTTTTTATTTTTTTTAACAAGGGGAAAGATAGAACATTCAAATTCTTGTAATAGTTGTTGTAGTCTGCCACATTGGTAGAGATCGTGTACATCCCATGTTCCAATCTGGTTAATTAATTTTCTGCTAAGGATCAAAGACTGCATTGAGGGTTGGGCAGCCAACTCCATTACGTAGGATGAGGTTTCATCAGCCGAGACCAATCCATTGTGTTGTGGCTTATCTCTTCCACTTGTAGTTTATGTTGCAATAAATTTTTCATGAGGCCAGATTGCAAACCTGATGCTTATGACCCCTGCAATTGGCCTACACAGAGTATTACAGTATTTCACTCTGTATAGTTCACCCCCTCACCATATTGAGGAATGCAGTGGGGTTTTGAGGGGGTTTCAAAGAATACGCTTTGCTGGACATATGCTCCACATGGATTAACAACACCCTGTCATGATTACTATTAACTGGATAAAATCAGGTGGTTGGAGGAGGTGAGGAAGACCAAAGAAGACCTGGCACTGAACTTTCCAGAATGATCTAAGAAGCATCAATCTAGGGTGGAAGGATGCAGAAACTGTGGATTGAACATCATAGAAGACATTTCTAGCCCAATGTTTTTGGCACAGGATGTAGAGAGAAAGGGAAAATAGGCTATAGACTGTACCTGCCCAATTTAAAAGTCTTCTAAAGCCCAGTTCTTCACATCCAGAATCATGATGGAGAAACACTAACAGCAACTACTAATTCAAATTTGAGGTGTTACCAAGAGAATCAGATATCTTACTACATAACTGTGCATTTATTGTGCTTCTAATGTTATTGTTTTTTAAAATATTTTAAATTATATATAAACACCAATTTTTATATAATCAGTATAACAGATATAATACATGGAACATATGTTTATATCTATTGAAACCATAGTATTAATGTATCGAACAGTTATGAAATTGATCAAGTCAACTCCAACTGATGATAGACCTCCCACTATTTCCTAGGTATAAAATACTCAAGTGTGGATTATCAGTCCACTTCTTTTAGTGGCAATTTGCAGCTTCCCCAAGGCTACATAGGTAGCAAATCATTTAGTTCATCAGCCATATTACACACTATTGTGATCTTGGCTGTCTCCTCTTCCAAGGGCCACTGTGTCCTGTCTGTATACAGCCCCCAGCTCAAACAGAATTCACAAATTGCTTGTACTAATGTAACTTTTTAAAAACACATAGGTGTTCCAGGTATCCCAGGGCCCGCTGGATTTCCCAGCCTCAGTATTAAAGGAAGCAAAGGTGATCGAGGATCAGATGGTTTACCAGGTCCACCAGGAATTAGAGGTGACACTGGTCTGCCCGGTCCACCGGTAAGTGACAAAAAAGTCCTCCTTTATCCATTTGTCATGCTTAAATATTAAGGCTGGGAGGCAGCATTGTTTAGAAGAAGCTATGTGATAATAATTTCTGCAGAAAAAAATGTAATAGTGGATAATCATTATAACATATGCAGGAGATCTCATAGTTTTCCAGTAGTAATAAGAACAATTAAGGCAATTTCTGCTTTGTAGTTCTTCTTGTGCAGGGTTCCTCAAACTTGGCTCTCCAGATGTTCTTGGACTTCAATTCCCAGAAGCCCTGATCAGCAGATTGCTGACTTTGGCTTTTGGTAATTGAAGTCCAAGAATGTCTGGAGCGCCAAGTTTGAGGAACCGTGCTCTAGTGTGTGCTAACAAAATTTCCCTTCTTCATGGAGGAATCTAATGACTGAAGCCTTCCTTATATTGTGTCTAGCCACTATAACTTCCACATTTTCAGACTCTTCCAGAAATCTCCTTTTGACGAACTTCATTTTCCTTCTTGCTTTGGCCCAGGTTTTGATAGAGGAGGAGCATGATTGTGGCAATAATGGCTTGAGATGTAGCAACTCTAAATAATTATTGTTGCACTGCTAATCCTAGCTTTGATTCGTATTCCCTTGGTTGAATTACTAGAATCCATTTGTCTTATTAAGTAATTGAAAATAACCTATTTTCAAACAGTCTAGAGTGCCTATTAATGAAGGAAGGCTGTTGTATCAAGTCTTTCTTAGATAATCTTCCAAGTATAGTCACATATTTATCTTAGCAAAGAACTACCTGCAAATCTGCTTTTGTTAATAGAAATGTTTATGTGCATAGGAGAGAACGTAAATGGATGTTAAGTGAAAGGGATGTTTAATTCCCCTTGGAAATGTCCACCCAATGTCAGATAGTATCCATCTCAACTAGGTCACATCCAGTGTTGCCTTTCTCTACCACTGGTTTTCCATCCTCTCACAGAATCTCCTCCTGAAAACAACTAGACTAACCTGTGATGTAGTCATTGATGCAAAGTGGTTTTCTTCCTTTTATATGACTCACAGGGAGTTTCAGGTATTCCTGGCTATCAAGGTCTTAGAGGTGACCCTGGTTTTCCAGGATTCCCAGGTGTAAAAGGTAATGTCAAAAGTGTCATCTCATCATTGCTTGTAATGTAATGTAATGTAATATTTGGGGATGATTTTATTGTGAGTTTTATTGTGTATAATTTTTAATAATTCTTGATTTTTGGATGATTGATTTTATGATGTTAGCTGTCCTGAGTAGGGATGATTTTTTCCCTAGACGGGCAGGATATAAGTGTAACTAATAAATAAATATTGCTTGTACGGTATACTTCATGAATAAACTATAAATTCAATTGCTGTGGATAAGGATCAGCCTGTGTAGGAACATAAGTTTGAATTGAGATATCTCTGGACTTTTGGTTTCCTGAAAGGACTTTTCAGTGTTGGCTTCAGGATTCGAGGGGGCTCTCCTAGAAAAATACTCTCACTAGTTGCCTCTGTCACTGCAGCAAAAATGCTTGTGCTTTCCCTTTTTAAGAATTAAGTTCAAAAATGCCCAGATCCTGCAAGGTTCTTCTTCTCATTCTTCTCATTACTTGTATGCTTGGAAAGAGCAAGTTCAAGGGGCATTACAAATGATTGCTTCCTTTCTTGTTTTCAAATCAAACTGGGATGAACTGCCCCTCTCTTCTGAAGTTTTCAGATATATGGCAGATGCAATCTCTATTCAGTAATTTATTTCACTTATGGAGCCTCTGTGTGATAATGCATTATTCCCAATGTAGCCATCATAACTTTTATCGAGGAAACAGTAAAACCTGAAAAAGGAAGGCTGCTGTACCTGAGTAGCATTTCTGCAAGGGACAAGATCCAAGGTAAAGCAGCTTCCCTTCTTCAGACTGTTTTGTTTCTGGTATTGAGACTGTCTCAAGATAAAGAAAATAATTTCTTCACTAAAAGAAGGTGCACCCAATTAAGTATTTCAATTCATCTGTGTTTTGAAACTGAATTAATAATACAGTATATTTTTTTAGGTGAAAAGGGCAATCGGGGACCACCTGGAATAGCAGGAATGGCAGGGCCTGGGGGTCGCAAGGGCCTACCTGGTAATTAATATTCTCTCCTTTAATCCAGTTCATCCCTTTTGATTTTTAGTATAAGTCAACCATGTCTTTCTTTTTTATTATTAGGTCCACCTGGGCCAGCTGCAAAGGCTATCTCTTTCCCAGGAAAGCCAGGGCCAGCCGGACCTCCAGGAATTCCAGGAATTCCAGGAGATCCAGGTCCAAGAGGACCACCTGGACCACCAGGTATGAGTTTAATCTTCTGATCAGCAGACCAGATAAAAGTTTTGGAAATGTTTAAGAATACATTCTCAGTAGAATGCTACAGTTTTTCTTCAGAATGAGCAAATGTTTCCCAAAGACAATAAAAGAATTAGCTCTAGTTTATGGAGCTCTCATCAAGGTGGAGCATTAGTTTCTCCCCTTTTGTGTGATGATATTGTGGCATTTCATACTTTAATGAACATACTTCTTTAAAAAGTTTCTACTAGGATTTCTGTGTACATAGTTCAGATCTTGGTTTTTTTTTAAAAAAAATAAATTGTACTGTATGGTACTATCTTAATTAGTGTTTCTGTAGCTGTTTTAAATTAAGGGGTATGCCTTATTTGAGTTGATATATAGCAACCGAGAAATTTCGTTGTTCCTGCAAGGGGACAATGACAATAAAGATTTATCTTATCTATCTTATCTTGTTTTGGGGATGTTGTTGTTTTGCCTAAAAAGCACTCCTCCTTCTCCTCCTCTTCTTCTTTATTGTCTTCTTTAAAGAAATAAACCCATCTTCAAGAAATGGGGTAAAATAACTTCTGAAATATTTTTCAATATTTTATCTTCTCTGCTTGATTTTTGGAATCTTTTTGTTATTTTGGTAGGTAAGTGCTAAACTGATGGAATCCCTTAGCAGCAGATATCAACTGCTAATCCACTTTGAAAACCTGCTCTCTTTAAGAGAGATGTTTTCAAAATCTTGAAGAAACCTTTTAGAAATTATCTTATTTTCTGTATTTGTTTTGGTTGTTTATTTTAGTTCTTGCCACCTGAATTCTTCCATGTACAAAGTGAAACAAAACAAAACTACCTACAGGAAAAAACAGAAAGCCAAAATGTTTGTTGGTGTTGGTTTAAGCCAGGGGTTCTCAACGTTTACATGCCACAGGCTGGACCATGTCCCCTCAGGCAGCTGAGTGAGCCCAGACTGGTGGTTCCTCCACTGTAAGTGCTGCTGTAAAATGTGTCTGCGGCTGTTGTAAACGTGTTTATGACAGCCATGGGCGCATTTACAGGTGTTTATGACAGCAGGAGGTGCATTTACAGCTGTCGTAAATGTGCCTGCTTCTGGTAGTGATGGTGGCGGTGGGCTACATGAAATGGTGCTGTGGCCAGGGGCCAGCCAGTGGGCCGTAGGTTGCAAACCCCTGGTCCAAGCCTTTGTATCATCTGGATAGCAGAAAAATTGAATAACACCATCAAACAATTGAGTACACACAGGAAAACAAATTTTCCATCTCAATATGCCTAGAGCTAGCTTCTCTGAACACAAATACCTCCTATCTTCTAGAGCAGGGGTCAACAAACATGGCTTTTCAGGTGTTCTTGGACTTCAGTTCCCAGAAGCCCTGATCAGCAGGTGTACTGACATTGGCTTCTGGTAACTGAAGTTCAAGAACACCTGGAGAGCAACGTTTGCCGACCCCTACCCATAATATCAAAGGGGGACATCTTAGTGAATAATTTTTATATTCCAAAGTTTTTAGACCTATCTTTCACAAGATGGTTTAGAGGGTATAAAACGTATGAAAATACCATTGCATGCATTTCAGAGGTCTTGGTGGTATACACGTGGTGGGAACTATTTATAATCATCTCCTAGAAACTTGGCAGAATAAGTGATCACAGTAACAGCAATCTTTTCCCAGCCTTCCCTAAGGAATGGCTTCTGTACTAAATCACCTGTTTGGGTCCATCTGGTTCAAAAGCCTGAATCTAGAAGCTCTAAGTTCCTTGTGGAGCTATTCTTAGTGGCTGGTTTTATGGTCTACTGTTTCTAACTGCAAGAGTGACCTGGAAGGAAGATGAAAAATAAATAGCCCTTTCACTCCTTCTGCTGCTGGCTGATGATCTTTGCTGCTGATGTACTGATTATTTCTGACAGCTGGACACTGAAAAGTCATGTTCAGAGCTGTTTTCCTTACTTCCTCTGCTGAAACCTGATGTGCATGTACTGTACATGAATTGTGGTTGTAGTTATTCTACTTTCATGATAAGCTAGAAATAATGAAAGTGCAACAATGGAAATATGTGTCTTCAGTGTCTACCAATAGTGGGGGGAAAACCTCCTCTCAAATCCATAAAATAAACTATTACAATACAAATCTTGATTTTCTAATTTTCATTCTTAGGTTGCATTTTTCAAGCAAACCCAGATTGAATATAAACTGGTATCTTCATGAATGTTAACGTATACTTCACTTTATGACCCTAGGGCTTCCAGGTATGAAGGGCCAGCCAGGCTGTCATGGGATTCCAGGTAATCCTGGGCCAGCTGGACCAAAAGGAGAAAAGGGATTTCAAGGACAAAAAGGTACTATATAAAGAAAATGAAAAGCGACACTAAACTTGAGTTATATCCAAGAAAGCACTACAATGAGAGATTATAGGTTAATTTGTAATACAATGCATTTAAGCAGAATGAAAGACACAACAAGATCATGTTTGCATGTCATGACAAGACCAAGTTTGCATGTTCTGACCAGTCATGGTGTGGTTTGTTGAAATCTACCTTGCTAGGATTTACACATCTAACCAAACTGCAGTTATGGTTTGTCAGCTAGCTATAACCATAATTTGGAAATGTGATTTGGCGTTGGCTAATGCAGCTCATCTGGCTTGTTGCTGACTTGTTTCCATACCATCTCACCAAGAAACAGAAGCTAGTAAAAGGGGTAGAAGAGATATAGTTCAGAAGTGGGGAGCAACCCACAGTATCTCTAATCATCTGCATACAAATATGCAGCTCAAACAAAAAATATGTTCAACATAAACTATCAATTCTTATGATATTCAAATATGCCTATCAATTGTGAAAGTGCCTAAAATTTTGAAAACAGAAAATTATATCAAATGGCTCTAGAGAATTCTAGTAGCTTCTTTCTTTTTCTAATGTATCAAACATAGCTGAAATATCTTGGTACTGAAGTCTCATATTTGTTCATATATAATAATCATGCCATAAAGGAGAGCCAACATGGCTTTTGCAAGGGCAAATCATGCCTCACTAATCTGTTGGAATTTTTTGAGAGTGTCAACAAGCATGTGGATAAGGGGGATCCAGTTGACATTGTTTATCTGGACTTTCAGAAGGCTTTTGACAAGGTCCCGCACCAAAGGCTCTTGAATAAACTTACCAGTCATAGAATAAAGGGACAGGTCTTGTCCTGGATCAGCAACTGGCTAAGGAACAGGAAACAGAGGGTAGCACTAAATGGACACTTCTCCAAGTGGAGGGAAGTAAAGAGTGGGGTCCCCCAAGGTTCAGTACTGGGATCCCTGCTTTTCAACCTCTTCATAAATGATCTAGAAATAGGAGTAAATAGCAAGGTAGCCAAATTTGCTGACGACACTAAATTATACAGGGTAGTAAAAACTGTGAGAGATTGTGAGGAGCTCCAGAAGGATCTCTTGACACTGGGGGAGTGGGCAAAACAGTGGCAAATGAGCTTCAACACTAGTAAGTGCAGAGTGATGCACATTGGGGCAAAAAAACCCAATTACATTTATAAACTGATGGGGTCTGAACTCTCTAAGACAAACCAGGAAAGGGACCTTGGTGTCCTGGTGGACAACTCAATGAAGGTGTCAACCCAGTGTGCCTCAGCAGTGAAAAAAATCAAACTCAGTGCTAGGGATCATTAGGAAGGGTATAGAAAATAAGTCAGCAAGTGTCATTTTGCCTAAATCTATGGTGAGGCCCCATCTGGAATACTGTGTACAGTTCTGGTCGCCATACCTCCAGAAGGATATTATGGAGCTGGAAAAAGTGCAGAGGAGGGCAACCAGAATGATTAGGGGACTGGAACACCTTCCTTACCATCTGAGGCTGCAACAGTTGGGCCTCTTTATTCTTGAATGACAGCATCTAAGAGGTGACCTGATTGAAGTTTATAAAATCATGCACGGTGTGGACAAAGTAGATAAGGAAAAACTGTTTTCCCTATTGCACAACACTAGAACTAGGGGGAACTCAATGAAACTTTTGGGTACTAGTTCTCAAACAAATAAGAAAAAGTACTTTTTCACCCAGAGGATCACTGGTCTATGGAACTCCCTGCCAGAAGAAGTGGTGACAGCTTTAAGAAAGGATTAGACAAGTTCATGGAAGACAAGGGTATAATTATGGATACCTAAGGACAACCTCTGGGTTGGAAAGATAGGCAGGATATCTCTCAATGCCATTTCCAGGGAATCCTAAACAGGTGAAGGCATCT